>JARQOD010000002.1:1996949-2241923 GCA_033576555.1 Oophaga sylvatica
CGGGTCGACACATATGCGTGGAATAATGTTGCCTTGTGAACCTGCTTCTGAATCCATGCAGTGTGATAGAGTGGTTTCTGGGGCACAGCGTCATGAATTTCGAAAGCGCAATGGGTTATTTTTCTACTGTGGTGATGCCTCTCATGCTATTTCTGTCTGCCCTAAGCGGGGAAGACGTTTTGCTCGCTCAGTTGTCTTGGGTAGTGTTCAGACTAAGTTTTTGTTAACTGTTACCCTGATATGCTCTCTGTCCTCATTTTCTGCTCAGGCTTTTGTTGATTCTGGAGTAGCTATTAACCTGATAGATTTTGATTTTGCTAAACGTTGTGGGTTTCCCTTGATACCCCTACGGAAGTCTATTCCCCTACTGGGGATCGATTCTACCCCTTTGGCTGAGAATAAACCTCAGTTCTCTACTCAGGTGATAATGAGGGTAGAACCTGATCATCAGGAGAGTTGCAAATTTTTGGTTCTGTATAATCTGCATGACATTATCTTACTGGGTTTCCCTTGGTTACAGTCTCATAATCCTGTTTTGGATTGGAAATCTGTGTATGTTACCAGTTGGGGCTGTCAATGTGTTAATACCAACACTCCTGTTTTTTCTGCCTCCCCTCAGGCTCAGGATGTTCCTGACTTTTTGATTGATTTTTCTGATGTGTTTAGCGAAAGTAAATCTGCATCCTTACCTCCCCATAGGAGCTATGACTGCGCTATTGAATTAGTGCCTGGTAGTAAATTCCCTAAAGGTCGCCTTTTTAACTTGTCTGTACCTGAACATGACGCTATGCGGTCTTATATCAAGGAGTCATTGGAGAAGGGTCATATCAGACCAACCTCTTCACCCTTAGGTGCCGGTTTTTTCTTTGTGGCCAAAAAGGATGGTTCATTAAGGCCGTGTATTGATTACCGTCTCTTGAACAATATTACTGTGAAATATCAATATCCGTTACCCTTGATCTCTGATCTGTTTTCCAGGGTGAAAAACGCTACTTGGTTTACCAAGCTTGACCTCAGGGGGGCATATAACCTTATTCGCATTAAGCACGGGGATGAATGGAAGACGGCATTTAATACCCCTGAAGGGCATTTTGAGTACCTTGTGATGCCATTTGGGCTCACTAATGCTCCTTCTGTCTTCCAGTCCTTCATGAATGACATTTTCAGGGATTTTGTGGATAAATTTCTGATTGTTTATTTGGATGATATCTTGATTTTTTCCAATGACTGGGACTCTCATGTAAAACATGTTCGGACTGTGTTCCAGATTTTGAGAGAGAATGCTCTGCATGTGAAGGGATCAAAGTGTCTTTTTGGCGTTCAGAGGATCTAATTTCTGGGTTTCATTTTGTCCCCATCTGTTATTGAAATGGACCCGGTCAAAGTTCAGGCTATCTGTGATTGGGTCCAACCTACTTCATTAAAGGCTCTTCAAAGATTCTTGGGTTTTGCCAATTTTTATCGTACATTTATTGGTAATTTCTCTGTTATTGTTAAACCATTAACTGATTTGACCAAGAAGGGTTCTGATGTGGTGAATTGGCCTCCTGAGGCAGTCTCTGCATTTCAGGAACTTAAGCAGAGATTCACTTCTGCTCCTGTTCTACGGCAGCCTGATGTTTCTCTACCATTTCAGGTGGAGGTTGATGTCTCTGAAATTGGGGCAGGTGCCGTTTTGTCCCAAAGAGATCCAGAGACCTCTAAAAGTAACTCTTGTGCCTTTTTCTCTGAAAATTTTCTCCCACTGAACGTAATTATGACGTGGGTAATCGGAGTTATTAGCCATGAAGTGGGCTTTTGAAGAGTGGAGACATTGGCTGGAGGGAGCCAAACATCAGGTGGTGGTCCTTACTGACCATAAGAATCTAGTTTATCTGGAATCTGCCAAGCGACTTAATCCTAGACAGGCCAGGTGGGCCTTGTTTTTTACACGTTTTAATTTTGTGGTTTCATTTCTTTCTGGCACTAAAAATGTTAAGGCGGATGCCCTCTCGAGGAGTTTCCTGGCGGACTCTCCTGAGTTGTCTGGTCCTTCTGTTATTTTGAAAGAGGGTGTAGTTCTTTCCGCCATCTCGCCCAATTTGAGACTGGCTCTGAAGGGGTGCCAGGAGGATAAGCCCGAGCGCTGCCCTGTTGGAAATTGTTTGTCCCGGACCAGTGGAAAAAGAGTGTAATGTCTGAGATTCATTGTTCCGCGTTGGCCGGTCATCCCGGAATTTTTGGTACCAGGGACTTGGTTGGTCAGTCCTTTTGGTGGCCTACCTTGTCTCGTGATGTCAGGGAGTTTGTGCAGTCCTGCGGGACTTGCTCTCGCTCCAAGCCTTGCTCTCGTTCTAGTGGTTTGTTGATGCCATTATCTGTGCCCAAGAGACCATGGACCCATATCTCTATGGATTTCATTTCCGACCTCCCTGTTTCTCAGAGAATGACCGTCATCTGGGTGATTTGCGATAGGTTTTCCAAGATGATACATCTTGTGCCATTACCTAAGTTGCCTTCCTCCTCTGAATTGGTGCCTTTGTTCCTTCAGCACGTGGTTCGTTTACACGGCATTCCTGAGAACATTGTGTCTGACAGAGGAGTCCAGTTTGTTTCCAGATTTTGGAGGACCTTTTGTTCTAAAATTGGTGTTCAATTGTCTTTCTCCTCGGCGTTTCATCCTCAGACCAATGGTCAAACTGAGAGAACAAACCAGACATTGGAGACTTATCTAAGATGCTTTGTGTCTGCTGATCAGGATGACTGGGTCTCTTTTTTGCCTTTGGCTGAGTTTGCTCTTAATAATAGGGCTAGCTCTGCCACTTTGATGTCTCCATTTTTCTGTAATTCTGGGTTTCACCCTCGATTTTCTTCTGGACAGACGGAGGCTTCTGTCTGCCCAGGTGTTGACTCTGTTGTGGAGCGTATGCAACAGATTTGGGACCAGGTAGTGGAGAGGTTGTCCCTCTCTCAGGAGAGGGCCCAGCGGTTTGCTAACCGGCATAGGACTGATGGTCCTCGGTTTAAAGTGGGGGACTTGGTCTGGTTGTCCTCAAGAAATATTCCTATGAGAGTGGCATCTCCTAAATTTAAGCCTAGGTTCATTGGACCTTATAAGATCATGGAGATTCTTAACCCTGTTTCTTTTCGTTTGCTTCTTCCAGAGACATTTAAGATCCATAACGTGTTCCACAAGTCCTTGTTGAAGAGGTTTGTTGAGCCAGTGGTTCCTACTACTGTGCCTCCTGACCCTGTTTTGGTTGAGGGCAATCTGGAGTATGTGGTTGAGAAAATATTGAATTCTCGTTTTTCTAGACGGAAACTCCAGTATTTGGTTAAATGGAGAGGTTATGGTCAGGAAGACAATTCTTGGGTGTTTGCTTCGGACATCCATGCTAGGAGACTCATCCATGCGTATCATAGAACTCATCCTGACCGATCTGGTTGCTCAAATGAGGGTTTCGGTGACCCCTCCTCAAGGGGGGGTACTGTTGTGTATAGGCTGGAGATGAGTTCTGAGCGGAAGCTCCCTCTGGTGGTTACAAACGGTACTGGACTGTCCAGTGAAGATTGTGAGGATTGGGAATCAGGTGTTACTGACTGGTCTTATATAAGGGAGTCACCTTCCCATCAGGGTTGCCGGTGATCAATTGTTCTGGTCTCAATCCTTGATTCCTGTTTCCTTGGTAGCCTGCTGTGTCGTTTCTGAATCTCCTGCTAACAGATAAGACATTTTCTTCTTTTTGTTTTTGTGCTTGATTTTTGCATTTTGTCCTGCACTTCTGTGGGGGCCTTCAGGGTCCCCTCTGGGGGCTTTTGCCTCTCAGTTCAGTTCAGCCACTGTTGTTTGTACATTTTCTTTTTCCAGTTTTTTCAGTGGCTGCTGTTTTGTTTTTGGTTACACCAGAGAACTAATTTAGGTGGTAGAGGTCGTGTGATCTCAGGTGTTTTTGAAATTAGTAGAGTTGGTGATTTTCAGGGTTTTTTGGGATTGCAGTAAGTGCCCTTCCTATCCTTTTCTATTTAGTAAGTTTGGGCCCCAACGTTTGCTCATACTATTTTCTGTCTGTGTCAGTATTTCTTCTTGTCTAACCGCCATTACATGTTTGGGGGCTTTCTATGTTCTTTGGGGATCTGCTCCGGGGCAGATAGCTTTCCTCTTTCTATCTTTACGTGTAGTTAGTTTCTCAGGCTGTGACGAGGCGTCTAGGACCAACGTAGGAACGCTCCACGGCTGCCTCTAGTTGTGGTGGTTAGTCAGGGTACTGCAATCTCATAGTTTCCAACTGCTCTGGTGTATTTCCTTTTTTGCCTGCTCTCCTCAGCTACCAAATAATAACAGGGGTGTCCGAAAACCTGCCCACTGATGTTTTACTGGGGACTGATCTGGGGAGGATGGTCGCGTACTATGTCCCTGACACCCCTCCCCAATCTGATAATAAGGTTAACGTTAACCATGATGTTGATGTTGATGATGATGGGAAACTGATTGTGTTACCTGCCAATGCTTTGCGAAGTGATTATGCAACTGATAACCTTTCTTTCCCTAGGAATGATGCTGATAGTGATGTATCTGTGCCATCTGAACCTGTTAACCCTTTCTCTGAAGTGGTAGATGTGTCCACAGGTACAGGAGCGTTCAGCCACGTCGCTCTGCGGAGTGAGACGGCTGAGAAACCCCTAGCAGGAGCAAGCGACAGTGCTCAAGGAAATGGGGAGGTGCATGGGAACCGGGAGGAAGGTGACGCCATGACACTGACCAGTGCCACCGAGGAAGGTAACTGGCCCATAAGTAGCCCTGCTCCTGAAGTGTTGGGGGTGGATGGGGAGGTAAAGCCCATAGCAGCGCAGGCTGAGGGGTCTGTAGGAATCCCCGGGAGACTGCATATGTAGCTGCTGTCACCCGCAGTCAGAGTGCCCGGATCGCAGGTAGCGCCCTGCCATCTGGACCCTCCTCCGCTACAGGAGAGACTGAACCAGAGGTGGACCCAGAGCCGGTCCCAGAGGGTCCCAGTGAGGAAGGAACCCTGACGTCACTGCTGGCTGCCTCCAGCCAGGAGTTCCAGGCCGCTCTGCACTCAGATGCGAGCCTGGAGAACTTGAGGCACCTCGCCGAGACGCCCACCTCCGTGACTGATAAGGAGAGGGTGTTCTGGGAACGAGGAAGGTTGTACCGGGAGACAGTACCCGGAGATTCCCAAAAGGAGTGGTTGAAGGAAAAACAGCTGGTCGTCCCGCACCAGTTCCGAGGTGAGTTGTTGAGGATTGCCCATGAGATTCCACTCGCTGGACACTTGGGGATCAGCAAAACTAAGGCACGGCTGTCTCAACACTTCTATTGGCCCAAGATGGGGACAGATGTGACTAACTACTGCCGCTCCTGTATCACCTGTCAAAGAGTGGGGAAGGCGGGGCCTGCTCTTAAGGCTCCCCTGATCCCGTTGCCAGTGATAGAGGAGCCTTTCCAGAGGATCGCGGTGGACATTGTGTGCCCGCTGGCCGTCCCCAGCCGCTCTGGAAAGCAATACATCCTTACTGTGGTAGACTACGCTACCCGGTACCCGGAGGCAGTAGCTCTGTCCTCAACTAAGGCAGATAAGGTGGCGGATGCACTGGTGACTGTGATGATACTGGAGCTCCATGTCTTGTGCTGTTGCTAGAAATACAGTCCTCATGCTGTTTTGTACTGACAGCCCACGGAGCCAAGTTTCCCCCCTCCCTCTCTCATGCTTCCCATCAACCCCCTCCCAGCCTGCACTCAGGCAGTGTAATGTGAGCTGCCAGTGCTAGAGTTTTCTCACTTCACAGCGGGGGTCCCATTGTCAGCAACATGTGCTGTCCCTACCCTAGCAGCCATTTTGGAGACTTCATTCTGTTTTGGTTATAACACGGTGGGGATTTGCGTCAGAAACACGAAAGTTACTGTTTTGAAGCCTGTGTCCATGGGCATCGTTCCCGTGGTACTGGTGAACCCGTAACTCCAACAGAACCCGAGAAATGGAATTCTCGGATCCCCCACAAACTAGCTCATCCAAGTTTGGGCTCATTGGAACCGTAATTTTAAAGTAAGATCATTGATAGGTCTGCCGTTATTCTGCTAGGTTCACAGGACGAGAGATGGACCTTATGATATTTCAGAGCTCAAATCATACACTTCTGTCCCTGGGAGGTGGCCAGAAAAACCCTCCCCTTTTCGTGAGGTCAGCAGCCCCAGGTATAAGTCTGGCAGTGAGCCCCCTTGGCAGTCCTTGCTGTGATGTCCTGACTAAGAGATCTGCAAATGAACTATGACGTGTGGCTCCTCCCCCCCAGCCTGGCTTGCCTGTAAATGATCTAACTATCATGTGAGTCTTTCATTCTTAATCCCGTTTATTTTATAACTGCATTTGTACATAACTATATTGCCTCAGTTTGTTCCATCTTTTTTTATATTGTATAACACTGCCTTTTTTTTAAGGAATAAACCTATAAATTTATTAGTTTGTCTCTCCTGCTCTATAAACGAATTTGCACGTGCCTGAAGCACTACGCTACTGTTTTGGGGTTGCTACGGACCCTCTTGATAAATTGTTCAGTAAGACAAACCGTAGCTGGTGGCAGCTTAAAAGAAGGGGGTGTTAAGTGTTGACATATGGGGTGGCGTTGGCAGTGACGGAGTGGGTATTATAAGTGTATTACCCGGCTGCGGCTCGGAGTAATTATAATTCCCTCAATGCAGCGTGCCCAATAGCCAGCACACATCCAAGTGACCCGTCTGGCGACTGATTATCCTAGGTGCAGTTCCCTGACTAACCTGAGGGTAAGGGGGGCGCCCGAGAGCTGCAAGTTCCTAAGTGGAAGTGGGATAATTATAAATCCCTGCAGTTTACCGGGTCGGACGGCAGCAGCCGTCGTGTGTGTGCACCGTTTCATCACAGTGACCATCTTTTCACGGGTAGGATTTCCCAGGGAGATGCTTACCGATCAAGGGACCCAATTTATGTCTCGCCTAATGAAGGCTCTCTGCAGCAAAATGCAGGTGACGCGTATGGTATCGAGTGCGTATCACCCACAGACCAATGGTTTGTGTGAGCGCTTTAACGGTACCCTCAAACAGATGCTCCGCATGCTGGTTGAGACCCAGGGACGCGATTGGGAGCGGTACCTCCCACACCTGCTGTTTGCCTACAGAGAAGTCCCGCAGGCCTCGACGGGGTTCTCCCCCTTCAAGCTCCTGTATAGCAGGCGAGTCCGGGGACCCCTTGGGTTGATAAGAGAATCCTGGGAAGATGAGCCAAACCCCACGGAAGTGTCCATCGTGGATTATGTCATGCGCTTCCGCGACAAGATGCAGACCTTGACGCAGTTGGTGCATGACAACATGAGCAGGCTCAGGCTGACCAGAAGCACTGGTAGACCAGAACGCCCGGGAGCGGACCTACCAGGTGGGTCAAAAGGTGTGGGTGCTGGTCCCCGTACCAAAGGATAAGCTTCAGGCAGCCTGGGAAGGCCCGTACGTCGTGCACCAACGGCTCAACCCAGCCACCTACGTGGTCACGCTTGACCACACTCGGGGTAGGTGCAAGGCCTTTCACGTCAACATGATGAAGGCCCATCACGAACGTGAAGCCTGCGTCCTACCGGTCTGCAACCTGCCCGAGGCCGGGGCAGTGACGGAGCGGCCCGGAGTAATTATAATTCCCTCACTGCAGCGTGCCCAATAGCCAGCACACATCCAAGTGACCCGTCTGGCGACTAATTATCCTAGGTGCAGTTCCATGACTGACCTGAGGGTAAGGGGGGCGCCAGAGAGCTGCAAGTTCCTAAGTGGAAGGGGGATAATTATAAATCCCTGCAGTTTACTGGGTCGGACGGCAGCAGCCGTCGTGTGTGTGCGCGTTTTCGTCACATTCGCGGCACGGAGGGATCACAAGCCGTGATACCCCGGGCTACCGTGTGGCGGACCATGTGCACGTTTCATCACAGCGTCCATTATTCCACCCCGTGTCATCTGCACTGCGCTCCTATACCGCGCCGGTGATGGAGGCGGCTGCAGACCATACGCACAGCACACTGCACAGTACATGGAAGGAAAGGGTTAACCAGCACAGACACCCCTGGAGGGCGACTCACCCGCCACAACGCTGCCATCATCAGCGCTCATTTTTCAATTTCCCGCCTGCAAGCACAAGACAAGCCACAAGAGCAGCGCCCCCTCATAGGAAAGGAGTAGGCGGTGACCCTGGGACGAGCGGAGGAGCCGATACTGTGACAGTGGCTAGTCTTATCCTCCAGTCACCTCCAGAGCTGCAGTCACTATTCTGCTGTTATATCGTGTCTTCTCCTCCAGTCACCTCCAGAGCTGCACTCACTATTCTGCTGTTACATCGTGTCTTATCCTCCAGTCACCTCCAGAGCTGCACTCACTATTCTGCTATTACGTCATATCATATCCTCCAGTCACCTCCAGAGCTGCAGTCACTATTCTGCTGTTACATGTCTTATCCTCCAGTCACCTCCAGAGCTGCGGTCACTATTCTGCTGTTATATCGTGTCTTCTCCTCCAGTCACCTCAAGAGCTGCACTCACTATTCTGCTGTTACATCGTGTCTTATCCTCCAGTCACCTCCAGAGCTGCGGTCACTGTTCTGCTGTTATATCATGTCTTATCCTCCAGTCACCTCCAGAGCTGCACTCACTATTCTGCTGTTACATCGTGTCTTATCCTCCAGTTACCTCCAGAGCTGCACTCACTATTCTTCTGTTACATCGTGTCTTATCCTCCAGTTACCTCCAGAGCTGCACTCACTATTCTACTGTTATATCATGTCTTATCCTCCAGTCACCTCCAGAGCTGCGGTCACTATTCTGCTGTTACATCGTGTCTTATCCTCCAGTCACCTTCAGAGCTGCACTCACTATTCTGCTGTTACAGCTTGTCTTATCCTCCAGTTACCTCCAGAGCTGCACTCACTATTCTGCTGTTATATCGTGTCTTATCCTCCAGTCACCTCCAGAGCTGCACTCACTATTCTGCTGTTACATCGTGTCTTATCCTCCAGTCACCTCCAGAGCTGCACTCACTATTCTGCTGTTACATCGTGTTTTATCCTCCAGTCATTTCCAGAGCTGTACTCACTATTCTGCTGTTTTATCGTGTCTTATCCTCCAGAGCTGCACTCACTATTCTGCTGTTACATCGTGTCTTATCCTCCAGTCACCTCCAGAGCTGCAGTCACTATTCTGCTGTTACATCGTGTCTTATCCTCTAGTCACCTCCAGAGCTGCAGTCACTATTCTGCTGTTACTTCATGTCTTATCCTCCAGAGCTGCACTCACTATTCTGCTGTTACATCGTGTCTTATCCTCCAGTCACCTCCAGAGCTGCACTCACTATTCTGCTGTTACGTCGTGTCTTACCCTCCAGTCACCTCCAGAGCTGCAGTCACTATTCTGCTGTTACGTCATGTGAAAACCTCCAGTCACCTCCAGAGCTGCAGTCACTGTTCTGCTGTTACATCATGTCTTATGCTCCTGTCACCTCCAGAGCTGCAGTCACTATTCTGCTGTTACATTGTGTCTTATCCTCCAGTCACCTCCAGAGCTGCACTCACTATTCTGCTGTTATGTCGTGTGTTATTCTCGAGTCACCTCCAGAGCTGCACTCACTATTCTGCTGTTTTATCGTGTCTTATCCTCCAGAGCTGCACTCACTATTCTGGTGTTACATCGTGTCTTATCCTCCAGTCACCTCCAGAGCTGCAGTCACTATTCTGCTGTTACTTCATGTCTTATCCTCCAGAGCTGCACTCACTATTCTGCTGTTACATCGTGTCTTATCCTCCAGTCACCTCCAGAGCTGCAGTCACTATTCTGCTGTTACGTCGTGTGAAAACCTCCAGTCACCTCCAGAGCTGCAGTCACTGTTCTGCTGTTACATCATGTCTTATGCTCCTGTCACCTCCAGAGCTGCAGTCACTATTCTGCTGTTACGTCGTGTGTTATCCTCCAGTCACCTCCAGAGCTGCAGTCACTATTCTGCTGTTACGTCGTGTGTTATCCTCCAGTCACCTCCTGAGCTGCATTCACTATTCTGCTGTTACATTGTGTCTTATCCTCCAGTCACCTCCAGAGCTGCAGTCACTATTCTGCTTTTACGTCGTGTGTTATCCTCCAGTCACCTCCAGAGCTGCAGTCACTATTCTGCTGTTATGTCGTGTGTTATTCTCGAGTCACCTCCAGAGCTGCAGTCACTATTCTGCTGTTACGTCGTGTGTTATCCTCCAGTCACCTGCAGAGCTGCAGTCACTATTCTGCTGTTACGTCGTGTGTTATCCTCCAGTGACCTCCAGAGCTGCAGTCACTATTCTGCTGTTACATTGTGTCTTATCCTCCAGTCACCTCCAGAGCTGCAGTCACTATTCTGCTGTTACGTCGTGTGTTATCCTCCAGTCACCTCCAGAGCTGCAGTCACTATTCTGCTGTTATGTCGTGTGTTATTCTCGAGTCACCTCCAGAGCTGCATTCACTATTCTCCTGGACTGTTTGCTGCCATGGTTCCAGAAGAGGGAGTCCTGGACTCAGAGCAGGCCTGCTGGCCACAAGTAAGTGGGGAGCACCACGTACACAGCAGCACACCAGGACTGAGACACTCTTGTCTGTAGAATGGCAGAGTGAGTGGGGAACCAGAACTCGCCCCCGACTACCTTGCTTGGGCATCTTACACATGGCTGGACCACATCTGTACTCGTCCTTGGATGGGATGGAGCAACGTTTGGATTGACACCATGTCCCCTCTACCTCTTTCACCAGAGGGCTCTCCTTGTGGCATTTGATACAACCGAGGCTCTTGCCACTATCCTGATTTTTTCTGCTGACGCATCAGCTAAGGCTGCTTTCACACATCAGTCTTTTGACGTCAGGCGCGATCCGGCGTGTTTTTAAAAAAACCATCCGGTACCTGATGCGTTTTTTTACCATTGACTTACATTAGCGCCGGATCGCGCCTGATATCACTGCGTTGCATCAGTTTTTGGCCGCATCCGTCGGAAATGTACATTCCGGCGGCCGGACAAGACGCTAGCTGCAACATTTTTTTTTTTTCCGGAGCCGCCTGATAGTGCCTGAATCGGCACTTCAGGCGGCCAGAAACAATGCAAGTCTATGGAACCGGACCAGTGTTTTGACAAATCCGTCAGAAAACTGATCCGGAATCCAAGGTCTCTCTCTCTCTCTCTCTCTCTCTGGACATTATTTCCTGCATTTTCAACATGGAAATTTTATCTTTCCGGGTTGAAAAGGTCAGGACGGATCCAGCAAGAAAACTGATCAGTTGCATCAGTTTTTTTTAAAATCAGCGCCGGATCCGTCCTGTCAGGCATAGGACGGATTATGCCTGGCACAAAAAGACTGATGTGTGAAAGTAGCCTAAGAGTCCGTCTCCTCCTGAAGGAGAGGTGATGAGGCCAGCAGGTCTCCTCTAGGAGCCCCAGAGAGAAGACCTAGTTGTAACCATCAGAACATGGCCCTTGCTCTACAGGAGGAAAGAACGTTTCCGGCAAGGTTACAGATGTCTCACAAGACTGACTCAGACTGTCCATTTTCCAATCCAGCGGATTCTTGAACTGAGAAGAGTCTTCACTACGGCAATGTCATTTTCTTTGCTACTTTATCCACTCCAGGGATTTCCATCCAACATTTGGCCATGTCCTCGCCTAACAGGAATCTCTCCTTCCGTTCTCCCGGGATGTTCAGACGTCTCTCCGGGAATCTCTCCTTCCGTTCTCCCGGATGTTCAGACGTCTCTCCGGGAATCTCTCCTTCCTTTCTCCCGGGATGTTCAGATGTCTCTCCGGGAATCTCTCCTTCCGTTCACCTGGGATGTTCAGACGTCTCTCCGGAATCTCTCCTTCCTTTCTCCCGGGATGTTCAGATGTCTCTCCGGGAATCTCTCCTTCCGTTCACCTGGGATGTTCAGACGTTTCTCTGGGAATCTGTCCTTCCTTTCTCCCGGGATGTTCAGATGTCTCTCCGGGAATCTCTCCTTCCGTTCACCTGTTATGTTCAGACGTCTCTCCGGGAATCTCTCCTTCCGTTCTCCCGGGATGTTCAGATTTCTCTCCGGGAATCTCTCCTTCCGTTCACCTGTGATATTCAGACGTTTCTCTGGGAATCTGTCCTTCCTTTCTCCCGGGATGTTCAGACGTCTCTCCGGGAATCTCTCCTTCCGTTCTCCCGGGATGTTCAGACGTCTCTCCGGGAATCTCTCCTTCCTTTCTCCCGGGATGTTCAGATGTCTCTCCGGGAATCTCTCCTTCCGTTCACCTGGGATGTTCAGACGTTTCTCTGGGAATCTGTCCTTCCTTTCTCCCGGATGTTCAGATGTCTCTCCGGGAATCTCTCCTTCCGTTCACCTGTTATGTTCAGACGTGTCTCCGGGAATCTCTCCTTCCGTTCTCCCGGATGTTCAGATTTCTCTCCGGAATCTCTCCTTCCGTTCACCTGTGATATTCAGACGTTTCTCGGGAATCTGTCCTTCCTTTCTCCCGGGATGTTCAGATGTCTCTCCGGGAATCTCTCCTTCCGTTCACCTGGGATATTCAGACGTCTCTCCGGGAATCTGTCCTTCCTTTCTCCCACGATGTTCAGACGTCTCTCTGGGAATATCTTTCTGTTTCCCTAGAATGTTCAGATGTCTCTCCGGGAATCTCCTCATCCAGAATTATATTCTGTACATTATCATGAACAAGAAACTTCTTCCTTTCTCATCTTAACCCTCCGAACATTTCATCCTGGATTGTTGGAGCAGTTTTCTCCCGTGATATCCCTTACGGCCGCTGAGCGCTCCTCAATATCTTCTGAGGAGACATTTTCCATCATCCTGCTGTGTACATTGATCCGGGATAAGTTCTTCTTCCAGCCTTTCCTCAGTGACCCATCGCTCTTCAGAATCTGAACGCTTGGATTCCACCTTCTCTCTCTTGCCCCCAGTGAAAGTTCTATCTTCTGACGCTCCATTCCTCCTTCCATAAGGGAAGGCTGCTGCTCTAATCTTTTCCATGCACTGCTGGCATTTTACGCGAAGATCGGTGTTTATTACAAATGGCACCTCTGCAATTCATAGTCTTATATTTAGCCTTTGGCGCAGGATCCTTGAGATGACGCAAGGTTGGATCCTGCACGGATCGGAGGGACCCACTCATACCAGGAATACTCCCTGGGCCTACGTTCACACTGGGCTCTGCAGATGCAGCTCCAGGGGAAGACACGCTCCATATTAGAGTTTCGGTCCTACCTCATTGCATCTTCAGTCAGGGTCAGTTACAGTCCAGAGACGGTCACGTGGCGCACTCCATCCAGGATGAGACTTCTCCATCACTACAGGTCCTGCCATGATTGAGCACCTGGACGCTCCCAAAGTCCTTACCGACTCGCCATGCATTCAACCCTGGACCACAACTGGAAGGGACATCATGCGCTGAAACTCCAGCGGGTCGCGCCATTTCTTGCACGCCGGAGACAGCCGGGAAGGAGAACGTGGACTGAGGAGATATGGGAGGACCGCAGCCTGCCACCACTGGCGCAGGAGAAAGGTGTGGTTCTGTACCAGCAGGCACGGGAGGAAGGCAGCTTGATCGACCCCAGCCTGCCCGGCTACTAGGTAATAAACGTGTAGTGACTGTCCGCCGGCCACTGCACCCCAGGATTCCGCATCATGCCCCTAAGGCTGGAGGGAGGCGAGGGGCTATTTAAACCTGTCACTAAGTAAAATGGGGGGGCGACCTCCTGTGGTGCTAGAGTAGATAAGAGTACACAGGGATTTTATCATAACTGCAGCAAGCAGCCCAGTAAGTGACACATTGCTGGAATCAGGACCTCTATCCCTACATTATGCTGCTCTATAATACATAACCTACTGACCCATTTCATACATAAACGAGATCTGGTCATTTATTTATTTTTTCTTTATTTTAAGATTGCAATGGATTTTTTTAATGAAAAATAAACATGATGGCGACATACAAGAGCAGCTCAGACCGCACCAAAGACACCATGAAGCAGCCGCCGCTGTCAGCAAAGCGCAGCTCCGCACAGCCACCATTAACAAAAAGCATTTTATTTACATATTAAACACAAATTACAGATCTGTACATCAGAAAAATTAGTAAATCGGCTCCGGCGGTGGCTCCGTCTTCCACAGCTCCGGCACCATCCACCGCACAGGTGCAGCTCCTCACACTATGTACTTAAAGCTGTATGTCTTGTCACAGGACAGCCTCTGGCCCTTACAGCGGCCGCACAGCTCCTGGCAGTGAGGGCGCTTCAGGTCAATGTGTCGCCTCTCCGGGCACGAGCACCAGGCCTTCATGCAGGTCTGAAAGAGGGAAGAAATCTCCACTGAGCACCACACATGGCAAAAACAAAGGCACAGCGCCCAACCTGGAGGAGCTACCACACAGCACGGAGGAAGGCGCAGTGCCCGACCCAAAGCACAGCACGGAGGAAGGCGCAGTGCCCGACCCAACGCACAGCACGGAGGAAGGCGCAGTGCCCGACCCAACGCACAGCACGGAGGAAGGCGCAGTGCCCGACCCAACGCACAGCACGGAGGAAGGCGCAGTGCCCGACCCAACGCACAGCACGGAGGAAGGCGCAGTGCCCGACCCAACGCACAGCACGGAGGAAGGCGCAGTGCCCGACCCAACGCACAGCACGGAGGAAGGCGCAGCGCCTGACCCAACGCACAACACGGAGGAAGGCGTAGTGCCCGACCCAACGCACAGCACGGAGGAAGGCGCAGTGCCCGACCCAACGCACAGCACGGAGGAAGGCGCAGCGCCCGACCCAACGCAAAGCACGAAGGAAGGCGCAGCGCCCAACCCAACCCAGAGCAGCCACACAGCACGGAGGACGGCGCAGTGCCCAACCCAGAGCAAGGCCGGGCACCCAACCTAACCCGGAGCAGCCACACAGCACGGAGGAAGGCGCAGTGCCTGGCCCAACCTTGAGCAGCCACAGAGCACGAAGGAAGGCGCAGTGCCAACCCAGAGCAGGTACACACCATGAAAGGAAGGCGCAGTGCCCAACCCAACGCATAGCACAAAGGAAGGCCAGGCACCCAACCTGGAGCTGCCACACACAGCACGAAGGAAGGCGCAGTGCCCAACTTGGAGCAGGCACCACACACCACAAAAGTAAGACGCAACGCCGACCCAGCGCACAGCACGGAGGAAGGCACAGTGCCTGACCCAACCCGGAGCAGCCACACAGCATGAAGGAAGGCACGGTGCCCGACCCAACGCACAGCACGGAGGAAGGCGCAGTGCCTGACCCAACCCAGAGCAGGTACACACCATGAAAGGAAGGTGCAGTGCCCGACCCAACACACAGCACGGAGGAAGGCCGGTACCCAACTCAACCCCGAGCAGCCACACACAGCACAAAGGAAGGTGCAGTGCCCGACCTAACCCAGAGGAGCCACACAGCACGAAGGAAGGCGCAGTGCCTGACCCAACCCAGAGCAGCCACACAGCACGGAGGAAGGCGCAGTGCCTGACCCAACCCAGAGCAGCCACACAGCACGAAGGAAGGCGCAGTGCCCGACCTAACCTAGGGGGCCACACAGCACGAAGGAAGGCGTAGTGCCTGACCCAACCCGGAGCAGCCACACACACAGCACAAAGGAAGGCACAGTGCCCGACCCAACCCAGAGCAGCCACACACACAGCACAAAGGAAGGCACAGTGTCCGACCTAACCCAGAGCAGCCACACACAGCACAAAGGAAGGCGCAGTGTCCGACCCAACCCAGAGCAGCCACACAGCACGAAGGAAGGCGCAGTGCCCAACCTAACCAGAGCAGCCACACAGCACGGAGGAAGGCGCAGTGCCTGACCCAACCCAGAGCAGCCACACAGCACAAAGGAAGGCGCAGTGCCGACCTAACCCAGAGCGGCCACACACACAGCACAAAGGAAGGCGCAGTGCCCGACCTAACCCGGAGCAGCACACACACAGCACAAAGGAAGGCACAGTGCCCGACCCAACCCAGAGCAGCCACACACACAGCACAAAGGAAGGCGCAGTGCCCGACCTAACCCAGAGCAGCCACACACACAGCACAAAGGAAGGCGCAGTGCTCGACCTAACCCAGAGCGGCCACACAGCACGAAGGAAGGCGCAGTGCCCAACCTAACCCAGAGCAGCCACACACACAGCACAAAGGAAGGCGCAGTGTCCGACCTAACCCGGAGCAGCCACCACACAGCACAAAGGAAGGCGCAGTGCCCGACCTAACCCAGAGCGGCCACACAGCACGAAGGAAGGCGCAGTGCCCAACCTAACCCAGAGCAGCCACACACACAGCACAAAGGAAGGCGCAGTGTCCGACCCAACCCAGAGCAGCCACACAGCACGAAGGAAGGCGCAGTGCCCAACCTAACCCAGAGCAGCCACACACACAGCACAAATGAAGGCGCAGTGCCCGACCTAACCCAGAGCGGCCACACACACAGCACAAAGGAAGGCGCAGTGCCCGACCTAACCCGGAGCAGCCACACACACAGCACAAAGGAAGGCACAGTGCCCGACCCAACCCAGAGCAGCCACACACACACACAGCACAAAGGAAGGCGCAGTGCCCGACCTAACCCAGAGCAGCCACACACACAGCACAAAGGAAGGCGCAGTGCCCGACCTAACCCAGAGCGGCCACACAGCACGAAGGAAGGCGCAGTGCCCAACCTAACCCAGAGCAGCCACACACAATACAAAGGAAGGCGCAGTGTCCGACCCAACCCGGAGAAGCCACACAGCACGAAGGAAGGCGCAGTGCCCAACCTAACCCAGAGCAGCCACACAGCGCAGAGGAAGGTGCAGTGCCTGACCCAACCCAAAGCAGTGCCACACACCATGAAGGAAGGTGCAGTGCCCAATCCAACCTGGAGCAACCACACAGCACAAGGGAAGGCATGGTGCCCAACCCAGAGCTGCCACACTCAGCACGAAGCAAGGCGCAGTTCCCAACCCAACTAAAATACAATTGCCCTTGAAGTCATTCTCGCCCCTTTTTAACTCCGTCCCTTGGAGGGTCTGTACCTGGCACTCGATGGACTCCACATAGTAGGGGTTGTAGCCGTTCTGGCACTTGTGGCAATACTGCTTAAAGTAAACCTGGACAGAAGGAGGCAGAACATGAGATGTGCAGTTCAGAGAGCACAGAAGAGACCACCACCCGCCAGGAGAGCGCCCCAATGCGGACAGCAAGCAGATGTATCCAGAGCCGGGGGGGGGGGGGGGGGGTTGATCTCTGAACATACAGCAAGTGCTAAGGACATCCCACCATCTACCGAGAGGCCCTGCAGAACCCCAGCCCCCTAATATAATGCACGCAACCACCACAGGGGTCTCTTGTGTCACCTCTGAAACCTTACGCACCATCAGCTCTGCTATATCAGCTCTGGTCCCAACCCACCACCATCTGTTACTGCAGGACACAGTACCAGTGAGTGTGAACAGGGCAGAACAACCAGGGAAACCAGCGGCAGCAACTTACCTTATTAGTTCCAGATACACACCACACGTAGGCGCTCTCCCACGCACCTGGCAGCTGCGGCAGTGGAAGAAGCCGTATTTCTGCTCCAGGAACTGGAATAAAAATTTAAAAAAAAAAAATACACCAAGATAAGTAATGTATGTACACAGTGGCTGCACCAGCAGAATAGTGAGTGCAGCTCTGGAGGTTAATTCAAGATGTAACTCAGGATCAGTAATGTAATGTATGTACACAGTGACTGCACCAGCAGAATAGTGAGTGCAGCTCTGGAGGTTAATTCAAGATGTAACTCAGGATCAGTAATGTAATGTATGTACACAGTGACTGCACCAGCAGAATAGTGAGTGCAGCTCTGGATACAGGATGTAACTCAGGATCAGTAATGTATGTACACAGTGACTGTACCAGCAGAATAGTGAGCGCAGCTCTGGATACAGGATGTAACTCAGGATCAGTAATGTATGTACACAGTGACTGCACCAGCAGAATAGTGAGCGCAGCTCTGGATACAGGATGTAACTCAGGATCAGTAATGTATGTACACATTGAATGCACCAGCAGAATAGTGACTGCAGCTCTGGATACAGGATGTAACTCAGGATCAGTAATGTATGTACACAGTGACTGCACCAGCAGAATAGTGAGCGCAGCTCTGGATACAGGCTGTAACTCAGGATCAGTAATGTATGTGTACACAGTGGACTGCACCAGCAGAATAGTGAGCGCAGCTCTGGATACAGGATGTAACTCAGGATCAGTAATGTATGTACACATTGAATGCACCAGCAGAATAGTGATTGCAGCTCTGCAGGATCTGCACTCACTTGCCTCCACATTCTGCAGTTTGGAGACTGCAGCCCCAGAGTGAGGGGTCTGGTTTTCTTCGGACAGTACCCTAATACACCCCACCTAGGAGGCGCTCAGCCATCCTCCGCTTACCTGGAATGTGGGTCTTTTCACCCCAGCATTGCTCTCCTCGTCTTCCTCCGGGTCCCCCAGTTGCACCCCACGTCTCTCTCCCCAGCGCTCTGGGCAGGTGGCAGGGTGAACAATCTCCGGTCCGATAGTCTGGAGTACACAGCTATGGTGCGGGGGAACCGGACCGGGGTGACAATGCTAAGGCCAGCGTGCTGTCCTGGACTGGCGCGGCACAGGAAGGGCCCGCCCTTGCGGCTCTTCAGCGTTCGGGGCCCCAGTGAACACTGAACAGATGCATCCACTCTGGGGTTCACCTGAACCCCAACTTCTTTGGTGGTAAACCGAGTTAATCCAAGCTCTGGGCCCAGCTGGTTAAGCAAGGCCTTCAGCTGGGACCACCGGTAGTTATCCAGACAGTCAAATGGGAGGGTGGGCTTCATGGGCCCTATGGCCCCCTTGTAGGGGGGCTTCCAGTACGGCACCTTGTGCTTGTAGTAGGGGAGTTGTTGGCGGTAAGGGGCACCATAGTTCAGGAAGGGCGGATATTGGGGGTACATGACTCCAGCCATAGTAAATGATGGGTTTCCTGCAGTGAACAGGCGACCTGAGCTCCTTATATCAGCTCCATATAGGAGGCTCGTTACTATAACGACCGACCCCTTCACTGCCGGAGCGGCTCTGCGGATCTGACCCCTTCACTGCCAGACAGGAGCGGCTCTGCGGGACTGACCCCTTCACTGCCAGACTGGAGCGGCTCTGCGGAACTGACCCCTTCACTGCCAGACAGGAGTGGCTCTGCAGAACCGACCCCTTCACTGCCAGACCGGAGCGGCTCTGCGGAACCGACCCCTTCACTGCCAGACCGGAGCGGCTCTGCGGATCTGACCCCTTCACTGCCAGACCGGAGCGGCTCTGCGGAACCGACCCCTTCACTGCCAGACCGGAGCGGCTCTGCGGAACCGACCCCTTCACTGCCAGACAGGAGCGGCTCTGCGGAACCGACCCCTTCACTGCCAGACCGGAGCGGCTCTGCGGAACCGACCCCTTCACTGCCAGACCGGAGCGGCTCTGCGGAACCGACCCCTTACTGCCAGACCGGAGCACCTCTGCGGGACCGACCCCTTCACTGCCAGACCGGAGCGGCTCTGCGGGCCCGACCCCTTCACTTCCAGACAGGAGCGGCTCTACGAGACCGACCCCTTCACTGCCAGACCGGAGCGCCTCTGCGGGACCGACCCCTTCACTGCCAGACCGGAGCGGCTCTGCAGGACCGACCCCTTCACTGCCAGACCGGAGCGGCTCTACGAGACCGACCCCTTCACTGCCAGACCGGAGCGCCTCTGCGGGACCGACCCCTTCACTGCCAGACCGGAGCGGCTCTGCGGAACTGACCCCTTCACTGCCAGACAGGAACGGCTCTGCGGAACCGACCCCTTCACTTCCAGACAGGAGCGGCTCTACGAGACCGACCCCTTCACTGCCAGACCGGAGCACCTCTGCGGGACCGACCCCTTCACTGCCAGACCGGAGCGGCTCTGCGGGCCCGACCCCTTCACTTCCAGACAGGAGCGGCTCTACGAGACCGACCCTTCACTGCCAGACCGGAGCGCCTCTGCGGGACCGACCCCTTCACTGCCAGACCGGAGCGGCTCTGCAGGACCGACCCCTTCACTGCCAGACCGGAGCGGCTCTGCAGGATCGACCCATTCACTGCCAGACCGGAGCGGCTCTGCGGAACCGACCCCTTCACTGCCAGACCGGAGCGGCTCTGCGGAACTGACCCCTTCACTGCCAGACAGGAGCGGCTCTGCGGGCCCGACCCCTTCACTTCCAGACAGGAGCGGCTCTACGAGACCGACCCCTTCACTGCCAGACCGGAGCACCTCTGCGGGACCGACCCCTTCACTGCCAGACCGGAGCGGCTTTGCAGGACCGACCCCTTCACTGCCAGACCGGAGCGGCTCTGCAGGATCGACCCATTCACTGCCAGACCGGAGCGGCTCTGCGGGACCGACCCCTTCACTGCCAGACCGGAGCGGCTCTGCGGAACTGACCCCTTCACTGCCAGACAGGAGCGGCTCTGCGGAACCGACCCCTTCACTGCCAGACCGGAGCGGCTCTGCGGAACCGACCCCTTCACTGCCAGACCGGAGCGGCTCTGCGGAACCGACCCCTTCACTGCCAGACCGGAGCGGACCGACCCCTTCACTGCCAGACCGGAGCGGCTCTGCGGAACCGACCCCTTCACTGCCAGACCGGAGCGGCTCTGCGGAACCGACCCCTTCACTGCCAGACAGGAGCGGCTCTACGAGACCGACCCCTTCACTGCCAGACCGGAGCGCCTCTGCGGGACCGACCCCTTCACTGCCAGACCGGAGCGACTCTGCAGGACCGACCCATTCACTGCCAGACCGGAGCGGCTCTGCGGAACTGACCCTTCACTGCCAGAATGGAGCGGCTCCGCGGGACCGACCCCTTCACTGCCAGACCGGAGAGACTGTGCGGAACCGACCCCTTCACTGCCAGACCGGAGAGACTGTGTGGAACCGACCACTTCACTGCCAGACCGGAGCGGCTCTGCGGAACCGACCCCTTCACTGCCAGACCGGAGAGGCTCTGCGGAACCGACCCCTTCACTGCCAGACCGGAGTGGCTCTGCGGGACCGACCCCTTAACTGCCAGACCGGAGCGACTCTGCGGGACCGACCCCTTCACTGCCAGACTGGAGCGGCTCTGCGGAACCGACCCCTTAACTGCCAGACCGGAGCGGCTCTGCCGGACCGACCTCTTCACTGCCAGACCAGAGAGACTGTGCGGAACCGACCCCTTCACTGCCCGACCGGAGCGGCTCTGCGGAACCGACCCCTTCACTGCCAGACCGGATCGGCTCTGGTGGACTGACCTCTTCACTGCCAGACCGGAGCAGGGACTGCAGGACCAACCCCTTCACTGCCAGACAAGAGCAGCGACTGCAGGACCGACCCCTTCACTGCCAGACCGGTGCGGCTCTGCGGGAGCGACCCTTCACTGCCAGACCGGAGGAGCTCTGGTGGATCGAATCCTTCACTGCCCGACCGGAGTGGCTCTGCGGGACCGACTCCTTCACTGCCGTGACACGAATCGTCTGGTGGGGCCGTGACACGAATCGTATAGTGGGGCCGTGACACGAATCGTCTGGTGGGGCCGTGACACGAATCGTATGGTGGAGCCATGACACGAATCGTCTGGTGGGGCCGTGACACGAATCGTATAGTGGGGCCGTGACACGAATCGTCTAGTGGGGCCGTGACACGAATCGTCTGGTGGGGCCGTGACACGAATCGTCTGGTGGGGCCGTGACACGAATCGTATGGTAGGGCCGTGACACGAATCATATGGTGGGGCCGTGACACGAATCATATGGTGGGGCCGTGACACGAATCGTCTGGTGGGGTCGTCTGGTGGGGCCGTGACACGAATCGTCTGGTGGGGCCGTGACACGAATCGTATGGTGGGGCCGTGACACGAATCATATGGTGGGGCCGTGACACAAATCGTCTGGTGGGGCCGTGACACGAATCGTATAGTGGGGCCGTGACACGAATCGTATGGTGGGGCCGTGACACGAATCATATGGTGGGGCCGTGACACGAATCGTCTGGTGGGGCCGTGACACGAATCGTCTGGTGGGGCCGTGACACGAATCGTATGGTGGGGCCGTGACACGAATCATATGGTGGGGCCGTGACACGAATCGTCTGGTGGGGCCGTGACACGAATCGTATGGTGGGGCCGTGACACGAATCGTCTGGTGGGGCCGTGACACGAATCGTCTGGTGGGGCCGTGACACGAATCATATGGTGGGGCCGTGACACGAATCATATGGTGGGGCCGTGACACGAATCGTCTGGTGGGGCCGTGACACGAATCGTATGGTGGGGCCGTGACACGAATCGTCTGGTGGGGCCGTGACACGAATCGTCTGGTGGAGCCGTGACACGAATCGTATGGTGGGGCCGTGACACGAATCATATGGTGGGGCCGTGACACGAATCGTATGGTGGGGCCGTGACACGAATCATATGGTGGGGCCGTGACACGAATCGTCTGGTGGGGCCTCCTGATGAAGTAGCAGTGAAACGTGCGTTGGGGCGACTGGACTCCCAGGGGGGATTCACATATAGAAACAGTCACTGACAGTGTTGAGCCGTGACCGGTGTCACCGTCTGCTCTGTTTTCAGACCTGCTGTATCTGAGCTGCGCCGCTCCTCTCATAGACGCCTGAGAGAAGTTTAACGTTTACTTTGCACTAATTCCTGATACTTTGAAGGAAATTTATTAACAATTTTGTGTTTTTTTGCACATTGATAGTTTACTCAGTTTTGCACTTTTTTTCTTTATTTTTGTAGCCGGTATGTCTTTCAGTGCAGTGCGGCGGCCTCTGCGTTATATTGGTAAATTTAATGTGATTAATAATAATAAAAATGTAGTATTCTGGATTATACTCTTGTTTTGATTGAAGGTTTCTGTACATTGTTGCAGTTTCTGTACATTGTTGCGGTTTCTGTACATTGTTGCGGTTTCTGTACACGCGGCTGTCTTGCACCTTCCTCAGGTGACGTTGGAGCTCGGCGGGCCCCTGGGTATTAGGGTCGGGCCATGCCCAGGACTGGGGGGCTGTGAGGGTCTCTGCTGGAGGCAGCGGGGGAGGAAGAAGCCGGAATCATTATTGTGAATGACAATACAGGTTGGGTCAGGTCCTGTTGTCGTGGTGACGGAGTGATGACATGGGAGGGGGCGGGGCCAGCACACCTGGCCCAGGTAAGCCTGTCTGTGCAGTTAATGCTGGTGTCTGATTCCAACTGCCGGCTGCTTTCATTCACTCCGGACACATGAAGCTGCCCCCGAGCACTGGAGCCCGGGGCTGCAGAAGGGAGACATGCAGCCCTGCGAGACCCCCGGAGGGGCAGAGACCGCGGCTGCCACATCCCCAGCACAGGTGAGAGAGCGGGCAAGAGACAGAGACCGGCGGCACTGAGGTGTCAGAGAGAGAGAGAGAGAGACGGGGGGCACTGAGGTGTCAGAGAAACAGAGAGAGACGGGGGCATTGAGGTGTCAGAGAGAGACGGGGCACTGAGGTGTCAGAGAGAAAGAGAGACTTGGGGCACTGAGGTGTCAGAGAGAGAGAGAGAGAGACGGGGTACACTGAGGTGTCAGAGAAACAGAGAGAGACGGGGGGCATTGAGGTGTCAGAGAGAGACGGGGGGCATTGAGGTGTCAGAGAGAAAGAGAGACTTGGGGCACTGAGGTGTCAGAGAGAGAGAGACGGGGTACACTGAGGTGTCAGAGAAACAGAGAGAGACGGGGGCATTGAGGTGTCAGAGAGAGACGGGGGGCATTGAGGTGTCAGAGAGAGACGGGGGCACTGAGGTGTCAGAGAGAGAGAGAGAGAGACGGGGGGCACTGAGGTGTCAGAGAGAGAGAGACGGGGGGCACTGAGGTGTCAGAGAGAGAGAGACGGGGGGCACTGAGGTGTCAGAGAGAGAGAGAGAGAGACGGGGGGCACTGAGGTGTCAGAGAGAGAGACGGGGGCACGGTGCGGGAGCGGATGAGTGTCAGAGAGAGAGACGGGGGCACTGAGGTGTCAGAGAGAGAGACGGGGGCACTGAGGTGTCAGAGAAACAGATGCGGGGGGCATTGAGGTGTCAGAGAGAAAGAGACTTGGGGCACTGAGGTGTCAGAGAGAGAGAGAGAGACGGGGCACTGAGGTGTCAGAGAGAGGGACGGGGGCACTGAGGTGTCAGAGAGAGGGACGGGGGCACTGAGGTGTCAGAGAGAGGGACGGGGGCACTGAGGTGTCAGAGAGAGACGGGGGGCACTGAGGTGTCAGAGAGAGAGAGACGGGGGGCACTGAGGTGTCAGAGAAACAGAGAGAGACGGGGGGCATTGAGGTGTCAGAGAGAAAGAGAGACTTGGGGCACTGAGGTGAGAGAGAGAGAGACGGGGGGCACTGAGGTGTCAGAGAAACAGAGAGAGACGGGGGGCATTGAGGTGTCAGAGAGAAAGAGAGACTTGGGGCACTGAGGTGTCAGAGAGAGAGAGAGACGGGGTACACTGAGGTGTCAGAGAAAAAGAGGGGAGGGCGAGAGAGACGGGGGGCATTGAGGTGTCAGAGAGAGAGACGGGGGCACTGAGGTGTCAGAGAGAGAGACGGGGGCACTGAGGTGTCAGAGAGAGAGAGAGAGATGGGGCACTGAGGTGTCAGGAGAGGAGAGAGACGGGGGCACTGAGGTGTCAGAGAGAGACGGGGGCACTGAGGTGTCAGAGAGAGAGACGGGGGCACTGAGGTGTCAGAGAGAGAGAGACGGGGGGCACTGAGGTGTCAGAGAGAGAGACGGGGGGCACTGAGGTGTCAGAGAGAGAGACGGGGGGCACTGAGGTGTCAGAGAGAGAGACGGGGGCACTGAGGTGTCAGAGAGAGAGACGGGGGCACTGAGGTGTCAGAGAGAGACGGGGCATGAGGTGTCAGAGAGAGAGACGGGGGCACTGAGGTGTCAGAGAGAGAGACGGGGGCACTGAGGTGTCAGAGAGAGAGGAGAGGGGGCACTGAGGTGTCAGAGAGAGAGGGGACGGGGCACTGAGGAGTGGCAGAGAGAGAGAGACGGGGGCACTGAGGTGTCAGAGAGAGAGAGACGGGGGCACTGAGGTGTCAGAGAGAGAGAGGGAGAGGTCGGAGGACGGGGGCACTGAGGTGTCAGAGAAGAGACGGGGGCACTGAGGTGTCAGAGAGAGAGACGGGGGCACTGAGGTGTCAGAGAGAGAGACGGGGGGCACTGAGGTGTCAGAGAGAGAGACGGGGGCATGAGGTGTCAGAGAGAGAGAGACGGGGGCACTGAGGTGTCAGAGAGAGGAGAGAGGGGGCACTGAGGTGTCAGAGAGAGAGGAGGGCACGAGGTCGGAGAGACGGCACTGAGGTGTCAGAAGAGAAGACGGGGCACTGAGGTGTCAGAGAGAGAGAGAGACGGGGGCACTGAGGTGTCAGAGAAACAGAGACGGGGGCACTGAGGTGTCAGAGAGAGACGGGGGGCACTGAGGTGTCAGAGAGAGAGAGAGACGGGGGCACTGAGGTGTCAGAGAGAGAGAGATGGGGCACTGAGGTGTCAGAGAGAGACGGGGGCACTGAGGTGTCAGAAGAGAACGGGGCACTGAGGTGTCAGAGAGAGAGGAGAAGGGGCACTGAGGTGTCAGAGAGAAGAGAGTGGGGGCACTGAGAGTGTCAGAGAGAGAGACGGGGGGCACTGAGGTGTCAGAGAGAGAGAGAGGGGGCACTGAGGTGTCAGAGAGAGAGAGACGGGGGCACTGAGGTGTCAGAGAGAGACGGGGGCACTGAGGTGTCAGAGAAACGATAGGGTACAGAGTGAGAGACGGGGGCACTGAGGTGTCAGAGAGAGACGGGGGGCACTGAAGTGTCAGAGAGAGGACGGGGGGCACTGAGGTGTCAGAGAGAGAGAGACGGGGGGCACTGAAGTGTCAGAGAGAGAGAGAGACGGGGGCACTGAGGTGTCAGAGAGAGAGGGGGCACTGAGGTGTGAGAGAGAGAGACGGGCATGAGGTGTCAGAGAGAGACGGGGGCACGGAGGTGTCAGAGGAGACGGGGGCACTGAGGTGTCAGAGAGAGAGAGAGACGGGGCACGGAGGTGTCAGAGAGAGAGAGAAGGGCACTGAGGTGTCAGGGAGAGGGACGGGCACTGAGTGTCAGAGAGAGAGGACGGGGGGCACTGAGGTGTCAGGAGAGGAGGGGGCACGTGCGGGAGGAGGGGGGGGGCACTGAGGTGTCAGAGAGAGGAACGGGGGGCACTGAGGTGTCAGAGAGAGAGACGGGGCACTGAGGTGTCAGAGAGAGGGACGGGGGGCACTGAGGTGTGATACATTATAATGTTGTCATCTCATCACTGAACCATAATATCCGTATACTCCGCTTTATACGGCGCCGGTGACATCACTGTTGGAGACACCCAGCCTGGCGGATAACGGCGGAACCTAATTTTTCGTCCTTTTTCTCCTTATTTGATGCATTTTTGGTGCAGGTGTGAAGCTGCGATATTAATGTGCTTTTTTAGGACAGAAAAGCTTTGATTCTGCACTTAGTAAAGTATCTGCAGTCTTTTACCTGCTTTTTTTAGGGTCCTCCTTGAAGACAGCCCCAAAACCGCACAGTTCAACAGCGGGCGCCGTTCTCATGAAATCACATCCACGCTGCTTGTACAGTTAGAGCAGCAGAAAATATGCAGCGTTTCCGCTACATGTGAACATGGTCTAAGTGTCCAAGCAAAGTGGACGAGATTCCAGGAGTTCTTCACCCTCTGTGGTCTGAAGACGCTGCTGAACTCTGCGGTTCTGGGGCATTTTTCTCTATGGGCTTCTATGTGGAGCCGGAAAAAAACCCTGTTGTATTTTTAAGCGCAGAATCAAATCTTTTCTGTCCTTTTAAAAAGCGTTAAAATTGCGGCATCACATTGGTACATGCACCAAATGTGGGGGAAAATGCATAAAAGAAGCGCAGCAAACATGAAATAATCAAAGAATACGTCATCTGGTGCGGACACCTGCAGAAAAAACGCAGCATTTATGCTACGTGTGAACACGGCCTCAGCGTTTTTTACTCCTTTTTTTTGTGGGTTTAATAGAGGAAAAACATCAATTACGCCATTTACCGATTCCTGTAATTAATCTGATCCCTGTGGTACGCGGGTCATTATGATTACAAGGACACCAAATATTTCAGTGTTATTTGCTGATTTGTGATAATTATTTTAAAAAAACGAATTCAAAATGACAAAATATGAAGTGTTTTTTTTTTTTTTTTTTTTTTTTTTAGTAACTTTATAGGAAGAATAAATCTTTTATTCTCTTTCTCTAGAATAGAGAACTAAAAATCCACTGCGGTTCACAATGTATCTCTGTGTAATCTGCCTGTGGAGTCAGAGCCTGCGGTACAGATCGAGTGCACAGACGTCCCCCCTCAACATCGCCTGAGCCTGAATGCTGAAGGGTGTGGGTTCTATTACCGGGGAAATGCTCAAACAAAATAAGACGTTTTTGTAGTTGCCTTCTATTTTTTTAGTAGTTTTATAGGAACAAAAAAATCTGACTTTTTCATTCAGCTCAGTTTACAAGTACAAAGAAATGCACCGCTGTATCCCATGTACATGTATACTCTGCTTCTGGGATCTCTGACCACTGCCGGCAATACAAGTCAAGATTACCTAATTCTCCAATGTGCCCTCAAATTGGGACAGTCCTGCTGACTCCGTGACGGTTGGGGCTATGGATGTGGATTGGCCCCTTTAAGACCGGGATGATGATGATGTAAAGCATTGTGGAATTCGGAGTCATCGACTGATAATGTAACTGGGCCACAGTGGTGACACACCCAGCATTAGATGTATAACAGTCACTGCAGTGTGATTCAGGAGAACATGTTACGTTATTGGCTGTAAAGTGACAGAGTAACTGCAATTATCCATCACACGGCCCTCATCATCATCCTCATCATTCAGCTGACGGTTCATTTACAGGGAGAACGTAGACAGAGCTGTGGAGTCACTGCTGTTCTCTTTGCCTGTCATGCCCTCTGGCATCGGGGCCCCTCTGCCTCTCGTTCCCTCTGGCATCGGGGCCGCTTTGCCTCTCGTGACCTCTCGCATCAGGGCCGCTCTGCCTCTCGTGCCCTCTGGCATCGGGGCCGCTCTGCCTCTCATGCCCTCTGGCATCGGGGCCGCTCTGCCTCTCGTGCCCTCTGGTATCGGGGCCCCTCTGCCTCTCGTGCCCTCTGGCATCGGGGCCGCTTTGCCTCTGGTGCCTTCTGGCATCGGGGCCCCTCTGCCTCTTGTGCTCTCTGGCATCGGGGCCGCTTTGCCTCTCGTGCCCTCTGGCATCGGGGCCGCTTTGCCTCTCGTGCCCTCTGGCATCGGGGCCGCTTTGCCTCTCGTGCCCTCTGGCATCGGGGCCGCTTTGCCTCTCGTGCCCTCTGGCATCGGGGCCCCTTTGCCTCTCGTGCCCTCTGGCATCGGGCCCCTTTGCCTCTCATGCCCTCTGGTATCGGGGCCCCTTTGCCTCTCGTGCCCTCTGATATTGGGGCTCTTGACCTCACGACCCCTGGGGTCTCCTGACTGTAGCAGCAGTACTTTCCTCCTTGGTGGGATTTACTCTGGAGCTGCAGAGTCCTAAGTGGGCGCTGTGCCTTGTCACTGTGTCACATGCTGATCCTGAGGATGGAGGACATCTCTTAGCGCCGTCTACTATTGGTCAGTAAGGAAATATTAACTTTTCCATCTCTTGTTTGGGGCTTGGTGGACACTTAACCCCTTCCTTGTTGCAATGTCTGGTAACATCCAGGGTCAGGCATCGCTGAGGATGTTTCCGTGACTCTTTACAAGGAACTCACATCTTCCAGGAATTCATCTTCTTATAACAGCTTCAGACTGAGCCCCCTGACATTAGGCTGAGCCCCCCAACCGAGATGAGGCTGAGCCCCCCGACCTGAAGATCGACCAGAAGAAACTGAAAGCTGACTTACCTATTATCATTAAAAAGATTGTCCACTACTAGGAACCCCCTTCTTAAACTAAACGTTCGGCCCCGATAAAATATATTAAAGCCTATACTCGCCTCCCGTTGCGGCACTGGATCGCCCGCCAGGGCAGTGGGATACTCGGTACCGGGACGGTATCTTAAAGGGATGTGTCACGGCTGCAGTGACCCGGTCCATGGCCCTGGGAGACCAATAAAAAAGGGAATATTTACAAGGGATGATAGAATTTGTAGTAAAGTGTTTGAGACGCCACCTGTAGTTTCTGGTCAGAAGTGACCAGCACTGCAGTGCAGAACCTCTGGGACTGATGGTGTGATGCAGCAGAGTTGGAATAGCTCTCCGCAGGCAGAGCTTGCTGTCCCAGGTCAGATGTATGTTGTAGAGGATAATGGTGCTGGTAGATGTAGCAGTGCTGAGTGAGTGTTGCAGGAAGAACTTGAGAAGACACAGTCAGATGCAGTTTCCAAAGCTTTACTCACAGTTCTGGTGTACACAGATGCCCGCTTGGTGCCGTGTCCTCCAGGTGAGGGGTTCAGCAAACTCCCAGGTAGATCAGGACACACCTTTCCAGGACTCCTCTCAATATGTTCCTTTCTCAGTCGTTTCACTGTACTGACTTTCCACCTTTCCTTCCTGTCCAACACCTCACAATCAGTGTCCCAAGCCAGTAGCCGCGGACCCTGTCAGATGACGTCCTCTCTGCGTTTCCTTGCTCCCTTATGGCTACCTTTTCGGAGAAGATAATTGCGGTTCAGTAGCTGAGGCACCTAGAGATACCCCTGCCTCAGGCTTGCTAGCTGAGTCTTAAAGTTCTCCACTAGGATAGGAGCCGGTGTCCCTTCTACGACCTGGTCCCTCCACAATTGGATCGGGCCCCACGGATGGATCACTCACTATCCGTGCCCCTAGAACCCCTTCTGTCCTTCCAGAAGCTTCTCTCTCTCTGTTCCTTCTTATCTAACTTTCTCCATCTGGGGACGAGCTCCTACCAACTCCAGTTCCCCTCACAAACTGTCTCTACAGTCTCTTTCTTTCTGCAGCTCCTCCTGACAGGGAACTGCTTCACCACATGTCTGTTACTTTCACTTTCTCCTCACATCTCTGTCTCTCTCCTTCCCACTCTCTAAGCTTCACTTCCCCTCCTTCTGCTTTCTCCACCCACCTCCCATGCACTCTTTACTACCCAGCCTGGGATGAGACCATCCTCCCTTAGGGTACGTCCAGGGTGCCCTGCTGCTATAGTCTGTGTTGGGTGCAGGTGTTAGAGTCCTGGGTAGTGCTCCCTCCTTACTCTGGATGAGGTGCAATACCTCTGTGGCGACTGAACCCTCAGGGGCGTCACAGCACCATTCCACTGTGTCGGCACTCACTCTCCCCGGGGTTGTAATGGGGAATGACTCGTGATGCCGGTGCCCAATCAGCACTGGCGTCACTGTCTCCGCCTTCAGACAAACTGAACATGAAGATGCCAGTGGTCAGCTGCAGCCAGACCGCCTCTTCATGTTCAGTTTGTCTGAAGGCGGAGACAGTGACGCCAGCGCTGATTGGTCACCGGCATCACAGCCCCGGGGAGAGCGAGCTCTGATACTGCGGGAATAGAGTCATTTCGTTTAAGAAGGGGTTGTCCTAGTATTTGACCATTCCCTTCAAAGGGAATCTGTCACCACATTTGACCTATCCAAACTATTCATATGGGCAGCCATGTTATAGACGGCTGATGAGTCCTCCCTGTGTCTCATATCAGATATGTTGTTGCTGAGAAATCCTCTTTTATCACTTTATATAAGTGACCTCTTCCAGGCTCGGGGCCGATGGTGCCTGGAGACACCAGTGAGACAAGTAACACAGGACAGGAGAAAGGAACTTTGTCTTCTTACAAACACATAATTTGCTTCTCTCTCAGCTTTGCTGTTTTGTAACATTATACCCTGTCTGTGATCTGGAGGCTGCGGATATGTCAGGTATAATCATACACAGCTCTGCAGAGAGCGCCCATTACTAGGGATGAGTGCCCATTACTAGGGATGAGCGCCCATTACCAGGGATGAGCGCCCATTACTAGGGATGAGCGCCCATTACCAGGGATGAGCGCCCATTACCAGAGATGAGCGCCCATTACCAGGGATGAGCGCCCATTACCAGGGATGAGCGCCCATTACCAGGGATGAGCGCCCATTACCAGGGATGAGCGCCCATTACCAGGGATGAGCGCCCATTACCAGGGATGAGCGCCCATTACCAGGGATGATCGCCCATTACCAGGGATGATCGCCCATTACCAGGGATGAGCGCCCATTACCAGGGATGAGCGCCCATTACCAGGGATGAGCGCCCATTACCAGGGATGAGCGCCCATTACCAGGGATGAGCGCCCATTACCAGGGATGAGCGTCCATTACCAGGGAAGAGCGGCCATTGCTAGGGATAAGCAGCCGTTATTGGGGAAGAGCGAATGTGCTCTGTTATCACTCCAGTATCACGGTGCTCAGATGTGCTCGTTATAAGCATGCGGGGATTGCCTGCCAGTCACTGTAATGCCGTAGCTATCTTGGTTGTGGCTTTACTGTAGCTGGCCACATAGCGTCATCAGGGATTATAAAAGTACAGGCGCCACCCAGCTCGGCACACTGACGCCATTGCACAGCTCTGTGACACTCCGTATTGGAGGGAGAGAGCACTTGTCCAGGCCGGTGTGTGCTCAGTATAATCATAGGCCTGTAGTGTTGATGCTGAAGCAGAGCCATCGTACTAACAGCCATACTAAGGGATAATCATCTGTATCACATACAATCTACATTTAGCCTAGGGAGGGAGAGAGAGGAGCAGGGACAGTGACAGAATCCAGTCTGTAGACAGTGATTAGGCCTGTGCAGTCCATATAGCTGCAGTTTTTTTGGGGGGCGGCTGAAAAAAAATTATATATTTTGATCCATCAAGTATTTTGTGCTTTGATGTCCTTTCTTGTGTTATATTACCCACCCAAAAATCATTGAAACATTTTCCTGGGTTACATTTTGCAGCCATGCACTAGTCTGTAACGTGGAGTACATTTCTGTGATCTATAAAACTGAGAAATAGCATTTAAAAATTTTGCAAGGCTTTTATTTCTCAGCCATAAAGTATTCCATGTCTGGGGTACATTTCTGTGGTATATAAATCTCAAAAGAAGCGTTACATTTTTTACTGTATTCAATTAGTCTTTCATACAGTGTAACTTGGTTAGTGGGCGACAAAGAAGTGGCAGAAGCACGCGAGACTCCCAAGGGAGTATCCGGAAGAATTTTGAGCCAGAGGAGCTGGCGCAACAGCAGAGGTGGCAGGAGCCGGTGCTCCTGATCCGGCCGATCTCTAAAACCCACAAAGGCCCGAACCCAGGCCGCTGGGGTCCTTGCTGACGGGAGAGCCTGGACTCAGGAACTAGTGAGCGGACTGCAGGGGAAATTCAATTTCTCATGGGTTTGGAATATATTATTAACAACAAAACAAAACTTGGCACTCTGAATATTGAATAATGGAACAAACGAAAATGATTGTTGCTGTGGTTTTTTTCTTTTAATTGCATCCGTCGAAGAAAAAAGTAATGTACATAAAAGATATGAACGTTTTCGGCCGTACAACAAAGGCCTTCTTCAGACACTATGTACAGATTTTGAACTGAAATATATCAAGATAACACAATGAACATTGTGAGTACATAAGAAAAAATGAAAGCATAATAGCAACATAACAGAAAAATAGATAAACATAAAAATAAAAAAAAACATGTCAATACAGAATTGTAGAGTCTCACACGGCTCAATCCTCCAGAGGTGCTCAGTGAACATATGGAAGAGTTTTTGTTAAGGACAAACTTTTTTATGATATTACAAAACCTAAAGAAGGTAGGTAGGAATAAGCCAGATACCATAAAAGGATATAGAGATCACCTAGTAAAATAATGTGATAAATCCAGCCATATAGTATATGGAGAGCAATGCCTGTAATGAAACAGCAGTATTTTTTACTATGCAGTGATAAAATAGTAAAATAGTAACTGACGCCAGTTCCGAGGTATTACCTTTTTCATAGATTACACAGTTTTGGTTTTCTGCCCCTTCCTTCATTACTGTTTTTAACCGTAAAATACTTTTGCCTTTCAGTCACACATCCTCTGTGGTTTACCGCACCACATCCGTTTTCTCTAAGGTACTGCTTACTATTTTTTGCTTTTCCTCCCCCTTCCTTTTTACCTTTCTTTCCCCCCCCCTCCAAAACCCCCTCTCTCTAGCTTTTTTCTCCTTCCTTTTTTTTCTCCTTCCTACCTTCCTTTTCTTTATAGGAGTGTTCCCTTCTACCTTTTCTTCTGTACTTGGGCTTAGCAATTGTCTCATTACTATTTTATCACTGCATAGTAAAAAATACTGCTGTTTCATTACAGGCATTGCTCTCCATATACTATATGGCTGGATTTATCACAGTATTTTACTAGGTGATCTCTATATCCTTTTATGGTATCTGGCTTATTCCTACCTACCTTCTTTAGGTTTTGTAATATCATAAAAAAGTTTGTCCTTAACAAAAACTCTTCCATATGTTCACTGAGCACCTCTGGAGGATTGAGCCGTGTGAGACTCTACAATTCTGTATTGACATGTTTTTTTATTTTGATGTTTATCTATTTTTCTGTTATGTTGCTATTATGCTTTCATTTTTTCTTATGTACTCACAATGTTCATTGTGTTATCTTGATATATTTCAGTTCAAAATCTGTACATAGTGTCTGAAGAAGGCCTTTGTTGTACGGCCGAAAACGTTCATATCTTTTATGTACATTACTTTTTTCTTCGACGGATGCAATTAAAAGAAAAAAACCACAGCAACAATCATTTTCGTTTGTTCCATTATTCAATATTCAGAGTGCCAAGTTTTGTTTTGTTTCTGATATTTGGGCTGGAGACCCTACTTGTGCACCTACATTCATACTAGTTCATTGAGTGCCATGTTTTTTGTATTACATGGAATATATTATTGTCACTCCTTAACCCCTTTACCCCGATGGTGGTTTGCGTGTTAATGACCAGGCCAATTTTTGCAATTCTGAGAACTGTCCCTTTATGAGGTAATAACTCTGGAGCTTCAACAGATCCCTGACTGACCCTCAAGGTGCTCAAAACCACATTCAAGAAGTTTAATTATCCTTCAGATGCTTCACAGGAATTAAAAAAAAAAAAAATAACATTTAACGTTTTTTCACAAAAAATTTTACTTTAGATAAATTTTTATTTTATTTTTACAAGGGTAACTGTTGTGAATGGGTTTGGGATGAGTTCTGAGCAGAGGCTTCCTCTGGTGGTTACAAGCGGTACTAGTGAGGATTGTGAGGACTGGGAATCAGGTGTTACTGATTGGTCTTATATAAGGGAGTCATTTTCCCATCAGGGTTGCCGGTGATCAATTGTTCTGGTCTGAATCCTTCTTTCCAGTTTCCCTTGTAGCCTGCTGTGTCGTGTCTGCATCTCCTGCTATCAGATAAGACAATTTCTTGTTTTGTGTTTTTGCTATTTTTTTGCATTTTGTCCTGCACTTCTGTGGGGGCCTTCAGGGTCCCCTCCGGGGGCTTTTGCCCTCTCAGTTTAGTCCAGCCACTGTGTTTTGTACTTTTGCTTTTTCCAGTTTTTTTTCAGTGGCTGCTGTTTTGATTTTTGTTACACCAGAGAACTAATTTAGGTGGTAGAGGTCGCGTGATCTCAGGTGATTTTGAAATTAGTAGAGTTGGTGTTTTTTCAGGGTTTTCTGAGATTGCAGTAAGTACCCTTCCTGTCCTTTTCTATTTAGATAGTTTGGGCCCCAGCGTTTGCTCATACTATTTTCTTTCTGTGTCAGTATTTCCTCTTGTCTAACCGCCATTACATGTTTGGGGGCTTTCTATTATCTTTGGGGTTCTGCTCCGGGGCAGATAGCTTTCCTATTTCTATCTTTAGGTGTAGTTAGTTTCTCAGGCTGTGACGAGGCGTCTAGGACCAACGTAGGAACGCTCCACGGCTGCCTCTAGTTGCGGTGGTTAGTCAGGGTACTGCAATCTCATAGATTCCAACTGCTCTGGTGTATTTCCTTTTTTACCTGCACTCCTCAGCTACCGTAACATAACACTATCACCGGCCATAAAAATTGTATGGTACTCACAGAAGGGAAAAAATATTTTGAAGGAAGAAAAGTTGTCAGAGATATTTTTCTGTTTGTTGCATTTTTTTTTTTTTTTTTTCCCTCTGTATCTCTGGGTGCTGGGGAGGATCTTTTCTCCCAATGGAGTTTGCACAGTTGTCTGGCCGTGTGGATCAGCTTGCCACTGAGGTTCAGAGTATTGCTGCATATCTTGCTAGGTTGCCTGTTGTGGAACCTAGGATCCCCATGCCAGATTTGTTTTTAGGGGATCGAGCTAAGTTTCAGAATTTCAAAAATAATTGTAAATTGTTTCTTGCCTTAAAATGTAAGTCCTCAGGAAACGCAGCGCAGCAGGTTCAAATTGTCATCTCTCTCCTGCGCGGCGATCCTCAGGATTGGGCTTTTTCCCTGACACCTGGGGATCCTGTCTTGAGTGATGTTGATGCATTTTTTCAGGCTTTGGGGTTATTGTACGATGAGCCTAATGTCACTGATCAAGCTGAAAAAGCCTTGTTGGCATTAAATCAGGGGCTTGATGACGCTGAGTTATACTGTCAGAGATTCCGCAGGTGGGCAGTCCTGACCAAATGGAATGACGACGCTTTGGCGGCCCTTTTCCGGAAGGGTCTGTCGGATAATGTAAAGGATGTTATGGTGGGATTCCCTGTCCCCTCTGGTCTCAATGATTCTATGTCATTAGCGATTCAAATTGACAGACGTTTGCGTGAGCGGAGAAGTATGCGTGGAGTGGTGTTGCCTTGTGAGCCAGCTGCTGAGCCCATGCAGTGTGATGGAGTGGTGTCTGGGGCACAGCGTCATGAGTTTCGAAAGCGCAATGGGTTATGTTTCTACTGTGGTGATGCCTCTCATGCTATTTCAGTCTGCCCTAAGCGGGGAAGACATTTTGCACGCTCAGTTGTCTTGGGTAGTGTTCAGACTAAGTTTTTATTAACTGTCACTCTGATATGCTCTCTGTCCTCATTTTCTGCTCAGGCTTTCGTTGATTCTGGAGCAGCTATTAACCTGATGGATTATGATTTTGCTAAACGTTGTGGGTTTCCCTTGATACCCCTACAGAAGTCTATTCCTTTACTGGGGATCGATTCTACCCCTTTGGCTGAGAATAAACCCCAGTTTTCTACTCAGGTGATAATGAGGGTTGAACCTGATCACCAGGAGTGCTGCAAATTTTTGGTTCTATATAATCTGCATGACATTATAGTGCTGGGTTTCCCTTGGTTACAGTCTCATAATCCTGTTTTGGATTGGAAATCTGTGTCTGTAACCAGTTGGGGCTGCCAATGTGTTAATACCAACACTCCTGTTTTTTCTGCCTCCCCCAGGCTCAGGATGTTCCTGACTTTTTGTTTGATTTTTCTGATGTGTTTAGCGAAAGTAAATCTGCATCCTTACCTCCCCATAGGAGCTATGACTGCGCTATTGAATTAGTGCCAGGTAGTAAATTCCCTAAAGGTCGCCTTTTTAACTTGTCTGTACCTGAACATGACGCTATGCGGTCTTATATCAAGGAATCATTGGAGAAGGGTCATATCAGACCATCCTCTTCACCCTTAGGTGCCGGTTTTTTCTTTGTGGCCAAAAAAGATGGTTCATTAAGGCCGTGTATTGATTATCGTCTCTTGAACAATATTACTGTGAAATATCAATACCCGTTACCCTTGATTTCTGACCTGTTTTCCAGGGTGAAAAACGCTACTTGGTTTACCAAGCTTGACCTCAGGGGGGCGTATAACCTTATTCGCATTAAGCACGGGGATGAATGGAAGACGGCATTTAACACCCCTGAAGGGCATTTTGAGTACCTTGTGATGCCCTTTGGGCTCACTAATGCTCCTTCCGTCTTCCAGTCCTTCATGAATGACATTTTCAGGGATTTTGTGGACAAGTTTCTGATTGTTTATTTGGATGATATCTTGATTTTTTCTAATGACTGGGACTCTCATGTGAAACATGTTCGAACTGTATTCCAGATTTTGAGAGAGAATGCTCTGTATGTGAAGGGATCAAAGTGTCTTTTTGGCGTACAGAAGATCTAATTTCTGGGATTCATTTTGTCCCCATCTGTTATTGAAATGGACCCGGTCAAGGTTCAGGCCATCTGTGATTGGGTCCAACCTACTTCATTAAAGGCTCTTCAGAGATTTTTGGGTTTTGCCAATTTTTATCGTAAATTTATTGGTAATTTCTCGGTTATTGTTAAACCATTAACTGATTTGACCAGAAAGGGTTCTGATGTGGTGAATTGGCCTCCTGAGGCAGTCTCTGCGTTTCAGGAACTTAAGCAGAGATTCACTTCTGCTCCTGGTCTACGGCAGCCTGATGTTTCTCTGCCATTTCAGGTGGAGGTTGATGCCTCTGAAATTGGGGCAGGTGCCGTTTTGTCCCAAAAAGATCCAGAGACCTCTAAAAGTAACCCTTGTGCCTTTTTCTCTCGAAAATTTTCTCCTACTGAACGTAATTATGACGTGGGTAATCGGGAGTTATTGGCCATGAAGTGGGCTTTTGAAGAGTGGAGACATTGGCTGGAGGGAGCCAAACATCAGGTGGTGGTCCTTACGGACCATAAGAATCTGGTCTATCTGGAATCTGCCAAGCGACTCAATCCTAGACAGGCCAGGTGGGCCTTGTTTTTCACACGTTTTAATTTTGTGGTTTCCTTTCTTCCTGGCACTAAGAATGTTAAGGCGGATGCCCTCTCGAGGAGTTTCCTTGCGGACTCTCCTAAGTTATCTGATCCTTCTGTTATTTTGAAAGAGGGTGTAGTTCTTTCCGCCATCTCGCCCAATTTGAGACTTGCTCTGGAGGGGTGTCAGGAGGATAGGCCCGAGCGCTGCCCTGTTGGAAAATTGTTTGTCCCGGACCAATGGAAAAAGAGTGTGATGTCTGAGATTCATTGTTCCGCATTGGCTGGGCATCCCGGAATTTTTGGTACCAGAGACTTGGTTAGTCGGTCCTTTTGGTGGTCTACCTTGTCTCGCGATGTCAGGGAATTTGTGCAGTCCTGCGGGACTTGCTCTCGCTCCAAGCCTTGCTCTCGCTCTAGTGGTTTGTTGATGCCATTGCCTGTGCCCAAGAGACCATGGACCCATATCTCTATGGATTTCATTTCCGATCTTCCTGTTTCTCAGAGAATGACCACCATCTGGGTAATTTGTGATAGGTTTTCCAAAATGATACATCTTGTGCCATTACCTAAGTTGCCTTACTCCTCTGAATTGGTGCCGTTGTTCCTTCAGCACGTGGTTCGTTTACACGGCATTCCTGAGAACATTGTGTCTGACAGAGGAGTCCAGTTTGTTTCCAGATTTTGGAGGACTTTTTGTTCTAAACTGGGTGTTCAATTGTCTTTCTCCTCGGCATTTCATCCTCAGACCAATGGTCAAACTGAGAGAACAAACCAGACATTGGAGACTTATCTAAGATGCTTTGTGTCTGCTGATCAGGATGACTGGGTCTCTTTTTTGCCTTTGGCTGAGTTTGCTCTTAATAATAGGGCTAGCTCTGCCACTTTGATGTCTCCGTTTTTCTGTAATTCTGGGTTTCACCCTAGATTTTCTTCAGGACAGACGGAGGCTTCTGTCTGTCCAGGTGTTGACTCTGTTGTTGAGCGTATGCAGCAGATTTGGGACCAGGTAGTGGAGAGGTTGTCCCTCTCTCAGGAGAAGGCCCAGCGGTTTGCTAACCGGCATAGGACTGATGGTCCTCGGTTTAAAGTGGGGGACTTGGTCTGGTTGTCCTCAAAGAATATTCCTATGAGAGTAGCATCTCCTAAATTTAAGCCTAGGTTCATTGGACCTTATAAGATCATGGAGATTATTAATCCTGTTTCTTTTCGTTTGCTTCTTCCAGGGACATTTAAGATCCATAACGTGTTCCACAAGTCCTTGTTGAAGAGGTGTGTTGAGCCAGTGGTTCCTGCTGCTGTGCCTCCTGACCCTGTTTTGGTTGAGGGCAATCTGGAGTATGTGGTTGAGAAAATATTGGATTCTCGTTTTTCTAGACGAAGACTCCAGTATTTGGTTAAATGGAGAGGTTATGGTCAGGAAGACAATTCTTGGGTGTTTGCTTCGGACATCCATGCTAGGAGACTTATCCGTGCGTATCATAGAACTCATCCTGACCGACCTGGTTGCTCAAATGAGGGTTCGGTGACCCCTCCTCAAGGGGGGGTACTGTTGTGAATGGGTTTGGGATGAGTTCTGAGCAGAGGCTTCCTCTGGTGGTTACAAGCGGTACTAGTGAGGATTGTGAGGACTGGGAATCAGGTGTTACTGATTGGTCTTATATAAGGGAGTCATTTTCCATCAGGGTTGCCGGTGATCAATTGTTCTGGTCTGAATCCTTCTTTCCAGTTTCCCTTGTAGCCTGCTGTGTCGTGTCTGCATCTCCTGCTATCAGATAAGACAATTTCTTGTTTTGTGTTTTTGCTATTTTTTTGCATTTTGTCCTGCACTTCTGTGGGGGCCTTCAGGGTCCCCTCCGGGGGCTTTTGCCCTCTCAGTTTAGTCCAGCCACTGTGTTTTGTACTTTTGCTTTTTCCAGTTTTTTTTCAGTGGCTGCTGTTTTGATTTTTGTTACACCAGAGAACTAATTTAGGTGGTAGAGGTCGCGTGATCTCAGGTGATTTTGAAATTAGTAGAGTTGTGTTTTTTCAGGGTTTTCTGAGATTGCAGTAAGTACCCTTCCTGTCCTTTTCTATTTAGATAGTTTGGGCCCCAGCGTTTGCTCATACTATTTTCTTTCTGTGTCAGTATTTCCTCTTGTCTAACCGCCATTACATGTTTGGGGGCTTTCTATTATCTTTGGGGTTCTGCTCCGGGGCAGATAGCTTTCCTATTTCTATCTTTAGGTGTAGTTAGTTTCTCAGGCTGTGACGAGGCGTCTAGGACCAACGTAGGAACGCTCCACGGCTGCCTCTAGTTGCGGTGGTTAGTCAGGGTACTGCAATCTCATAGATTCCAACTGCTCTGGTGTATTTCCTTTTTTACCTGCACTCCTCAGCTACCGTAACATAACAGGTAACAGGAAAAAAAGGACCCCAAAACTTGTTGTGTAATTTCTCATGAGCATGCCGATACCCCATATGTGGGGGGGAACCACTGTTTGGACCCACGGCAAGGCTCGGAAAGGAAGGAGCGCCATTTGACTTTTTGGATACAAAATTTTCTGGAAAAATTGGCGGACGCCATGTCACGTTTGGAAAGACTCTGATGTGCCTAAACAGTGAAAATCATGCACACGTTACACCATTTTGAAAACTAGACCCCTCAGGGAATTGATCTAGATGTGTGCTTCACACAAGTTTATAACGTTGAGCCGTAAAAATTAAAAAAAAAAAAAAAATTTTCCTCAGATATATTTTTTTCAGCACAAAATTTTGCATTTTCATAAAGGTAACAGGAGAAATTGCACTATACAATTTGTTGTGCAATTTCTCCTGAGTATGCCGGTACCCCAAATGTGGGGGAATACTACTTTCAAGGCACAGTGCAAAGCTCAAAAGGGAAGAAACGCCGAGTTCAGATTTTGCTGGAATGGTTTGGGGGTGCTATGTCACCTTGGCAGAACCCCTGATGTGCCAGAACAACAGAAACCCCCTATATGTGAACTCATTTTACAAACTACACTCCCCAATGAGTTCATCTAGGGGTGCAGTGATCATATTGACATCATCGTTGGGTCACAGAATTTTAAATCATTGAGCAAAATAACTACATTTTTATCACCAAAATTTTGTTTTAACCCTAGATTTTACATTTTCACACAAGAAGTGGGTAAAAATGACAGCAAAATTTGTCCCACAATTTCTACTGAACGTGGCAATACTTAACCATACGGAGAGACTCTGGAGGGACGGAGCGCTATTTGTCTCCTGGAGCGCAGATTTTCCTAGAACAGTTTGCGGACTCCATATACAGAGCCTCTAATTGCTAGAAGAGCAGAAACCCTCCCTCAAGTGACCCCATTTGGGAAACTATACCCCTTGGAGGATTTATATGCAGGTGTTGTGACAATTTTGACTTCATGGGTATTTTCCAGAAACAAGCAGTAATGAATGTTGCCGAGTGAAAATTGCGAACTGCCGTTGTAGTGACCAGTATATTTTGCCCAGTCCGTTCTTCTGGAGGCAGGCATCCGTAAGTTAGGCGGGCTCTCATCACTTCAAAAATGCCAAATGTGGACGCTATATGTGGTTTAGGTACACTGTGGGGCTCAGAAGGGAGGGGGCATTTGGATTTGGGAGCGGAGAATTTGCTGAATTTCTTTTGGCGGGTGAAGAGCCTTTTCGCTTTTTCAGAGACTTTGTGCTACCAGTAATGTGGAAGCCCCCTATATCTCCGTTAACAGATGACAGATCTGAGTGGGGACTTGCTTTTTTGTGGATTGAGTTGAAGCTTTTATTGGGAACATTTTACATAACGCTTGGGATCACATTTATCCTGCGCTCTACGCTGAGCACTTACTTTGCGGTTTCCATCTAAATCTCCGAGTGACATGATTCAGATGAAACCTCCGAGGGATCCATTCACTATAATGAGGCAGCAGATTTACTCTGGGCTCCATCTGGCCTCTGTTCAGCGGTGTCATTCTTTTCAGAAGGGCACAAAACTGTGGCGGATGGCACTTTTATGCAATCATAAAAAGACGAACACCGCCGGATCACAGGTCAGACGGTGTCCACAGTGCCTCCATCTGCCTCATTATAGAGAATCTTCCACCAGAGGTTCTGTCTGAATCATGTATTCCAGAAATTTTCACGGAAACCCCGGTGTAAGCGCTCAACGCAGAGCCCAAGATAAATGTGCATCGAGCCTTACTGCAATCTTTGGGAGGCAGAATGAAAAAAAATCAACAGCATGTGAAGAATTGGTTTTATTATTTTTTTACTCCGTTCTTCGTACGGTATAAGTGATTAGACGACTTTATTCTTCGGGTCGGTGCGATTACAGTGATGCCAGATTTTGGCCCACAGAGTCATGTGAGGTCTTATTTTTTGCGGGACGAGTTGACGCTTTTATTGGCATCATTTTCGGGCACATGACTATTTTTTTTGATCGCTTTATATTATTTTTTTTTTTTGTGAGGCAGAACGAACAAAAAACAGCAATTCATGAATTTCTTTTTTGGGGAATTTATGTTGTTTCGTGTGTGGTAAAATTTATAAGGCAGCTTTATTCTCGGGTCAGTACGATGAGAGCGATACCTCATTTACATTTTTTTTTTTATGTTTTGGCGCTTTTATACAATAAAAACTAATAATTATTTTTGCATCGCTTTATTCTGACAGCTATAACTTTTTTATTTTTCTGCTGATGGAACTGTATGGCGGCTTGTTTTTTGGGGGACAAGATGACGTTTTCAGCGGTGCCATGTTTATTTATATCCGTCTTTTTGATTGCGTGTTATTCCACTTTTTGTTCGTCTGTATGATGATAAAGCATTGTTTTTTGCCTTGATTTTTTTATGGTTCACTAAAGGGGTTAACTAGTGGGACAGGTTTATAGGTCGGGTCGTTGTGAACGCGGCGATACCAAATGTATACTTCTATTGTTTTTGTTATTCAAATATTTATTTACAGATACAATAGCTTTTGATTTTTTATTAATATTTTTTATTTTTTTGTTTAATATTTTTTTTACAATTATTTTAAAAAAAATTTTTTTTTATTTTTTTCAACTTTTTTTTTACTTAGTCCTGCTATGGGACAATCATTTTTTGCAGACTGATCGCTTCTGCAGAATGGAGGTGAAGCAGCCTCCCCGTTCTGTAGGAACTGTCAGCTCTGCACTGACAGACTTGCTGATCATGCACTGCGCATGATCAACAAGTTTCCTAGCTGTGGTGACCCGGATGTTGTCATGACGACATCCGGTCACCATGGCAACGACCTTATCAGCCCTCTGCCCTCTCACGGAAGGCTGCAATCGTGTTGAATCACAGTATTTCAGGGGTTAAAGCGGTCTGACCGCTCCTGGCACTTAGTGCCGGGTGTCAACTGTCAGAATCAGCTGACTCCCGGTTGCGATCGCCTGCACACTGTGACCCCATTGTTCTCAGCAGTGATCTGGGGGTCAGAGATGCTTCCAGGGATCGTCCTCATGCTGTTCTCCTTCCATTCAGCACTCTTTGTAGGGTTGCTGGAAAAAGCTCGGCTTTCCCATTATACTCGTTACTTGAAACGAGCATACAAGCGTTAGGAACTGCTCGGTTCCAGCAACGAGCACCCGAGTATTTTAGTGCTCGCTCATCTCTAGCCATTACACACCACACTGGTAACCATCACACATCAATCACACTGGTAACTATTACATATCACTGTAATGTATGTAGTACAGTTCATATAGCGTCTTGTGCTTGGGTGCGATGAACATACATGAGACACAGGTTTGATATAGAAAAGTCCTGTATTACTTCATACAAGTTGGCAGAAATAGTCACACAGTTTGCAGACACAGAAGCAGGAGACACAGCAGGCCAGAGTAAACTAAGCTCAGCAATCACTCTCCAATACAGATTCAGGATCTTCTTCTCTGTTACCGTAAGTCCATGCAAACGTGGGTCTTTCAAAGAGCAGGGTTCAGAGTCCACAAGTGCTTCAGAGTTCCTCAGTAGGAATAGCTGGAGTACAAGGTCCAAGGCTTACAGGAGTCAAGTCACAGGTTCACTGCAGGCTAGATTCTGAAGCACTGATTGCTCAGCTGTGGCTGCTTAAGAAGCAAAAGGAGAGAATCAGGGCGGGAACATGCAAGCTGGAAACTCCATTTTGACTGAGGGCAAGATAGCTGCAGCAAGACAGAAAGTAAAATGGCTGACGAACAAACTGAGTTTCAGGAACATGTACACAGAACCTTACAATCACACTGGTAAACATCACACATCACACTGGTAACTATTACATATCACACTGGTAAACATCACACATCACACTGGTAACTATTACATGTCACACTGGTTACCATCACACATCACACTGGTAACTATTACATGTCACACTGGTTACCATCACACATCACACTGGTAACCATCACACTGGTAACCATCACACATCACACTGGTAACCATCACACACCACACTGGTAACTATTACATATCACACTGGTAACCATCACACATCACACTGGTAACTATTACACATCACACTGGTAACTATTACATATCACACTGGTAACCATCACACATCACACTGGTAATCATCACACACCACACTGGTAACTATTACATATCACACTGGTAACCATCACACATCACACTGGTAACCATCACACATCACACTGGTAATTATTATATATCACACTGGTAACCATCACACATCACACTGGTAACCATCACACATCACACTGGTAATCATCACACACCACACTGGTAACTATTACATATCACACTGGTAACCATCACACATCACACTGGTAACCATCACACTGGTGACCATCACACATCGCACTGGTAACCATCACACATCGCACTGGTAACCATCACACATCACACTGGTTACCATCACACATCACACTGGTAACCATCACACATCACACTGGTAACTATTACATATCACACTGGTAACCATCACACTGGTAACTATTACATATCACACTGGTTACCATCACACATCACACTGGTAACCATCACACATCACACTGGTAACCATCACACATCACACTGGTAATCATCACACACCACACTGGTAACTATTACATATCACACTGGTAACCATCACACATCACACTGGTAACCATCACACATCACACTGGTAACCATCACACTGGTGACCATCACACATCGCACTGGTAACCATCACACATCGCACTGGTAACCATCACACATCACACTGGTTACCATCACACATCACACTCGTAACCATCACACATCACACTGGTAACTATTACATATCACACTGGTAACCATCACACATCACACTGGTAACTATTACATATCACACTGGTTACCATCACACATCACACTGGTAACCATCACACATCACACTGGTAACCATCACACATCACACTGGTAACCATCACACATCACACTGGTAATCATCACACACCACACTGGTAACTATTACATATCACACTGGTAACCATTACATATCACACTGGTAACTATTACATATCACACTGGTTACCATCACACATCACACTGGTAACCATCACACATCACACTGGTAACCATTACATATCACACTGGTTACCATCACACAGGTAACTATTACATATCACACTGGTTACCATCACACATCACACTGGTAACCATCACACTGGTGACCATCATACATCGCACTGGTAACCATCACACATCACACTGGTTACCATCACACATCACACTGTAACCATCACACTGGTAACTATTACATATCACGCTGGTTACCATCACACATCACACGGTAAAATCACACTGATAACACTGGTAACCATCACACATCACACTGTAACTATTACATATTACACTGGAACCATCACACATCACACTGGTAACCATCACACATCACACTGGTAACCATCACACATCACACTGGTAACCATCACACATCACACTGGTAACCATCACACTGGATTACCATCACACATCACACTGGTAACCATCACACATCACACTGGTAACCATCACACATCACACTGGTAACCATCACACTGGTTACCATCACACATCACACTGGTAACCATCACACATCACACTGGTAACCATCACACATCACACTGGTTACCATAACACATCACACTGGTTACCATCACACATCACACTGGTAACCATCACACATCACACTGGTTACCATAACACATCACACTGGTAACCATCACACATCACACTGGTAACCATCACACATCACACTGGTAACCATCACACATCACACTGGTAACCATCACACACCACACTGGTAACTATTACACATCACACTGGTAACTATCACACTGGTAACTATTACACATCACACTGGTAAACCATCACACATCACACTGGTAACCATCACACATCACACTGGTAATTATTATAATCACACTGGTAACCATCACACATCACACTGGTAACTATTACATATCACACTGGTAAACATCACACATCACACTGGTAACTATTACATGTCACACTGGTATACCATCACACATCACACTGGTAACTATTACATGTCACACTGGTTACCATCACACATCACACTGGTAACCATCACACATCACACTGGTAACCATCACACTGGTAACTATACATATCACACTGGTAAACATTACACATCACACTGGTAACTATTACATATCACACTGGTAACTATCACACATCACACTGGTAACCATCACACACCACACTGGTAACTATTACATATCACACTGGTAACTATTACAATATCACACTGGTAACCATCACACATCACACTGGTAACTATTACATATCACACTGGTAACCATCACACATCACACTGGTAACCATCACACATCACACTGGTAATCATCACACACCACACTGGTAACGATTACATATCACACTGGTAACCATCACACATCACACTGGTAACCATCACACACACATCACACTGGTAATTATTATATATCACACTGGTTACCATCACACATCACACTGGTAACAATCACACTGGTGACCATCACACATCACACTGGTAACCATCACACATCACACTGGTTACCATCACACATCACACTGGTAACCATCATCACATCACACTGGTAACTATTACATATCACACTGGTAACCATCACACATCACACTGGTAATTATTATATATCACACTGGTTACCATCAACACATCACACTGGTAACAATCACACTGGTAACCATCACACATCACACTGGTAACAATCACACTGGTGACCATCACACATCGCACTGGTAACCATCACACATCACACTGGTTACCATCACACATCACACTGGTAACCATCACACATCACACTGGTAACTATTACATATCACACTGGTAACCATCACACATCACACTGGTAACTATTACATATCACACTGGTTACCATCACACATCACACTGGTAACCATCACACATCACACTGGTAACCATCACACATCACACTGGTAACCATCACACATCACACTGGTAACCATCACACATCACACTGGTAACCATCACACATCACACTGGTAATCATCACAAACCACACTGGTAACTATTACATATCACACTGGTAACCATCACACATCACACTGGTAACCATCACACATCACACTGGTAATTATTATATATCACACTGGTAACCATCATATATCACACTGGTAACCATCACACATCGCACTGGTTACCATCACACATCACACTGGTTACCATCACACATCACACTGGTAACCATCACACATCACACTGGTAACCATCACACATCACACTGGTAACTATTACATATCACACTGGTAACCATTACATATCACACTGGTAACTATTACATATCACACTGGTTACCATCACACATCACACTGGTAACCATCACACATCACACTGGTAACCATTACATATCACACTGGTTACCATCACACAGGTAACTATTACATATCACACTGGTTACCATCACACATCACACTGGTAACCATCACACGTGTGACCATCACACATCGCACTGGTAACCATCACACATCACACTGGTTACCATCACACATCACACTGGTAGCTATTACATATCACACTGATAAACATCACACTGGTAACTATTACATATCACACTGATAAACATCACACTGGTAACTATTACATATCACACTGGTAACCATCACACATCACACTGGTAACTATTACATATCACACTGGTAAACATCACACATCACACTGGTAACTATTACATATCACACTGGTTACCATCACACATCACACTGGTTACCATCACACATCACACTGGTAACCATCACACATCACACTGGTAACCATCACACATCACACTGGTAACCATCACACACCACACTGGTAAACTATTACATATCACACTGGTAACTATTACATATCACACTGGTAACCATCACACATCACACTGGTAACTATTACATATCACACTGGTAACCATCACACATCACACTGGTAACTATTACATATCACACTGGTAACCATCACACATCACACTGGTAACCATCACACATCACACTGGTAATCATCACACACCACACTGGTAACTATTACATATCACACTGGTAACCATCACACATCACACTGGTAACCATCACACATCACACTGGTAATTATTATATATCACACTGGTAACCATCACACATCACACTGGTAACCATCACACATCACACTGGTAATCATCACACACCACACTGGTAACTATTACATATCACACTGGTAACCATCACACATCACACTGGTAACCATCACACTGGTGACCATCACACATCGCACTGGTAACCATCACACATCACACTGGTTACCATCACACATCACACTGGTAACCATCACACATCACACTGGTAACTATTACATATCACACTGGTAACCATCACACATCACACTGGTAACTATTACATATCACACTGGTTACCATCACACATCACACTGGTAACCATCACACATCACACTGGTAACCATCACACATCAAACTGGTAACCATCACACATCACACTGGTAATCATCACACACCACACTGGTAACTATTACATATCACACTGGTAACCATCACACATCACACTGGTAATTATTATATATCACACTGGTAACCATCACACATCACACTGGTGACCATCACACATCACACTGGTTACCATCACACATCACACTGGTTACCATCACACATCACACTGGTAACCATCACACATCACACTGGTAACTATTACATATCACACTGGTAACTATTACATATCACACTGGTTACCATCACACATCACACTGGTAACCATCACACTGGTAACCATTACATATCACACTGGTTACCATCACACAGGTAACTATTACATATCACACTGGTTACCATCACACATCACACTGGTAACCATCACACTGGTGACCATCATACATCGCACTGGTAACCATCACACATCACACTGGTAACCATCACACATCACACTGGTAACATCACACTGATAACACTGGTAACCATCACACATCACACTGGTAACTATTACATATTACACTGGTAACCATCACACATCACACTGATAACACTGGTTACCATCACACATCACACTGGTAACCATCACACATCACACTGGTAACCATCACACATCACACTGGTAACCATCACACTGGTTACCATCACACATCACACTGGTAACCATCACACATCACACTGGTAACCATCACACATCACACTGGTTACCATCACACATCACACTGGTAACCATCACACATCACACTGGTTACCATAACACATCACACTGGTAACCATCACACATCACACTGGTAACCATCACACATCACACTGGTAACCATCACACATCACACTGGTAATCATCACACACCACACTGGTAACTATTACACATCACACTGGTAACTATCACACATCACACTGGTAACCATCACACACCACACTGGTAACTATTACACATCACACTGGTAAGCATCACACATCACACTGGTAACCATCACACATCACACTGGTAATTATTATATATCACACTGGTAACCATCACACATCACACTGGTAACCATCACACTGGTGACCATCACACATCGCACTGGTAACCATCACACATCGCACTGGTAACCATCACACATCACACTGGTTACCATCACACATCACACTGGTAACCATCACGCATCACAATGGTAACTATTACATATCACACTGGTTACTGCCTCTTATATTTAAAACAAGCTCTGGAGGCAGAGTTATCTTCCAGGCACCATCCGCCCAGAGCCTGGAAGAAATCATTCACATAAAGTCATAAACAATGATTTCTCATCACCAACAGACCTGATATGAGACACGCAGGACTGTTTTCAGCATTCTGTAATCTATATGACCACATTAATAGCTTAGATAGGTTAAATGTGGTGACAGATTCTCTGTAATGTTGTAGAAAATGTTAAAATCTCTGCGCTTTCAGCCTCCTTTGCTCTTTCTTTTGCAGCAGGAGAAGATCCTATAGACTGTACAAAGGGCATAAAGGAGTAGGAAGTTGGGTGTAGTGTAAAGTGAACCATCCTAATTGACTTGCAGGCAGTCCCTTTTGGAAATAAAGGACCCCTGCAGTGTCGAGGAGGATACCTTTTTGTGCATGAAAAAGAGGTATATAGATAGATATATAGTCTTCAAACAGAGGCTGGACAGACATCTGTCTGGGATGATTTAGAGAATCCTGCTTTGAGCAGGGGGTTGGACCAGATGGCCCAGGAGGTCCCTTCCAACTCTACTATTCTATGATTCTACTGGACAAATGGTTAAGACAGGAAAGGGTCCCTCAGAAGAAACGTTATACGTTTACAATAGACGTCTGTCTCCAAAAGAAAATTATGACTATTGGAGTTTGTTTAGATCCAATGGTGATGGGACATACATTTTTAGCTTCATGGCTAATCAGGGAAGACGATGCATGTTTTTTTCATAACCGTGGCACCTGCCTATAAGCCCCAAATCCATAGTGGCCAGATGTATCCTCACCCATCCCTGTAGACTGTGAGCCCTTGCGGGCAGGGTCCTCTCTCCTTCTGTACTTGTGTGTGCCTTGTATTGCTCATGTTTACTGTACTTGTCTATATTTGCCCCTCTTCACATGTAAAGCGCCATGGAATAAATGGCGCTGTAAAAATCTATAATAATAATAATAATAACTGACAACAGCCATGTCCTGTTTGGTCTCTGCGTAACGATAAAATCCAGATTAAAAAATATGGCAGCAATCTTGAACTAAAGCAATCATCAGGAGTGAAGTTATCGCATAAGTTGGGAATTTCATAAATCCTGATGGGCTGAGGCCAATCCACAACCCAGTCCACGTGAGGTCATCATGGTGGGGGGAGGTGTAAGTGTAACTCAGGCGCTTATAAAAGCTCAAGACAAATTGTGGTCTGTGTTCCTGTTGAAAGATACATATCACTGTATGCATGACTCCTGTCCGCTGGACGTTCTTCAAATGAAGCGCTGTCTTTTGCTATTCCGAATCATATCTGTGATCGTTGTAAGTTTCTTTTGTTGAATCCATTTTATTTTATGTACTGTATATGCTATATTGTTTTGGCCCTTTTTGTAAAAATCTTTAGTATATTTTTATAAACACTGCCTATCGTTTTGGATTAAATATAAAATGTAATAGTTCTGTTCCTTATGTTCTGTAAACCGCACTCCTGAAGCAATTCATTACCAGAATCAGTCCTCCAATCAGCCTGTATAAACTACTGGTGGTAGCAGCGAGTAGTCTGGGGTTACGGTGGATTTCGCAGTGACTGTATCAGGGTATCTACATATTTTTCATGCGTTGGAATCTGAGGTGTATCTGCCATACGCTCACTGTTAATTCCCCAATAACCAGCCTATTAGTGGAAACAGCCTGCGGCCTCCTCCGTTGATCGTCGGTCAATCTCATAATTGTCTGGACGTTAGGAGGCAGCAGAAAGATGTTCACTACAAAAAAAGCAGTGGGTAGGTTAAGATACAAACTCCTTGGCTGTGATCCTTGACAAATAAGGTGATTTATCATATTTGTATTATTATTTATGATCTGTCCATCATTTCACATCTATTGTCTCCATCACTTCTTGGCACCTTAGTTTTGTTGTTCCTCGTCCTCTCTGCTGGGCACCCCTGAGCCAGTAAATTATAGGACTACCTTCTTTTGGGGTCTTTGCACATCCAGAAGTGACTTTTTTGCCCCAACTTTGCTCACTCTCTTTCGCTCAGTGAGATTGGATACAGCAATCAGCAATTTTCCTGTCTTGTCACAGATTATCTAGGATTTAGGTCTGGACCATTCACACATATGAGTATGCAATGATCTAAACCATCCATTGTAGCTCTGGCAGGATGTTGAGGGTCATTGTCTTGCTGGAAGGTGAACCTACAAGCCATTCTCTAGTCTTCTGCAGCCTCTAACAGGTTTTCTTCCAGAATTGCACTGCATTTAGCTCCATCTGTATTCTTATCACCTCTGACCAGCTTCCCTGCCCCTGCTGAAGAAAAGCCTCCTCACAGCATGATTCTGCCACCACCATATGTGACGGTGGGGATGATGTTTTCAGGGTGATGCGCAGTGTTAGTTTTTTGCCACACATAGTGTTATGCAATTAGCCCAAAAGGTTCTCCTTTGGTCTAATCTGACCAGAGCTCCTTCCTCCACATGCTTGCTGTGTCCCCTACATGTCTTATAGCAAACTGCACATTGAACTTCTTGTGGCTTATTTTCAAAATGGCTTCCTTCTTCCACTCCTCCATAAAGGCCAGATTTCTGGCGAACTTTACTAATAGTCAACCTGTGGACAGATTTTCCCACATCAGCTATGGATCTCTGCAGCTCCTCCACAGTGAGTGACCATGGCCTCTTGGCTGCTGCTTCTCTAATTAGTGCTCTCTTTGCTTGGGATGTCAGGTTAGATGGATGGCCATATCTTGATAGGTTTGCAGTTGGGTCATACTCCTTCCATTTTTGGAAGATGGATTGCAAAGTGTTCCGTGAATGTTCAGAACTTGGGCTATTTTTTATTACCTAACCCTGCTTTACTCTTCTATACCACTTTATCCCTGACCTGTCTGGTGGGCTCCTTGGTTTTCATGATGCTGTTTGATCCTTAATGTTCTCACACAAACCTCTGAGACCTTCACAGAACAGCTGTACTTATACTGAGAAGAAATCACCCCCAGGGTGGATGCAATGCACTAATTATGTGACCTCTTCAGGCAATTTGTTACTCAGAATTTTACTTGGGGACCTTTTTCAAAGTACTGTATATAGGAGAAAGAATAGTTGACCAATCATCAGATATTGGTGTTGGTCACAGCAGATAACTTCCATCATGTGTTCCACGTAGCCAGCCTCATCCTTGATGGGTTTAAAGATCGGGGGCTGTCTGACTGCTCAACTCAATAAACAAACCTGCCCCCTACTGTCTATACATTTGCTGTTGTGTAAGGGAGCTGGCTTTTGTATACTTATATGTGCATCAGCCATCCCCCTTATCTCTCGATTCATTGGTCATAATGTACAAGGGGGGCTGGCTGGGCACCTGATTCTGAACTGAGTAATAAGAAATTCCCCTTCCCTATTCCTTGGTCATCATAGAGAAGGTGGCTAGCTTATCCATCTGCTCCCACCTGCTGGAACATACTTTAATCTCTGAGGTCGACAATCTGCAGGATCAGTTAGAAAAAAATACAACTAAATGTGGAGAAAATCAGATTTGCATCTATGAAATGTACCACAACATAGATCCTCTGGCATAATACCGGCCTACAAATGTGGCCATAATACGCTGATCTGAAAGTGGCCTCCCCCACAGCACGGTGCCAGGAGCTTTCTCTGAATCAGGTGCAGACTGGCATTGAACTGTATGCCTATAATAATGTCCTTTTTCTCCCTTTTCTTTCAGGAGCTGTCGTCAGTTCAGGAAATCACAGGATCAGAAAACGACAATGTCAGAGAGTCGCCACCACATAACCAGACTGTGGCCCCTACCCTGCCATCTCAGCCGCCCCGGGAGACCTGGGGGGGAAAGTATGAGTTCCTGCTCTCATGTATTGGCTACTGTGTCGGCCTGGGCAATGTCTGGAGGTTTCCATATCTGTGTTACCGAAATGGAGGAGGTGAGTGAACGGAGGGGAAGTCCTGTCCGGTGGTCAATAGTTCCTAGTGTTCGCCGGTTGGCTTTCCGCACCCCTAGTATGCGCCGTTTGGCTGTCCTTTTTCCCCTGTGTTGACTTTCAGTCATGGCCGAAAGTGTTGGCAACCTTGAAATTGTTCCAAAAAATGTTTTTTTCCTTTGTGTGTATTAGAGCAACGCAAAAAAAAAACAGAGAAAAAAAGGCAAATTGGACATAATTTCACTCAAAACCCCAAAAATGAGTCGGATAAAATAGTTGGCACCTTTCCAAAATTGTGTTTAAACAACTTTGTTTCAAGACAGCTATTAAGGAGACTTAATAGCTGTGTGCAAATATCTGATGGGCTGTCACATTGTAAAAGGATTATCTTTATTCTCATTTACACAAGGAAAGACTAGAAGCAATGGGATGAAACTGAATGGGAGGAGACACAGATTAGATATTAAAAAAACTTTTTTGACAGAGTGATCAATGAGTGGAACAGGCTGCCAGGAGAGGTGGTGAGTTCTCCTTCAATGGAAGTCGTCAAACAGAGGCTGGACAGACATCTGTCTGGGATGATTTAGTGAATCCTGCATTGAGCAGGGGGTTGGACCCGATGACCCAGGAGGTCCCTTCCAACTATAACATTCTATGATTCTAAGCAGCATGTGATGCTTTTTCACACTCACCTGTAGCAAGTAACAGGTGTGGACAATATGAAAATCACACCTATCAACCAGATAAAAGGGGAGACATTGACTCTATCTTTGCATTGTGTGTCTGTGTGCCACACTAAGCATGGAGAACAGAAAGAGGAGAAGAGAACTGTCTGAGGACTTAAGAACTAAAACAGTTGAACAATATTAACAATCTCAAGTCCATCTTCACAGATCTTTATGTTCCTTTGTCCACAGTGTGCAACATAATAAAGATGTTTACAACCCATGGCACTGTAGCTAATCTCCCTGGATGTAGTTGATAGAGAAAACTTGATGTAAGGTTGCAAAGCAGGATTGTCCGGATGGTGGATAAGCAGCTCCAATCATATTCCAAAGAAATTCCAACTGTCCTATCAGTGTCAGCGTGAACTATCTGTCCACATGTGAATGAAATGACACGCTATGGCAGGAGACCCAGGAGGACCCCACTGCTGACACAGAGACATAAGAAATCTAGACTGCTGATTGCCAAAATGTACATGAAGTAAGACAAAAAATCTTTTTGGGAAAACATCTTGTGGACAGATGAGATCAAGATAGAGGTTTTTGGTAAAGCACATCATTCTACTGTTTACAGAAAGCGAATGAGGCCTAGAAAGAAAAGAACACAGTACCTACAGTCAAATATGGTGGAGATTCAAAGATGTCTTGGGGTTGTTTTTCTACCTCTGGGACTGAGTCTCCTGACTGTGTGCAAGGCATCATGAAATCTGAATGTTGCCAAAGGATTTTGGGTCACAATGTAGTGCGCAGTGTCAGACAGCTGGGTTTGGATCCTAGGTCATGAGTCTTCCAGCAGGACAATGACCCCAAACATCCTGTGCTGTGCACAGTGTCAGTTCGGCGATCTGACTTTATACAGTGATGTCCCACCCTGGGACAAAGTAAAAAAGTTAAAAAAAAATTAAAAAAAAATCACATGTGTAAAAAAAAAAAAAATTCATAAGTAAAAAAAAATATTCCCCAATAAATTCATTTCTTCATGTAAATAAAACAATAAAAGTACACATATTTAGTATCGCCGCGTCCATCACGACCCGCCCTATAAAACTGTCCCAATAGTTAACCCCTTAAGTGAACCCCTTAAAAAAAAGGCAAAAAAAACAATGATTTATCATCATACCACCGAACAAAAAGTGGAATAACACGCGATTAAAAAAGACTGATATCAATAAACATGGTACCGCTGAAAACGTCATCTTGTCCCGCAAAAAACGAGCCGCCATACAGCATCATCAGCGAAAAAATAAAAAAGTTATAGCTCGCAGAATAAAGCGATGCAAAAATAATTTTTTTATATAAAAAGTTTTTATTGAATAAAAGAGCCAAAGCATAAAAAAAATTATATAAATAAGGTATCGCTGTAATCGTACTGACCTGAAGAATAAAACTGCTTTATCAATTTTACCACACGCGGAACGGTATAAACGCCCCCCCCCCAAAAGAAATTAATGAATTGCTGATTTCTGTTCATTCTGCCTCCCAAAAATCGTAATAAAAAGCGATCAAAAAATGTCATGTGCCCAAAAATGGTACCAATAAAAACGTCAACTCGTCCCGCAAAAAATAAGACCTCACATGACTCTGTGGGCCAAAATATGGAAAAATTATAGCTTTCAAAATGTGGTGATGCAAAAACTATTTTTTGCAATAAAAAGCGTCTTTAAGCGTGTGACAGCTGCAAAACATAAAACCCGCTATAAATAGTAAATCAAACTCCCTTTTATCACCCCCTTAGTTAGGGTAAAATAATAAAATAAAAAAAATGTATTTATTTCCATTTTCCCGTTAGGGTTGGGGCTAAAGTTAGGGTTAGAGTTGGGGCTAGGGTTAGGGTTGGGATTGGGGTTAGGGGTGTGTTAGGGTTAGGTTTGTGGTTAGGGTTATGATTAGGGTTTGGATTAGTGTTAGGGGTGTGTTGGGGTTAGGGTTTGAGTTAGAATTGGGGAGTTTCCGCTGTTTAGGCACATCAGGTGCTCTCCAAACGTGACATGGCGTCTGATCTCAATTCCAGCCAACTCGGCGTTGAAAAAGTCAAACGGTGCTCCTTCCCTTCTGAGCTCTGCCATGCGCCCAAACAGTAGTTTACCCCCACATATGGGGTATCAGCGTACTCAGGAAAAATTGCACAATAACTCTTGGGGTCCAATTTCTCCTGTTACCCTTGGGAAAATAAAAAATTGTGGGCAAAAATATAATTTTTGTGGAAAAAAATATGATTTTTTATTTTTATGGCTCTACGTTATAAACTTTTGTGAAGCACTTGGTGGTTCAGAGTTCTCACCACACATATAGATAAGTTCTTTTGGGGGTCTAGTTTCCAAAATGGGGGGTTTCCATTGTTTAGGCACATAAGGGGCTCTCCAAATGCGACATCTAAGTAAGAGAGAAAGGAACTACCGCAGTAATGCACACTACTCAGATAATGGAAAGTAGAAAAACAGTCAATTTTATTGGTATACAAAGAGTAAAGTAAAACACAAGTAAAATCAGAGTGACTCTGGTCCCAAACGCCCGCCCCTAACCATGATCAAGATATATAATGAATAATGTCTCAAAAGTAACAAAAACATGAAAAATAACTGGAAAAAACATATGATCATAAAATAAACATTTGGAAATATGTAATGGTCCACCTATGATGAGAGAACCTGTATGGATAGCAGAAAAAATATTAATGATACAAAAAATATATCAAATAATTATAAGCAAGCCCAAATAAGGGGTAAAATAGTCCCCCACCTGTGAACTAAAAAGATGGCTCCAAATCAATAATTGTGAAGAGAAACAAAAGCCATGAAAAAATCACTAGCACATGATATAAACCAGAACAAACCTCATGATAAAGGCACCTTGGTGTCCTCTGGTCCTGACTGCCCGTTTGCTCTCTCATGCCTTTATCATGGTGGACCATTACATATTTCCAAATGTTTATTTTATGATCATATGTTTTTCCAGTTATTTTTCATGTTTTTGTTACTTTTGAGACATTATTCATTATATATCTTGATCATGGTTAGGGGCGGGCGTTTGGGACCAGAGTCACTCTGATTTTACTTGTGTTTTACTTTACTCTTTGTATACCAATAAAATTGACTGTTTTTCTACTTTCCATTATCTGAGTAGGTGTGCATTACTGCGGTAGTTCCTTTCTCTCTTACTTAGCTGTTGTTTTTTTCTACCGATCTGCACCTCCTTATTTAATTGTGTATAATTGGTGCGCCCTGCATTTCACATTATTATATCTCCAAATGCGACATGACGCCCGCAGAACATTCCATCAAAGTCTGCAATGCAAAACGTCACTACTTCCCTTCTGAGCCCCGACGTGTGCCCATACAGTAGTTTTCCCCACATATAGGGTACCAGCGTACTCAGAACAAATTGAACAACAACTTTTGGGGTCCAATTTATCATGTTACCCTTGGGAAAATAAAAATTTGGTGACTAAAAGATCATTTTTGTGGGAAAAAAATAGGATTTTTTATTTTCGTGCCCGGGCATTATAAACTTGTGTGAAGCACTTGGGGGTTCAAAATGTTCACCACAGATCTAGATAAGTTCCTTAGGGGTCTAGTTTCCAAAATGGTGTCACTTGTGGGTGCTCTCCAAATACGACATGACGTCCAGCCAATTCTGCATTGAAAAAGTCAAACTGCGCTCCTTCCCTTCCGAGCTCTGCCATGCACCCAAACAGTGGTTTACCCCCACATATTGGGTATCAGCGTACTCAGGACAAATTGCACAATAACTTTTGAGGTCTTGTTACCCTTGGGAAAATAAAGTTTGGGGTGAAAATATCATTTTTGTGGAAAAAATATGATTTTTTAATTTTACGGCTCTACATTATAAACTTGTGTGAAGCACTTGGGGGTTCAAAGTGCTCACCACAGATCTAGATAAGTTTCTTAGGGGGTCTAGTTTCTGAAATGGGGTCACTTGTGGGGGGTTCCCACTGTTTAGGCACATCAGGGGCTCTCCAAGCGCGACATGGCATCCAATCTCGATTCCAGCCAATTTTGGTTTGAAAAAGTCAAACGGCGCTCTTTCCTTTACGAGCCCTCCCGTGCGCCCAGACAGTCCAATCCAAAATAGGATTTTTTTGTTTTCATGCCCCGGCATTATAAACTTGTGTGAAGCACTTGGGGGTTCAAAGTGCTCACCACAGATCTAGATAAGTTCCTTAGTGGGTCTAGTTTCCAAAATGGGGTCACTTGTGGGGGGTTTCCACTGTTTAGGCGCATCAGGGGCTCTGCAAACTGAACATGACACCCATGAAAGTCTGCATTCAAAAATGTCATTACTTCCTTTCCGAGCCCTGCCGTGCGCCTAAACAGTATTTTCTCCCCACATATGGGGTATCTGCGTACTCAGGACAAATTGGACAACAACTTTTGGGGTCCAATTTCCTTGTGAAAAATCAAAAATTGCGGACTAAAAAATCATTTTTTGTGGAAAAAATTTTTTTTCACACCCAGGCATTATAAACTTTAGTGAAACACTTGGGGGTTGAATGTGCTCACCACAGATCTAGATAAGTTCCTTAGGGAGTGTAGTTTCCAAAATGGGTCACTTGTGGGGGATTTCCACTGTTTAGGCACAACAGGGGCTCTCCAAATGCGGCATCCAATCTCAATTCCAGCCAATTTTGGTTTGAAAAAGTCAAATGGCGCTCCTTCCTTTACGAGCTCTGCCGTGCGCCCAGACAGTGGTTTTCCCCCACATATGGGGTATCTGCGTACTCAGGAGAAATTGCACATCAACTTTTTCTGTCCATTTTCTCCTTTTACCCTTGTTAAAATAAAAAATTGTTTGTAAAAAATCATTTTTGTGACTAAAAAGTTAAATGTTCATTTTTTCCTTCCACATTGCTTCAGCTCCTGTGAAGCACCTGAAGGGTTAATAATCTTCTTGAATGTGGTTTTGAGTACCTTGAGGGGTGCAGTTTTTAGAATGATGTCACTTTTGGGTATTTTCTGCCATATAGACCCCTCAAAGTGACTTCAAACGTGAGGTGGTCCCTAAAAAAATGATTTTGTATAATTTGTTGTAAAATGAGAAATCGCTGGTCAAATTTTAACCCTTATAACTTCGTAACAAAAAAAAATTTTGGTTCCAAAATTGTGCTGATGTAAAGTAGACATGTGGGAAATGTTATTTATTAACTATTTTGTGTGACATATTTCTCTGTTTTAAGGGAATAAAAATTCAAAGTTTGAAAATTGCAAAATTTTCCAAATTTTCACCATATTTCCATTTTTTTCATAAATAACCGCAAGTTTATAGAAGAAATTTTACCACTAACATGAAGTACAATATGTCACGAGAAAACAATCTCAGAATCGCAAAGATCCGTTGAAGCGTTCCAGAGTTATAGCCTCATAAAGAGACACTGGTCAGAATTGTAAAAATTGGCCCGGTCATTAACGTGCAAACCACCCTTGGGGTTAAGGGGTTAACCTGAAGGCGTCAAAAACTGTGTCTCGACCATTTTTGGAGTTTTGTTAGAAATTGTCCAATTTGCTTGTTTTTTTTGCTTTGTTCCAAATCTTAGAAAGGAAATAAACCTGAGAATAACAAAACGTGTGTAATTGTAATAATGTTCTGGGAGAAATACTTCATGTTGTGGAACAATTTCAAGGGTGCCAAGACTTTCTGCATTTACTGTATGACCCCGCTGTATAATTCACAGGACATCGGTGACGGCCCGGGGTGTGGACGGCACTTAGATCTCATATATCCAGAGTAACCTCCGGACCCGAGTCGTGACGTCTGTACCCGGGAGCTCTGCCCCATCTACGTCTCATCATCTCCCCATCCACTATCTGCTCCACCGATTGTACAGAACACTATGGCTCTCTGTTATCAGCTGTCACACCTCTAAGTGATAATAAGATGTGATATCACCGCTCCTCTTATATCACCTGTACTGTAATAAGATGTGATATCACCGCTCCTCTTATATCACCTGTACTGTAATAAGATGTGATATCACCGCTCCTCTTATATCACCTGTACTGTAATAAGATGTGATATCACCGCTCCTCTTATATCACCTGTACTGTAATAAGATGTGATATCACCGCTCCTCTTATATCACCCTGTACTGTAATAAGATGTGATATCACCGCTCCTCTTATATCACCTGTACTGTAATAAGATGTGATATCACCGCTCCTCTTATATCACCTGTACTGTAATAAGATGTGATCCGCTCCTTTATATCTACGTAATAGATGTGATATCACCGTCCTTTATATCACCTGTACTGTAATAAGATGTGATATCACCGCTCCTCTTATATCACCTGTACTGTAATAAGATGTGATATCACCGCTCCTCTTATATCACCTGTACTGTAATAAGATGTGATATCACCGCTCCTCTTATATCACCTGTACTGTAATAAGATGTGATATCACCGCTCCTCTTATATCACCTGTACTGTAATAAGATGTGATATCACCGCTCCTCTTATATCACCTGTACTGTAATAAGATGTGATATCACCGCTCCTCTTATATCACCTGTACTGTAATAAGATGTGATATCACCGCTCCTCTTATATCACCCTGTACTGTAATAAGATGTGATATCACCGCTCCTCTTATATCACCTGTACTGTAATTAAGATGTGATATCACCGCTCCTCTTATATCACCTGTACTGTAATAAGATGTGATATCACCGCTCCTCTTATATCACCCTGTACTGTAATAAGATGTGATATCACCGCTCCTCTTATATCACCCTGTACTGTAATAAGATGTGATTACTCATCACATATCACCGCTCCTCTTATATCACCTGTACTGTAATAAGATGTGATATCACCGCTCCTCTTATATCACCCTGTACTGTAATAAGATGTGATATCACCGCTCCTCTTATATCACCTGTACTGTAATAAGATGTGATATCACCGCTCCTCTTATATCACCTGTACTGTAATAAGATGTGATATCACCGCTCCTCTTATATCACCTGTACTGTAATAAGATGTGATATCACCGCTCCTCTTATATCACCCTGTACTGTAATAAGATGTGATATCACCGCTCCTCTTATATCACCCTGTACTGTAATAAGATGTGATATCACCGCTCCTCTTATATCACCTGTACTGTAATAAGATGTGATATCACCGCTCCTCTTATATCACCTGTACTGTAATAAGATGTGATATCACCGCTCCTCTTATATCACCTGTACTGTAATAAGATGTGATATCACCGCTCCTCTTATATCACCTGTACTGTAATAAGATGTGATATCACCGCTCCTCTTATATCCCCTGTACTGTAATAAGATGTGATATCACCGCTCCTCTTATATCACCCTGTACTGTAATAAGATGTGATATCACCGCTCCTCTTATATCCCTGTACTGTAATAAGATGTGATATCACCGCTCCTCTTATATCACCTGTACTGTAATAAGATGTGATATCACCGCTCCTCTTATATCACCTGTACTGTAATAAAAATGTGATATCACCGCTCCTCTTATATCCCCTGTACTGTAATAAGATGTGATATCACCGCTCCTCTTATATCACCTGTACTGTAATAAGATGTGATATCACCGCTCCTCTTATATCCCCTGTACTGTAATAAGATGTGATATCACCGCTCCTCTTATATCACCTGTACTGTAATAAGATGTGATATCACCGCTCCTCTTATATCACCCTGTACTGTAATAAGATGTGATATCACCGCTCCTCTTATATCACCTGTACTGTAATAAGATGTGATATCACCGCTCCTCTTATATCCCCTGTACTGTAATAAGATGTGATATCACCGCTCCTCTTAATATCCCTGTACTGTAATAAGATGTGATATCACCGCTCCTCTTATATCACCTGTACTGTAATAAGATGTGATATCACCGCTCCTCTTATATCACCCTGTACTGTAATAAGATGTGATATCACCGCTCCTCTTATATCACCTGTACTGTAATAAGATGTGATATCACCGCTCCTCTTATATCACCTGTACTGTAAAAGATGTGATATCACCGCTCCCTTATATCACCTGTACTGTAATAAGTTTTTTTTTTTTTTTTTTTTTTTTTTTTTTTTTTTTTTTTTTTTTTTTTTTTTTTTTTTTTTTTTTTTTTTTTTTTTTTTTTTTTTTTTTTTTTTTTTTTTTTTTTTTTTTTTTTTTTTTTTTTTTTTTTTTTTTTTTTTTTTTTTTTTTTTTTTTTTTTTTTTTTTTTTTTTTTTTTTTTTTTTTTTTTTTTTTTTTTTTTTTTTTTTTTTTTTTTTTTTTTTTTTTTTTTTTTTTTTTTTTTTTTTTTTTTTTTTTTTTTTTTTTTTTTTTTTTTTTTTTTTTTTTTTTTTTTTTTTTTTTTTTTTTTTTTTTTTTTTTTTTTTTTTTTTTTTTTTTTTTTTTTTTTTTTTTTTTTTTTTTTTTTTTTTTTTTTTTTTTTTTTTTTTTTTTTTTTTTTTTTTTTTTTTTTTTTTTTTTTTTTTTTTTTTTTTTTTTTTTTTTTTTTTTTTTTTTTTTTTTTTTTTTTTTTTTTTTTTTTTTTTTTTTTTTTTTTTTTTTTTTTTTTTTTTTTTTTTTTTTTTTTTTTTTTTTTTTTTTTTTTTTTTTTTTTTTTTTTTTTTTTTTTTTTTTTTTTTTTTTTTTTTTTTTTTTTTTTTTTTTTTTTTTTTTTTTTTTTTTTTTTTTTTTTTTTTTTTTTTTTTTTTTTTTTTTTTTTTTTTTTTTTTTTTTTTTTTTTTTTTTTTTTTTTTTTTTTTTTTTTTTTTTTTTTTTTTTTTTTTTTTTTTTTTTTTTTTTTTTTTTTTTTTTTTTTTTTTTTTTTTTTTTTTTTTTTTTTTTTTTTTTTTTTTTTTTTTTTTTTTATGTATGCCTCTTATACCCTGTCTTATAAGATGTGATTCCCTCTCTTATCCCTTCTATATAATGTGAATCACGTCTCTATATCCCCTACTTTAAATTATACACTCTTATATCACCTTCTTAAATTGTACCTCTAAATCACTACGTATAAATCTTACGTATTTATCCCTCCTATAAGATATTACTCGTATATCACCTCTTAATAAGAGATATACCGTCTCTACCCCTCTTAAGATGTGATATCACCGCTCTCTATACCCCTTACGTAATAAGATGTGATATCACCGCCCCTTAACCCCTGTACTGTAATAAGGTATACCCTCCTTTCCTCTTATAAGTGATATACCCTTATATCCCTTACTGTATAGATGTATACCCTCCTCTTTACCCTTATGAATAGATGTAATCACCGTTATATACCCTATGTAATATATAACGTCCTTATCCCTGTTTAATAACCGTTCTATGATTCACCCTTATAACTTATTAATAGTTATACCCTCTCTAATCTGTACTGTATATTATATCCGTCTTATATTTACGTTAATACCTCCTTATATCTTACGCATAAATACGTCTATTCACTCTTAATAAGTGAATCATCTATATCCCCTTAGTAATATGTACTTATACCTCTTATATTGTATACTTTATATCACCTTTATGTATAAGAGGTCACGCTCCTCTTATATCCCTGTACTAAAAATGGTATCACCCTCCTTAATACTGTACATAATGATATCACCCCTCTATCAGTACGTAATAAGATATACACGCTCCTCTTATATCCTTACTTAAATGAACACCCTCTTTCCATGTAATAAAGTGATACCCCCTTATTCCTGTATTAAAAGATGTGTATCACCCTCCTCTTAACCCTGTAGTAATAAGATTGATACCCCCTTTTACCTGTACGTAAAGGTATATACCGCTCTTTACCTAGGGAATCGCCATGATGAGGATAGTCCCGGCTGGCCGTCGCACTATTTTACTGTTCGCAGCTGATATCACGGCTCCTCAGGTCTCCCATGATGAAAGGGTATAGTTCCCTCCGTTGACGGCCCGTCGCATAGTACTGTTCCCGCTTGATGATCTCCCTGTCACTGCTAATCGTCGTGTATGTTACTTCGCCTGATACCTGATGAGGGATAGAGTGTATTCCTCCGTCTGGCGGTCGCACTGTTACTGTTAGCAGTGTGACCCCGCTGCTCCTCGGTTGCTCCCTGATGAGGGTAAGTGTTTCCTCCGTCTCCGTCGATAAGTTACAGTTCCCGTTATGATCACTCGCTCAGGTGCTCGCCATGATGAGGGTATGTGTTTTCTCCGGCTGGCCGTCGCACTATTACTGTCGCCGCTGATGACTTCTCCTAGGTGCTCCCATGAGAGGTAGTATTCCTCCTCTGGCGTGCACTAGTTACTGTTCGCGCTGATGACTGCTCCTCATGCCGCCATGATGAGGTGTAGTAGTTCCTCCGTCTGGCCGTCGCACTATTACTGTTCGCAGCTGAGACTCGCTCTCTCAGGTGCTCCCATGATGAGGGTAGTAGTTCCTCCGGTCTGGCCGGTCGCACTAGTTACTGTTCAGCTGATGACTCGCTCTCTCAGGTGCTCGCCATGATGAGGTAGTAGTTCCTCCGGTTTGGCCGGTCGCACTAGTTACTTGTTCGCCGCTGATGACCTGCTCCCTCAGGTGCTCCATGATGAGGGTATAGTTCCTCCGGTCTGGCCGGTCGCACTAGTTACTGTTCCCGCTGAACTCTGCTCGCTCAGGTCTCGCCATGATGAGGTAGTAGTTCCTCCGGTCTGGCCGTCGCATAGTTACTGTTCGCCACTGATGACTCGCTCTCTCATGGTGCTCGCCATGATGAGGGTAGTAGTTCTCCGGTCTGGCCGGTCCACTATTACTGTTCGCAGCTGATGACTCGCTCGCTCAGGTGCTCGCCATGATGAGGGTAGTAGTTCCCCCGGTCTGGCCGGTCGCACTAGTTACTGTTCGCGCTGATGATTTGCTCCTCAGGTGCTCGCCATGATGAGGGTAGTAGTTCCCTCCGGTCTGGCCGGTCGCACTAGTTACTGTTCGCAGCTGATGACTCTGCTCGCTCAGGTGCTCCCATGATGAGGGTAGTAGTTCCTCCGGTCTGGCCGGTCGCACTAGTTACTGTTGCAAGCTGATGACTCTGCTCGCTCAAGTGCTCGCCATGATGAGGGTAGTATTCCTCCGGTCTGGCGGTCGCACTAGTTTACTGTTCGCGCTGATGACTCTGCTCGCTCAGGTGCTCGCCATGATGAGGGTAGTAGTTCCTCCGGTCTGGCCGGTCGCACTAGTTACTGTTCGCCGTGATGACTCTGCTCGCTCAGGTGCTCGCCATGATGAGGGTATAGTTCCTCCGGTCTGGCCGGTCGCACTTGTTACTGTTCGCAGCTGATGACTCTGCTGGTCGCTCAGGTGCTCGCCATGATGAGGGTAGTAGTTCCTCCGGTCTGGCCGGTCGCACTAGTTACTGTTCGCACGTTGATGACTCTGCTCGCTCAGGTGCTCACCATGATGAGGTAGTAGTTCCTCCGGTCTGGCCGGTCGCAGTAGTTACTGTTCACAGCTGATGACTCTGCTCTCTCAGGTGCTCGCCATGATGAGGGTAGTAGTTCCTCCGGTCTGGCCGGTCGCACTAGTTACTGTTCGCAGCTGATGACTCTGCTCGCTCAAGTGCTGCCATGATGGGGTAGTAGTTCCTCCGTCTGGCGGTCGCACTTGTTACTGTTCGCAGCTGATGACTCTGCGGTCGCTCAGGTGCTCGCCATGATGAGGGTAGTAGTTCCTCCGGTCTGGCCGGTCGCACTAGTTACTGTTCGCCGTTGATGACTCTGCTCGCTCAGGTGCTCACCATGATGAGGGTAGTAGTTTCCTCCGGTCTGGCCGGGTCGCACTAGTTACTGTTCGCAAGCTGATGACTCTGCTCGCTCAGGTGCTCGCCATGATGAGGGTAGTAGTTCCTCCGGTCTGGCCGGTCGCACTTGTTTACTGTTCGCAGCTGATGACTCTGCTCCTCGTCAGGTGCTCGCCATGATGAGGTAGTAGTTCCTCCGGTCTGGCGGTCGCACTAGTTACTGTTCGCCCGTTGATGACTCTGCTCGCTCAGGTTCTCGCCATGATGAGGGTAGTAGTTTCCTCCGGTCTGGCCGGTCGCACTAGTTACTGTTCGCAGCTGATGACTCTGCTCGCTCAGGTGCTCGCCATGATGAGGTAGTAGTTCCTCCCGTCTGGCCGGTCGCACTAGTTACTGTTCGCAGCTGATGACTTGCTCTCTCAGGTGCTCGCCATGATGAGGGTATAGTTCCTCCGGTCTGCCGGTCGCACTAATTACTGTTCGCCGCTGATGACTCTGCTCTCTCGGGTGCTCGCCATGATGAGGGTAGTAGTTCCTCCGGTCTGGCCGGTCGCACTAGTTACTGTCGCCGCTGATGACTCTGCTCTCTCAGGTGCTTGCCATGATGAGGGTAGTAGTTCCTCCGGTCTGGCCGGTCGCACTAGTTACTGTTCGCAGCTGATGACTCTGCTCGCTCAGGTGCTCGTCATGATGAGGGTAGTAGTTCCTCCGGTCTGGCCGGTCGCACTAGTTACTGTTCGCAGCTGATGACTCTGCTCCCTCAGGTGCTCGTCATGATGAGGGTAGTAGTTCCTCCGGTCTGGCCGGTCGCACTAGTTACTGTTCGCCGCTGATGACTCGCTCTCTCAGGTGCTCGCCATGATGAGGGTAGTAGTTCCTCCGGTCTGGCCGGTCGCACTAGTTACTGTTCGCCGCTGATGACTGCTCTCTCAGGTGCTCGCCATGATGAGGGAGTAGTTCCTCTGGTCTGGCCGGTCGCTCACTAGTTACTGTTCGCAGCTGATGACTCTGCTCGCTCAGGTGCTCGCCATGATGAGGGTAGTTGTTCCTCTGGTCTGGCCGGTCGCACTAGTTACTGTTCGCAGCTGATGACTCTGCTCTCTCAGGTGCTCGCCATGATGAGGGTAGTAGTTCCTCCGGTCTGGCCGGTCGCACTAGTTACTGTTCGCCGCTGATGACTCTGCTCTCTCGGGTGCTCGCCATGATGAGGGTAGTAGTTCCTCCGGTCTGGCGCTTTGCGCGGCTCCTGATTGATATGATTAAGGATCTGGCGCTTGCTGTGTAATCTGATGAGGAATGTGACCGGTGGGAGAGCGGACAGGTCCGGACACGGCCATGACACCAGGAATGTGTGAGGTCTCCGCCACGTCCTGCGCTGCCTGTCACTGAACAATGCACCGTGCGGCCATCACTGAGGGGAGAGGTAACAGGCGCCGGCCTCATGTCCTCACAACAACGGCTGACGGTCACCCTGATATTATGGCTCGTGGCCATTATTTGCTGCCTATTATTGCGGTTATTGAATCCTGACGTGAGGTAGAGGAGAACGCGGCATAACTTTTTGCAGCAGACGCCATCTTGGTGCGAGGTGACGGCAGTTTCACACAGGAATATAACCTCAGCTTAGTTTGCAGAACAGTCTAGAAATATCCGAAATGTTGAACAAAACGATGGAAAAATGAATGCCGAATCCTCTGTCGCCCCAAGCAACCAATCACAGACTATTTCATAACATCCAAGCAGGCTTTATTATGGATAATTCCAAATATGCCAGTTCTGTGTCATTAACATTGTGCCCCCATATACTGTAGCACCCCCGTACATTGTGCCCCATATACTGTAGCATCACCGTACATTGTGCCCCCATATACGTAGCACCCCGTACATTGTGCCCATATTGTTATGTTTCGGTAGCTGAGGGTGCAGGTAAAAAAAGGCAATACACCAGAGCAGTTGGAATCTATGAGATTGCAGTACCCTGACTAACCACCACAACTAGAGGCAGCCGTGGAGCGTTCCTACGTTGGTCCTAGACGCCTCGTCACAGCCTGAGAAAACTAACTACAACCTAAAGATAGAAATAGGAAAGCTATCTGCCCCGGAGCAGAACCCCAAAGATAAAGAAAGCCCCCAAACAAGTAATGGCGGTTAGACAAGAAGAAATACTGACACAGAAAGAAAATAGTATGAGCAAACGCTGGGCCCAAACTAACTAAATAGAAAAGGATAGGAAGGGTACTTACTGCAATCCCAGAAAACCCTGAAAAGCACCACTCTACTAATTTCAAATCACCTGAGATCACACGACCTCTACCACCTAAATTAGTTCTCTGGTGTAACAAAATCAAAACAGCAGCCACTGAAAAAACTGGAAAAAGCAAAAGTACAAACATCAGTGGCTGAAGTAAACTGAGAGGGCAAAAGCCCCGAAGGGAACCCAGAAGGCCCCCAAAGAAGTGCAGGACAAAATGCAAAATATAGTACAAAAACAAAAAGAAGAAAATGTCTTATCTGTTAGCAGGAGATGCAGACACGACACAGCAGGTACAAGGGAAACAGGAATGAAGGATTCAGACCAGAACAATTGATCACCGGCAACCCTGATGGGAAGGTGACTCCCTTATATAAGACCAGTCAGTAACAACCTGATTCCCAGTCCTCACAATCTTCACTGAACAGACCAGTACCGCTTGTAACCACCAGAGGGAGTCCTCTGCTCAGAACTCATCTCAAACCCATTCACAACAGTCCCCCCCCCTTGAGGAGGGGTCACGAACCCTCATTTGAGCAACCAGGTCGGTCAGGATGAGTTCTATGATACGCACGGATGAGTCTCCTAGCATGGATGTCCGAAGCAAACACCCAAGAATTGTCTTCCTGACCATAACCTCTCCACTTAAACCAAATACTGGAGTTTCGTCTAGAAAAACGAGAATCTAATATTTTCTCAACCACATACTCCAGATTGCCCTCAACCAAAACAGGGTCAGGAGGCACAGCAGCAGGAACCACTGGCTCAACAAACCTCTTCAACAAGGACTTGTGGAACACGTTATGGATCTTAAATGTCCCTGGAAGAAGCAAACGAAAAGAAACAGGATTAAGAATCTCATGATGTATAAGGTCCAATGAACCTAGGCTTAAATTTAGGAGATGCTACTCTCATAGGAATATTCTTTGAGGACAACCAGACCAAGTCCCCCACTTTAAAACCGAGGACCATCAGTCCTATGCCGGTTAGCAAACCGCTGGGCCTTCTCCTGAGAGAGGGACAACCTCTCCACTACCTGGTCCCAAATCTGTTGCATACGCTCCACAACAGAGTCAACACCTGGACAGACAGAAGCCTCCGTCTGTCCTGAAGAAAATCGAGGGTGAAACCCAGAATTACAGAAAAACGGAGAACATCAAAGTGGCAGAGCTAGCCCTATTATTAAGAGCAAACTCAGCCAAAGGTAAAAAAGAGACCCAGTCATCCTGATCAGCAGACACAAAGCATCTAACATAAGTCTCCAATGTCTGGTTTGTTCTCTCAGTTTGACCATTGGTCTGAGGATGAAATGCCGAGGAGAAAGACAATTGAACACCCAGTTTAGAACAAAAAGTCCTCCAAAATCTGGAAACAAACTGGACTCCTCTGTCAGACACAATGTTCTCAGGAATGCCTGTAAACGAACCACGTGCTGAAGGAACAACGGCACCAATTCAGAGGAAGGCAACTTAGTAATGGCACAAGATGTATCATTTGGAAAACCTACCCACAAATTACCCAGATGGTGGTCATTCTCTGAGAAACAGGAAGGTCGGAAATGAAATCCATAGAGATATGGGTCCATGGTTCTCTTGGGCACAGGCAATGGCATCAACAAACCACTAGAGCGAGAGCAAGGCTTGGAGCGAGAGCAAGTCCCGCAGGACTGCACAAATTCCCTGACATCACGAGACAAGGTAGGCCACCAAAGGACCGACTAACCAAGTCTCTGGTACCAAAAATTCCGGGATGCCCAGCCAATGCGGAACAATGAATCTCAGACATCACACTCTTTTCCACTGGTCTTGGGACAAACAATTTCCAACAGGCAGCACTCGGGCCTATCTCCTGACACCCCTCCAGAGCAAGTCTCAAATTGGGCGAGATGGCGGAAAGAACTACACCCTCTTTCAAATAACAGAAGGATCAGATAACTCAGGAGAGTCCGCAAGGAAACTCCTCGAGAGGGCATCCGCCTTAACATTCTTAGTGCCAGGAAGAAAGGAAACCACAAAATTTAAAACGTGTGAAAAACAAGGCCCACCTGGCCTGTCTAGGATTGAGTCGCTTGGCAGATTCCAGATAGACCAGATTCTTATGGTCCGTAAGGACCACCAAACCTGATGTTTGGCTCCCTCCAGCCAATGTCTCCACTCTTCAAAAGCCCACTTCATGGCCAAAACTCCCGATTACCCACGTCATAATTACGTTCATTTGGAGAAAATTTTCGAGAGAAAAAGGCACAAGGGTTACTTTTAGAGGTCTCGGATCTTTTTGGGACAAAACGGCACCTGCCCCAATTTTCAGAGGCATCAACCTCCACCTGAAATGGCAGAGAAACATCAGGCTGCCGTAGAACAGGAGCAGAAGTGAATCTCTGCTTAAGTTCCTGAAACGCAGAGACTGCCTCAGGAGGCCAATTCTCCACATCAGAACCCTTTCTGGTCAAATCAGTTAATGGTTTAACAATAACCGAGAAATTACCAATAAATTTACGATAAAAATTGGCAAAACCCAAAAATCTCTGAAGAGCCTTTAATGAAGTAGGTTGGACCCAATCACAGATGGCCTGAACCTTGACCGGGTCCATTTCAATAACAGATGGGGACAAAATGAATCCCAGAAATGAGATCCTCTGTACGCCAAAAAGACACTTTGATCCCTTCACAAACAGACATTCTCTCTCAAAATCTGGAACACAGTTCGAACATGTTTCACATGAGAGTCCCAGTCATTAGAAAAAATCAAGATATCATCCAAATAACAATCAGAAATTTGTCCACAAAATCCCTGAAAATGTCATTCATGAAGGACTGGAAGAAAGGAAGGAGCATTAGTGAGCCCAAAGGGGATCACTAGGTACTCAAAATGCCTTCAGGGGTATTGAATGCCGTCTTCCATTCATCCCCGTGCTTAATGCGAATAAGGTTATACGCCCCCCTGAGGTCAAGCTTGGTAAACCAAGTAGCGTTTTTCACCCTGGAAAACAGGTCAGAAATCAAGGGTAACGGGTATTGATATTTCACAGTAATATTGTTCAAGAGACGATAATCAATACACGGCCTTAATGAACCATCTTTTTTGGCCACAAAGAAAAAACCGGCACCTAAGGGTGAAGAGGATGGTCTGATATGACCCTTCTCCAATGATTCCTTGATATAAGACCGCATAGCGTCATGTTCAGGTACAGACAAGTTAAAAAGGCGACCTTTAGGGAATTTTACTAAACCCGGCACTAATTCAATAGCGCAGTCATAGCTCCTATGGGGAGGCAAGGATGCAGATTTACTTTCGCTAACACATCAGAAAAATTAATCAAAAAGTCAGGAACATCCTGAGCCTGGGGGGAGGCAGAAAAAACAGGAGTGTTTGTATTAACACATTGGCAGCCCAACTGGTTACAGACACAGATTTCCAATCCAAAACAGGATTATGAGACTGTAACCAAGGGAAACCCAGCACGATAATGTCATGCAGATTATACAGAACCAAAAATTTGCAGCACTCCTGGTGATCAGGTTCAACCCTCATTATCACCTGAGTAGAAAACTGGGGTTTATTCTCAGCCAAAGGGGTAGAATCGATCCCCAGTAGGGGAATAGACTTCTGTAGGGGTATCAAGGGAAACCCACAACGTTTAGCAAAATCATAATCCATCAGGTTAATAGCTGCCCAGAATCAACGAAAGCCTGAGCAGAAAATGAGGACAGAGAGCATATCAGAGTGACAGTTAATAAAAACTTAGTCTGAACACTACCCAAGACAACTGAGCGTGCAAACGTCTTCCCCGCTTAGGGCAGACTGAAATAGCATGAGAGGCATCACAACAGTAGAAACATAACCCATTGCGCTTTCGAAACTCATGACGCTGTGGCCCCAGACCCCACTCTATCACACTGCATGGGTTCAGAAGCTGGTTCACAAGGCAACACCATTCCACGCATACTTCTCCGCTCACGCAAACGTCTGTCAATCTGAATCGCCAATGACATAGAATCATTGAGACCAGAGGGACAGGGAACCCCACCATAACATCCTTTACATTATCAGACAGACCCTTCCGAAAAGGGCTGCCAAAGCATCGTCATTCCATTTGGTCAGGACTGCCCACCTAGGGAATCTCTGACAGTATAACTCAGCGTCATCAAGCCCCTGATTTAATGCCAACAAGGCTTTTTCAGCTTGATCAGTGACATTAGGCTCATCGTACAATAACCCCAAAGCCTGAAAAAATGCATCAACATCACTCAAAACAGGATCCCCAGGTGTCAGGGAAAAAGCCCAATCCTGAGGATCGCCGCGCAGGAGAGAGATGATAATTTGAACCTGCTGCGCTGCGTTTCCTGAGGACTTAGATTTTAAGGCAAAAAACAATTTACAATTATTTTTGAAATTCTGAAACTTAGCTCGATCCCCCAAAAACAAATCTGGCATGGGGATCCTAGGTTCCACAACAGGCAACCTAGCAAGATATGCAGCAATACTCTGAACCTCAGTGGCAAGCTGATCCACACGGCCAGACAACCGTGCAAACTCCATTGAGAGAAAAGATCCTCCCCAGCACCCAGAGATACAGAGGGAAAAAAAAAAAAAATGCAACAAATAGAAAAATATCTCTGACAACTCTGCAAACCTTTTTTCTTTCACAATTTTTTTTCCCTTCTGTGAGTACCATACAATTTTTAATTTTTAGGCCGGTGATACTGTTATGTTTCGGTAGCTGAGGAGTGCAGGTAAAAAAGGCAATACACCAGAGCAGTTGGAATCTATGAGATTGCAGTACCCTGACTAACCACCACAACTAGAGGCAGCCGTGGAGCGTTCCTACGTTGGTCCTAGACGCCTCGTCACAGCCTGAGAAACTAACTACACCTAAAGATAGAAAGAGGAAAGCTATCTGCCCCGGAGCAGAACCCCAAAGATAAAAGAAAGCCCCCAAACAAGTAATGGCGGTTAGACAAGAAGAAATACTGACACAGAAAGAAAATAGTATGAGCAAACGCTGGGGCCCAAACTAACTAAATAGAAAAGGATAGGAAGGGTACTTACTGCAATCCCAGAAAACCCTGAAAAGCACCAACTCTACTAATTTCAAAATCACCTGAGATCACACGACCTCTACCACCTAAATTAGTTCTCTGGTGTAACAAAATCAAAACAGCAGCCCACTGAAAAAAACTCGCTGAAAGGTTCAGTACTGTCTGTAACCACAAGAGGGAGCCTCTGCTCAGAACTCATCTCAAACCCATTCACAACACCATATACTGTAGCATCCCCGTACATTGTGCCCCATATACTGTAGCATCCCCGTACATTGTGCCCCATATACTGTAGCACCCCATACATTGTGCCCCCATATACTGTAGCACCCCATATTGTTGTGAATGTGCTAGAGATGGTTTCTGAGCAGAGGCTCCCTCTGGTGGTTACAGACAGTACTGAACCTTTCAGCGAGGAATGGCAATCTGGATCACTGACTGGACTGATATAAGGGAGGTTCCCTCCCATGATGGTCGCCGGTGATCAATTGTTCTTGTCTCAATTGTGGTTCCTGGTTCATTTGGAAGTTTGCTGGAGTCTTGCCTTCATCTCCTGCTTTCAGATAAGATATTTTCTGCTTTTCTTTTTGTGCTTGCTTTTTTCATAGTTTTCTGCACTTTTGTGAGGTCAGCCGGGTCCCCTCCTGGGGCCTGTGCTCCTCTCAATTTATCTGTAGCCACTGTTATTTGATCATTTGCTTTTCCTGTTTTTTCATGGCCCGGCTTTGTTTTGTTACACCAGAGATCTGATTTAGGTGGTAGAGATCGTGTGATCTCAGTTTTTTTGCAAATCAGAAGTGCTGGTATTTTTTAGGGTTTTTGTTGGATTGCAGTCAGAATTCTTTCCTGTACTTTTCTATCTAGACAGATTGGACCCCAGCGTTTGCTCATTCTATTTCTGTCTGTGTCCGTGCGATCTTCTTGTCTAAACCGCCATTATATGTTTGGGGCTTCCTATTTTCTTTGGGGATCTGCTCCGGGGCAGATAGCTTTCATCTTTCTGCCTTTAGGTGTAGTTATCTCTCAGGCTGTGACGAGGCATCTAGGATCAACGTAGGAACGCTCCACGACTACCTCTAGTTGTGTGGTTAGTTCAGGTTACTGCAATCCAATAGGTTCCAGCCTCTCTTGTGTATTACCGTTTTTTGCTTTTTCTCCTCAGCTACCTAAACATAACACCATACATTGTGCCCCATATACTGTAGCACCCCAAAACATTGTGCCCCATATACTGTAGCATCCCCGTACATTGTGCCCCATATACTGTAGCACCCCATACATTTTGCCCCATTTACTGTAGCATCCCCATAAATTGTACCCCATTTACTGTAGCATCCCCATAACATTGTACCCCATATAATGTAGCACCCCCGTACATTGTGCCCCCATGTAGTATAGCACCCCGTACATTGTTCCCCATATACTGTAGCACCCCTATGAAGAACAGAACGGGATATACTGTTTATGATCCCACTTCTGACACCAATATGTCACTAATTGGAAGATGTTTGGTTGCCCCCAGTTCCTTTTTTCAGGGGACTTTATGATCCCACTTTCCAGTTCTGTTTTTGGAACATGCAGCTCTCTGGCTTCCCCCTTACCCTCAGGTCAGTCAGGGAACTGCACCTAGGATAACTATTCGCCACCCGGGGCCGCCTATAACCGTTCGCTGTCACCAGCCTCCTTTTATTGTGCTTAATTAATATCAGGTCAGGGGTCGACCCAAACAGTTGCGTTGGCTTAATTTAGCCCCAGGAGACGTTAAAGTACGTTATAGAGCAAGGAGAAACTAAGCTAGTAATGTTATATTTTACTCCAAAAAGTAGGCAGTGTATACAAAAGTATACAAGTTATTATAAAGGGAGAAAAAATACAATATGTACAAAGCAAATACAAATTAAAAAGGATTAAAGTGAAGACTTACATATTTAATTTACTGACAAGCCATGTGCAGATGTTTGGTGGGGGGGGGGTCCCAAGTACCAGAATTCAGTCAGCAGCAGGGATGGTATATGCTGTACTCCTCCAAGCACTGAACACCCTGCAAAATGGCTCTCCCTGTTTTATAGTTGGTCCCTAAACTAAGGAACTCCCCTGGGCTGACCCCACTGGGGGGTTTTGGGGAAGCTCCCCTTTCTGAACAGTTATGAAATACTCTATTACCCATATGTCTTAGGGTGAACCTCGTAAAAGAACGACAAAATTATCATTATGCTCAGCATCACATGGGGGTTCATTAAAGTATAAAGCACGAAGTGGCTACATGACCTGCTTATGGAAAAATCCATTCCTTGGATTCTGCTGGTTCTGGATCCTAGAGATTTCCCTGGGTTACAGATTTCTCGGTGGACTTTCCAAATATGTAGGTTTCATACCCATGACACAAACTGAGGTCAAGATATGCCCTAATACTAAGTTTTTACATGAACAAAAGAGCACATGTTTCCCCAACTGTCTTCAGCCAGCTTGGGGCCATAAACTACTCAGTGGGGGGGGGACTGCTAGCAAATTAGTATCATGTTACACAGAGTGTGTAGTGAAAAGGAGCTGGGAAGGGGGTCAAAAAGCCCACAGCGTGTGTCTGCGGAGAATGTCAGTGAATCCATGGATTGTTCAAAAAATGTGTAACGATAAAGAAAACAGTACATCATATTTATATTATCGTGACAACCCCCGTACATTGTGCCCCCATATACTGTAGCATCCCCATACATTGTGCCCCATATACTGTAGCATCCCTGTACATTGTGCCCCATATACTGTAGCATCCTCGTACATTGTGCCTCCATATAATGTAGCATCCCTTTACATTGTGCCCCATATACTGTAACATCCCCATGCATTGTGCCCCCATATACTGTAGCGCCTCTGTCACGTACCCGCTTCTCAGCACGTGACTTGGGATTGTGCCTGTGTGATGATACCTGGACTGGAAGCTCCCTTTCTTGTGCTGTTCTAGAACTTTCCACATAGAACTACGACCCCCATCGTTTTGCCAGCACAGAGCAAAACCGCCCCACTCTTCCCCCTTGTCCCTGCACTCACTGCAAGTCACTGTTTGAACGTACAGCTCACTCTATCCTTTAACCCCCACCTCAGGAATTCCTTTGTCTCCAAAACCCCGCAGGATGATCCCATAGCCATTATGAGAATTCATTCTTTTGGTATAACATGGTGTGAGCTTACTTAGAGACACTAAAGCTACGGTTTTGAATCATGCATCCATCAGGCGTCGTTCCCGTGGTACTGGTGAACCCGTAACCCCAACAGAACCCGAGAAATGGAAATCTCTGGTGCACCATGAACTATCTCACCCAAGTTTGGGCTCATTCGAACAGTCATTTCAGAATAAGATCACTGATAGATCTGCCATTATTCTGCTAGAGTCCCCCGCTGAGTTATGGTCCTTATGACTTTCCAGAGCTTCAAACCATAACTTCTATCGCTGGGAGGTGGCCAGAAAACCATCCCCTTTTGTGAGGTCACCAGCCCAACATGTATAAGTCTTGCAGCTACCCCCTCCAGGCTGTGATGACGTGACTAACAGATCTGCAAATGAACTATGACGTGTGGCTCCTCCCCCCCAGCTTGTCTTGCCATGATCTAAGTACCATGTAAGTTTTTCACCTTTAATCCTGTTTTATTTTTTAACTGTATTGTACATAACTGTATTGTCTCAGCTTGTTACATCTTTTTAAACTGTATAAACACTGCCTACATCTTTAGGAATAAACCTATAAAATTATTAGTTTGTTTCTCCTGCTCTATCAACGAATTTAGCATGTGCCTGAAGTAACTACGCTACTGAATTGGGGTTGCTACGGACCCTCTTGATAAATTGTTCATTAAGTAAATCGTAGCTGGTGGCAGCTAAAAAGAAGGGTGTAAAGTGCTGAACTGTGGGGTGCGTTGGCAGTGACGGAGCGGGTTTTATAAGTGTATTACCTGGCTGCGGCCCGGAGTAGTTATAATTCCCTCACTGCAGTGTGCCCAATAGCCAGCACACATCCAAGCGGCCCGTCTGGCGACTAATTATCCTAGATGCAGTTCCCTGACTGACCTGAGGGTAAGGGGGCGCCAGAGAGCTGCAAGTTCCTAAGTGGAAGTGGGATAATTATAAATCCCTGCAGATTTTCCTGACACATTGGGTCGGACGGCAGCAGCCGTCGTGTGTGTGCCGCGTTTGTCATATTTGTGGCAACAGAGGGATCACAAGCCGTGATACCCCGGGCTACCGTGTGGCGTACCGTGTGCCGTTCATCACATTGGTGGCAGCGGTGGGATCACAATCGCGATACTCCGGCTACCGTGTGGCGGACCGTGTGCCGTTCATCACATTAGTGGCAGAGCAGTGGGATTATAGAGCATTAGTGATCTGGTCTGAGCAATCATTCCTCTCACTAAAAAACTTGCACGGTTCATCCAGGGACCCTGCAACTAAAGTTTTGGAGAACAGACTCAGTGTTTATTAGTCCTGAGACAATTTAAGTGTGTACTTGCGGTTACCCCCTCCTTTCTCTTTGTTTTCTATCCTATCTTTTATTTGGCAATGGCAAACATGGCTACAGGAGGAGCAAGTTGGTACGCCCAGCAGAACAAGGAAACTCTTGTCGCAATCTGCACGTACCACGACCTTGACCACACGAACCAAACCAAAGCCCAACTGGTCCAGGCCCTGAAGGCACTGGACGAGGCTTAGAGTGGGGCGGGCGCAGGAGCGGCCCAAGCCAAGGTGGTGCTGCAGCAGAGGCCCAACCCCTGAATGCTTACACCCAGGGCGGGTTGGATCCTTACCTGCAGGCGGCCTTGGATCAACTCCCCACCGAAGACCATGCTGTGGACGTCTGCAGCTGATTCAGCAAGCTCAAGAGAGCCGACCAGCAAGCCGAGCGCCAAGCCCAGCGGGAGGCTGAGAGGGCCCAAGCCCAGCGAGAGGCTGAGAGGGCCGAGCGGGAGGCTGAGAGGGCCCAAGCTGAGCAGGAGGCCCAAGCGCAGAGAGCCCATGAGCTGGAGATGGTCCAGAGAGGGGGGATACTCCCCACAGCCCGGGGTGGTGAGCCCAGCAGCGCACAGAGTCCGAAGCCCCGGCCAGAGCACTTTCCCGTGATGGAAAAGGATGGAGACTTGGACACTTTTCTGCGGGCCTTTGAGAAAGTCTGCAGACAGTACCAGCTGCCTGAGGACCAATGGGCCAGGTACTTGACCCCGGGCTAAAGGGCAAAGCTCTGGAGGCGTTTGCTGCACTCCCACCAGGCCAAGATGGTGACTATGAGGCCATCAAGCAGGCCCTGATCGCCAAGTACCTGCTAACCCCTGAGGTATACCGAAAGAAGTTCCGGAACCTCCAACGTGGCCCACACGACAGTTATAGCGATATGGTGCAAGGACTCAGGACCCACTTTGACCAGTGGATCCATGGACTGTCAGTTAACACCTTTGAGAGGCTGAGGGACCTGATGATCAAAGACCAGTTGCTGCATCTGTGCCCAGCTGAGGTCCGACAGTTCATCCTGGACCGATAACCGAGGATGCGGTCAAAACAGCGCGGATCGCCGACAGCTATGAGGCCAACCGGAAACCCGAGGTGCGGAAGCCCTCACCGCCCGCTGGGGAGGGGGTAAGCCTGCAACCAACCCCAGTGCCCCTGCCAGCCTCCCTCTGTAGGCACTATCCCCTTTGCCAGCGCCAGGCCTTCATCAGACCCCCGCCAGTGTTTCTCCTGTAAACGGACTGGACACATCAGCGCCACCTGTCCGGAGAGGCAGAAGAACCCCCCAGCCAAGGCCTCCGGGCCCAACGCCTCTGTTCTTTTGGTGGGTGGTGTGGTGGGGAGGGCTGATGACAACGTGCAGCCCGTCCGCTTGGGGGCCGGTCTTGCTACAGGCCTCAAAGACACCGGGGCTGAACGAACCCTCATCCGACCCGAACTGGCGGCCCCTGAAGAGTTGATTCCGGGGAAAACCCTAACTGTCACCGGGATTGGGGGCTTCCGCTGCCCCTTGCCGATGGCCCGGGTTTTCATTGACTGGGGTGCCGGGAGCGGGGTGAAGGAAGTGGGGGTGTCCGAAAACCTGCCCACTGATGTTTTATTGGGGACTGATCTGGGGAGGATGGTGGCGTACTATGTCCCTGACACCCCTCCCCAATCTGATAATAAGGTTAACGTTAACCATGATGTTGATGATGATGGGAAACTGAATGTGTTACCTGCCAATGCTTTGCGAAGTGATTATGCAACTGATAACCTTTCTTTCCCTAGGAATGATGCTGATAGTGATGTATCTGTGCCATCTGAACCTGTTAACCCTTTCTCTGAAGTGGTAGATGTGTCCACAGGTACAGGAGCGTTCAGCCACGTCGCTCTGCGGAGTGAGACGGCTGAGGAACCCCTAGCAGGAGCAAGCGACAGTGCTCAAGGAAATGGGGAGGTGCATGGGAACCGTGAGGAAGGTGACGCCATGAACTGACCAGTGCCACCGAGGAACGTAACTGGCTCATAAGTAGCACTGCTCCTGAAGTGTTGGGGGTTGGATGGGGAGGTAGAGCCCATAGCAGCGCAGGCTGATGGGTCTGTAGAAATCCCCAGGGCGACTGCATATGTAGCTGCTGTCACCCGCAGTCAGAGTGCCCGGATCGCAGGTAGCGCCCTGCCATCTGGACCCTCCTCCGCTACAGGAGACACTGAACCAGAGGTGGACCCAAAGCCGGTCCCAGTGAGGAAGGAACCCTGAAGTCACTTCTGGCTGCCTCCAGCCAGGAGTTCCAGGCCGCTCTGCACTCAGATGCGAGCCTGGAGAACTTGAGGTACCTCGCCGAGACGCCCACCTCCGTGACTGATAAGGAGAGGGTGTTCTGGGAACGAGGAAGGTTGTACCGGGAGACAGTACCCGGAGATTCCCAAATGGAGTGGTTGAGGGAAAAACAGCTGGTCGTCCCGCACCAGTTCCGAGGTGAGTTGTTGAGGATTGCCCATGAGATTCCACTCGCTGGACACTTGGGATCAGCAAAACTAAGGCACGGCTGTCTCAACACTTCTATTGGCCCAAGATGGGGACAGATGTAACAAACTACTGCCGCTCCTGTATCACCTGTCAAAAAGTGCGGAAGGCGGGGCCTGCTCTTAAGGCTCCCCTGATCCCGTTGCCAGTGATAGAGGATCGCCTTTCCGAGAGCTCTGGAGAGCAATACATCCTTACTGTGGTAGACTACGCTACCCGGTACCCGGAGGCAGTAGCTCTGTCCTCAATTAGGGCAGATAAGGTTGCGGATGCACTAGTGACCATCTTTTCACGGGTAGGATTTCCCAGGGAGATGCTTACCGATCGAGGGACCCAATTTATGTCTCGCCTAATGGAGGCTCTCTGCAGGAAAATGCAGGTGACGCATATGGTATCAAGTGCGTATCACCCACAGACCAATGGTTTGTGTGAGCGCTTTAAACGGTACCCTCAAACAGATGCTCCGCATGCTGGTTGAGACCCAGGGACGCGATTGGGAGCGGTACCTCCCACACCTGCTATTTGCCTACAGAGAAGTCCCGCAGGCCTCGACGGGGTTCTCCCCCTTCGAGCTCCTGTACGGCCGGTGAGTCCGGGGACCCCTTGGGTTGATAAGAGAATCCTGGGAAGATGAGCCAAACCCCACGGAAGTGCCCATCGTGGATTATGTCATGCGCTTCCGCGACAAGATGCAGACCTTGACGCAGTTGGTGCATGACAACATGGCTCAGGCTGACCAGAAGCACTGGTAGACCAGAACGCCCGGGAGCGGACCTACCAGGTGGGTCAAAAGGTGTGGGTGCTGGTCCCCGTACCAAAGGATAAGCTTCAGGCAGCCTGGGATGGCCCGTACATCGTGCACCAACGGCTCAACCCAGTCACCTACGTGGTCACGCTTGACCACACTCGGGGTAGGCGCAAGGCCTTTCACGTCAACATGTTGAAGGCCCATCACGAACGTGAAGCCTGCGTCCTACCGGTCTGCAACCTGCCCGAGGATGGGGAGGAAGACCCCCTCCTGGACATGCTGGCCCAAGCCAAGGCCAATGGGTCCATTGAGGACATGGAGGTAAATGCCTCGCTAACCGTCTCCCAGCGGTTGCAGTTGCTGGCCATACTGGAACCCTTCCGGGCCGTGTTCTCCAACCAACCCGGATGGACGGAGTTGGCAGTCCACGAGGTGGACACCGGGGATCACGCCCCACTACGGCGGACACCTTATCAGACCTCTGAGGAGGTGCAGCAAATTATGCGCCAGGAGATCAATGAGATGTTGCAGCTGGGGGTGATCCGACGGTCCAAAAGCGCGTGGGCCTCACCTGTAGTTCTCGTGCCTAAAAAGGATTGGACCACCCGGTTCTGCGTGGACTACAGGGGGCTCAACGCCATCACTACCTCTGATGCGCACCCAATGCCACGCATCGAGGATCTGCTGGAGCGGTTGGCGAATGCCAAGTACATATCCATCATGGATTTAAGCCGGGGATACTGGCAGATTCCCCTGAGCCCTGCGGTGCAGGAGAAATCCGCCTTTATCACCCCTTTTGGACTGTACGAGTCCACGGTCATGCCTTTCGGCATGAAGAATGCCCCTGCCACTTTTCAGCGGATGGTCAACCACCTGCTTCAGGGACTGGAGGAGTACGCTGTGGCGTACCTGGACGACATTGCTGTCTTCAGTTCCACCTGGGAGGAACACCTTCAGCATCTCCAGGAGGTGCTCAAGCGTATTCACCAGGCAGGTCTGACCATCAAGCCGGGAAAATGCCAGATGGGCATGAGGGAGGTCCACTACCTGGGGCACCGGGTAGGCGGGGGTTCCATGAGTCCAGAGCCAGAGAAAGTGGACGCGATCGTGTCCTGGCCCACCCCCAGGACCAAAAAGCAGGTGAAGTCCTTCCTGGGCACTGCAGGGTACTATAGCGTTTCGTACAGAACTATAGCGCCATTGCAAAACCCTTGACGGACCTCACTAAGGGCGGTCTACCCCAAACAGTCAACTGGACAGATGGCTGTGAGGCGGCATTCCGAGCTTTGAAAACAGCCCTGTGCAGCTCTTCAGTGTTGAAAGCCGTCGACAGCAGTCGGCCATTCCTGGTACAGACCGACGCCAGCGAATTTGGCCTTCGGTGCAGTACTCAGCCAGGTCGACTCGGGGAACCAGGAGCACCCGTGTTGTACCTGAGCCGGAAACTTCTGCCGAGCGAAGTGGCATACTCCACCATCAAAAAGGAGTGCCTGGCCATGGTCTGGGCACTGCAACGTTTGCAGCCCTACCTGTACGGGCGCACCTTCAAGGTGGTCACCGACCACAACCCTCTGAGCTGGCTGCACACAGTGTCTGGAACCAATGGTAGGTTGCTACGCTGGAGCCTTGCCCTACAGCAGTATGATTTTTCCGTACAACACAAGAAAGACAGCGATCATGGGAATGCTGATGGGTTGTCATGGCGTGGCGAACCCGCTGAGGTGGGGCATGGTCGGATTACCGACAGTTCATGCCTCCTTAGCGCACTCTAAGGGGGGGAGGTGTGATGATACCTGGACTGGAAGCTCCATTTCTTGTGCTGTTCTAGAACTTTCCACATAGAACTACGACCCCCATCATTTTGCCAGCACAGAGCAAAACCGCCCCCTCTTCCCCCTTGTCCCTGCAGCTCGCTGCAAGTCACTGTTTGAACGTACAGCTCACTCTATCCTTTAACCCCCACCTCAGGAATTCCTTTGTCTCCAAAACCCCGCAGGATGATCCCATAGCCATTATGAGAATTCATTCTTTTGGTGATAACACGGTGTGAGCTTACGTTAGAGACAATAAAGCTACAATTTTGAATCATGCATCCATCAGGCGTCGTTCCCGTGGTACTGGTGAACCCGTAACCCCAACAGAACCCGAGAAATGGAAATCTCTGGTGCATCATGAACTATCTCACCCAAGTTTGGGCTCATTCGAACAGTCATTTCAGAATAAGATCACTGATAGATCTGCCATTATTCTCTAGAGTCCCCCGCTGAGTTATGGTCCTTATGACTTTCCAGAGCTTCAAACCATAACTTCTATCCCTGGGAGGTGGCCAGAAAACCATCCCCTTTTGTGAGGTCACCAGCCCACATGTACAAGTCTTGCAGCTAGCCCCCCCTGGTCATTCCAGGCTGTGATGACGTGACTAACAGATCTGCAAATGAACTATGACGTGTGGCTCCTCCCCCCCAGCTTGTCTTGCCATGATCTAAGTACCATGTAAGTTTTTCACCTTTAATCCTGTTTTATTTTTTAACTGTATTGTACATAACTGTATTGTCTCGCTTACATCTTTTTAAACTGTATAAACACTGCCTACATCTTTAGGAATAAACCTATAAAATTATTAGTTTGTTTCTCCTGCTCTATAAACGAATTAGCACGTGCCTGAAGTAACTACGCTACTGAATTGGGGTTGCTATGGACCCTCTTGATAAATTGTTCATTAAGTAAATCGTAGCTGGTGGCAGCTAAAAGAAGGGGTGTAAAGTGTTGAATTGTGGGGTGGCGTTGGCAGTGATGGAGAGGGTTTTATAAGTGTATTGCCTGGCTGCGGCCCGGAGTAGTTATAATTCCCTCACTGCAGCGTGCCCAATAGCCAGCACACATCCAAGCGGCCCGTCTGGCGACTAATTATCCTAGGTGCAGTTCCCTGACTGACCTGAGGGTAAGGGGGCGCCAGAGAGCTGCAAGTTCCTAAGTGGAAGTGGGATAATTATAAATCCCTGCAGATTATTCCTGACACATTGGGTCGGACGACAGCAGCCGTCGTGTGTGTGCCGTGTTTTCGTCACATTTGTGGCAACGGAGGGATCACAAGCCATGATACCCCGGGCTACCGTGTGGCGGACCATGTGCCGTTCATCACATTGTGGCAGCGGTGGAATCACAAGCCTGATACCCCGGGCTACTGTGTGGCGGACCGTGTGCCGTTCATCACAGCCTGCAAGGGTTAATCTATCTCCTCTCACTCAGTCCAGCATTCAACCTCTGTCCTATGCTGCAATGGGAGCATAAATCATACCCCAACACAGACCACGCACCCCGCTTCACACATGCTGCCAGCAGTCACCGAACACATGAGCGATGAGTCCCGGAAATATTACTACTATGTGCCAATCACCAGGAGCACACACTCTAAGGCTATGGATTCTTTTAGAGCATACAAGGTTCAGACTTATTAAAGGTTTAAGCTTTAATAGAAAACGTACAGTGCATACAATAAAAGGATATAAAAAATATGGAAATAAAAAGTGACATACAAATATGCAAAACAGTGATAAAATAAAAGGGAGAAACTTAAATAAATATCTAAACTTTGCAGTCTGATATTCTGCTCCCTGAGGGGGGATGAATATGAACTGGATCACATCAGCTTGGCTGTCCCTCAATCTGAGAACCAACTTTCTTTGTGTAAGGCCTAATTTATAGGTATCACAAGTGACTGTCCTAGCATGACACGAACCAACGGTTGGTCAGTCACCAAAGGCACAACACACAAGGGAACACCAGGGACAGAATAACAGCGGTAGGCCCTGTCGATAGGGAACAGGGAATGGACACCTCCTGCACTCACTAAGGATGTGCCCTGATCTCCCTATCATCCCTATAAGGATTCTTTCACTCCGTTGCTGAGCAGGATACCTAAAACCCTTACTTGCCCTGCTCTAATCACTAGATAGGGAGCTGGCAGGTGAGAGCACTAGTCACAACCATTGCACTAATAAAACACAAAGGAAAGGAAAGACAGACACCACGGGAATGGGGAACAAAAATACAACACTTAGCTTACTCTGCTGCAATGCACCGCACAGCAGAGTAAGGCATCAGATCACAGTATTCAGCTGAAGCACCACTGCACCAGAAAGCTCCTGTCTCTAGCTCAGTTGGTCTTCACAAGGACCTGTATAACCAGCAGTCAGCTGATGCATCAGCTGACCTCTTGAAGGATGGTGGGAGTGGTCACCACCCAAAACAGCAGAACTAGCAGCAATGCAATTACACCAGCAGCCAGCGGAGGGAAAACTGACATTAACCCCCGATGGCCTGAAAGAAAAAAGTTTAATGTGAGAAACCAGATCTGCCAGAGATCCAAAAATGGATCTGGACAATAGGTTTAACCTGGAGATCAGATTTCTAGACCAGCCTCTCATGTCAATATTCCAATTCCTGGTTTGTGACTGGACCATGGCTACTTTACCAATGAATATATTATTTTTCTAAAGGTTCTTGTCTTAGCTTTTCTTTCCCATAGGAAATAGAAATTGTCAGGCGTCTGCCTTCAAGGCACAGAAGTGTGAAATGTTTCCAATTCTGTGTGTCCCAGGAAGGACCCCTGGGGGTATGAGGCCAGGAAAACTGCCTTTTCTCAGGATAACATATGTTTATCACCTTTTGTGGGACCTGCTGCCTAAGGACAGATGCTAGAAACCTGCCCGCCATACATCGCCTACAAATACATATTTCCACTACAGCCTCATATACTGTAGCATCCCTATACATTGTGCCCCCATATACTGTAGCACCCCATACATTGTGCCTCATATACTGTAGCACCCCAAACATTGTGCCCCCCATATACTGTAGCACTCCAATACATTGTGCCCCATATATTGTAGCATCCCCATGCATTGTGCCCCCATAAACTGTAGCATCTCCGTACATTGTGCCCCATATACTGTGGCACCATGTACATTGTGCCCCCATATACTGTAGAAACTCCATACATTGTGCCACCATTTACTGTAGCATCCCCATACATTGTGCTCCCATTTTTTGTGGGACAATTTGACGTTTTTTTTATACCATTTTTTTTTTTTTTTTTTTACACACGACCTTTTGATCGTTTCTTATTCAATTTTTTTGTGTCAGTATGATGAAAAAGCGACATTTTTGGTGTTTTTTATTATTTTTTTATGGTGTTTGCAGTACGAAATAAATAACGCACCAGTTTTATTGATCAGGTTGTTATGGACACGGCGATTACCATATGTATGTACTTTTTTGTTTACCTTTGTTTTATCACAAATGCTGTATTTTTGTGACAAAATGACTTTCATGATTTTTGTGCGCTTTTTGTTTTTTCTACTGTCACGAAAATATGAATATGTTTATTTTCTATGTACACTCCCAGGGCTCGTGCTGCCCTTCCCCCCTTACCCTCTTATGTTTGTACCGTGCAGCCCTGAGCTCCTCTAGCTGCAGCTGGCTGCCCCCTCAGTCTGCCTGTGTAATTCTTATCCCACTCTTTCTCCCCTCCCTCGAGAATGTGGTGCGATCAGCTGAACCAGCCTTTGTTTAAGAGCACGTGGTTTTGGAAGTTCCTTTGTTCATTCCAACGCGAATATAATAACACAGAATGGTCATAGATGCAGGAAACCTATATTTTTGGAATTTACATCCTTTAAGCTATTCACTATAGCGCTTTGCGACTTCCATGCTCACCGAAAACTGAGAAAAGGGTATATGCCTCACTGTAATACCTATAGATACCATGTTTAGACTTAAATGAAAGCTAATTTTGTCCGAAAACCTATAATACTTCTGTCATCCCGCTGTGAGCCTCGCAGCCAGAGTTATGGAACTTATAAGTTTTATAGTACTTTTCAAAAGGTGAGTACACTCCCTAGCTCCGCCCACCCAGTGAGGTCACTGAAGAGAAAGTATAAGGCTATGAGACCCAATGAAGGAGTTGTCATTTGCCCGGTGTCACGAACTGGGGGAGTTTATTATCCCGCTGCTGCTTTCAAAATGTGACGAATTACATGGGGGATCTATTTGTTTATCCCGCCTTCCAATTCCGGTTTGGAACCTGGAGCGCTCTGGTGCCCCCATTACCCTCAGGTCACTCAGAAAACTGCACCTAGGATAAGTAGATGCCAGACGGACCGCCTGGATGTTTACTGGCTATTAGGCACTCTGCAGTGAGGGCGATAACCTATTCCCATCCCAGGCGGGATATACAATTACCAAACCCCATCCGTCACTGCCAGAGTCTCCCCAAAAGCCGAGAACACACTTTGCCGCCACCAGCTTTTGGTTCTATAATTAATATTCGGTCAGGAGCCAACCCCAATCAGTAGCTTTGGCTTAATTTAGCACGGAGATCGTGAAGATACGTTTATAGAGCAAGGAGAAATGAAGCTAGTATGTTGTGAATACCTTGGAGGCGACTTCTGAGCTGGGGCTCCCTCCAGTGGTTGCTGAGGGTAATGAACTAATTACTGAATGGCCTTCAGCTGGCTCTGTATGGTATGATATAAGTGACCTGAGTTCCCAGCAGCCTTGCCGGTAATCAATTGTTCCTCCTGCTCTTGCTTGGAGCCCACCTTGCTTTCCTGCTCTCATTCAGATAAGTGTTTTTTTTTTTTCCTCTGTTGGATTTTCACTGCTGGTTTGCTGCTTGCAGTGGACTGCAGCCTGGTCCCCTTTTGGGGTCTTGTTGTTGTGAATGGACTTGAAATGAGTTCTGAGCAGAGGCTCCCTCTGGTGGTTACAAGCGGTACTGGACTGTCCAGTGAAGATTGTGAGGATTGGGAATCAGGTGTTACTGACTGGTCTTATATAAGGGAGTCGCCTTCCCATCAGGGTTGCCGGTGATCAATTGTTCTGGTCTCAATCCTTGATTTCTGTTTCCTTTGTAGCCTGCTGTGTCGTGTCTGCATCTCCTGCTAACAGATAAGACATTTTCTTCTTTTTGTTTTTGTGCTTGATTTTTGCATTTTGTCCTGCACTTCTGTGGGGGCCTTCAGGGTCCCCTCCGGGGGCTTTTGCCCTCTCAGTTTAGTTCAGCCACTGATGTTTGTACATTTGCTTTTTCCAGTTTTTTCAGTGGCTGCTGTTTTGATTTTGTTACACCAGAGAACTAATTTAGGTGGTAGAGGTCGTGTGATCTCAGGTGTTTTTGAAATTAGTAGAGTTGGTGCTTTTCAGGGTTTTTTGGGATTGCAGTAAGTGCCCTTCCTATCCTTTTCTATTTAGGTAGTTTGGGCCCCAACGTTTGCTCATACTATTTTCTGTCTGTGTCAGTATTTCTTCTTGTCTAACCGCCATTACATGTTTGGGGGCTTTCTATGTTCTTTGGGGATCTGCTCCGGGGCAGATAGCTTTCCTCTTTCTATCTTTAGGTGTAGTTTCTCAGGCTGTGACAAGGCGTCTAGGACCAACGTAGGAACGCTCCACGGCTGCCTCTAGTTGTGGTGGTTAGTCAGGGTACTGCAATCTCATAGATTCCAACTGCTCTGGTGTATTGCCTTTTTTACCTGCACTCCTCAGCTACCGAAACATAACAGTATCACCGGCCAAAAAATTGAAAATTGTATGGTACTCACAGAAGGGAAAAAATATTGTGAAAGAAAAAAGGTTGTCAGAGTTGTCAGAGATATTTTTCGGTTTGTTGCATTTTTTTTTCCCTCTGTATCTCTGGGTGCTGGGAGGATTTTTTCTCTCAATGGAGTTTGCACAGTTGTCTGGCCGTGTGGATCAGCTTGCCACTGAGGTTCAGAGTATTGCTACCTATCTTGCTGGGTTGCCTGTTGTGGAACCTAGGATTCCCATGCCAGATTTGTTTTTGGGGGATCGAGCCAAGTTTCTGAATTTCAAAAATAATTGTAAATTGTTTTTTGCCTTAAAATCTAAGTCCTCAGGGAACGCAGCGCAGCAGGTTCAAATTGTCATCTCTCTCCTGCGCGGCGATCCTCAGGATTGGGCTTTTTCCCTGACACCTGGGGATCCTGTTTTGAGTGATGTTGATGCATTTTTTCAGGCCTTGGGGTTATTGTACGATGAGCCTAATGTCACTGATCAAGCTGAAAAAGCCTTGTTGGCATTAAATCAGGGGCTTGATGACGCTGAGTTATACTGTCAGAGATTCCGTAGGTGGGCAGTCCTGACCAAATGGAATGACGACGCTTTGGCAGCCCTTTTTCGGAAGGGTCTGTCTGATAATGTAAAGGATGTTATGGTGGGATTCCCTGTCCCCTCTGGTCTCAATGATTCTATGTCATTAGCGATTCAAATTGACAGACGTTTGCGTGAGCGGAGAAGTATGCGTGGAATAGTGTTGCCTTGTGAACCTGCTTCTGAATCCATGCAGTGTGATAGAGTGGTTTCTGGGGCACAGCGTCATGAGTTTCGAAAGCGCAATGGGTTATGTTTCTACTGTGGTGATGCCTCTCATGCTATTTCATATCAAAAAACTGACCGGCACATCCAAACTTAGATTCAGTGTGAACAGGTGCTAAACCTAGAGTCACCAACTCATATACATACAAGAAGAAAAGGTAGCACACTGTAGCGCTATAGCTTGCAAACACGAAATATGAAAAATATGAAAAATGAATTACATCATTACCTTAGAAATATGAAAAATTGAGAAGTCTTAGCACATAAGATGGCCAAATTATGTGAGCCTGATAGCCACGTCAAGGCTCTTCTCGTATATCAGGTCCCTAACTAATGCCTATCCTCGCTTTAGAAAAGTCTGTCTGCATGGGAACCTATGAATCCTCTTTTCAGACTAAAATCTACATCTCTGTGGAGGGGTGATGAACCTGCTGTAATTAAAAGGCCTGTGACCACCAGGTGGAGTGCTCAGGCAGAAGGTAAATGAATACATATCAAAAAACTGACCGGCACATCCAAACTTAGATTCAGTGTGAACAGGTGCTAAACCTAGAGTCACCAACTCATATACATACAAGAAGAAAAGGTAGCACACTGTAGCGCTATAGCTTGCAAACACGAAATATGAAAAATATGAAAAATGAATTACATCATTACCTTAGAAATATGAAAGATTGAGAAGTCTTAGCACATAAGATGGCCAAATTATGTGAGCCTGATCGATTCTACCCCTTTGGCTGAGAATAAACCTCAGTTCTCTACTCAGGTGATAATGAGGGTTGAACCTGATCATCAGGAGAGCTGCAAATTTTTGGTTCTGTATAATCTGCATGACATTATCGTACTGGGTTTCCCTTGGTTACAGTCTCATAATCCTGTTTTGGATTGGAAATCTGTGTCTGTAACCAGTTGGGGCTGCCAATGTGTTAATACCAACACTCCTGTTTTTTCTGCCTCCCCCCAGGCTCAGGATGTTCCTGACTTTGATTGATTTTTCTGATGTGTTTAGCGAAAGTAAATCTGCATCCTTGCCTCCCCATAGGAGCTATGACTGCGCTATTGAATTAGTGCCTGGTAGTAAATTCCCTAAAGGTCGCCTTTTTAACTTGTCTGTACCTGAACATGACGCTATGCGGTCTTATATCAAGGAGTCATTGGAGAAGGGTCATATCAGACCATCCTCTTCACCCTTAGGTGCCGGTTTTTTCTTTGTGGCCAAAAAGGATGGTTCATTAAGGCCGTGTATTGATTATCGTCTTTTGAACAATATTACTGTGAAATATCAATATCCGTTACCCTTGATTTCTGACCTGTTTTCCATGGTGAAAAACGCTACTTGGTTTACCAAGCTTGACCTCAGGGGGGCATATAACCTTATTCGCATTAAGCACGGGGATGAATGGAAGACGGCATTTAATACCCCTGAGGGGCATTTTGAGTACCTTGTGATGCCCTTTGGGCTCACTAATGCTCCTTCTGTCTTCCAGTCCTTCATGAATGACATTTTCAGGGATTTTGTGGATAAATTTCTGATTGTTTATTTGGATGATATCTTGATTTTTTCCAATGACTGGGACTCTCATGTGAAACATGTTCGAACTGTATTCCAGATTTTGAGAGAGAATGCTCTGTATGTGAAGGGATCAAAGTGTCTTTTTGGCGTACAGAGGATCTCATTTTTGGGATTCATTTTGTCCCCATCTGTTATTGAAATGGACCCGGTCAAGGTTCAGGCCATCTGTGATTGGGTCCAACCTACTTCATTAAAGGCTCTTCAAAGATTTTTGGGTTTTGCCAATTTTTATCGTAAATTTATTGGTAATTTCTCGGTTATTGTTAAACCATTAACTGATTTGACCAAAAAGGGTTCTGATGTGGTGAATTGGCCTCCTGAGGCAGTCTCTGCATTTCAGGAACTTAAGCAGAGATTCACTTCTGCTCCTGTTCTACGGCAGCCTGATGTTTCTCTGCCATTTCAGGTGGAGGTTGATGCCTCTGAAATTGGGGCAGGTGCCGTTTTGTCCCAAAGAGATCCAGAGACCTCTAAAAGTAACCCTTGTGCCTTTTTCTCTCGAAAATTTTCTCCTACTGAACGTAATTATGACGTGGGTAATCGGGAGTTATTGGCCATGAAGTGGGCTTTTGAAGAGTGGAGACATTGGCTGGAGGGAGCCAAACATCAGGTGGTGGTCCTTACGGACCATAAGAATCTGGTTTATCTGGAATCTGCCAAGCGACTTAATCCTAGACAGGCCAGGTGGGCCTTGTTTTTCACACGTTTTAATTTTGTGGTTTCCTTTCTTCCTGGCACTAAGAATGTTAAGGCGGATGCCCTCTCGAGAAGTTTCCTTGCGGATTCTCCTGAGTTATCTGATCCTTCTGTTATTTTGAAAGAAGGTGTAGTTCTTTCCGCCATCTCGCCCAATTTGAGACTGGCTCTGGAGGGGTGTCAGGAGGATAGGCCCGAGCGCTGCCCTGTTGGGAAATTGTTTGTCCCGGACCAGTGGAAAAAGAGTGTGATGTCTGAGATTCATTGTTCCGCGTTGGCCGGTCATCCCGGAATTTTTGGTACTAGAGACTTGGTTAGTCGGTCCTTTTGGTGGCCTACCTTGTCTCGTGATGTCAGGGAATTTGTGCAGTCCTGCGGGACTTGCTTTCGCTCCAAGCCTTGCTCTCGCTCTAGTGGTTTGTTGATGCCATTGCCTGTGCCCAAGAGACCATGGACCCATATCTCTATGGATTTCATTTCCGACCTCCCTGTTTCTCAGAGAATGACCGTCATCTGGGTGATTTGTGATAGGTTTTCCAAGATGATACATCTTGTGCCATTACCTAAGTTGCCTTCCTCCTCTGAATTGGTGCCTTTGTTCCTTCAGCACGTGGTTCGTTTACACGGCATTCCTGAGAACATTGTGTCTGACAGAGGAGTCCAGTTTGTTTCCAGATTTTGGAGGACCTTTTGTTCTAAACTTTGTGTTCAATTGTCTTTCTCCTCGGCGTTTCATCCTCAGACCAATGGTCAAACTGAGAGAACAAACCAGACATTGGAGACTTATCTAAGATGCTTTGTGTCTGCTGATCAGGATGACTGGGTCTCTTTTTTGCCTTTGGCTGAGTTTGCTCTTAATAATAGGGCTAGCTCTGCCACTTTGATGTCTCCATTTTTCTGTAATTCTGGGTTTCATCCTCGATTTTCTTCAGGACAGACGGAGGCTTCTGTCTGTCCAGGTGTTGACTCTGTTGTGGAGCGTATGCAACAGATTTGGGACCAGGTAGTGGAGAGGTTGTCCCTCTCTCAGGAGAGGGCCCAGCGGTTTGCTAACCGGCATAGGACTGATGGTCCCCGGTTTAAAGTGGGGGACTTGGTCTGGTTGTCCTCAAAAAATATTCCTATGAGAGTGGCATCTCCTAAATTTAAGCCTAGGTTCATTGGACCTTATAAGATCATGGAGATTCTTAATCCTGTTTCTTTTCGTTTGCTTCTTCCAGGGACATTTAAGATCCATAACGTGTTCCACAAGTCCTTGTTGAAGAGGTTTGTTGAGCCAGTGGTTCCTACTGCTTTGCCTCCTGACCCTGTTTTGGTTGAGGGCAATATGGAGTTTGTGGTTGAGAAAATATTGAATTCTCGTTTTTCTAGACGGAAACTTCAGTATTTGGTTAAGTGGAGAGGTTATGGTCAGGAAGACAATTCTTGGGTGTTCGCTTCAGACATCCATGCTAGGAGACTCATCCGTGCGTATCATAGAACTCATCCTGACCGACCTGGTTGCTCAAGTGAGGGTTCGGTGACCCCTCCTCAAGGGGGGGTACTGTTGTGAATGGACTTGAAATGAGTTCTGAGCAGAGGCTCCCTCTGGTGGTTACAAGCGGTACTGGACTGTCCAGTGAAGATTGTGAGGATTGGGAATCAGGTGTTACTGACTGGTCTTATATAAGGGAGTCGCCTTCCCATCAGGGTTGCCGGTGATCAATTGTTCTGGTCTCAATCCTTGATTTCTGTTTCCTTTGTAGCCTGCTGTGTCGTGTCTGCATCTCCTGCTAACAGATAAGACATTTTCTTCTTTTTGTTTTTGTGCTTGATTTTTGCATTTTGTCCTGCACTTCTGTGGGGGCCTTCAGGGTCCCCTCCGGGGGCTTTTGCCCTCTCAGTTTAGTTCAGCCACTGATGTTTGTACTTTTGCTTTTTCCAGTTTTTTCAGTGGCTGCTGTTTTGATTTTGTTACACCAGAGAACTAATTTAGGTGGTAGAGGTCGTGTGATCTCAGGTGTTTTTGAAATTAGTAGAGTTGGTGCTTTTCAGGTTTTTTTGGGATTGCAGTAAGTGCCCTTCCTATCCTTTTCTATTTAGGTAGTTTGGGCCCCAACGTTTGCTCATACTATTTTCTGTCTGTGTCAGTATTTCTTCTTGTCTAACCGCCATTACATGTTTGGGGGCTTTCTATGTTCTTTGGGGATCTGCTCCGGGGCAGATAGCTTTCCTCTTTCTATCTTTAGGTGTAGTTAGTTTCTCAGGCTGTGACGAGGCGTCTAGGACCAACGTAGGAACGCTCCACGGCTGCCTCTAGTTGTGGTGGTTAGTCAGGGTACTGCAATCTCATAGATTCCAACTGCTCTGGTGTATTGCCTTTTTTACCTGCACTCCTCAGCTACCGAAACATAACACTTGTGCTGCAATTGTGCTCATTGTGTGTTTGCATTTTTGCTTTGTTCCTTTGTCACTTTTTATTTGCTGTGTTGCTGTGTTACACCAGAGATCTGATTTAGGTGGTAGAGATCGTGTGATCTCAGTTTTCTCCTTCGTCTCATTGGGGGACACAGGACTGTGGGTGTATGCTACTGCCGCTAGGAGGCTGACACTAAGTAAACATAAAAAAAGGTTAGCTCCTCCTCCGCCGTATACACCTCAGCACTGGCCGCAGGCAAACCCAGTTCTTGCTTAGTGTCTGATGGAGGCACACGTCTGGTTATTTTTCCAGACCATTTTTTTTTTTTTCCCACGAAGATGAGATAGGGGCGACGGATCCTATTGAAAGGGTCCGATCTCCCCAAACCATCAACGGGCGAGCACGTGGAGTAAAGCCTCCAACGTATCCTCTCCCGCAACGTGGGACATGAATGCCGGACTCAGCCCTGACCACCCTAAGGTATTGAAACCCTAGGCTGTACAGAGGCAAGAGTTAGTCCGTGCGGCCCCCACTGCACCACCAATGCTAGACTGCGGTGCTGCAAGGAGGCGGACGGTCCCTCTCCTCACCCTCTGAAGGGGTGATGGAGTTAGGGTTCCTGCACCGTCCTACCTTAGTTTATTATGGAGCCCCCATTTTTACCTACATGACGGAATTTTGTGGGATCAATCGCCTGAAGACTCTTACCTCCAAGGACGTGTGGCCAAGATTACTGGAGCGGGTAGGAAACACCGCTCGGGTTCCAGCTGTTCGTTCCCCCTTCTCCACAGATGGATGAAGTCGGCGTCCGCCTCCCGCCTGGACAGCCGCGAGGGTCGCGGTCAGCGCTAGGCCTTTGCAAAATTTAGTCCCCGGCTTTTCCCGGGGACTAGGCCGCGGGCCGGTGTTTACTGTCCGGTGTTAGCCGGAGGGTGGGCCGCGGTCGTAAGGGGGAGGGGGATCCGCCCCCGGCGGCGTCTCCTTCCGGCGGACCCGCCCTCTGACTTGGGGACCTCCTTTCGCCCGGCTTCTGGGCCCCGGTTTTAAAATTTAGTCCCCGGCTTTTTCCGGGGACTGGGCCGCGGGCCGGAATTCTGTGTCCGGCGTCAGCCGGGGGGTGGGCCGCTATCGCAAGGGAGATCCGCCCCTGGCGGCGTCTCCTTCCGGTGGACCGCCCTCCGACTTTAGGGCCTTAGCCGGAAATTTAGGCCGCGGCTTCGGCCGGCGCTAGGCCGCGGCTTCAAATTTAGTCCCCGGCTTTTGCTGGAGACTAGGCCGCGGCCGGAAGTAGGTGGGAGGCGCCTCTTGAGAGGCTCGTCTACATGAGCACGCCTCCCTGACAGAGGAGCGCTCCTTTTTGAAAAATTTTGGAGCTCTGTTGTGGCTGTTTTCAGGACGCAAGGGATACAGGACTGGGGTAAGTCGACACCGCTCAGGGGTTGCTACTACCTCCAGCCTGGTTGTTCCTCTTTACTCCGCACTCTTTTTTCGCCTCTCTGCTGACCGTCACATCCAGTTCATTGCGGACTCTGTGACAGATCCAGAATGTCCAGAAGATCTAAGGTTCATACAGTGCTGTATACCGCATGCATTGCCTGTAGGTCCCCTTTTCCGCACGCCCAGACTTCTCGGGTCTGCGAAGCCTGTGACTCTGAACGGGCTCAGGAACCCGCTCCTATAGCTGAGCCTAGTGCGTCAGGTCCCCCTGAGTGGGCCTTGTCCCTGACTCAATCTGTGGCGTCATTAACAAAAGCGATCGAGTCCCTTCAAGCTCCCGATAGGAGCAGGGACAGTGGTTCACCCGTCTTGGCGACGTCTCATGAACCTCCGGCCTGCAGGGGCCGCGCTCTCACCAGGCAGACGCAGGGGAAGCGAACCCACACTGCGTCGCCTTTGCCGTCCAGGGCCTCGGCATCTTTCAGTTCCGTCTCTCGTTCTCCCTCACCTCTGGCAAGTGATCAGTATTCGGATTCTGATTCAGAAGAGTCCCTTAATTTTGAGGCACCAAATTGTCAGGACACAATTGACAGTTTGATTGAAGCTGTCAATCAAACTTTGGGGATAGACGATGAGTCCACCTTGACCTCCGGTCATAAGGTGTCCTTCAAAAGAGCCAGGCAAACTCATAAGGTTTTTGGGGCTCATCCTGAGTTTGAGGAACTAGTGCAGCGCCACAGAGAGAAACCGGACAAGCGCTTCGCAGGACAAAAGGCTCTCAATACTAGATATCCTTTTGCTCCTGAGCTTCTTAAAAAGTGGGCGGAATCTCCTGCGGTTGATCCTCCTGTGTCGCGTTTGGCGTCTAGGACGCTCCTCTCCCTTCCTAACGGTTCCTCGATCAAGGAACCAACGGATCGTCTGATTGAGAGTTTGGCCCGCTCGGTGTTTGAAGCATCGGGTTCTGCTCTCTCTCCTTCTTTTGCAGCGACTTGGGTTGCTAAGGCCATGATTTCCTGGTCGGAGTCTCTAAATAGAGCTCTTCATGGTATAGAGGTACCGTCTGAAGTAACCGAGATTTCTAATCAGATAGCGCTGGCAGGAGACTTCTTAATTAATGCGTCCATGGATGCGGCAAATTGCTCAGCCCTAGCTGCTGCTAATGCTATTGCCATCAGAAGATCTTTGTGGCTGAGAACCTGGCGAGCAGACTCAATCTCAAAGAAATCGCTTACATCCTTACCATATCAGAGTGGTCGGTTATTTGGCGAAAGGTTGGATCAGCTCATATCTGATGCGACGGGAGGGAAGAGCAGTTTCCTTCCTCAGCAAAAGATTAAGCAGCCTTTTCGCCGACAGCTTCAGCCTCGCTTTAGGGCCTTTCGTAACCCAGGTTGGGCCGCGCCAGCTACCTCCAGCGGTTCAGGTCGGCCTAATCAAGCCAGAGATCGTCAGGTCTCCTACAGGACCAACCCTTTGGGAAGAGGGCGATCTCAACAACCAAGATCAAGAGGCAAACTCCAGAAATATTCGGACAAATGACTGGAGGCAGAATCCGGTCAATTTATCCAGAGTAGGCGGCCGCTTACTCTGGTTTCGCCCCATTTGGCTATCAATTACTCACGACGAGTGGGTCAGAGAAGTAGTCTCCTCGGGGTACAAGATAGAATTTACCAGCCTTCCTTCAAATCGTTTTTTTCCCTCGCGCCTTCCCAAGGAGGAATCTCGGGTTCGCGCCTTATTCAGGGCGGTCGAGTCTCTTCGGCACAGCGGGGTTGTTGTACCTGTTCCGGAAATCGAAAAAGGTCAGGGGTTTTATTCCAACCTGTTCATCGTACCCAAAAAAGACGGTACCGTAAGACCCATTCTGGATCTAAAGCGACTGAACCGGTTTGTCAGAATTCGTCATTTCCGAATGGAGTCTCTCCGTTCTGTCATTGCAGCCATGGAAAAAGGGGAATTTCTAGCATCAATAGACATTCAGGATGCCTATCTTCACATCCCCATATTTCCTCCTCATCAGAAATTTCTTCGGTTTGCTGTCGGCAAACTTCATCTTCAGTTCACAGCCTTGCCTTTCGGGCTAGCCACAGCCCCCAGGGTATTCACAAAGGTCATGGCTGCTGTTGTGTCCATTCTGCACTCCAGGGGGGTAGTCATCCTGCCTTACTTAGACGACCTCCTCATCAAGGGTCCGTCTTTTCAGACCTGCGAGGAAAGTGTCAGCATTACGTTAGACACCCTTGCTCGCCTGGGGTGGCTGGTGAATATGAAGAAGTCATCTCCCGTGCCATCTCGGAAGATTACCTTTTTAGGGATGAATTTCGACACCGCTCAGGGGTTGATAATTCTTCCTCAAGACAAGGCCTTGGTTCTCCGTCAAGAGGTACGGATCCTTCGCCAACCAATTCCTCACACCATCCGGTTTTGCATGAGGGTCCTAGGAAGGATGGTGGCAGCAATCGAGGCGATTCCATTTGCCCAATTTCATCTTCGCCCCCTTCAACATGCACTCTTGGCAGTATGGGACGGGAGCCTTTACTCCCTCAATCTTCGGTGTCGTCTGTCCCTGCAGGTCAGACAGACTCTAATGTGGTGGACGAAGAACACCACTCTTCGACAGGGTCGGTTGTTTCCTCCAAATTTCTGGTTGGTTGTCACAACGGATGCCAGCCTGCTCGGATGGGGAGCAGTGTTTCGTCACCACACAGCCCAGGGAACTTGGTCTCAGCAGGAATCGACTCTTCCGATCAATATTTTAGAGATCCGAGCTATTCGGCTGGCTCTGAGGCATTTTCACCAGCATCTGGCGGGCCACCCAGTCAGAATACAATCGGACAATGCCACGGCAGTGGCATACATAAACCATCAGGGAGGTACCCGCAGCAGGGCGGCCATGCACGAGGTAAAACAGATTCTGACTTGGGCAGAGGTAAATCACTCTGTGATTTCAGCGGTCCACATTCCGGGCGAGGAAAATTGGGCTGCGGATTTTCTCAGCCGTCACGGCATAGCGTCAGGGGAATGGTCACTTCATCCCGAGATTTTTCAGCAGATATGCCGACGCTGGGGAACCCCAGATGTGGACCTGATGGCTTCCAAGATAAATGCCAAGGTGCCCAACTTCGTCTCCCGGTACCGGGATCCGCAGGCATTTGCAGTAGACGCTCTGGTCCTACCATGGAATCAGTTTCATCTTCCATACTTGTTTCCACCAATAGCCCTTCTCCCAAGGGTGATCAGAAAGATCAGGATAGAGGGGGTTCCTGCGATATTAATCGCTCCGGATTGGCCGCGCCGCTCATGGTACGCGGAGCTGGTACAATTGCTCGCCGACGCTCCCTGGCGACTGCCAGAGCGCGTGGACCTTCTCTCCCAGGGCCCAGTTTACCACCAGAACTTAGCGGTCCTGTGTTTGACGGCCTGGCCGTTGAATCTTGGATCCTGACCAGGGCTGGTTTCTCTAAAAAGGTCGCCGCAACGATGGCTAACGCCCGAAAGCCCGTTTCGGCTCGCATCTACCACGGTACTTGGAAGGTCTTTTTTGCTTGGTGCAGGGAACATGGTTGTTCCCCGCTTCGGTTTTCAATTCCAAATATTCTGTCATTTCTCCAGGCAGGCCTAGATTCAGGTCTAGCACCAAGTACGCTTAGACGCCAGATATCAGCCTTATCAGTGCTTTTTCAGCGAAGAATCGCGTCTAATTTTCAGGTTAGGACCTTTATTCAAGGGGTTGTCCATATAGTTCCCCCCTACAAGGCTCCCTTAGATGTTTGGGATCTCAATCTAGTCCTGGGAGTCCTGCAGGAGTCTCCTTTTGAACCTTTGCAGGAGGTTTCTCTGTCATTTCTTTCCTGGAAAGTGGTGTTTTTGGTAGCCATAACATCCATAAGGCGGGTTTCGGAGCTGGCCGCACTGTCTTGTCGAGCTCCGTACTTGCTTTTCCATCAGGATAAGGTGGTGCTCAGACCAACACCACCTTTTTTTGCCTAAAGTCGTGTCCTCTTTTCATATTAATGAGGACATTGTTTTGCCCTCATTTTGCCCAGCTCCGACGCACCGAGTGGAGAAGGCTCTCCATACGCTGGATCTGGTGAGAGCACTCAGGAGATATGTTTCTCGGACGGCGTCCTTTCGGCAGACGGACACGCTGTTTGTTCTCCCTGAGGGTCGCAGGAAGGGACTCGCTGCCTCTAAATCAACCTTGGCTAGGTGGATTCGGTTAGCCATTCAGGAGGCTTACCGCATCAGAGGCGCGGTAGTTCCCGCAGGGTCAAGGCTCACTCCACCCGAGCGGTGGGTGCCTCCTGGGCCCTTCGGCATCAGGCTTCGGTGGAACAGGTTTGTAAAGCAGCAACCTGGTCCAGTCTGCATACTTTTTCCAAGCATTATAATGTCCATACCCAGGCTTCTGCAGATGCCAGTCTGGGTAGAAGGATTCTTCAGGGCGCGGTTGCGCACCTATAGGCAATGCCTGTTATAAATTACACTGTGGAATCGATTTCCCACCCAAGGGACTGCTTTGGGACGTCCCACAGTCCTGTGTCCCCCAATGAGACGAAGGAGAAATACGGATTTTTGTGTTACTCACCGTAAAATCCTTTTCTCCGAGACGCTCATTGGGGGACACAGCACCCTCCCTTATAGCCGGCTGGCTTTATATTGAGTTAACTATTCTCCTTAAGTTGGTATCAGCAGTTTTTTCTTCTGGATATACTGTATCTGTGTTAACTCTTGATTTATTTTTTAGCCTCCTACTGCTTTTTGCACTAAACTGGGTTTGCCTGCGGCCAGTGCTGAGGTGTATACGGCGGAGGAGGAGCTAACCTTTTTTTATGTTTACTTAGTGTCAGCCTCCTAGCGGCAGTAGCATACACCCACAGTCCTGTGTCCCCCAATGAGCGTCTCGGAGAAAAGGATTTTACGGTGAGTAACACAAAAATCCGTATTTTTTGTTAATCAGAAGTGTGGGTATTTTTTTCAGGGTTTTTTTGGGTTGCAGTCAGAATTCTTTCCTATACTTTTCTATCTAGACAGATTGGGCCCCAGCGTTTGCTCATTCTATTTTCTGTCTGTGTCCGTGTTTTCTTCTTGTCTAACTGCCGTTACATGTTCGGGGGCTTCCTATTTCTGTGGGGATTCTGCTCCGGGGCAGATAGCATTCATCTTTCTGCCTTTAGGTGTAGCTATCTCTCCGGATGTGACGAGGCGTCTAGGATCACCGTAGGTACGCTCCACGGCTACTTCTAGTGTGGCGGTTAGTTTAGGTTACTGCAATCCAATAGTTTCCAGCCTCTCTGGTGTATTGCTACTTTGGCTATTTTTTGCAGTTTCTCCTCAGCTACCGAAACATAACATTTTAACATAGTAATATAGTAATTTTAACATAGTAATTTTATATTTTACTCCAAAAAGTAGGCCGTGTTTACAAAAGGTATACAAGATATTATAAAGTGAGACAAGTTACAATATGTACAGACCAATTATGAAATAAAAAGGATGAAAGATGAAAAGAACACTTACAGTATCTCAGAGACAATGGTTAGCCATGCGGAGTAGGGGGAGGGACCACCCCAATTCACCAGGGTCCAGTTGCACAGCCTCACGTAGCTGTATCCCCAGGCAAAATACATCACCTAACTGTGCTTCACAACCATATGCCCTCTGCTCATAACATCACTTGAGAGGGCAGAGCTATGGAAGCAATCCCCGTTTCAGAAATGACCAAAAACTCATAAGTATCATAACTCGGGGAGGGAAGCTTATAGAAGGAAGACAAAATTAAATTTTTTCTTAGCATGACATGGGCGTTCATTTAAATCCAAACACGGAGCCGTTGCATAACCCGATTCAGGAGGAACCATTTCACTGATTCTGCTGGGTTTGGAGCTTAGATATTTCACTGGTGTATAGATCTGTCTGTGTACATTCCAAATATGTAAGTTTTATACCTATAACACCAACTGGGGTCAATATATCATCTAATATTTAGATCTTATATGAACTCTAACTTAGACAAAAGAGCACGTTTCCCCAACTGCCTTCAGCCAGCTTAGGGCCGTAAACTCAGTGGGAGGGAAGCTGCTAGCAAACTAGTATCACGTTACACAGAGTGTGTAGTGAGAACGAGCTATGAGGGGGGTCAAAAAGCCCACAGCGTGTGTCTGCGGAGAATGTCAGTGAAGCCATGGATCGTTGAAGAAATGTGTAACGATAACGAAAACAGTACATCATATTTATATTATCGTGACACCCGTGGTGCCAGCTAGGAAGCTGTGCTGATAGACCATTTTCCCTTGGAGAATGCGCCCCTCCCCACTCCTCCACATGGCGTGCCATTAACTGATAACTGTAACTTCTCATTTTAATCCATTTTATTTTGTAATTGTCTGTATATACTGTAGTTGTCTTGCTTTGTAACATATTTTGTACTTTTGTAAGCATTGCTTATTTTTTTGGAGTAAATCTATAAAATGTACTAGTTCCGTCTTCCTTGCTCTATAAACGTATCGCCACGACCTCCATGCAATAAAGTACACTACCGTTTGGGTTGGCTCCTGACCCGATATTGATTTTAATTGTCCAGCGAGGAGCTGGTGGCAGCAAAGTGTGTTCTGGGGCATTTGAGAGGTTCTGGCAGTGACAGACCGGAGGTTGTAGGTGTGTATTTCCTGCTGGGACTGCGAATATACCTACTGCCCTCACTGCAGAGTACCCAGTAGCCAGTACACAGCAAGGCAGCCTTTCTGGTGACTACTTACCCTAAGTGTAGTTCCCTGACTAACTTGAGGGTAAGGGGGCGCCAGAGAGCTGCAAGTTCCTACCCGGAACAGGAAAGTGGGATATAATAAATCCCTGACGAACTGGGGGCAGCTACACACCCCCAGTTCATGACATCTACATTTTATTTTAGTCTTTTTTTCACTACGTCCCACTGTAGCACATTTATAATTTTTGCTCTGATCGTTGGTCTCAGGCAGTGTGATACTCGTGTTTTGCAGCCCGAGACATGTCAGTCAGTCACTGCCTGTGTGACCCGGCTTACATATCTAAGTGGTTAATATGCCCAAACCAGCTCCAAAATCTTCTGGGACTGATACCGCAGGTGCCAGCTGTCATGTACAGCTATCACCCTTGGGTATTTCGGCCACAGGGCCACTGACGTTTTTATGCGCATTGACTTTCACTGGGATCTGATTGGTTACCTCGGGGAATACTTTGTACTAATCCGAACCCGGCTTTCCTTTTCTCTACCATCAGATCTATAAGCTGATTGGTTACTATGGGTAGCACTGGCACAGTGAAGGCGTTGCCCATAGGAACCAATCAGATCCGGTTTTCCTTTTCTCTACATGATAGCTGGCATCTGATTGGTTTAGTATGGGTCCCTCCCTCATCCCTTTGTTCTCCTCCTCCTAGGAGCCTTCCTCATCCCATACTCCATCATGCTCTTCTTCACCGGCCTGCCTCTCTTCCTGATGGAGCTGAGCTTGGGTCAGTATGGTGCGGCCGGACCCATCACTGTGTGGAAGTGCTGCCCCATCCTTAAAGGTGAGTGTAGGTTGTGAGTGGTCCTCTGGGTGGACTGCGCACCCCTAATTTTACGTGTCTCCCCCTCCGCAGGTATCGGCATCGGCATGCTCCTGGTCTCCGCTCTGGTGTCCTTGTATTATAACGTTATAATCGCCTGGACCTTCTATTACCTGGGTAAATCCTTCCAGAGCCCCCTGCCCTGGTCCTGTGATGCCCCCGACTATGCCCCACTGTGCCAGGTAAGACGGGATCCTGGGGGTGGGGCAATTACATGCGAGGGTCCGATGTATCACACAGTTCATATGTTTCCCCCCACAAGAACGTCTCTGGAAATGGATCCAAATTCAGCGCCAGTGAAGCTTTCTGGAAGTAAGTGAGAAATCCCAGACTGTTACGTGTAGAGTGCCTCGTGGCTGTCTCTATGGAGTGCTGCGGTCTTCAGCGTCTGCAGAGCGCACTGTATGGCCACCTCTGTAGAGCGCCGCAGTCGTCTGCATCTGGGCAGAAAAACGACGATTAATAGTCCAAATACATGAAAAATAAATAAGTTTATTATTAAAATTATACAATGACCGGCTTAGGGAAAGAGGGCAAGATTACACACATAGTGACAGACTGTGAGAGACTGGGGCGCACAACAAAGGAAACACTGCTGATATCATACTTATCTATACATCTGGTAATACAAGACACTACAATGATGCTAGTGTTCATTATGCCTAAAAATGTCACGCTGTCTCTGCGTACCGGAGGTTGGGGGCCTAAGCTGACCCTAAGCTGGGGCCCTGACTAATCCCTCTACCTGGAGGTACTGTTAAAGGTACAGAGGTCCAGGCCGCCAGCGTAATCCCTACCTCCTGAGGATCCCTGAACCTCAGTGATCTAGTCCTGAGAAGGACCCCGATCACAACAACAGGGAACGGGATAATATAAGCCCACACACAGTACTAGACGAACGAGACAGTACAAGGGGAAAATCAACAACCACCTTGCATACAAAACTACACCAAAACAACAGAGGGAACACCAACGGGTAAGGAGATAAATGATAAAGCGAGGAAGGGGAAAACCCACACACAAAGTACACTTCACTCCAATCTCCAAAATACCACAAGCCGCTCTGTTTGTCTGCCAGGAATGCTTTCACTGACACTTCCCTAGCAGACTGGCAGGTATTTGAAGGAATCCCATTACTGCAGCATTAATTGCAGCTGGGCGAGGCTGGCTTCGTCTAGCACAGAGAGAGGGAGAATTAACTCCCTCACTGCCGAAAAACACCCAGCACCAGAAACTCAGCTGTGAGAAGTCAGGCTGTGCAATCGCGACGATCTTCGTAGCGACACACCCGTGACAAAAAAATCATGACATGAAATAATGGAAGTAGGTCACAGTTCAAGGTATACAGAAGGAACTATAGCGATGTACCAGATTGTAGCATACAATATAGATATATATATATATATATATATATATATATATATATTATATATAATAGGTGTATCCATACTTGGGCACGGACATGCAAGAATCCCCTGAGATTGCGTGTCCACCCCGATGCGCATTTCGGTCCTGCCTTTGTCAGGTTCTGCCTTTGTTGTGATGAAGGCAGGACCGAAACGTGCGTCGGGGAGTTGTCTGCAGAGTGCAATGTATGCCCATCTCTGTAGAGCACAGTGGTCATCCAAATCTGCAGAGTGCCATGTATGGCCACCTACAAAGCGCAGTGGTTGTCCACATCTGCAGAGTGCCATGTATGGCCACCTACAGAGCGCAGTGGTTGTCCACATCTGCAGAGTGCCATGTATGCCCATCTCTGTAGAGCACAGTGGTCATCCAAATCTGCAGAGTGCCATGTATGGCCACCTACAGAGCGCAGTGGATGTCCGTATCTGCAGAGTGCCATGTATGGCCACCTACAGAGTGCAGTGGTTGTCCACATCTGCAGAGTGCCATGTATGGCCACCTACAGAGCGCAGTGGATGTCCGTATCTGCAGAGTGCCATGTATGGCCACCTACAGAGCGCAGTGGATGTCCACATCTGCAGAGTGCCATGTATGGCCACTTCTGTAGAGCGCAGTGGTCGTCCACGTCTACCGAGTACCGTTTATGGCCGCCTCTAGAGCGCAGCAGTCGTCTGCATATGCAGAGTGCCATGTATGCTGTTGTCCCTGCAGGGCACAGTGTGCTCCTGTCTCAGTTGAGTACTGTGTACTGTTTCTCCCTCTGCTTGCTTTGTATGTAACACTAAATGTGTAATAACGCATTGCGCCCCCTGTGGTTGCAGTGAGAAGGTGCTGGGCGTTGTGCACAGTTCAGGCCTCAGTAATCCTGGGCCTGTGCGCTGGGAGCTCGCTCTGTGCTTGCTCGCGGCCTGGATCATCATCTTCCTCTGTATGATAAAGGGAATCCGCAGCTCTGGAAAGGTGAGAAGTCGCCCCGATATCCGTCGCTCACCCCCGTGCTTCTGTGCCAAACTCACCACTCTGCTCTCTACAGATTGTGTATTTTACAGCCACGTTTCCGTACTTCGTCATGGTTGTTCTCATCATCCGGGGAGCAACGTTGGAGGGGTCTATAGACGGCGTCCGATTCTACCTGTCTGCTGACTGGAAGAGATTGCAGAGCGCTCAGGTACTACCTCTACATTATATACAGCATATAGAGCGCACAGGTACCACCTCTACATTATACACAGCACATAGAGCGCTCAGATACCACCTCTACTTTATACACAGCACATAGAGCGCTCAGGTACCACCTCTACATTATACACAGCACATAGAGCGCACAGGTACCACCTCTACATTATATACAGTCACATAGAGCGCACAGGTACCACCTCTACATTATATACAGCACATAGTACGCGCAGGTACAACCATTACATTATATACAGCATATAGAGCGCACAGGTACCACCTCTACATTATACACAGCACATAGAGCGCTCAGATACCACCTCTACATTATACACAGCACATAGAGCGCTCAGGTACCACCTCTACATTATATACAGTCACATAGAGCTCTTAGGTACGACCTCTACATTATATACAGCACATAGAGTGCTCAGGTACCACCTCTAGATTATACACAGCACATAGAGCGCTCAGGTACCACCTCTACATTATATACAGTCACATAGAGCTCTTAAGCACGACCTCTACATTATATACAGCACATAGTGCGCTCAGGTACGACCATTACATTATATACAGTCACATAGAGCGCTCAGGTACCATCTCTATATTATATACAGCACACAGAGCGCTCAGGTACCACCTTTACATTATATACAGCACATAGAGCGCTCAGGTACCTCCTCTACATTATATACAGCACATAGAGCGCTCAGGTACCTCCTCTACATTATACACAGCATATAGAGCGCTCAGGTACCACCTCTACATTATATACAGCACATAGAGTGCTCAGGTACGACCATTAGATTATATACAGTCACATAGAGCGCTCAGGTACCACCTATACATTATATACAGCACATAGAGCGCTCAGGTACTAACTCTACATTATATAAAGCACATAGAGCGCTCAGGTACCACCTCTACATTATATACAGCACATAGAGCGCTCAGGTACCACCTCTACATTATATACAGCACATAGAGCACTCAGGTACCACCTCTACATTATATACAGCACATAGAGCGCTCAGTTACCACGTCTACATTATATACAGCACATAGAGCGCTCAGGTACTAACTCTACATTATATACAGCACATAGAGCACTCAGGTACCACCTATACATTATATACAGCACATAGAGCGCTCAGGTACCACCTCTACATTATATACAGCACATAGAGCGCTCAGGTACCACCTCTACATTATATACAGCACATAGAGCGCTCAGGTACCACCTCTACATTATATACAGCACATAGAGCGCTCAGGTACCACCTCTACATTATATACAGCACATAGAGCGCACAGGTACCACCTCTACATTATATACAGCACATAGAGCGCTCAGGTACCACCTCTACATTATATACAGCACATAGAGCGCTCAGGTACCACCTCTACATTATATACAGCACATAGAGCGCACAGGTACCACCTCTACATTATATACAGCACATAGAGCGCTCAGGTACCACCTCCACATTATATACTGCACATGGAGCGCTCAGGTACCACCTCTACATTATATACAGCACATAGAGCGCTCAGGTACCACCTCTACATTATATACAGCACATAGAGCGCACAGGTACCACCTCTACATTATATACAGCACATAGAGCGCTCAGGTACCACCTCTACATTATATACAGCACATAGAGCGCTCAGGTACCACCTCTACATTATATACAGCACATAGAGCACTCAGGTACGACCATTACATTATATACAGTCACATAGAGCGCTCAGGTACCATCTCTATATTATATACAGAGCGCATATATTCAAAATAAAGTGAAAAATAAGGTGCAAAGTGTAAAGGCACCACCAGGTGTCAGTATATCCACATCATGGATTTATATGACCAGGAAAATATTGTATCACAGAAATATGTATATATAGTCTCACAAATCATAAGGGTAACTTACTAGAGAGTATGTTCCTGGTCTCCTGGATAGGCAACCTCCCCAACGCGCGTTTCGGCACGCTGCCTTCGTCAGGGGGTTAGGTACGACCATTAATAATAATAATAATAATATATAATCTTTATATAGAACCAACATATTCCGCAGCGCTTTACAGTTTAACAGTTTCAAAACACAAGTCATAAGTAACAACGTTAACAATACAATAATTAAAGCAAAATCAGCCGCCCCTGCTCGTGAGAGCTTACAATCTACAATGAGGTAAGGGAGTTACAAAGTACAGGTGTGTATATACAATGGTGCATTTACAATGATGTTCCAGCCATCTTGAGGGAGTGAGGGATGGATGGAGATAGTGAATGGGCTACACACACACTTACACATAGAATGACTTTGATTAGTGAATGTGATAGGCCGCTCTGAACAAATGTGTTTTGAGGGAGCGCCTGAAACCATGCAAATTGTGGATAGTCCTAATTTCTTGGGGTAGAGCATTCCAGAGGATTGGCGCAGCGTGGGAGAAGTCTTGGAGTCGGGAGTGGGAGGTACGGATTAGTGCAGAGGTTAGTCGAAAGTCTTTTGCAGAGCGCAGCAGTCGGTTAGGTCGATAGATAGAAATGAGGGAGGAGATGTAGGGGGTGCTGCACTGTGGAGAGGACGGGCAGGGTGATAGATAGAGATGAGGGAGGAGATGTAGGGGGTGCTGCACTGTGGAGAGGACGGGCAGGGTGATAGATAGAAATGAGGAGGAGATGTAGGGGGTGCTGCACTGTGGAGAGGACGGGCAGGGTGATAGATAGAAATGAGGAGGAGATGTAGGGGGTGCTGCACTGTGGAGAGGACGGGCAGGGTGATAGATAGAAATGAGGGAGGAGATGTAGGGGGTGCTGCACTGTGGAGAGGACGGGCAGGTGATAGATAGAAATGAGGGAGGAGATGTAGGGGGTGCTGCACTGTGGAAAGCTTTGTGGGTGAGAACCAGTACTTTGAATTGGATCCTATAATGAATGGGCAGCCAGTGTAAGGACTGGCAAAAAGTGGACGCGTCCGAGTACCGATTAGCCAGATGGATGCCCCTGGCTGCTGCATTAAGGATGGACTGGAGAGGGGATAGTCGAGTAATGGGGAAGCCAAGTAATAGAGCGTTGCAGTAGTCCAGGCGGGAGTGGATCAATGCTACAGTGAGGGTTTTTGTTGTTTCCATGGTGAGAAAAGGGCGGATTCTAGACCATTACATTATATACAGTCACATAGAGCGCTCAGGTACCACTTCTACATTATATACAGCACAGAGAGCATTCAGTAACAACCATTACATTATATACAGTCACTTAGAGCGCTCAGGTACCACCTCTACATTATATACAGCACATTTAGTGCTCAGGTACCACCTCTACATTATATACAGCACATAGAGCGCTCAGGCATCAACTCTACATTATATACAGCACATAGAGCGCTCAGGCATCAACTCTACATTATTTACAGCACATAGAGCGCACAGGTACCACCTCTACATTATATACAGCACATAGAGCGCACAGGTACCACCTCTACATTATATACAGCACATAGAGCGCTCAGGCATCAACTCTACATTATTTACAGCACATAGAACGCACAGGTACCACCTCTACATTATATACAGCACATAGAGCGCACAGGTACCACCTCTACATTATATACAGCACAGAGCGCTCAGGTACCACCTCTACATTATATACAGCACATAGAGCGCTCAGGTACCACTCACATATACACACATAGAGCGCTCAGGTACCACTCTATATATACAGCACATAGAGCGCTCAGGTACCACCTCTACATTATATACAGCACATGAGCGCTCAGGTACCACCTCTACATTATATACAGCACATAGAGCGCTCAGGTACCACCTCTACATTATATACAGCACATAGAGCGCTCAGGTACCACCTCACATTATATACAGCACATGAGCGCTCAGGTACCACCTCTACATTATATACAGCACATAGAGCGCACAGGTACAAACTACATTATATACAGCACATAGAGCGCTCAGGTACCACCTCTACATTATATACAGCACATAGAGCGCTCAGGTACACTCTACATTATATACAGCACATAGAGCGCTCAGTTACCACCTCTACATTATATACAGCACATATAGTGCTCAGGCATCAACTCTACATTATATACAGCACATAGAGCGCTCAGGTACCACCTCTACATTATATACAGCACATAGAGCGCTCAGGTACCACCTCTACATTATATACAGCACATAGAGCGCTCAGGCATCAACTGTACATTACAGTCGTGGCTGAAAGTGTTGGCACCCTTGAAATTGTGTAAGAAAATGAAGTATTTCTCCCAGAAAGTTATTGCAGTTACACATGTTTTGTTATTACAGTTCCTTTTTGTCTATTGGAACAACACAAAAAAACTGAGATAAACAGGCAAATTGCATACAATTTCATGCAAAGCCCCAAAATGGGCAGAACAAAATTGTTGGCACCTTTCCAAAATTGCGGGTAAACAACTTTGTTTCAAACATGTGATGCTCGTTCAGACTCGCCTGTGGCAAGTAACATTGTGTCTGTGTGCCACACTAAGCATGGAGAACAGAAAGGGAAAAGAGAACTGTCTGAGGACTTGAGAACCATAACTCCATCTCCAGAGATTTTGATGTTCCTTGGTCCACGGTGCTCAACATAATCAAGAAGTTTACAATCCAAGGCACTGTAGCTAATTTCCCTGGACGTGGATGACCGAGAAAAATTGATGAAATATTGCAATGCAGGATAGTCCGGATGGTGGATAAGCAGCCCTAATCAAGATCCAAAGAAATTCAAGCTGTCCTGCAGGGTCAGGGGGCATCCGTGTCAGCGTGAACGATCTGTCCACATTTGAATGAAATGAATCACTATGGCAGGAGAACCAGAAGGACCTCACTGCTGACACAGAGACAGAAAAAAGCTAGACTGTAGTTTACCAATCTGTACATGAGTAAGCCAAAATCCTTCTGGGAAAGTGTCTTGTGGACAGATGAGACAATATAGAGCTTTTTAGTAAAGCACATCATTCTACTGTTTACTGAAAACGGAATGAGGCCAACAAATAATAGAACACAGTACCTACAGTCAGATATGGTGGAAGGTCAAAGATGTTTTGGGTTGTTATTTTGCCTATGACACTGGGAGCCTTGACTGTGTGTACAGCATCAAGAAATCTGAAGATTACCAAAGGATTTTGGGTCACAATATAGTGCCCAGTGTCAGATAACTGTGTTCTAGGTGATGGGTCTTCCATCAGGACAATGACTCCAATATACTTCAAGAAACCCCCAGAAATGGATGGAATGGTAGGCACGGCACTGAATAGGGATCGGGCATCTGACTGAAGAGCCCATATACACTTTTTGTTAGAAGGGACTGTGGGCTGTGCTTCCCTCCTCCCATCACTCCTCCCTCCCCGGGTGATGCCATATACCGGACTCCACTGACCAACGGGGAGAAAGAGGAAGTGGAGTCCGGCCGCACCCTCAGGGTTAAATGCTCGGGTGCGGGCCTGATTCTTCCTCTTCCTCCCTCGACTGACCAGTGGAAGTCTTGTCCCACCCTCCCTCCCTTTTTATATTCGAAGATTTGCTGTGCGACTATTGTATATAATGTTTATAAAAAAAAAATATATATATATGTGTATAATTTATCATTATTGTCATCACTTACAAAGTTTTTGTCGTATTCATTGTCACAGCGGTAGTATGGGGGGGGGCAACGGTTCGTAACCTCTCATCTGCTTGCTCGCCCACCGGCGGCGCCATGGGTCCTCGGCAGAGAGTCCATTGCAGATCGTATTTGCCCCTCCCTCCTTATAATTTACGCCCACCGGCGGCGCCGGGGGTCCTCGGCAGAGAGTCCGTTGCGGATCGTATTTGCCCCTCCCTCCTTATAATTTACGCCCACTGGTGGCGCCACGGGTCCTCGGCAGAGAGTCCGTTGCGGATCGTATTTGCCCCCCTCTGCTTATAAATTAATAAACTGTGACCGACCTGTTCAACCCATCCAGGCCGGCTGATGTTTTATTATGGGGAGTTGGTGGGAGGCGGGGAAGCACCGTTATACGCCACAAGGGTCTCTTCAGTCACAAAGCGCTGGATATTTCTGAAGTGGCAGCAATGAGTCCAGATCTAAATCCCATTGATCACCTGTGGAGAGATCTTACAATCGCTGTTGGGAGAAGACGCCTTCACATATTCGAGACCGGGTGCAGATTGTAAGAAGAATCGTCCAAAATTCCAGCTGAGGAGGAAGAAGTTTGTTGTTGGTTATAGGAAGCAACTGATCGCAGTTATTTATTGCACAGGGTGCAACCAAATATTAAACTGAGGGCCCTAACAATTTTGTCTGGACCAATTTGGGGGTTTTGTGTGAAATTTTTGTCCAATTTGTCTTTCTTTTTTCTCTGCTTTTTTGTGTTGTTCCAATACACACAAATGAAATAAACCTGAGAATAACAAAACATGGGGAATTGTAATAATTGTCTGGGAGAAGTACTTCATGTTCTGGAACAATTTCAAGGGTGCCAACACTTTTGGCCATGACTGTATATTCCCCACATAGAGCCCTCAGGTACCACCACTATGCTTTAGATCTCCACATTTTGTGTGTTTCCGTCCTTTTGTGTTTAGTAAACTCTCGCTCGCGCCATGTTTGTGTCTCAGGTGTGGAATGACGCAGCATCTCAGATCTTCTACTCTCTGGGCATCGGTTTCGGGGGCTGCTCTCCATGGCCTCGTACAACAAGTTTGATAACAATGTGATCAGGTGAGATTGCCCTCCTACCCCGGCCGCGGGGGCAAAGGTGGAACCCCGAACCTCTGTAGTACTCTGACCAGCTTATGTAGAAAGTGCTCATGATGGGTGTTGGGCTAAACATGGCGACCAACCACATTAGAGATAGGTCCGAACCTGTATTGTGTGCGGTATATTGTCCTTGTATACAGTATATAGCACTGTAAGCCTGTGTGCACCCTTGGCTCCATTCACATTGGGCTGTTATGTCACACAGGGACACGCTGGTGATCGCCATCGGTAACTGCTGCACCAGCTTCTTTGCAGGATTCGCCATTTTTTCGGTGCTGGGTCACATGGCCTGGAAGAAGAAGGTTCCAGTTGGGGAAGTGGCGGACTCAGGTCAGTAATCAGGGGTCCTCGGTATTTAGCATTTGGTGACCTCATCCAGAAAACGGTCCATGTAACCACCACATAATCCTCCATTTTCCCCCACCAGGTCCGGGCCTGGCATTTGTCGCCTACCCAGAAGCCCTCGCTTTGCTGCCGGGCTCCGTCTTCTGGTCAATCCTGTTTTTCCTGATGCTCTTCACTCTTGGAGTGGACACTTTGGTAAGTCACCCCCTTGAGATGTACACCCGACCCCTGAGATGAGTGGCATCTCCAGCCCGGTGTCTCGGGAGGGACATTTGGGGGGATTCAGGAGCTCATCATCTGTTGCTCTTCTCATCAGTTTGGAAACATGGAGGGGATCACGACCGCCGTCCTGGATGAGTTCCCGTCTCTGCGCGAGTTGAAGCGCAAGATTCTGTTTCTGGCCGGACTCTGCTTCTTCTTCTATCTGATGGGGCTCCTGCTCGTTACTGATGTAAGACCCCATAATACCGTCATCCCCAGGACTGACACCCCCACAATATCAGCAACCCAAAACGTGAATAATATTTAATGATTGACCTGCTGCAACTGTCTGACATCAGATCCCAACTAGTGAGACCCCTCTAATACCAAGACTCCCCACCCCCGATACTAACTATTCCCATATATTACCACCTTCCAATACGGAGATCCCCGAAGAGTGCCACCTTCCTAAATTACCCTATTCCAAGTCTAAGACCCCTACAATAGTGACACCCCAAAACATGAGTGATATGATGTGGAGACGACCCCAAAATCAACACCTCCCAATATTAGCACCTGTGAGATCTGGAAGAAGTAGTGGAAAGGTGTATAATGATGACGCCTCAAAACCTAAACGGATGAGGTATCGATGAGTTGGGTGGTCTCCGGCAGAGAGAATCGGGGGCAGCGCTCGGTACTGAGGTGTTATCTCTCCACAGGGCGGCATTTACTGGTTCACCCTCATAGACTCCTACAGCACAAGCTTCGGCCTCATCATCATCACCCTTTTCATGTGTCTCGGGATCGCCTTCTTCTACGGTAAGTTTCTCAGGGCCCACAGCAGCACAGAGTACTTAAGAGTAAACGTGCTGCCATTATGGAAGCAAATTGTCTCTTCAGGGAGAAAGCAGACTAGAAATCTAGTGCCGCCTATTGGAAGTAGCAATCCTAAAGGTCAATATCGACCCTCTAACGAGCCTTATCACATGACTTAGGATAAAAGCCAAAATCTCAATTTGCAGACCTGGTGTTTCAGGGTACTTCCCCCTCGTCAGTGCAAAGTGAGATCTGGTTTGGCTGGGGAGAGGCGTCTGACCAGGATCCAAGGGGTAACGTTCCTCCTTATGGAGACTGACATGTCGAGGTATTATGAAAGCTCACAGACTGAGGTTATATTGCTGGTCCACAAATATAGAGCTCAGCCAAGAAAATAAGTAGTAATAATGGGGAAATCGCTGCTCTGTGTCCTCCAGCCTGTCCAGTGTCCTTCTATTCCTCCTCCAGCCTGTCCAGTGTCCTTGTAATCCTCCTCCAGACTGTCCAGTGTCCTTCTCCTCCCACTCCAGACTTTCCAGTGTCCTTCTACTCCTCCCCCTCCAGCCTATCCAGTGTCCTTCTACTCCTCCTCCTCCAGACTGTCCAGTGTCCTTCTACTCCTCCCCTCCAGACTGTCCAGTGTCCTACTCCTCCCCCTCCAGACTGTCCAGTGTCCTTCTACTCCTCCCCCTCCAGCCTGTCCAGTGTCCTTCTACTCCTCCCCTCCAGCCTGTCCAGTGTCCTTCTACTCCTCCTCCTCCAGACTTTCCAGTGTCCTGCCCCTCCAGACTGTCCAGTGTCCTTCTACTCCTCCCCCTCCAGGCTGTCCAGTGTCCTTCTACTCCTCCTCTTCCAGACTGTCCAGTGTCCTTCTACTCCTCCCCCTCCAGCCTGTCCAGTGTCCTTCTACTCCTCCCCTTCAGACTGTCCAGGGTCCTTCTCCTCCTCCCCTTCCAGACTGTCCAGTGTCCTGCCCCTCCAGACTGTCCAGTGTCCTTCTACTCCTCCCCCTCCAGACTGTCCAGTGTCCTTCTACTCCTCCCCCTCCAGACTGTTCAGTGTCCTTCTACTCCTCCCCCTCCAGACTGTCCAGTGTCCTTCTACTCCTCCAGACTGTCCAGTGTCCTTCTACTCCTCCCCCTCCAGACTGTCCAGTGTCCTTCTACTCCTCCCCCTCCAGCCTGTCCAGTGTCCTTCTACTCCTCCTCCAGACTGTCCAGTGTCCTTCTACTCCTCCTCCTCCAGACTGTCCAGCGTTCTTCTACTCCTCCCCTTCCAGACTGTCCAGAGTCCTTCTACTCCTCTCCCTCCAGACTGTCCAGAGTCCTTCTACTCCTCCCCCTCCAGACTGTCCAGTGTCCTACTCCTCCTCCTCCTCCAGACTGTCCAGTGTCCTTCTACTCCTCCCCCTCTAGACTGTCCAGCGCCCTACTCCTCCTCCTCCAGACTGTCCAGTGTCCTTCTACTCCTCCCCCTCCAGACTGTCCAGTGTCCTTCTACTCCTCCCCCTCCAGTCTGTCCAGTGTCCTTCTACTCCTCCCCCTCCAGACTGTCCAGTTTCCTTCTACTCCTCTCCCTCCAGACTGTCCAGTGTCCTACTCCTCCTCCTCCAGCCTGTCCAGTGTCCTTCTACTCCTCCCCCTCCAGACTGTCCAGTGTCCTGCCCCTCTTCCCCTTCCAGACTGTTCAGCGTCCTTCTACTCCTCCCCCTCCAGCCTGTCCAGTGTCCTGCCCCTCCTCCCCCTCCAGACTGTCCTCTGTCTACTTTTGTCTTCCAGTCCAGTGTGTCATCCTCTGCTTGATGTCCTGACTCCTCTGACTCCTGACAACCTCTCCCGATGACTCCTGATGACTCCGGACAACTCATCACGACGATGCCTCCTTCTTGCGTTTCCTTCTCCCCCTGATGACTGCTCTCAACTCCCAATGACTCAACCTCTAATAACTCCACCCACTCCCAACAATGACTCCTCCTCCTGACTCCTCATGTCTCCACTTTTCCCCCTCCTGACTCCTCACTTTTCCTTTACCTTTTGAATTCTACTTCTCCTGAGTCCTCACTTCTTGTCCTTGTCTTCCTACTCCTCACTTCACTTCTCCTCACTTCACTTCTCCTCCTCCTAATACCTTCTCCTCCTGAATCCTCACTTAATCTCGTCCTTCTCCTGCCCCTGTCTTCTCACTTCTTCTCCTCTTGACTTCTCAATTCTTCTCCTCCTGGCTCCTTGCTACTTCTCCTTCTCTTCATCCTGACTCCTTTCTTCTCCTTCTCATTTCACCTTCTCCTCATCCTGACCCTTCACTTTTCCTCCTGACTCCTCACCTCTTCTACTCCTGACTAGTCACCCCTCCTCCCTTCTCCCACCTCCTCCTCCCTTCTTGTCCTCCCGGCTCCTCCCTTCTGACTCCTGTTCTCCTCCTCACTTCTGACTCCTCACTTTTCCTCTTTTTCTTCCTCCTGACTCCTATATTCTCCTCCTTCTTCTCTTCTTCCTGACAGATCGGACATGCTGACATTGTACATGTCTGATCCTGTTTTCCCTGACACTTTATTTGTGCCATCCATGCAGTTGAAAGAATTCAGAATCCGAGTTCAGGTTTCACCATCTGAATCTATGAAATCAAGTGCAGACGAGGCCGAGACGACGAGCTCATTATGGGAAATGTTCCACAATCTGAGGTCGTGCTCTGCGATCTCCACTCCTGCGGTCTCCACCCCTGCAGCCTCCATCTCTGCGGCCTCCACCCTGTGGCCTCCACCCCCGCTGTGTCGCTTTTTACATTTTGGAAGCATCTGGGCCTCCCGCAGCACTGAGTGTTTCAGGAGAGGAAGGCTGTGAATACTCGGCCCTCGGCCGCTGATGGACATTTACTGAAATATTCTTTTACATTTTTTTCAGGTGTGAACCAGTTCTGCCAGGATATTATAGACATGATCTGCAGATGCCCCCCATGGTGCACCAAGCTCCTCCTGTACTTCAAGGCATGCTGGGTCTTCTGCACCCCCGTCCTGCTGCTGGTGAGTGGCCTCTATTTGTGGCTCTGCGCTGTATACACTGATCTTGATATGGATCGCCCGCCAGGGCAGTGGGGTACCAGGCCTCTTCTTAAAGGGGAAGTGTCATAGCAGAAGTGACCCGGTCCGTGGCCCTGGCGTCCAATAAAAGGGGTATATTTGCAGGGGATAAGAGTTTGTAACAAGGTGTTCGTGACGCCACCTGTGGTTTCTGGTCAGAGGTGACCAGCGCTGCAGTGCAGATTCTCTGGGACAGTTGGTGATGCAGCAGAGTTGGTAAAGCTCCCCACAAGTGGAGCTAAGTCCCAGGCAGATGTCATGTAAGGTAGATGGTAAAGATGTAGTATTTAGCAAGGGATGTAGCAGTGCTGAGTGAGTGTTGCAGGAAGATCTTGAGAGGACACAGTCAGATGCAGTTTCCAAATCTTTACTCACAGTTCTGCAGGCAAAGTGTCCAGGGCTCAGGTTACAGATGGTGCTGGAGTTGGTCAGCCTGAAAGCAATTTAGAATCTCTTTATTTCAGGTGGGATGTTAGGTCTCCTTTCTAGCGCTATTCTCTGAGGTATTTGCTGTTGTAAACTCTGTTCAAGTTCCTCTCTCTGTCTCTGTGACTTAAGTAGCACTCCACTCTCATGACAGGCAGCTGTAGCCTGCTTCAGGGATCGCTCCTCTATGGCGTCTCCGGCTCACATGTGCTGCTGTGTAGTCGAGTCTTAGTTGGGGCTGAGAACCTGCTGTCTCCTGCCCTCCGGATTCTGCTGCTGGGGTGTTATGATTCGGTAACCGAGGAGGATAATAGAAAAATAGGGTAAGCAACCAAACACCCAGAGAGGTTGGTAACTTAGCGGATTGCAGACCCCTAAACTGACAACACAACTAGAATTAGCCGTGGGATGTACCTACGATGCCCTAGACGCCTCGACACAGCCAAAGAGTTAACTAAACCTAAAGAGAGAAAGGGAAAAGCTAAACTGCTCCGGAGTAGAGCCCCAAAGGAATAGATAGCCCCCAAACATATATTGCCGGTGAGACAGATGAAGCACAAACACAGACAGAAATTAGAGTAAGCAAATGCTGGGGCCCAAACTGTCTGGATAGAACAGGACAGGAAAGGATACTGTCTGCAAACCTGCAAAAACCCTAAGAAAAATTCCAACACGTCTGATATGCAAAAATACTGAGGCCACACAACCTCTCCCCCACTAGATCAGAACTCTGGTGTGAACTGGAAGCAAAACAACAGATACTGAAATACCAGGAGACTAGAAATACAGAAAAGACTGATAAAAGCTTTGGCAAAGGAAAACAGAGTCCAGCACAGGCTCCCGCAGGATACCCGGCTGAACTCACACCAGCAGGGCAGGGAGCAAATGCCACAGATAAAAAAAGACAAATAACTTATCTGAAAGATGCAGGACAAAGCATGGAGCAAGCTGACTTCCAAAAGGCTCAGGAAGAAAACCAAATCACCGGCAACCACCAAGAGAAGGCTGCTCACTTAAATCTCCCCAGTCTGTAACACCTGATCTCTAATTATCCCCTTCAGGTGATTGACTTCTGTCTGACAGACCAGCTCCATTACCAGCAGCAACCACCAGAGGGAGCCCAAACTCAAAAGCCAGATGAAAGGTGTTCACAACACTGGGGCTTTAGATTACCCAGTCAGCCTCAGACTCCGGGGTCCAGATTCTGGCGCTCAGACCTGGGGGTGAGCTCTGCTATAGCTCCTGTCCCCACACGTCCTTCCTCTCTCAACCCTACAGCCAGACTAACTAACTCCTCCCCCAGTCAGAATATTCCAGGGAAGATCCCCTGAAATCAGGTGTTAGAGCTTCCCCTTCTGGTCTGGAGTAAGAAAAGTGTTGTATGCTGTGTGTTACCTGTTAAAGGGATCCTTCCTTGCTTTCAGGCATGACATCACTCTCCCCTGGAGGGGGGCAAAGTCACTGTGGCAACCGAACGCCTGGGGTACCACAGATACATGGCCCGGCGCCCTGTATTCGCCGTCTTCTGCACTTGGCCCTGCGCCCTGTATATGGTGTCCTCTACACGTGGCCCTGCGCCCTGTATACGCTGCGCTCTGCACGTGGCCCTGCGCCCTGTATACGCTGATCTCAATACATGGCCCTGCGCTCTGTATACGTTGTCCTCTCCACATGGCCCTGTGACTTGTGCTGCCCTCTGCTCGTGATGTGGAATACAGGCGTCACAATGACTGCCCTCTAGTGGTCGCAATGAACACTGCCTGCACTTTTCTACTTGTTTTTCTTCTTTGCAGTTTATTCTTTTCTACATCTTCATGGAAATGTACAACACACCCCTCCACTACGGCCACTATGAGTACCCCCGCTGGGGCAAGGCTCTGGGGGTCTGCATGGGTACCTTGTGTTGTATACAGATTCCCATCTGGGCAGGAGTCGCCATCTTCCAGCAGTCGGGGACGCTTGTTGATGTGAGTAATTATGGTGTGCAGAAAGTATGCACCCCTCCCTGATTGTCAGCGTGTCCTGATCCTGTTCCCCCACAAGTGTCGGTACTCCCATAACCCGTTCTCCAAATGTTAGTGTGTCCTCGTCCTACCAGACCACAAGTGTCAATGTCCCATCCCCTCTCAGGTGCAAGGGTGTCCTGCTTGTCCTTTTCTCCTCACCTCCCTCCGGTGTTGCCATGTCCTCTCCCCGAATGTTGTAGTATCCCCGTCTCGCCGCCTCTCCACCCGCGTGGTCGTGTCTCCATCTCGCTGCCTCTCCACCCGCTTGGTCGTGTCTCCGTCTCGCTGCCTCTCCACCCGCTTGGTCGTGTCTCCGTCCCGCCGCCTCTTCACCTGTGTGGCCATGTCCCCATCCCGCCACCTCTCCTTCTGCGTGGTCGTGTCCCCGTCCCACCGCCTCTCCTTCTGCGTGGTCGTGTCCCCGTCCTGCCACCTCTTCTTCTGCGTGGTCGTGTCCCCATCCCGGCGTCTCTTCTTCTGCATGGTCGTGTCCCTGTCCCGCCACCTCTCGTTCTGCGTGGTCGTGTCCCCGTCCTGCCGCCTCTCCTCCTGCGTGGTCGTGTCTCTGTCCCGCCACCTCTCCTTCTGCGTGGTCGTGTCCCCGTCCAACCGCCTCTCCTTCTGCGTGGTCGTGTCCCCATCCTGCCACCTCTTCTTCTGCGTGGTCGTGTCCCCATCCCGGAGTCTCTTCTTCTGCATGGTCGTGTCCCCGTCCCGCCACCTCTCATTCTGCGTGGTCGTGTCCCCGTCCCGCCGCCTCTTCACCTGTGTGATCGTGTCCCCGTTCCACCGCCTCTCCTTCTGCATGGCCGTGTCCCCATCCCGCCACCTCTCCTTCTGCGTGGTCGTGTCCCCGTCCCACCGCCTCTCCTTCTGCGTGGTCGTGTCCCTGTCCTGCCACCTCTTCTTCTGCGTGGTCGTGTCCCCATCCCGGCGTCTCTTCTTCTGCATGGTCGTGTCCCCGTCCCGCCACCTCTCATTCTGCGTGGTCGTGTCCCCGTCCCGCCGCCTCTCCACCCGCGTGGCCGTGTCTCCGTCTCGCTGCCTCTCCACCCGCGTGGTCGTGTCTCCGTCCCGCCGCCTCTTCACCTGTGTGATCGTGTCCCCGTTCCACCGCCTCTCCTTCTGCATGGCCGTGTCCCCATCCCGCCACCTCTCCTTCTGCGTGGTCGTGTCCCCGTCCCACCGCCTCTCCTTCTGCGTGGTCGTGTCCCTGTCCTGCCACCTCTTCTTCTGCGTGGTCGTGTCCCCATCCCGGCGTCTCTTCTTCTGCATGGTCGTGTCCCCGTCCCGCCACCTCTCATTCTGCGTGGTCGTGTCCCCGTCCCGCCGCCTCTCCACCCGCGTGGCCGTGTCTCCGTCTCGCTGCCTCTCCACCCGCGTGGTCGTGTCTCCGTCCCGCCGCCTCTTCACCTGTGTGATCGTGTCCCCGTTCCACCGCCTCTCCTTCTGCATGGCCGTGTCCCCATCCCGCCACCTCTCCTGCGTGGTCGTGTCCCCGTCCCACCGCCTCTCCTTCTGCGTGGTCGTGTCCCCGTCCCGCCACCTCTTCTCCTGCGTGGTCGTGTCCCCGTCCCGGCGTCTCTTCTTCTGCATGGTCGTGTCCCGTCCCGCCACCTCTCATTCTGCGTGGTTGTGTTCCCGTCCTGCCACCTCTTCTTCTGCGTGGTCGTGTCCCCATCCCGGCATCTCTTCTTCTACATGGTCGTGTCCCCGTCCCGCCACCTCTCATTCTGCGTGGTCGTGTCCCCATCCCGGTGTCTCTTCTTCTGCATGGTCGTGTCCCCGTCCTGCCACCTCTCCTTCTGTGTGGTCGTGTCCCCATCCCGGCGTCTCTTCTACGTGGTCGTGTCCCCGTCCCACCGCCTCTCCTGTGTGGTCGTGTCCCCGTCCCGCCGCCTCTCCTGCGTGGTCGTGTCCCCGTCCCGCCGCCTCTCCTGCGTGGTCGTGTCCCCGTCCCGCCGCCTCTCCTGCATGGTCGTGTCCCCGTCCCGCCGCCTCTCCTGCGTGGTCGTGTCCCCGTCCCGCCGCCTCTCGAGCGCGTTGTCTTCGTCCCGCCACCTCTCCTCCTGCTTGGTCATGTCCCCGTCCCACCACCTCCTTTCTGTGTGGTCGTGTCCACGTCCCCTCCTCCTCTCCTCCTGCGTGGTCGTGTCCCCGTCCCGCCGCCTCTCCTCCTGCGTGGTCGTGTCCTCGTCCCGCCGCCTCTCCAGCGCGTTGTCTTCGTCCCGCCGCCTCTCCTCCTGCGTGGTCATGTCCCCATGCCACCACCTCCCTTCTGTGTGGTCGTGTCCACGTCCCTCCTCCTCTCCTCCTGCGTGGTTGTGTCCCCGTCCCACCGCCTCTCCACCGCGTTGTCCTCATCCCGCCGCATGCTCATCCTTTCACCTTACCGGAGTTGATTGTCATTCAATATTTTTCCTCTTTCCAGAGATTTAAGAATTCCCTTCGGCCACTGAACTCCTGGCGCACCTCCAGCGGGCAGCGGGATCAGACTCATGAAATCATCAATGTTCCCTACACCGTGAATTTGACTAACCAGGACTTCAGTGACCTTGTGTGGCAGAACGGGGGCAGCAGCGAGGCCTGAGGTGGCCGGGGACTATAAACTGGCTCCTCTCTTGGGCCTGTTGTCAATGATGCTGCCATCTTGGGATGGATGCTCGCTGGATACGAGCCGTCCATTCTGTGCCAAGAGGTGTTAGGTTTATATCTTCTATACGTCGGCCGGTACCGTCAGCTCTGGATAACGATCCCTCAGCGAGAACCATCCTCCGCAATCCTTGTCATACAAGGGACTTCACTACACAAGACACTAGTTATAGGGTCACATCTGGCCAAAGCCATCGGGGGGGCTGTAAGTATGGCGGCCGGATTCTGCAGCGTCCTCCTGTCTGAGGATGGAGCCAGCGACAGGCGCCAGAATGGATGTTTGGGCGGATGGAGCATTTATTGGATATAGTTATAAATCAGGAACCTGGGGCCCCAGCTAGGGGCCACACAGAATCAGCCATAAGTCCTCGTGGGAAGGTTCTGATATTCTACTGATGAGACGCAGCTGGAGGATGTGGGTGCTCGCCTGAGGAATACTCCCAATATCTGCTGCGCTCAGTGGCCATGCGTCTATCAATTATCCACTTGGATATAATGAGTCTGTCGCGGGGGCCGAGTCCGCAGCGGTGAGGGTAGAGTCCGGCCGAGTCCGCAGCGGTGAGGCATGAGTCCAGCCAGGGCCGAGTCTGCAGCGGTGAGGGATGAGTCCAGCCGGGGCCGAGTCCGCAGTGGTGAGGGAAGAGTCCGGCGGGGGCCAAGTCCGCAGCGGTGAGGGAAGTAGGGCGGGGCCGAGTCCACAGCGGTAAGGGAAAAGTCCGGCGGGGGCTGAGTCCGCAGCAGAGAGGGAAGAGTCCGCAGCGGTGAGGGAAGTGTCCAGCGGCGGAGGAGTCCGCAGCGGTGAGGGAAGTAGGGCGGGGGCCGAGTCCACAGCGGTGAGGGAAAAGTCCAGCGGGGGCTGAGTCCGCCAGCGGTGAGGGAAGTGTCCAGCGGCGGAGGAGTCCGCAGCGGTGAGGGAAGTAGGGCGGGGGCCGAGTCCACAGCGGTGAGGGAAAAGTCCAGCGGGGGCTGAGTCCGCAGCAGAGGGAAGAGTCCGCAGCGGTGAGGGAAGTGTCCGGCGGCGGAGGAGTCCGCAGCGGTGAGGGAAGAATCCAGCAGGGGAGGAGTCCGCAGCGGTGAGGGAAGAGTCCGGCAGGGAGGAGTCCGCAGCCGTGAGGTAAGAGTCCGGCCGGGGCCGAGTCCGCAGCGGTGAGGGAAGAGTCCGGCAGGGGAGGAGTCCGCAGCGGTGAGGGAAGAGTCCAGCCTGGGGAAGAGTCCGAAGCGGTGAGGGAAGAGTCCGGCAGGGGAGGAGTCCGCAGCGGTGAGGGAAGAGTCCGGCCTGGGGCAGAGTCCGCAGCGGTGAGGGAAGAGTCCGGTAGGAGAGGAGTCCGGCGGGGACCGAGTCCGCAGCGGTGAGGGAAGAGTCCGGCAGGGGAGGAGTCCGCAGCGGTGAGGGAAGAGTCCGGCGGGGGCCGAGTCTGCAGCGGTGAGGGAAGAGTCCGGCGGGGACCGAGTCCGCAGCGGACCGAGTCCGCAGCGGTGAGGGAAGAGTCCGGCGGGGACCGAGTCCGCAGCGGTGAGGGAAGAGTCCGGCAGGGGAAGAGTCCGGCAGGGGAGGAGTCCGCAGCGGTGAGGGAAGAGTCCGGCGGGGGCCGAGTCCGCAGCGGTGAGGGAAGAGTGCGGCAGGGGAGGAGTCTGCAGCGGTGAGGGAAGAGTCCGGCAGGAGAGGAGTCCGCAGCGGTGAGGGAAGAGTCCGGCGGAGGCCGAGTCCGCAGCTGTGAGGGAAGAGTCCGGCAGGGGAGGAGTCTGCAGCGGTGAGGGAAGAGTCCGGCAGGGGAGGAGTCCGCAGCGGTGAGGGAAGAGTCCGGCAGGGGAGGAGTCCGCAGCCGTGAGGGAAGAGTCCGGCCGGGGCCGAGTCCGCAGCCGTGAGGGAGGAGACCGTGTCGGGGAGGAGCCTGCAGCAGAGAACATCGGGCTTCTCCATGATCCGGCACCGTGGCGTCTTCCTGGGAATTAAATTTCATAGACCTGAGGTCAGAATCAGCGCGGTGTCAGATCTTAGACTGGGGGACACTGCAGGGACCGTGACCCGTAGATTTGGGGGACACGCTACATTTGTGATACTTTTTACTGTTCTGATTTTATAAACAGGAATTAAACGATTTGTATTAAAAAGAATTTATAAATGAGTAATTTTGGAAGCAGCAGGTGCAGGGGGCACACGTGCCGTACAGCCCACCCGGACTGGCAGCGCTGCGTCGTCAGCCATGGAATGTGATCATGAGACCCCCATAGACCGTCACCCTGGAGGGGTTTTTAATGACTGTTTTGCGCTAATCTTCGGTGCTGTCGTCCGTGCTCTCCCTGCATTTCTGGTCACTGAGGGCCGTGACGTTTGGATGCGGCCGTCTGTCGGGGCTCGTGTTTTGGGGTTTCGGGCCTTGAGCTCATGGATCGCTTTTTATCCCATTTTGTCTTGGCCACGACGTATCGACTGCTTATTATTGCCTCTTCTGATACTGATTCTTGGTAAATTGGGAGAATTAACTTTATATTTTGATGGATCAGACTTTTACTGACATAAGTGCAGATTTTTATCGCTATTTCTTTATTATTAATGGTGTGACAAGGGGACAATTTACCTTTTTGTTATATTTTACATTTCTATTTTGTTTCACGGTCTCCTCTGAACAGCAGCCAGAAACTGGCGCTCACATGAGAGCCGCCATGACAGGCACAACGTTAGTCAGCAGCCCCCCGGGGCTGTCATAACCCATCGGCGCCGATCAATCACATGGTGGGTGCATGGAATGACGTCCCCCAGACCAGCACCCGATGATGGATGAATATCGCAGCCGTCATCTGCTGGGAAAGATGCGGGGTCTGAGGCCATAACTGTACATCATCATTTAGGAAGGGGTTAAACAACATTGGATTGCCAGTCTCCAACTTTAAGATCTCGGCTTTCTGTCACTCCTGGATTATAAACACAAACCCCATGTTAACGTCATATTTCTCCATACTGATACATTGTAACAAAGCCTCAGCTGCGAGGAAAGCATTGTCGGCACAGATACAGTGGCTTGTGAAAGAAATCCCCCCCCGCCGACATTTTTTGTGCTTTGCTCCCTCACAACCTGGAATTTGACTTTATTTTTAGGTTTGTACAGAACATCCCGACAACTGTTCACATTCGGTTTTATTTTTATTGTGAAGCAAACACCAAATAGGTCAAAGTAACTGAAAACTTCAGTGTGCGTAACTCTTCACCCCCCTACAGTCAGTACTTTGTAGAGCCTCCTTTTGTGGCAATTACAGCTGCCAGTCTTCGGATGAGTCTCTCTGAGATTTCCACATTTTGCCACTGGGATTTTTGCCCTTTCCTCAAGGTAAAACTGCTCCAGCAGGTTAGATGTTTCCTCTGGTGATCAGCGATCTTCACGTCTGACCACAGATTCCCTATTGTATTAACGTCCGGGCTTTGATTCGGCCGCTCCAGAACATTAACACATCTCCCATTACACCCCTCGCGTGTTGCTTTGGGTCATTGTCTTGTTGGAAGGTGAACCTCCATCCCAGTCTCAAATTATTGACAGAAACAGGTTTTGCTCAAGAATATCCCTGTTTCGCACCATCCATCTTTCCCTTGACTAGGACCATTTTCCCTGTCGCCGAAAACATCCCCACAGCTTGACGCATCTACCACCATGTTTCACTGTGAGGATGGTGTTCTTGAGGTGATGAGGTGTTTGTTTGGTGCCAGACATAACATTTACCTTGGTGGCCAAAAGTTCAATTTTGGTTTTCTCTGTTCACAGCAGCTTACTCCGTACATTTGGGGAGTCTTCCACAAGTCTTTTGGAAAGCTCAAAACAAGCCTTACATTTTGGTGTGAGTAAAGGCTTTATTCTGCCCACTCTTCCATAAAGGCCCCCCTCTACGGAGCGTACGGCTTATTGTGATCGTATTGAAAGATCCTACAGTCTCTGCTTGAGAACTCTGCAGCACCTTCAGGGTAATCTATGGTCTCTGTGCTGCCTCTCTAATTAATGTCCTCCTTGCCCGGGCTGAGAAGGGTTGGTGGGCGCCCTCTCGTGGCAGGTTTGTTGTGGTACCATGTACTTTCCATGTGATGGTGCTCCAAGGGAGAGATTTTTTTTTATAACCCAACACTGACTTATTCTTCTCAACAACTTTGTTCCTGACTTTTGTTTGGAGATCTCCTTGGTCGTCATAGTCGTGTTTGGTTAATGGTGCCTCTTGTTAATGGTGACACGTCGCACACAGGGAAGACGCGACACTTACGTCGCACACAGGGAAGACGCGACACTTACGTCGCACACAGGGAAGACGCGACACTTACGTCGCACACAGGGAAGACGCGACACTTACGTCGCACACAGGGAAGACGCGACACTTACGTCGCACACAGGGAAGACGCGACACTTACGTCGCACACAGGGAAGACGCGACACTACGTCGCACACAGGAACCGACACTAGTCGCACACAGGAAGACGCGACACTTACGTCGCACACAGGGAAGACGCGACACTTACGTCGCACACAGGGAAGACGCGACACTTACGTCGCACACAGGGAAGACGCGACACTTACGTCGCACACAGGGAAACGTCCAGTCCCTAAACATGGGACTTATGAAGGGAATTGCTTGCTCCAGGAACTTAAGGGGTGAATACATACACACCAATGTTTACTTATTTATTCCCAGAAATTAAATTTTTGCTGATATTTTTCTCACTTCACCAACTTAAGACTATTTAGTGCTGATGTATCACACATCTGACTACAAAAATATTTACACAGGTTGTAATGTAACAAAAGCCAAGGGTGTGAATACTTTCACAAGCCACTGTACCAACCATCAGCTGGGAGGAGATTGTCATCTGCACTGATACACTGTGCCGACCCCTCAGCTGTGTGAGCAGGACGCGCTTTCTTCAGATCAGGATGCGACCACGGCGGTTAATAAATAGCATTCTCTTGGTTTTATTGTTGTGGCTTTCGGCATGCCCAACTGCAGCAAAGAATACAGAAAGAAATAAAACATCAGACAAACGTCCCACAGGAAACTCCAGGCCCACAGCGCCCTCCACAGGTACAAATCTGCAATGCCCTCGTCAGGGTTTTAGTTTTTTTTTGTTATTTTTGGTGGCAAAGGGAGAAAAGATTCCCAGAAGCCATGCATAGCGAAGCGGGGAGAGGCGAAGTAACGAGGATGAGCAGCCTGCGCCCCGGCCCCCAGCAGTGATTGTACGTGCACGGCCTGCTCTGGGGGGCTCACGTGGGGAAGCGTCCGGTCCTGGCTCCCGCCTCCTGCCCCCGCCGTGTCCGGCGCTCTGAGGACCAGACCGAGCGTCTATTTCTTTGGCTTCTTAAAGATATTGAGCGACAGCTTCTTCTTGCCAGAGTTGGGGTCGTTGTCCTCCCCCGTGGAGCCGCCGTCCTCCTCTCCGGGGCTCTTCTTGGCGGCTAGCTGTGGGATCCGTGTGCTCTTGGTGTGGTTGTGCCTGGCCTCTGATCCGGGGGACGGTGTGTCGGCTTCAGTGGAGCTCGGACTGTGGGATCGGGAAGAGTCGGAGTGGTGGGATCCCGTGCCCACCAGGCTGATCTCTCCTAAGCTGCAGGATTTCTCATCCAGCTTCTGCTCCGGTTGGGGGCTGTCAGAAAGTCTCTGCACGGCCCCCCCGACATTGGACAGTTCCAGCTGACGGTTTCCACCATTGGGGGTTTGATTACTGGACGGCAGCTCCTCCAAGGCTCGCTGAGACAGACAGGATTTGGAGCTGGGGATCTTACTGAGCCGTGGATCCCCCATATAAGGGATGGATGATTCCGAATCCGAACGACTCAGGTCCCTAAGAAATAAGCAAAGACGAAACCATTAGTGAGAGCGGGGGGAGCCATAGCAGGGGAGGGGCCAGACCATACAGAGCAGGGGAGGGGCCGCACCACATCACACAGCGAGGGAGGGACCACACCAACACATCACACAGAGCAGGGGAGGGACCGCACCACCTCATCACACAGAGCAGGGGAGGGGAGGGACCGCACCACCCCATCACACAGAGCAGGGGAGGGAACGCACCACCCCATCACACAGAGCAGGGGAGGGAACGCACCACCACATCATACAGAGCAAGGGGAGGGACAGCACCACCCCATCACACAGAGCAGGGGAGGGAACGCACCACCCCATCACACAGAGCAGGGGAGGGAACGCACCACCCCATCACACAGAGCAGGGGAGGGACCACACCACCTCATCACACAGAGAGAGGGAGGGAGGGACCGCACCACCCCATCATACAGGGCGAGGGAGAGACCGCACCACCCCATCATACAGGGCGAGGGAGAGACAGCACCACCCCATCATACAGGGCGAGGGAGAGACCGCACCACCCCATCATACAGGGCGAGGGAGAGACCGCACCACCCCATCATACAGGGCGAGAGAGAGACCGCACCACCCCATCATACAGGGCGAGGGAGGGACCGCAACATCACATCATACAGAGCAGGGGAGGGACCACACCACCTCATCACAGAGCAGGGGAGGGACCGCACCACCACATCATACAGAGCAGGGGAGGGACCACACCGCCTCATCACACAGAGCAGGGGAGGGAACGCACCACCCCATCACACAGAGCAGGGGAGGGATCGCACCACCCCATCACACAGAGCAGGGGAGGGACCACACCAACACATCATACAGAGCAAGGGGAGGGACAGCACCACTACATCACACAGAGCAGGGGAGGGATCGCACCACCCCATCACACAGAGCAGGGGAGGGATCACACCACCCCATCACAGGGCAGGGGAGGGAACGCACCACCCCATCACACAGAGCAGGGGAGGGATCGCACCACCCCATCACACAGAGCAGGGAGGGACCACACCAACACATCATACAGAGTAAGGGGAGGGACAGCACCACTACATCACACAGAGCAGGGGAGGGACCGCACCACCTCATCACACAGAGCAGGGGAGGGGAGGGACCGCACCACCCCATCACACAGAGCAGGGGAGGGAACGCACCACCCCATCACACAGAGCAGGGGAGGGAACGCACCACCCCATCATACAGAGCAGGGGAGGGTCCGCACCACCCCATCACAGGGCAGGGGAGGGAACGCACCACCCCATCATACAGAGCAGGGGAGGGACCGCACCACCACATCATACAGAGCAAGGGGAGGGACAGCACCACTACATCACACAGAGCAGGGGAGGGACCGCACCACCTCATCACACAGAGCAGGGGAGGGGAGGGACCGCACCACCCCATCACACAGAGCAGGGGAGGGAACGCACCACCCCATCACAACAGCACACAGGCAGGGGAGGGAACGCACCACCCCATCATACAGAGCAGGGGAGGGACCGCACCACCACATCATACAGAGCAAGGGAGGGACAGCACCACCCCATCACACAGAGCAGGGGAGGGAACGCACCACCCCATCACACAGAGCAGGGGAGGGACCACACCACCTCATCACACAGAGAGAGGGAGGGAGGGACCGCACCACCCCATCATACAGGGCGAGGGAGAGACCGCACCACCCCACATCCCCTACAGGGCGAGGGAGGGACCGCAACATCACATCATACAGAGCAGGGGAGGGACCACACCACCTCACCACAGAGCAGGGGAGGGACCACACCGCCTCATCACACAGGGTGGGGGAGGGACCGCACCACACACAATGGGGGGAGCCCATAAAACTGCAATATATAGGATGACACTACGGTAAGTACAGGTTAGGGGGCGGCAAAGCGACAGGACCATGGGGGTGAGAGGTCAATCAGAATGTAAAATGTAAGGTGCAGCCCCCCAGGGGCTCCTGGGATGTGGCTGGCTGCGGCGGTGGAGCGAGGCGGCAGCAAGTCTTTGGCTTCATTATGTAAGTGCAGGATGTGGCGCCAGTGTCTGCAGTGCGGGAGAGGCGCGGTGGAATCGCACAGGACAAATCATCTGCGACTTGTGACCTCGGCGACCGGCAGCCATCAGAGCCGCAGTCTGCATCGCCTTCTATGTACTAAAATGTAAAAAATGCTGACGGATGGTGGAGCGCGAACCCCGCGTATGAAATCCACGGCCCACCACGATCACCTGACATTAACCCCTCAGATGCTGGAGCAGAAGAATCACTACAGATTACATATACAGCTACATGAGGATAAGACTGTACACTCCAGTCACCTCCAGAGCTGCAGTCACTATTCTGCTGTTACATCGTGTCTTATCCTGCAGTCACCTCCAGAGCTGCAGTCACTATTCTGCTGCTACAGCCTGTCTTATCCTCCAGTCACCTCCAGAACTGCAGTCACTATTCTGCTGTTACATCATGTCTTATCCTCCAGTCACCTCCAGAGCTGCAGTCATTATTCTGCTGTTACATCATGTCTTATCCTCCAGTCACCTCCAGAGCTGCAGTCACTATTCTGCTGTTACATCGTGTCTTATCCTCCAGTCACCTCCAGAGCTGCAGTCACTATTCTGCTGTTACATCATGTCTTATCCACCAGTCACCTCCAGAGCTGCAGTCACTATTCTGCTGTTACATCGTGTCTTATCCTCCAGTCACCTCCAGAGCTACATTCACTATTCTGCTGTTACATCGTGTCTTATCCTCCAGTCACCTCCAGAGCTGCAGTCACTATTCTGCTGTTACATCATGTCTTATCCACCAGTCACCTCCAGAGCTGCAGTCACTATTCTGCTGTTACATCGTGTCTTATCCACCAGTCACCTCCAGAGCTGCAGTCACTATTCTGCTGTTACATCATGTCTTATCCACCAGTCACCTCCAGAGCTGCAGTCACTATTCTGCTGTTACATCGTGTCTTATCCTCCAGTCACCTCTAGAGCTACATTCACTATTATGCTGTAACATCATGTCTTATCCTCCAGTCACCTCCAGAGCTGCAGTCACTATTATGCTGTTACATCGTGTCTTATCCTCCAGTCACCTCCAGAGCTACATTCACTATTCTGCTGTTACATCGTGTCTTATCCTCCAGAGCTGCAGTCACTATTCTGCTGTTACATCATGCCTTCTCCTCCAGTCACCTCCAGAGCTGCAGTCACTATTATGCTGTTACATCGTGTCTTATCCTCCAGTCACCTCCAGAGCTACATTCACTATTCTGCTGTTACATCATGTCTTATCCTCCAGAGCTGCAGTCACTATTTTGCTGTTACATCGTGTCTTATCCTCCAGTCACCTCCAGAGCTGCGGTCACTATTCTGCTGTTACATCATGTCTCATCCTCCAGTCACCTCCAGAGCTGCACTCACTATTCTGCTGTTACATCGTGTCTTATCCTCCAGTCACCTCCAGAGCTACATTCACTATTATGCTGTTACATCATGTCTTATCCTCCAGTCACCTCCAGAGCTGCAGTCACTATTCTGCTGTTACATCGTGTCTTATCCTCCAGTCACCTCTAGAGCTGCAGTCACTATTCTGCTGTTACATCATGTCTTATCCTCCAGTCACCTCCAGAGCTGCAGTCACTATTCTGCTGTTACATCGTGTCTTATCCTCCAGTCACCTCCAGAGCTACATTCACTATTATGCTGTTACATCATGTCTTATCCTCCAGTCACCTCCAGAGCTGCAGTCACTATTCTGCTGTTATATCGTGTCTTATCCTCCAGTCACCTCCAGAGCTGCAGTCACTATTCTGCTGTTACATCATGTCTAATCCTCCAGTCACCTCCAGAGCTGCAGTCACTATTCTGCTGTTACATCATGTCTAATCATGTAATCGCAGAATAGTGACAGCTGCTCTGGAGGTGACTGGAGGATTAGACATGATGTAACAGCAGAATAGTGACAGCTGCTCTGGAGGTGACTGGAGTTAGCTGCTGCACAGGATGGGCCTCTGCTTTCTGGTAGTGACAGTCATCCAGAGGGGGCACATACTTATTGGACCGATCTGAGGGGCGACATTTTCACAGCGGGAAGTAACTCATGTGAGGTCCGAGGTTACTGATTGCTGATGTTTGTGTCGGTATGTCAAGGGTTAATGCTGGCTTCGATAATGAGGGGTGAACTCCATGCAGCGGTCAGTGATCGCACGGCACACAGCGGTCAGTGATCGGCACGGCACATAGCGGTCAGTGATCGCACGGCACACAGCGGTCAGTGATCGGCACGGCACACAGCGGTCAGTGATCGGCACGGCACACAGCGGTCAGTGATCGGCACGCACACAGCGGTCAGTGATCGGCACGGCACACAGCGGTCAGTGATCACACAGCGGTCAGTGATCGCACGGCACACAGTGGTCAGTGATCGCACGGCACACAGTGGTCAGTGATCGCACAGCGGTCAGTGATCGCACGGCACACAGTGGTCAGTGATCGCACGGCACACAGTGGTCAGTGATCGCACAGCGGTCAGTGATCGCACGGCACACAGTGGTCAGTGATCGGCACGGCACACAGCGGTCAGTGATCGCACGGCACACAGCGGTCAGTGATCGGCACGGCACACAGCGGTCAGTGATCGGCACGGCACACAGCGGTCAGTGATCACACAGCGGTCAGTGATCGCACGGCACACAGTGGTCAGTGATCGGCACGGCACACAGCGGTCAGTGATCGGCACGGCACACAGCGGTCAGTGATCGGCACGGCACAAAGCGGTCAGTGATCGCACGGCACACAGCGGTCAGTGATCGGCACGGCACACAGCGGTCAGTGATCACACAGTGGTCAGTTCACACAGCGGTCAGTGATCACACAGCGGTCAGTGATCACACAGCGGTCAGTGATCACACAGCGGTCAGTGATCGGCAGGGCACACAACGGTCAGTGATCGGCACGGCACACAGCGGTCAGTGATCGGCACGGCACACAACGGTCAGTGATCGGCACGGCACACAGCGGTCAGTGATCGCACAGCACACAGCGGTCAGTGATCGGCACGGCACACAGCGGTCAGTGATCGGCACGGCACACAGCGGTCAGTGATCGGCACGGCACACAGCGGTCAGTGATCGCACAGCACACAGCGGTCAGTGATCGGCACGGCACACAGCGGTCAGTGATCGGCACGGCACACAGCGGTCAGTGATCACACAGCGGTCAGTGATCGGCAGGGCACACGGGTCAGTGATCGCACAGCACACAGCGGTCAGTGATCGCACAGCACACAACGGTCAGTGATCGGCACGGCACACAACGGTCAGTGATCGGCACGGCACACAGCGGTCAGTGATCGCACTGCACACAGCGGTCAGTATCGGCACGGCGCACAGCGGTCAGTGATCGGCACGGCGCACAGCGGTCAGTGATCGGCACGGCGCACAGCGGTCAGTGATCGGCACGGCGCACAGCCGTCAGTGATCGGCACGGCGCACAGCCGTCAGTGATCGGCACGGCGCACAGCCGTCAGTGATCGGCACGGCGCACAGCCGTCAGTGATCGGCACGGCGCACAGCCGTCAGTGATCGGCACGGCGCACAGCCGTCAGTGATCGGCACGGCGCACAGCCGTCAGTGTTCGGCACGGCGCACAGCGGTCAGTGATCGCACGACGCACAGCGGTCAGTGATCGCACGGCACACAGCGGTCAGTGATCACACAGCGGTCAGTGATCGCACAGCGGTCAGTGATCGCACAGCGGTCAGTGATCGCACAGCGGTCAGTGATCGCACAGCGGTCAGTGATCGCACAGCGGTCAGTGATCGCACAGCGGTCAGTGATCGCACAGCGGTCAGTGATCGCACGGCACACAGCGGTCAGTGATCACACAGCGGTCAGTGATCACACAGCGGTCAGTGATCGGCACGGCACACAGCGGTCAGTGATCGCACGGCACACAGCGGTCAGTGATTACACAGCGGTCAGTGATCACACAGCCGTCAGTGATCGGCACGGCGCACAGCCGTCAGTGATCGGCACGGCGCACAGCCGTCAGTGATCGGCACGGCGCACAGCCGTCAGTGATCGGCACGGCGCACAGCCGTCAGTGATCGGCACGGCGCACAGCCGTCAGTGATCGGCACGGCGCACAGCCGTCAGAGATCGGCACGGCGCACAGCCGTCAGTGATCGGCACGGCGCACAGCCGTCAGTGATCGCACGGCGCACAGCCGTCAGTGATCGGCACGGCGCACAGCCGTCAGTGATCGGCACGGCACACAGCCGTCAGTGATCGCACGGCACACAGCCGTCAGTGATCGCACGCCACAGCCGTCAGTGATCGCACGCACCACAGCGTCATGAACGGTCAGTGATCAACACGGTCAGTGATCACACAGCGTCAGTGATCCACGGCACACAGCGGTCAGTGATCGCAGGCACAGCGGTCATGATCGCACGCACACAGCGGTCAGTGATCGCACGGCACACAGCGTCAGTGATCGCACGGCACACAGCGTCAGTGATCGCACGGCACACAGCGTCATGATCGCACGCACACAGCGGTCAGTGATCGCACGCACACAGCGGTCAGTGATCGCACGGCACACAGCGTCATGATCACACAGCGTCAGTGATCCACGCACACAGCGTCAGTGATCGCGCACACAGCGGTCAGTGATCGCACGCACACAGCGTCATGATCGCACGCACACAGCGGTCAGTGATCGCACGCACACAGCGGTCATGATCGCACGGCACACAGCGTCAGTGATCGCAACACCGGCGATACCACAGCGTCAGTGATCGCACGGCACACAGCGTCAGTGATCGCACGGCACACACGGTCAGTGATCCACGGCACACGCGGTCATGACCACGCACACAGCGTCAGTGATCGCAGGCACACAGCGGTCAGTGATCGCACGCACACAGCGGTCAGTGATGCACGGCCACAGCGTCAGTGATCGCAGGCACACAGCGGTCAGTGATACGACAGCGGTCAGTGATCGCACGGCACACAGCGGTCAGTGATCGCCGACACAGCGGTCAGTGATACGCACCGCACCCAGCGGTCAGTGATCGCACGGCACACAGCGGTCAGTGATCGCACGGCACACAGCGGTCAGTGATCGCACGCACACAGCGGTCAGTGATCGCACGGCACACAGCGTCAGTGATCCACGCACGTATGATCACACAGCGTCAGTGATCCACAGGCACACAGCCAGTCAGCGGTCAGTGATCGCACGGCACACAGCGGTCAGTGATCGCACGCACACAGCGGTCAGTGATCGCACGCACACAGCGGTCAGTGATCGCACGGCACACAGCGTCAGTGATCGCACCGCCACAGCGGTCAGTGATCGCACGGCACACGCGGTCAGTGATCGCACGACGCCAGACACAGCGGTCAGTGATCGCACGGCACACAGCGGTCAGTGATCGCACGCACACAGCGTCAGTGATCGCACGGCACACAGCGGTCAGTGATCGCACGGCACACAGCGGTCAGTGATCGCACGGCACACAGCGGCGGATCGACGGCACACAGCGTCAGTGATCCACGGCACACAGCGTCAGTGATCGCACGCACACAGCGTCAGTGATCGCACGGCACACAGCGGTCAGTGATGCACGGCCACAGCGTCAGTGATCGCACGGCACACAGGGTCAGTGATCGACACGGCACACAGGTCATGATCGCACGGCACACAGCGGTCAGTGATCGCACGGCACACAGGGGTCAGTGATCGGCACGGCACACAGGGTCAGTGATCGGCACGGCACACAGGGTCAGTGATCGGCACGGCACACAGGGGTCAGTGATCGGCACGGCACACAGCGGTCAGTGATCGGCACGGCACACAGGGTCAGTGATCGCACAGCACACAGCGGTCAGTGATCGGCACGGCACCACAGCGGTCAGTGGTCGCACAGCGGTCAGTGATCGGCACAGCACACCGCACAGCGGTCAGTGATAGCACAGCGGTCAGTGATTGCACAGCACACCGCACAGCGGTCAGTGATCGGCACAGCACACAGCGGTCAGTGATCGCACAGCACACCGCATAGCAGCGGTCAGTGATCGCACGGCACACAGCGGTCAGTGATCGGCACAGCACACAGCGGTCAGTGATCGGCACAGCACACAGCGGTCAGTGATTGGCACACCACACAGCGGTCAGTGATCGGCACAGCACACCGCACAGCGTCAGTGATCGCACAGCACACTGCACAGCGGTCAGTGATCGCACAGCACACCGCATAGCGGTCAGTGATTGCACAGCACACCGCATAGCGGTCAGTGATCGCACAGCACACTGCACAGCGGTCAGTGATCGCACAGCACACCGCATGTCGGTCAGTGATTGCACAGCACAACCGCTCAGCGATCGCACAGCACACAGGTCAGTGATCGCAGAGCACACCAGTCAGGCTCGGCACGCTCATGCAACTCTACCCAACGCTAGGAGAGCGGCAGGGAATCCCGGAGGTGAGGTCCGGCGGGGGCAGGTCGGGCACAGAGTCCATCTGCAGGTAGTAGGTGGTGGAGTGGTGTAGTAGACGGGCAGGGAGTGCGGCCCGGGTGGAGGTGCGGGGCACGCGGAGCTGCTGCAGGGGTAATGCTCCGAGCTGAACGACTGCCCGTGAGAAAGGCTGCGCATACGGTGCAGCGACACTTTGCTGGGCCGGTAGTGGACGGGGGGGTTGGCCTCAGACTGGCCGACCACGAGACCTTCTACCAACCTCTGTGATCCCAGGGTGGAGTGCGGAGAGTCCGTGTGCCGCTGCCGAAGCGAGGGCGCTGCGGAGAGAAGAGACGGGACAATGTCAGCGAGGCTCCGCTGGGACTCCCGGCCCTCCCAGCATGCACAGCAGTGAGTGACCATGCCGCCATATGTGACGCTACAGACAGGAAAAGAGTCCGGCAGCCCCATGTAAGCAGAGTGTGGACGAGAGACGCCGGGACAGGACTGAGCACTCCGCTCATCAGGGATGATGGGAGTAGTGATACACTGTGTGATAGGAGATTAGATTGTGAGCTCCGGGGTCAGGGATGATGGGAGTAGTGATACACTGTGTGATAGGAGATTAGATTGTGAGCTCCGAGGTCAGGGATGATGGGAGTAGTGATACACTGTGTGATAGGAGATTAAGATTGTGAGCTCCGGGTCAGGGATGATGGGAGTAGTGATACACTGCGTGATAGGAGATTAGATTGTGAGCTCCGGGGTCAGGGATGATGGGAGTAGTGATACACTGTGTGATAGGAGATTAGATTGTGAGCTCCGGGTCAGGGATGATGGGAGTAGTGATACACTGTGTGATAGATTAGATTGTGAGCTCTGGGGTCAGGGATGATGGGAGTAGTGATACACTGTGTGATAGGAGATTAGATTGTGAGCTCCGGGGTCAGGGATGATGGGAGTAGTGATACACTGTGTGATAGGAGATTAGATTGTGAGCTCTCCGGGGTCAGGGATGATGGGAGTAGTAATACACTGTGTGATAGGAGATTAGATTGTGAGCTCCGGGTCAGGATGATGGGAGTAGTGATACACTGTGTGATAGATTAGATTGTGAGCTCCGGGTCAGGGATGATGGGAGTAGTAATACACTGTGTGATAGGAGATTAGATTGTGAGCTCCGGGGTCAGGGATGATGGGAGTAGTGATACACTGTGTGATAGATTAGATTGTGAGCTCCGGGGTCAGGGATGATGGGAGTAGTGATACACTGTGTGATAGGAGATTAGATTGTGGGCTCCGGGGTTAGGGATGATGAGAGTAGTGATACACTGTGATAGATTAGATTGTGAGCTCCGGATCAGGATGATGGGAGTAGTGATACATCGTGTGATAGGAGATTAGATTGTGAGCTCCAGGGTCAGGGATGATGGGAGTAGTGATACACGGTGTGATAGGAGATTAGATTGTGAGCTCTGGGGTCAGGGATGATGGGAGTAGTGATACACTGTGTGATAGGAGATTAGATTGTGAGCTCCGGGGTCAGGGATGATGGGAGTAGTGATACACTGTGATAGGAGATTAGATTGTGAGCTCCAGGTCAGGGATGATGGGAGTAGTGATACATCTGTGTGATAGGAGATTAGATTGTGAGCTCTGGGGTCAGGGATGATGGAGTAGTGATACACGGTGTGATAGGAGATTAGATTGTGAGCTCTGGGGTCAGGGATGATGGAGTAGTGATACACTGTGTGATAGGAGATTAGATTGTGAGCTCCGGGGTCAGGGATGATGGGAGTAGTGATACACTGTGATAGGAGATTAGATTGTGAGCTCCAGGGTCAGGAATGATGGGAGTAGTGATACACTGTGTGATAGGAGATTAGATTGTGAGCTCCGGGGTCAGGGATGATGGGAGTAGTGATACACTGTGTGATAGGAGATTAGATTGTGAGCTCTGGGGTCAGGGATGATGGGAGTAGTGATACACTGTGTGATAGGAGATTAGATTGTGAGCTCCGGGGTCAGGGATGATGGGAGTAGTGATACATTGTGTGATAGATTAGATTGTGAGCTCCGGGGTCAGGGATGATGGGAGTAGTGATACACTGTGTGATAGGAGATTAGATTGTGAGCTCTGGGGTCAGGGATGATGAGAGTAGTGATACACTGTGTGATAGGAGATTAGATTGTGAGCTCTGGGGTCAGGGATGATGGGAGTAGTGATACACTGTGTGATAGGAGATTAGATTGTGAGCTCTGGGGTCAGGATGATGGAGTAGTGATACACTATGTGATAGGAGATTAGATTGTGAGCTCTGGGGTCAGGGATGATGAGAGTAGTGATACACTGTGATAGGAGATTAGATTGTGAGCTCTGGGGTCAGGGATGATGAGAGTAGTGATACACTGTGATAGGAGATTAGATTGTGAGCTCCGGGATCAGGGATGATGGAGTAGTGATACACTGTGATAGGAGATTAGATTGTGAGCTCTGTGGTCGGGGATGATGGGAGTAGTGATACACTGTGTGATAGGAGATTAGATTGTGAGCTCTGGGGTCAAGGATGATGGGAGTAGTGATACACTGTGTGATAGGAGATTAGATTGTGAGCTCTCGGGTCAGGGATGATGGGAGTAGTGATACACTATGTGATAGGAGATTAGATTGTGAGCTCTGGGGTCAGGGATGATGGGAGTAGTGATACACGTGTGATAGGAGATTAGATTGTGAGCTCTGGGTCGGGGATGATGGGAGTAGTGATACACTGTGTGATAGGAGATTAGATTGTGAGCTCTGGGGTCAGGGATGATGGGAGTAGTGATACACTAGTGTGATAGGAGATTAGATTGTGAGCTCTGGGGTCAGGGATGATGGGAGTAGTGATACACTGTGTGATAGGAGATTAGATTGTGAGCTCTGGGGTCAGGGATGATGGGAGTAGTGATACACTGTGTGATAGGAGATTAGATTGTGAGCTCTGGGGTCAGGGATGATGGGAGTAGTGATACACTGTGTGATAGGAGATTAGATTGTGAGCTCTGGGGTCAGGGATGATGGGAGTAGTGATACACTGTGTGATAGAATTAGATTGTGAGCTCTGGGGTCAGGGATGATGGGAGTAGTGATACACTGTGTGATAGGAGATTAGATTGTGAGCTCTGGGGTCAGGGATGATGGAGTAGTGATACACTGTGTGATAGGAGATTAGATTGTGAGCTCCGGGTCAGGGATGATGGGAGTAGTGATACACTGTGTGATAGGAGATTAGATTGTGAGCTCCGGGGTCAGGGATGATGGGAGTAGTGATACACTATGTGATAGGAGATTAGATTGTGAGCTCTGGGGTCAGGGATGATGGGAGTAGTGATACACTGTGTGATAGAATTAGATTGTGAGCTCTGGGGTCAGGGATGATGGGAGTAGTGATACATGTGTGATAGGAGATTAGATTGTGAGCTCTGGGGTCAGGGATGATGAGAGTAGTGATACACTGTGTGATAGGAGATTAGATTGTGAGCTCTGGGTCAGGGATGATGGAGTAGTGATACACTGTGTGATAGGAGATTAGATTGTGAGCTCTGGGGTCAGGGATGATGGGAGTAGTGATACACTGTGTGATAGGAGATTAGATTGTGAGCTCCAGGTCAGGGATGATGGGAGTAGTGATACACTGTGTGACATGAGATTAGATTGTGAGCTCTGGGGTCAGGGATGATGGGAGTAGTGATACACTGTGTGATAGGAGATTAGATTGTGAGCTCTGTGGTCGGGGATGATGGGAGTAGTGATACACTGTGTGATAGGAGATTAGATTGTGAGCTCCGGGTCAGGGATGATGGGAGTAGTGATACACTGTGTGATAGGAGATTAGATTGTGAGCTCTGGGTCAGGGATGATGGGAGTAGTGATACACTGTGTGATAGATTAGATTGTGAGCTCTGGGTCAGGGATGATGGGAGTAGTGATACATTGTGTGATAGGAGATTAGATTGTGAGCTCTGGGTCAGGATGATGAGAGTAGTGATACACTGTGTGATAGGAGATTAGATTGTGAGCTCCGGGGTCAGGGATGATGGGAGTAGTGATACACTGTGTGATAGGAGATTAGATTGTGAGCTCTGGGGTCAGGGATGATGGAGTAGTGATACACTGTGTGATAGGAGATTAGATTGTGAGCTCCAGGGTCAGGGATGATGGGAGTAGTGATACACTGTGTGATAGGAGATTAGATTGTGAGCTCCGGGGTCAGGGATGATGGAGTAGTGATACACTGTGTGATAGGAGATTAGATTGTGAGCTCTGGGGTCGGGATGATGGGAGTAGTGATACACTGTGTGATAGGAGATTAGATTGTGAGCTCTGGGGTCGGGGATGATGGGAGTAGTGATACACGTGTGATAGATTAGATTGTGAGCTCTGGGGTCGGGATGATGGAGTAGTGATACACTGTGTGATAGGAGATTAGATTGTGAGCTCTGGGGTCGGGGATGATGGGAGTAGTGATACACTGTGTGATAGGAGATTAGATTGTGAGCTCTGGGGTCAGGGATGATGGGAGTAGTGATACACTGTGTGATAGAATTAGATTGTGAGCTCTGGGGTCAGGGATGATGGGAGTAGTGATACACTGTGTGATAGGAGATTAGATTGTGAGCTCTGGGGTCAGGGATGATGGGAGTAGTGATACACTGTGTGATAGGAGATTAGATTGTGAGCTCCGGGGTCGGGGATGATGGGAGTAGTGATACACTGTGTGATAGATTAGATTGTGAGCTCTGGGGTCAGGGATGATGGGAGTAGTGATACACTGTGTGATAGGAGATTAGATTGTGAGCTCTGGGTCAGGGATGATGGGAGTAGTGATACACTGTGTGATAGGAGATTAGATTGTGAGCTCTGGGGTCAGGGATGATGGGAGTAGTGATACACTGTGTGATAGGAGATTAGATTGTGAGCTCTGGGGTCAGGGATGATGGGGGTGATATGTGACCCATTGTAGTTGCTGGTCCGGTTGGACCCCCATGTGAGGGTGGATTGTGGTGGGGTCTGAGGGCAGCAGTGGGCAGCCCATGCTCGCCTTGTGCTGTGGTGGTCCGCCCCTCCCCCGCTGTTAGATGCCGGTGCACATTCGCAGCAGCAGGAAAGTGATTGGTTACAGGAGAGATACGAGAACATGGAGCAAACCGGAGAACTTCCAGAGGGCAGAATCCTCGGAGCAGGTGGACGGGCGCTCGCTGTACCGGCGACCCATGAGCCAGGCGGTGTCTGTCCCAACCGGGAGAGAAACGTTTCAGTGAGGGAGATACCGGGCGACACGACCACCTCTGCCACCGCATCCCCCCGGAGAGCTGCACACACCAGGCAGGACGTGGCACCGCCGGTCGTGTCACCCGGGCAGGACCCCCCGTCATCAGGCCCTACGGGAGCCACTGGATACAGCACGTCACCTCCGCTGCGCCCCTACTCCGCCGCACCACCTCCTCCACCCCCACTTCTCTGCACCCTCGTGTTGCACACCTCTGCCTCCCCACTTCTCCACGTCCCGCGCTCCACACCTCCTCCCCCGTCCCACACTGCACATCTCCTCCCTGTCCCACGCTGCACACCTCCGCTGGGATACCACGCTGCACACCTCCTCCCCCGTCCCACGCTGCACACCTCCTCCCCCGTCCCACACTGCACACCTCCGCTGGGATACCACACTGCACACCTCCTCCCTGTCCCACGCTGCACACCTCCTCCCCCGTCCCACACTGAACTCCTCCTCCTCCGTCCCACACTGCACACCTACTCCTCCGGCCTCCCACGCTGCACACCTCCTCTGCCGTCCAGCGCTGCACACCTCCTCCCCCGTCCCACGCTGCACACCTCCGCTGGTATCAAACACTGCACACCTCCTCCCCGTCCCACGCTGCACACCTCCTCCCCCGTCCCACACTGCACACCTCCTCCCCCGTCCCACACTGAACTCCTCCTCCCCCGTCCCGCACTACACACCTCCTCCCCCGTCCCGCGCTGCACACCTCCTCCCCCGTCCCGCGCTGCACACCTCCTCCCCCGTCCCGCGCTGCACACCTCCTCCCCCGTCCCACACTGAACTCCTCCTCCTCCGTCCCACACTGCACACCTACTCCTCCGGCCTCCCACGCTGCACACCTCCTCTGCCGTCCAGCGCTGCACACCTCCTCCCCCGTCCCACGCTGCACACCTCCGCTGGTATCAAACACTGCACACCTCCTCCCCGTCCCACGCTGCACACCTCCTCCCCCGTCCCACACTGCACACCTCCTCCCCCGTCCCACACTGAACATCCTCCTCCCCCGTCCCGCACTACACACCTCCTCCCCCGTCCCGCGCTGCACACCTCCTCCCCCGTCCCGCGCTGCACACCTCCTCCCCCGTCCCGCGCTGCACACCTCCTCCCCCGTCCCACACTGAACTCCTCCTCCCCGTCCCGCACTGCACACCTCCTCTCCCGTCCCGCGCTGCACACCTCCTCTCCCGTCCCGCGCTGCACACCTCCTCTCCCGTCCCATGCTGCACACCTCCTCCCCCGTCCCACGCTGCACACCCCCTCCCCCGTCCCACCCTGCACACCTCCTCCCCCGTCCCACCCTGCACACCTCCTCCCCGTCCCACCCTGCACACCTCCTCCCCGTCCCCACACTGCACACCTCCTCCCCGTCCCACATTGCACACCTCCTCCCACGTCCCACGCTGCACACCTCCTCCCCGTCCCCACACTGCACACCTCCTCCCCGTCCCACATTGCACACCATCCTCCCCCGTCCCACGCTGCACACCTCCTCCCCCGTCCCACGCTGCACACCTCCTCCCCCGTCCCGCGCTGCACACCTCCTCCCCGTCCCACATTGCACACCACCTCCCCCATCCCACCCTGCACACCTCCTCCCCGTCCCACATTGCACACCTCCTCCCCGTCCCACGCTGCACACCCCCTCCCCGACCCGCGCTGCACACCCCCCCCCCCGCGCTGCACACCCCCTCCCCACGCTGCACACCATCTCCCACGTCCCGCGCTGCACACCTCCTCCCCCATCCCACACTGCACACCTCCTCCCCGACCCGCGCTGCACACCCCCCCCCGACCCGCACTGCACACCTCCTCCCCCATCCCACGCTGCACACCCCCTCCCCGACCCGCGCTGCACACCCCCTCCCCGACCCGCGCTGCACACCACCTCCCACGTCCCGCGCTGCACACCTCCTCCCCCATCCCACACTGCACACCTCCTCCCCGTCCCGCGCTGCACACCTCCTCCCCCGTCCCACACTGCACACCTCCTCCGCCATCCAGCGCCCCTCCGTCCTCCTACTCGCCCCTCCCCCGCACACTTACACTGCATGCTGAGTGGAGACACAAGCTCCTCGTCCAGGTCGTCCATGTCGTCCGTCATGATGAAGGGGGCGGGTGCAGGCCGGGCTCCGCCCATCAGACTGGGGTCAATGTTCAGCGAGGTCATCAGGACGAGCAGCCCGGGGTTATTAACGATCTGGAAGCCGCAGAGCATCTCAATCTGCTGCCAGCGATGAAGCCGCTCCCGTAGGGCCGCCGTCACCTCACTGAGGGCCTGTCTGGGGGGACGGCAGATGTCAGCCACATGGAAGACCACCGTAACATGGTGCCTCCAACATACAGAAGAGACCCCAAATACAGTCCCCACCGCTGACAGCGCGCACACCTGCTACATAAACTAGTAGTGGGGAGTCTCCAACGAGGGGCGCAGAGCCCAGAGGGGGGGCGGGGCAGACGAGGGCGCGGAGCCCAGCGGGGGCGGGGCAGACGAGGGGTGCGGAGCCCAGAGGGAGGGAGAGCAGACGAGGGGCGCGGAGCCCAGCGGGGGGCGGGGCAGACGAGGGGTGCGGAGCCCAGCGGGGGGGCGGGGCAGACGAGGGGTGCGGAGCCCAGAGGGGGGAGAGCAGACGAGGGCGCGGAGCCCAGCGGGGGGCGGGGCAGACGAGGGTGCGGAGCCCAGCGGGGGGCGGGGCAGACGAGGGGTGCGGAGCCCAGAGGGGGGGGGGGGAGAGCAGACGAGGGGCGCGGAGCCCAGCGGGGGGCGGGGCAGACGACGGTGCGGAGCCCAGAGGGGGGCAGACGAGGGGCGCGGAGCCCAGCGGGGGGGCGGGGCAGACGAGGGGTGCGGAGCCCAGGGGGGGGCGGGGCAGACGAGGGGTGCGGAGCCCAGAGGGGGGGCAGACGAGGGGCGCGGAGCCCAGCGGGGGGCGGGGCAGACGAGGGGTGCGGAGCCCAGAGGGGGGGAGAGCAGACGAGGGGCGCGGAGCCCAGCGGGGGGCGGGGCAGACGAGGGGTGCGGAGCCCAGCGGGGGGGCGGGGCAGACGAGGGGTGCGGAGCCCAGCGGGGGGGCGGGCAGACGAGGGGTGCGGAGCCCAGAGGGGGGGGGGTCGAGCAGACGAGGGGCGCGGAGCCCAGCGGGGGGCGGGGCAGACGAGGGTGCGGAGCCCAGAGGGGGGGCAGACGAGGGGCGCGGAGCCCAGCGGGGGGGCGGGGCAGACGAGGGGTGCGGAGCCCAGAGGAGGGGGAGGGGGGAGAGCAGACGAGGGGCGCGGAGCCCGGCAGGAGGGCAGACGAGAGGTGCGGAGCCCGGCGGAGGGACACGGAGCCCGGCAGGGAGGAAAACGAGGGGCGCGGAGCCCAGCGGGGTGGGGGGAAAGACGAGGGGCGCGGAGCCCAGCGGGGGGGCAGACGAGGGGCGCGGAGCCCAGCGGGGGGCGGGACAGACGAGGGGCGCAGAGCCCAGCGGGGGGGCAGACGAGGGGTGCGGAGCCCAGCGGGGGGGGGGGGGGAAGGAGCAGACGAGGGGTGCGGAGCCCAGCGGGGGGGGCAGACGAGGGGCGCGGAGCCCAGCGGGGGGCGGGGCAGACGAGGGGTGCGGAGCCCAGAGGGGGGGGGGAAGAGCAGACGAGGGGCGCGGAGCCCGGCAGGAGGGCAGACGAGAGGTGCGGAGCCCGGCGGAGGGACACGGAGCCCGGCAGGGAGGAAAACGAGGGGCGCGGAGCCCAGCGGGGTGGGGGGGAAGACGAGGGGCGCGGAGCCCAGTGGGGGGCAGACGAGGGGCGCGGAGCCCAGCGGGGGGGCGGGACAGACGAGGGGCGCAGAGCCCAGCGGGGGGGGCAGACGAGGGGTGCGGAGCCCAGCGCGGGGGGGGGGGGGGGGGAGAAGACGAGGGGTGAGGAGCCCAGTGGGGGGGGGGCAGACGAGGGGTGCGGAGCCCAGCGGGGGGAGGGAGCAGACGAGGGGTGGGTGCGGAGCCCAGTGGGGGGGGGGCAGACGAAGGGTGCGGAGCCCAGCGGGGGGGAGGGAGCAGACGAGGGGTGGGTGCGGAGCCCAGTGGGGGGAGGGAGCAGACGAGAGGTGGTGCGGAGCCCAGTGGGGGGGAGGAGCAGACGAGAGGTGCGGAGCCCAGTGGGGGGGGCAGACGAGGGGCGCGGAGCCCAGTGGGGGGCAGACGAGGGCGCGGAGCCCAGCGGAGGGGAGGGAGCAGATGAGGGGCGCGGAGCCCAGCGGGGGGGGGGGGGGGAGGGAGCAGACGAGGAGCGCGGAGCCCGGCAGGGGGGCAGACGAGGGGCACGGAGCCCGGCAGGGAGGCAGACGAGGGGCACGGAGCCTGGCAGGGAGGCAGACGAGGGGCACGGAGCCCGGCAGGGAGGCAGACGAGGGGCACGGAGCCCGGCAGGGAGGCAGACGAGGGGCACGGAGCCCAGCGGGGTGGTGGGGGGGGGCAGACGAGGGGCACGCAGTCTGGCAGACGAGGGTGTGGAGCCCGGCAGCGGGTCTTTCAGACGAGGGGCGTGGAGCCCGGCAGGGGGGCAGACGAGGGACCGGCCAGCACCACTGTTAGACTTACTTTGCAGTCAGGATCTTGTGGTCCACGTCATCCAGCGAGGAGGAGTGCGCCACGTGGAACGTCCCGAATAACGTGTTCCTCTTCTTCTTTATCTTCTCTGCCTAATAGGAAACCACAGAGAATGTGAGTGAGGCGGCGGGGGCTTGAGGGAGGGGCGGCAGCCGGGACCCCCGGACCCTCACCCCTTCCTTGGCCAGCATCAGCTGCTTCTCCGCGTTCTGCTTCTTGATGTTGTAGTACTGGACCTCCACCTCGTGCGTCAGCTGCAGCCATTTCTGGAGAGATTCGGGGGCCGACCAGTTACTGTGAGACTCCAGCTCCTTCTCCGCGTTCTTCAGAGCCATGCGCACCTGCGGGGGCAAACAGGCGACGTGAGGGGGCAACGAGGCACCGGGAACGCAGAACACCCACAGGCCCCGAACATGGACAAGAGGGCGACACGGGGCGTTACCCGGGACATGGTAATACGGGGTAATGGGGATACGTGGGGGACTCGGGGGTCTCCTCCAGGGCACTGGTAATACGGGGTGTATTGGGGATACGTGGGGGACTCGGGGGTCCTCTCCAGGGCACTGGTAATATGGGGTGTATTGGGGATACGTGGGGGGACTCGGGGGTCTTCTCCAGGGCACTGGTAATACGGAGTGTATTGGGGATGCGTGGGGGCGACTCGGGGGTCTTCTCCAGGGCACTGGTAATACGGGGTAATGGGGATACGTGGGGTGACTCGGGGGGTCTTCTCCAGGGCACTGGTAATACGGGGTGTATTGGGGATACGTGGGGGGACTCGGGGGTCTTCTCCAGGCACTGGTAATACGGGGTGTATTGGGGATACGTGGGGCGACTCGGGGGTCTTCTCCAGGGCACTGGTAATACGGGGTGTATTGGTGATACGTGAAGGGACTCGGGGTCTTCTCCAGGGCACTGGTAATACGGGGTGTATTGGGGATACGTGGGGGGACTCGGGGGTCTTCTCCAGGGCACTGGTAATACGGTGTGTATTGGGGATAAGTGGTGGGACTTGGGGTCTTCTCCAGGGCACTGGTAATACGGGGTGTATTGGGGATACATGGGGGGACTCGGGGGTCTTCTCCAGGGCACTGGTAATACGGGGTGTATTGGGGATGCATGGGGGGACTCGGGGGTCTTCTCCAGGGTACTGGTAATACGGGGTGTATTGGGGAAACAGGGGGGGACTCGGGGGTCTTCTCCAGGGCACTGGTAATACGGGGTGTATTGGTGATACATGGGGGGACTCGGGGGTCTTCTCCAGGGCACTGGTAATACGGGGTGTATTGGGGATGCATGTGGGGACTCGGGGGTCTTCTCCAGGGCACTGGTAATATGGGGTGTATTGGGGATACGTGGGGGACTCGGGGGTCTTCTCCAGGGCACTGGTAATACGGGTGTATTGGGGATAAATGGGGGACTCGGGGGGTCTTCTCCAGGGCACTGGTAATACGGGGTGTATTGGGGATGCATGGGGGACTCGGGGGTCTTCTCCAGGGCACTGGTAATACGGTGTGTATTGGGGATAAGTGGTGGGACTCGGGGTCTTCTCCAGGGCACTGGTAATACGGGGTGTATTGGGGATACATGGGGGACTCGGGGGTCTTCTCCAGGGCACTGGTAATACGGGGTGTATTGGTGATACATGGGGGGACTCGGGGGTCTTCTCCAGGGCACTGGTAACGGGTGTATTGGGATGCATGGGGGACTCGGGGTCTTCTCCAGGGCACTGGTAATATGGGTGTATTGGGATACGTGGGGGGACTCGGGGGTCTTCTCCAGGGCACTGGTAATACGGGGTGTATTGGGGATACGTGAAGGGACTCGGGGTCTTCTCCAGGGCACTGGTAATATGGGGTGTATTGGGGATACGTGGGGAGACTCGGGGGTCTTCTCCAGGGCACTGGTAATACGGGTGTATTAGGGATACAGGGGGGACTCGGGGGTCTTCTCCAGGGCACTGGTAATACGGGGTGTATTGGGGATACGTGGGGGTACTCAGGTGTCTTCTCCAGGGCACTGGTAATATGGGGTGTATTGGGGATACATGGGGGGACTCGGGGGTCTTCTCCAGGCACTGGTAATACGGGGTGTATTGGGGATATGTGAAGGGACTCGGGGGTCTTCTCCAGGGCACTGGTAATACGGGGTGTATTGGGGATAAGTGGGGGGACTCGGGGGTCTTCTCCAGGGCACTGGTAATACGGGGTGTATTGGTGATACGTGAAGGGACTCGGGGGTCTTCTCCAGGGCACTGGTAATACGGGGTGTATTGGGGATACGTGGGGGACTCGGGGGTCTTCTCACCTGCTCCAGCTCCTGCTCCGCGTACTTCTGCCGGCTCAGCTCGTTCTCCGTGCCCTCCCGCAGCTCTCGCAGCCGCTGCGCCTCCTGTTTGGCCAGGCTGATCTCGTTCTGCAGCTTCTTCTCCAGATGGACCTTCTCCACCTCCACGGTGCGGTGCTCCTCCTGCGCCTTCTGCAGCCTGGAGGGGACGGGAGCGTTACACGGAGGCAGCGGGCACCGCGGGGGGCTCCTCAGGGATCATGGACAAGCCCTGAGGTGGTGGTGCCGGACGTGGCCATGAGGAGTCCGGCCAGCGCACCGCCCTCTGCTCACCACTAGAGGTCGCTCGTTTCCAGTACGCAGGCCACATTCCTGGGATGAGAGCGGGGGGCCGCCAGCCCGGGGGTCTCCTGGGGGAATGTCCAGTACAGCTGAGTCACCACTGCTTAAAAGGGACGTACATCGGTGCCCCCACATCCCCAACATTTCATAGGTGCTCGGGGTCTCAGTGAGCAGGTGAGTGGTAAACAAGGGATGGTGGGGGTCCTACTGATTAATGAACCTATTATAGATGATGGGGATGATACCTTTGAGGGGGAGACATAAGAGTGAAGAGCCCCCCACTGCCGCCAGCTATGTCGGGGGTCCGGGTGCTTCACTCTGTGTATTACATCCCCCATCATCCCATCTGTAGGGCGCTGGTGTGGCCCCCGCTTCACGCACAGTGGAGGGTGCAGTGACCGCAGACATGATGGGATACAGTATATACACCAAAAGCAGCAGAGCTGACAATCTACGGGGGGCGCAGGGAGGACGTGAGCGCAGAGTGGCCTAATAAGCGCCGCCGCGCTACAGACTGTTTATACACGAGGCAGCGCGCACTCAGCTCAGCCGCATCTGACCCGGTCACAGGGTATTACACAGCGATTTATAGAGCCGGTGTGACGAGGGCTGCAGCACCGGGGCAACACGGTTAACGAGGCCTCAACAGTACAGAGGACACAACACCAAAAGTCAGGAGGATCGGAGACAACGGGCATCACCCGGCGGACCCCACAGGAACAACAGTCCTGGAGAGGGGACCTACAGTGCGTCACCCGGCAGATCCACAAGGAAAGAAGACAACCAGTCCTGGAGAGGGGACCCTACATGCGTCACCCGCAGACACCTACAGGAAAGGAGACAACCGTCCTGGAGAGGGGACCTACAGCGTCACCCGGCGGACCCCCACAGAAGGAGACAACCAGTCCTGGAGAGGGGGACACTACAGAGCATCACCCGGCGGACCCCCACAGGAAAGAGCAACCAGTCCGGAGAGGGGGACCACTACAGAGCATCACCCGGCGGACCCCCACAGGAAAGGAGCCAACCAGTCCAGGAGAGGGGGACACTACAGCGGGTCACCCGGCAGACCCCTACAGGAAAGGAGACAATCAGCCCTGTCGAGGGGCCTACAGCGCGTCACTCGCAACCCTATGCGTGTCCCAGGTGACCCCTATCAGGAAGGAGACAACCAGCCCTGGAGGCCCTACAGCGGTCACTCGGCAGACCCTAATGGCGTGTCACCAGGGGACCCCATAGGAAGGAGACAACCAGCCCTGGGAGGGCCTACAGCGTGTCACTCGGCAACCCTATGGCGTGTCACCAGGTGGACCCCTATAGGAAAGGAGCCAACCAGTCCTGGAGGGTCCCCTACAGCGTGTCACTCGGCAGACCCCTATGGCGTGTCACCAGGGGACCCCTATAGGAAAGGAGCCAACCAGCCCTGGGGAGGGCCCCTACAGCGTGTCACTCGGCAGACCCCTATGGCGTGTCAACAGGTGGACCCCTATAGGAAAGGAGACAACCAGCCCTGGGGAGGGCCCCTACAGCGTGTCACTCGGCAGACCCCTATGGCGTGTCAACAGGTGGACCCCTATAGGAAAGGAGCCAACCAGTCCTGGAGAGGGGTCCCCTACAGCGTGTCACTCGGCAGACCCCTATGGCGTGTCACCAGGTGGACCCCTATAGGAAAGGAGCCAACCAGTCCTGGAGAGGGTCCCCTACAGCGTGTCACTCGGCAGACCCCTATGGCGTGTCAACAGGTGGACCCCTATAGGAAAGGAGACAACCAGCCCTGGGAGGGCCCCTACAGCGTGTCACTCGGCAGACCCCTATGGCGTGTCACCAGGTGGACCCCTATAGGAAAGGAGCCAACCAGTCCTGGAGAGGGGTCCCCTACAGCGTGTCACTCGGCAGACCCCTATGGCGTGTCACCAGGCGGACCCCTATAGGAAAGGAGACAACCAGCCCTGGGGAGGGACCCTACAGCGTGTCACTTGGCAGACCCCTATGGCGTGTCACCAGGTGGACCCCAATAGGAGAGGAGACAACCAGCCCTGGGGAGGGCCCCTACAGCGCGTCACTCGGCAGACCCCTATGGCGTGTCAACAGGTGGACCCCTATAGGAAAGGAGCCAACCAGTCCTGGAGAGCGGGGCCCTTACAGCGTGTCACTCGGCAGACCCCTATGGCGTGTCAACAGGTGGACCTCTATAGGAGAGGAGACAACCAGCCCTGGGGAGGGTCCCCTACAGCGTGTCACTCGGCAGACCCCTATGGCGTGTCACCAGGTGGACCCCTATAGGAAAGGAGCCAACCAGTCCTGGAGAGGGGTCCCCTACAGCGTGTCACTCGGCAGACCCCTATAGGAAAGGAGACAACCAGCCCTGGGGAGGGCCCCTACAGCGTGTCACTCGGCAGACCCCTATGGCGTGTCACCAGGTGGACCCCTATAGGAAAGGAGCCAACCAGTCCTGGAGAGGGGGCCCCTACAGCGTGTCACTCGGCAGACCCCTATGGCGTGTCACCAGGCGGACCCCTATAGGAAAGGAGCCAACCAGCCCTGGGGAGGGACCCGACAGGGCGTCACCCGGCGGATCCCCACAGGAAAGGAGCCAACCAGTCCTGGAGAGGGGGACACTACAGCGCATCACCCAGCAGACCCCACAGGAAAGGAGACAACCAGCCCTGGGGAGGGACCCTACAGCGCGTCACCCACCTCTCCTGCAGATCGTGCAGGCTCTGCTCGGCCCTGTGCAGCCCCTCCAGGTCCTTCATCATCTTCTTCATGTGCTCCTTGGAGTAGCGGTTCTGGATGTAGGCGAACCAGCAGCCCCCAACCCCGATGACGATGGAGACCACCAGCATGAAGTCCTTCAGGTGGTTATGACGAGTCACTGCGGGCAGAGAAGACGGGGTGAGAGCGGCCCACCCATGTGATCAGTAACGAGGGCCCCCCAGTGTGCGGATCTGCCCATCTCCATCACCCTGCGCTCCAGTGAATGGACCTGACCTTACAAACTACATCGCTCAGCCAGCTGCACTCTCGGGACATGCTGGGAGTTGTAGTTTTGCTGCATGTTGCAGACCCTGGTCATCAGCCTCCTCTCTGGGCAGTGTATGGTTAATAACTCCCATCCTCCTCAGCTCCCCTCCCCCGCCCTGTACAGTAGCAGCGGACCTTTGTGTAACTGCGGTGACCACTTCCTCATCCGGTGTAGCAGTGGGGGATCGGCAGCTGCACAGTGGGGTCACATATAGGACCACCCCGGAGATGCCCACCGCCAGCAGGTGCGGATATTACCCAGAGTGCACCTGCTGCCCCCGTGCCCGGCAGCATGTAACCTGTGGATATAAGGCTGCGCACAGCCGAGCGGAGCAGGATCTGTAGTCGCCGCCGCCTCGTCCCCGGGGGCCGCGCTTCCTCCCATTATGCAGCGCTGGCCGGGGCCCCGCTCGGCTCTCGGGTTTCATTCCGTGAGAAATTATAAATTAGACGGCCTAAAAATAATCCGGTGTTTACAGCGAAGCGAGAAAACCACGCCACGACCGCAGAGCGGCCCCCATCAGCTCCGACCCCACAAAGAGCGCCAGCTCCGCGGCCAAGAACAAGCGCCGGGAGCAGAGACGAGAGAGCACCTCCGCCACTGGGGGGCAGAGCTGAGAGGGAGCAGAGCCGAGAGAGCACCTTCGCCACTGGGGGGCAGAGCCAAGAGGGAGCAGAGCCAAGAGAGCACCTCCGCCACTGGGTGGCAGAGCAGAGAGGGAGCAGAGCCGAGAGAGCACCTTCGCCACTGGGGGCAGAGCCAAGAGGGAGCAGAGCCAAGAGAGCACCTCCGCCACTGGGTGGCAGAGCAGAGAGGGAGTAGAGCCGAGAGCACCTCCGCCACTGGGTGGCAGAGCAGAGAGAGCACCTCCGCCACTGGATGGCAGAGCCGAGAGGGAGTAGAGCCGTGAGAGCACTTCCGCCACTGGGTGGCAGAGCCGAGAGGGAGTAGAGCCGAGAGCACCTTTGCCACTGGGGGGCAGAGCCGAGAGGGAGCAGAGCCAAGAGAGCACTTCCGCCACTGGGTGGCAGAGCCGAGAGGGAGTAGAGCCGAGAGCACCTCTGCCACTGGTGGGCAGAGCCGAGAGGGAGCAGAGCCGAGAGAGCACCTCCACCACTGGGGGGCAGAGCCGAGAGCACCTCCGCCACTGGGGGGCAGAGCCGAGAGGGAGTAGAGCCGAGAGAGCACCTTCGCCACTGGGGGGCAGAGTCGAGAGGGAGCAGAGCCGAGAGAGCAACTCCGCCACTGGGGGGCAGAGCCAAGAGAGCACCTCCGCCACTGGGGGGCAGAGCCGAGAGAGAGCAGAGCCGAGAGAGCACCTCCGCTACTGGGGGGCCAGAGCCGAGAGAGCACCTCCACCACTGGGGGGCAGAGCCGAGAGAGAGCAGAGCCGAGAGAGCACCTCCGCTACTGGGGGGCCAGAGCCGAGAGAGCACCTCCACCACTGGGGGGGCAGAGCCGAGAGAGAGCAGAGCCGAGAGAGCATCTCCGCCACTGGGGACGCCGTCAACAGGGGCTGGGGCGGGAGAATAGAGACTGAGCGGCGCCATGAGTGGGGGGCAGAGCCAAGAGAGCACCTCCGCCACTGGGGGCACCGTCAACAGTGGGCCGGGCGGGAGAGCAGAGACTGTGCGGCGCCATGGGTGGGGGGCACAGCCGAGAGAGCGCAGCTGGGGGGAGGGACAGAGTGCCGCCAGGGCAGGAAGGAAGACGGAGACAGGGCACCTCCGCTGCTGGGTTGGGGGGCAGAGCAGAGACAGGGCACCTCCGCCGCTGAGTTGGGGGGCAGAGCAGAGACAGGGCACCACCGCTGCTGGGGGGGCAGAGCTGAGACAGGGCAGAGGAGAGAGCGCTGCTGGGGAGGTTTGTGGCAGAATGCTGCAGACGGTGTGTGTTAAGAACCGACAGAGCGCCACCGACAGGGGGCAGTACAACTACACAACTTTACCAATAACAGAGAAAGATTGTATTCAGCTGTTACTGGGAAAGCTGCGTGCAGATTACAGCTCTGGAGTCAACACCGACTATGGATAAAACTCAGCACGGCCCCTGAACTTCCAGCCCCAGGGTCACGGCACCCAGATATCCCCCCACCGCCTCCCAGGTTATCACCCCAGGGTCACCAACCTCTGCAGGAAATAAAGCATTGTTGGTGAGCAAACAGCAGTGCCTGTCAGTAATGGCTGCCGGGGGTCACAGGTGGGGAGTCTGCTCCATCTGAGAGCCCACCCTGGACAGTCCCTAATCACAGGAGCCCCCAGACCACAGCTCTGTGTGCAGGACCACCACCTCACCTAACGCCCCAGGACTTTCTCCGCCGTCACTGATTGCCTCCAGGACGGCCGCATTATTACACACTGTCCCCATCGAGGCTCACGCTCTACACAGGAGTGTGGGAGAAGCGGAGACAGAAGCACCAAAGTACACCTCCCACCACAGTACACCTCCCACCCCAGTACACCACCCCCCCAGTACAGCTCCCACCACAGTAAGCTCCACACAGTACACCCCACCACAGTACACCACCACCACAGTACACCACCCACAAAGTACACCACTCACCCCCAGTAACACCACCCACCCCGTACACCACCCACCACAGTACACCTCCCACCAAAGTACACCACCCACCACAGTACACCACCCACCACAGTACACCACTCACCCCAGTACACCACTACCCCCAGTACACCACCCACCCCGTACACCTCCCACCACAGTACACCACCCACCACAGTACACCACTCACCCCCATACACCTACCCACCCGTACACCACCCACCCAGTACACCTCCCACCACAGTACACCTCCCACCACAGTACACCCCACCACAGTACACCCACCACAGTACACCTCCCACCACAGTACACCTCCCACCACGTACACCCCCACCACAGTACACTCCCACCACGTACACCACCCATCACAGTACACCACCCACCCACGTACACCACCCCCCCAGTACACCTCCCACCACGTACACCCCCACACGTACACCACCCACCACAGTACACCACCCACCACAGTACACCACCCACCCCAGCACCCCCACCACAGTACACCACCCACCCAGTACGCCACCCACCACAGTACACCACCCACACGGTACCACCCACCACGGTACACCACCCACCACGTACACCACCACCACGGTACACCACCCACCACGGTACACCCCCACCACGGTACACCTCCCACCCCGGTACACCAACCACCACAGTACACCACCCACCCCCGTACACCACCCACCACGGTACACCTCCCACCACGGTACACCACCCACCACAGTACACCACCCACCACAGTACACCACCCACCCCAGTACACCACAGCACACCACCCACCCCAGTACACCACCCACCCCAGTACACCACCCACCCCAGTACACCACCCACCCCAGTACACCACCCACCCCAGCACACAACCCACCCCAGCACGCCACCCACCCCAGTACGCCACCCACCCCAGACGCCACCCACCACGGTACACCTCCCACCACGGTACACCTCCCACCCCGGTACACCAACCACCACGGTACACCTCCCACCACAGTACACCACCACCACGGTACACCACCCACCACGGTACACACCCACCACAGTACACCACCCACCAAAGTACACCTCCCACCCTCGTACACCACCCACCCTCGTACACCACCCACCACCGTACACCACCCACCACAGTACACCACCCACCCTCGTACACCACCCACCCTCGTACACCACCCACCACAGTACACACCTCCCACCACAGTACACCTCCCACCACAGTACACCACCCACCCTCGTACACCACCCACCACAGTACACCTCCCACCACAGTACACCTCCCACCAATGTACACCACCCACCCTCGTACACCACCCACCCTCGTACACCACCCACCACAGTACACCTCCCACCACAGTACACCTCCCACCACAGTACACCTCCCACCACAGTACACCTCCCACCACAGTACACCTCCCACCACAGTACACCACACCTCCCACCACAGTACACCTCCCACCACAGTACACCTCCCACCACAGTACACCTCCCACCACAGTACACCACCCACCCTCGTACACCTCCCACCACAGTACACCACCCACCCTCGTACACCCCCACCACAGTACACCTCCCACCACAGTACACCTCCCACCACAGTACACCTCCCACCACAGTACACCTCCCACCACAGTACACCTCCCACCACAGTACACCCCCACCCCATAGTACACCACCCACCCCAGTACACCATCCCACCACAGTACACCACCCACCCCAGTACACCTCCCACCACAGTACACCACCCACTCCACCAGTACACCACCCACCACAGTACGCCTCCCACCACAGTACGCCTCCCACCACAGTACGCCTCCCACCACAGTACGCCTCCCACCACAGTACGCCTCCCACCACAGTACACCTCCCACCACAGGACGCCTCCCACCACAGGACGCCTCCCACCACAGGACGCCTCCCACCACAGGACGCCTCCCACCACAGGACGCCTCCCACCACAGGACGCCTCCCACCACAGGACGCCTCCCACCACAGGACGCCTCCCACCAGCGGCCGTGTCACCGCCATAATGGCGTCGGCATCAGTCTAGAAGAGCGGACTCCCCCCAGCTTACTCACACAGAGGGGGTCCGAACAGCACCGTGTCCAGTGCCTTCAGCTGCAGCTTCTGGCGGTGGCTGCGGTCCGTCATCTTCAGCAGCGTGCCCGTCATGGTCGCATTCGCCACCGCTAACCTGACACAAAGATGGAGAAAGTCAGCGATGAGGACGGAGCAGGAATCGTGGCGGCCGCGTGTCAGAGCACTGTCCCTGTTACCACGGACGGACGGACGCACCAGGCTCCACTGCTCCGCACGGCTGGACGACCAGCCGCCTGTTATCAATGATCAGCAGCTCATTACTGACATTACAGCCAGGAGGACGGGGGGGGCACAGGCTGCACTCACTGTGTGTGAAGGGGGGGGGGCACAGGCTGCACTCACTGTGTGTGAAGGGGGGGCACAGGCTGCACTCACTGTGTGTGAAGGGGGGGCACAGGCTGCACTCACTGTGTGTGAAGGGGGGGGCACAGGCTGCACTCACTGTGTGTGAAGGGGGGGCACAGGCTGCACTCACTGTGTGTGAAGGGGGGGCACAGGCTGCACTCACTGTGTGTGAAGGGGGGGACAGGCTGCACTCACTGTGTGTGAAGGGGGGGCACAGGCTGCACTCACTGTGTGAAGGGAGGGGGGACAGGCTACACTCACTGTTTGTGAAGGGGGGGGACAGGCTGCACTCACTGTGTGTGAAGGGGGGGCACAGGCTGCACTCACTGTGTGTGAAGGGGGGGCACAGGCTGCACTCACTGTGTGTTAAGGGGGGGCACAGGCTGCACTCACTGTGTGTGAAGGGGGCACAGGCTGCACTCACTGTGTGTGAAGGGGGGGCACAGGCTGCACTCACTGTGTGTGAAGGGGGGGCACAGGCTGCACTCACTGTGTGTGAAGGGGGGGCACAGGCTGCACTCACTGTGTGTGAAGGGGGGGCACAGGCTGCACTCACTGTGTGTGAAGGGGGGCACAGGCTGCACTCACTGTGTGTGAAGGGGGGCACAGGCTGCACTCACTGTGTGTGAAGGGGGGAACAGGCTGCACTCACTGTGTGTGAAGGGGGGGCACAGGCTGCACTCACTGTGTGTGAAGGGGGGGACAGGCTGCACTCACTGTGTGTGAAGGGGGGGCACAGGCTGCACTCACTGTGTGTGAAGGGGGGCACAGGCTGCACTCACTGTGTGTGAAGGGGGGCACAGGCTGCACTCACTGTGTGTGAAGGGGGGCACAGGCTGCACTCACTGTGTGTGAAGGGGGCACAGGCTGCACTCACTGTGTGAAGGGGGGGCACAGGCTGCACTCACTGTGTGTGAAGGGGGGGGCACAGGCTGCACTCACGGGGAGGGGGGCACAGGCTGCACTCACTGTGTGTGAAGGGGGGGGCACAGGCTGCACTCACCAGGGGGGACAAAGGGGCAAACTGCTGCACTCATTGGGGAACGCAGGGGCGCATGCGCCTCACAGGGGGGCGACAGGGGGCACAGGCTGCACTCACTGTGTGAAGGGGGGCACAGGCTGCACTCACTGTGTGTGAAGGGGGGGGGGGCACAGGCTGCACTCACCGGGGGGGAGCCACAGGCTGCACTCACTGTGTGTGAAGGGGGGGGGGCGACAGGCTGCACTCACCAGGGGAGGACAAAGGGCTAAACTGCTGCACTCATTGGGAGACGCAGGGGCCGCATTCCCCACTCAACAGGAGGGGGGCGACAGGCTGCATTGCTGCACTCACTAGAGAAGGATGCCAGGGGGACGCTGCTGCACTTACTGGGGGAGGACACAAAGGGGGCTGCACTGCTGCACTCACCGGGGAAGGTCGTGGGGGCGACTGCATTGCTGCACTCACCGAGGAAGGACGCGGGGCGGCTGCATTGCTGCACTCACAGGGGAAGGTCGCGGGGGCGACTGCACTGTTACACTCACCGGAGAAGGACGCGGGGGCGGCTGCATTGCTGCACTCACCGGGGAAGGACGTGGGGGCGGCTGCATTGCTGCACTCACCGGGGAAGGATGCGGGGGGCTGCACTGCTACACTCACAGGGGAAGGACGCGGGGGCGGCTGCATTGCTGCACTCACCGGGGAATGCCGCGGGGGGCTGCACTCACCAGGTGGGGACAAAGGGCTAAACTGCTGCACTCACTGGGGAGATGCAGGGGCCGCATTGCCACTCTCAACAGGAGAGGAGCGACAGGCTGCATTGCTGCACTCACTAGAGAAGGATGCCAGGGGGACGCTGCTGCACTTACTGCGGGAGGACACAAGGGGGACTGCATTGCTGCACTCACCGAGGAAGGATGCGGGGCGGCTGCATTGCTGCACTCACCGGGGAAGGTCGCGGGGGCGACTGCACTGCTACACACCGGAGAAGGACGCGGGGGCGGCTGCATTGCTGCACTCACCGGGAAGGACGGGGGGCTGCACTGCTACACTCACAGGGGAAGGACGCGGAGGCGGCTGCATTGCTGCACTCACCGGGGAAGGTCGCGGGGGCGACTGCACTGCTACACTCACCGGGGAAGGACGCGGGGGCGGCTGCATTGCTGCACTCACCGGGGAAGGACGCGGGGGGCTGCACTGCTACACTCACAGGGGAAGGACGCGGGGGGGGAGCTGCACTGCTACACTCACAGGGGAAGGACGCGGGGGCTGCACTGCTACACTCACCGAGGAAGGACGCTGGGGGCTGCACTGCTACACTCACCGAGAAAGGACGCGGGGGGCTGCACTGCTACACTCACCGGGGGACAACACGGGGGGCTGCACTGCTACACTCACCGGGGGACAACACGGGGGGCTGCACTGCTACACTCACCGGGGAAGGACGCGGGGGGGCTGCAATGCTACACTCACCGAGGAAGGACGCGGGGGGCTGCACTGCTAACACACCGGCTGCACTGCACTCACCGGGGGACAATGCGGGAGGCTGCACTGCTACACTCACTGGGGAAGGACGCGGGGGGGCTGCAATGCTACACTCACCGAGGAAGGACGCGGGGGCGGCTGCACTGCTGCACTCACTGGGGAAGGACGCGTGGGGGCTGCAATGCTACACTCACCGAGGAAGGACGCGGGGGGCTGCACTGCTAACACACCGGGGGACAACGCGGAGGGCTGCACTGCTGCACTCACCGGGGGACAACGCAGGGGGCTGCACTGCTACACTCACCGGGGGACAACGCGGGGGGCTGCACTGCTACACTCACCGGGGAACAACGCGGGGGGCTGCACTGCACTCACCGGGGGACAATGCGGGAGGCTGCACTGCTACACTCACCAGGGAAGGACCGCGGGGCGGCTGCACTGCTGCACTCACTGGGGACGGACGCAGGGGGCTGCACTGCTGCACTCACCGGGGGACAATGAGGGGGGCTGCACTGCTACACTCACCGGGGAAGGACGTGGGGGCGGCTGCATTGCTGCACTCACTGGGGAAGGACGCGGGGGGCTGCACTGCTACACTCATCGGGGAAGGACGCGGGGGGCTGCACTGCCACACTCACCTGCATTCACCGGGTAAGGACGCGGGGGGCTGCAGTGCTGCACTCACCGCGGGGGGCTGCACTGCTTACTGGCGTGAGGAGCCCTGCTGGGGTAATCACTTCCCTGGAGAACCACCTACCTCGGCATATCCTTCCCGCTGAGCTGCAGCTTCCGGAACGTATCCTCGTACTGGGGAAGCTCCACGTAGGTGATCAACCACTGCACAACCTCCTCCACCGTCCAGTTATACACTGAGGAGAGGAGGCATCTGGTGAGTGACGGCCGCCGGACAGGGGAGACAAGAAAGGGGGAGAGGCCGCCGGACAGGGGAGACAAGAAAGGGGGAGAGGCCGCCGGGCAGGGAAGACGGGGAAGGGGAGAGGCCGCCGGGCAGGGAAGACGGGGAAGGGGTGAGGCCGCCGGGCAGGGAAGACGGAGAAGGGGTGAGGCCGCCGGGCAGGGAAGACGGGGAAGGGGTGAGGCCGCCGGGCAGGGAAGACGGGAAGGGGTGAGGCCGCCGGGCAGGGAAGTCGGGGAAGGGGTGAGGCCGCCAGGCAGGGAAGACGGGAAGGGGTGAGGCCGCCAGGCAGGGAAGACTGGGAAGGGGTGAGGCCGCCGGGCAGGGAAGACGGGGAACGTGTGAGGCCCCCGGGCTGGGAAGACGGGGAATGGGTGAGGCCGCCGGCTGGGAAGGGGTGAGGCCGCCGGGCTGGGAAGACGGGGAAGGGGGAGGAGGCCGCCGGGCAGGGAAGACGGGGAAGGGGTGAGGCCGCCGGGCTGGGAAGAAGGGAAGGGGTGAGGCCGCCGGGCAGGGAAGATGGGGAAGGGGTGAGGCCGCCGGGCAGGGAAGACGGGGAAGGGGAGAGGCCGCCGGGCAGGGAAGACGGGGAAGGGGAGAGGCCGCCGGGCAGGGAAGATGGGGGTGAGCCCTCAAGAGGCTGCCGGGCAGGGAAGATGGGGCAGGGAAGAGGCCGTCAGGCAGGGAAGACGGGGTAGGGAGAGGCCGCCGGCAGGGAAGATGGGGTGAGGCCGCCGGGCAGGGAATACGGGGCAGGGGAGAGGCTGCCAGGCAGGGAAGACGGGGCAAGGGAGAGGCCGCCGGACAGGGAAGACGGGGCAGGGGAGAGGCTGCCACGCAGGAAGACGGGGCAGGGGAGAGGCTGCCGCGCAGGGAAGACTGGGCAGGGGAGAGGCCGCCGGGCAGGGAAGACATGGCAGGGGAGAGGCTGCTGGGCAGGGAAGACGGGGAAGGCCACCGGCAGGGAAGACTGGGAGGCCGCCGGCAGGGAAGATGGGGAAGGCCGCCGGGCAGGGAAGATGGGGAAGGCCGCCGGGCAGGGAAGATGGGGGTGAGGCAGCTGCGCAAGGAAGACGGGTGGTGGTGGGAGGAGACCGACATGCAGGGCAGACAGGAGGGGGGGGAGGCCACCGGGCAGGGAAGATGGGGGGGGACCGCCGAGCAGGGAAGACAGGGAAGGCGGGGGCGGCGGGGTAGTACGATGTGCAGAGGCCGACCAGCACGGAAGACGGGGGGGGGGGGGGGGGGGTTGTTGTTAGGCCGACGTGCAGAGAAGATGGGGGGGGGGAGGCTGACGTGCAGGGAAGACGAGGGGCTCCAGCACGCTGAAGAGAGCGCACAGGGAAGGTGAATTGCACTGGAGAGGGCACGGTGCACAAAGGAGAGAGGGAGGCGAGGTGCACTGGGGAGGCACGCGAGCAGGGGGAGGAAAGGAGGACACGAGACGCAGAGGAGGAGAGGAGGACACGAGACGCAGAGAGGAGAGGAGGACACGAGACGCAGAGGAGGAGGAGACGCAGAGACGCAGAGGAGGACACGAGACGCAGAGGAGGAGAGGAGGACACGAGACGCAGGAGGAGAGGAGACACGAGACGCAGAGGAGAGAGGAGACACGAGACGCAGAGGAGGAGAGGAGGACACGAGACGCAGGAGAGAGAGCCGAGAGAGAGAGGAGGACACGAGACGCAGAGGAGGAGAGGAGGACACGAGACGCAGAGGAGGAGAGGAGGACACGAGACGCAGAGGAGGAGAGGAGGACACGAGACGCAGAGGAGGAGAGGACACGAGACGCAGAGGAGGAGAGGAGGACACGAGACGCAGAGGAGGAGAGGAGACACGAGACCAGAGGAGAGGGAACACGAGACGCAGAGGAGAGAGGACACGACACGCAGAGGAGGAGGACACGACACGCAGAGGAGGAGGACACGACACGCAGAGGAGGAGGACACGACACGCAGAGGAGGAGGACACGACACGCAGAGGAGGAGGACACGACACCAGAGGAGGAGGACACGACACACAGAGGAGGAGGACACGACCACAGAGGAGGAGGACACGACACAGAGGAGGAGGACACGACACACAGAGGAGGAGGACACGACACAGCAGAGGAGGAGGACACGACACACAGAGGAGGAGGACACGACACACAGAGGAGGAGGACACGACACACAGAGGAGGAGGACACGACACGCAGAGAGGAGAGGAGGACACGACACGCAGAGGAGGAGAGGCATGCAGAGGAGGAGGACACGACACGCAGAGGAGGAGGACACGACACGCAGAGGAGGAGGACACGACACGCAGAGGAGGAGGACACGACACGACAAGACGCAGGAGGACACGACAGAGGAGGAGGACACGACACGAGAAAGGAGGAGAGGAGGACACGACACGCAAGAGGGAGGACAGAAGGAGAGGAGGACACGACACGCAGAGGAGGAGGACACGACACAGAGAGGACGAGAGGAGGCACGCACGCAGAGGAGGAGGAGGACACGCCACGCAGAGGAGGAGGAGACACGCACGCAGAGGAGGAGGGACACGACACGCAGGAGGAGGAGAGGAGGCACGCCACGCAGGGAAGGACGAAGAGAGAGAGAGGAGTACGAGGACACGCACGCAGAGGAGAGGAGGACACACCACGCAGAGGAGAGGACACGACACGCGGGGAGGAGAGAGGTACAGCCACGCAGAGGAGGAGGTCACGCCACGCAGAGGAGGAGAGGAGGACACGACACGCAGAGGAGGAGGACAACGACACGCAGAGGAGGAGGAGTCACGCACGCAAGGAGGAGAGCACGACACGCAGAGAGGAGGAAACGACACGCAGAGGAGGAGGATACGAGGACACCGCAGAGGAGGAGGACACAGCAAGACACACGCAGAGAAGGAAGGTACACGACACGCAGAGAAGGAAGTCACGACACGCAGAGAGGAGGACACGACACGCAGAGGAGGAGGACACGACACGCAGAGGAGGAGGACACGACACGCAGAGGAGGAGGACACGACACGCAGAGGAGGAGGCACGACACGCAGAGGAGGAGAGCACGACACGCAGAGGAGGAGGACACGACACGCAGAGGAGGAGGACACGACACGCAGAGGAGGAGGACACGACACGCAGAGGAGGAGGACACGACACGCAGAGGAGGAGGGCACGACACGCAGAGGAGGAGGACACGACACGCAGAGGAGGAGGCAACGACACGCAGAGGAGGAGGGCACGACACGCAGAGGAGGAGGGCACGACACGCAGAGGAGGAGGACATGACACGCAGAGGAGGAGGACACGACACGCAGAAGAAGAAGTCACGACACTTAGAGTAGAGGGGCACAGAGGAGGGAGACTGACGAGGATGGGTGCATGGAGGCAGAAATGGAAAAGGAGGATCTACAGAGAAAAGCCCAGCATCCCCCCTTCCAGAGGTCATACCAAGGAGAGTAGCAGCAACAGTGCATATAACAAGTCTGCACGCCCCTGTGAGATCCCAGGGTCTTATCATATAAAACAATCACAGCAAGAAGAAACATTTCATGAAATCTCCGGGCCGAGAAAGTTCTGCCAGAAGCAGAAATGTGACCTGTCCGAGGAGAGGGGAACAGTCATAATCCCAGAAACCGGGCAATCTGTGGTGTCCTGAAGAGGGCGCTGTACACAGATGTCCCGCAATCTGTGGTGACCTGAAGAGGACGCTGTACACAGGAGAAGTCCCCGCAATCTGTGGTGTCCTGAAGAGGGCGCTGTACACAGGAGAAGTCCCCGCAATCTGTGGTGTCCTGAAGAGGCGCTGTACACAGGAGATGTCCCCGCAATCTGTGGTGACCTGAAGAGGACGCTGTACACAGGAGATGTCCCCGCAATCTGTGGTGTCCTGAAGAGGGCGCTGTACACAGGAGATGTCCCCGCAATCTGTGGTGTCCTGAAGAGGGCGCTGTACACAGGAGATGTCCCTGCAATCTGTGGTGTCCTGAAGAGGACGCTGTACACAGAAGATGTCCCCGCAATCTGTGGTGACCTGAAGAGGGCGCGTACACAGGAGATGTCCCCACAATCTGTGGTGTCCTGAAGAGGGCGCTGTACACAGGAGATGTCCCCGCAATCTGTGGTGACCTGAAGAGGACGCTGTACACAGAAGATGTCCCCGCAATCTGTGGTGTCCTGAAGAGGGCGCTGTACACAGGAGATACCCCCGCAATCTGTGGTGTCCTGAAGAGGACGCTGTACACAGAAGATGTCCCCGCAATCTGTGGTGACCTGAAGAGGGCGCTGTACACAGGAGATGTCCCCGCAATCTGTGGTGACCTGAAGAGGGACGCTGTACACAGGAGATGTCCCCGCTATCTGTGGTGTCCTGAAGAGGCGCTGTACACAGGAGATGTCCCCGCAATCTGTGGTGTCCTGAAGAGGCGCTGTACACAGGATGTCCCCGCAATCTGTGGTGACCTGAAGAGGGCGCTGTACACAGGAGATGTCCCCGCAATCTGTGGTGACCTGAAGAGGACGCTGTACACAGGAGATGTCCCCGCATCTGTGGTGTCCTGAAGAGGCGCTGTACACAGGAGATGTCCCCGCTATCTGTGGTGTCCTGAAGAGGACGCTGTACACAGGAGATGTCCCCGCAATCTGTGGTGTCCTGAAGAGGACGCTGTACACATGAGATGTTCCCCGCAATCTGTGGTGTCCTGAAGAGGACGCTGTACACATGGAGATGTCCCCGCAATCTGTGGTGACCTGAAGAGGGCGCTGTACACAGGAGATGTCCCCGCAATCTGTGGTGACCTGAAGAGGGCGCCGTACACAGGAGATGTCCCCGCAATCTGTGGTGTCCTGAAGAGGACGCTGTACACAGGAGATGCCCCCGCAATCTGTGGTGACCTGAAGAGGACGCTGTACACAGGAGATGTCCCCGCAATCTGTGGTGTCCTGAAGAGGGCGCCGTACACAGGAGATGTCCCCGCAATCTGTGGTGACCTGAAGAGGGCGCTGTACACAGGAGATGTCCCCGCAATCTGTGGTGTCCTGAAGAGGACGCTGTACACAGGAGATGTCCCTGCAATCTGTGGTGACCTGAAGAGGGCGCTGTACACAGGAGATGTCCCCGCAATCTGTGGTGTCCTGAAGAGGACGCTGTACACAGGAGATGTCCCCGCAATCTGTGGTGTCCTGAAGAGGGCGCCGTACACAGGAGATGTCCCCGCAATCTGTGGTGTCCTGAAGAGGACGCTGTACACAGGAGATGTCCCCGCAATCTGTGGTGACCTGAAGAGGACGCTGTACACAGGAGATGCCCCCGCAATCTGTGGTGTCCTGAAGAGGACGCTGTACACAGGAGATGTCCCCGCAATCTGTGGTGTCATGAAGAGGGCGCCGTACACAGGAGATGTCCCCGCAATCTGTGGTGTCCTGAAGAGGACGCTGTACACAGGAGATGTCCCCGCAATCTGTGGTGACCTGAAGAGGACGCTGTACACAGGAGATGCCCCGCAATCTGTGGTGTCCTGAAGAGGGCGCTGTACACAGGAGATGCCCCCGCAATCTGTGGTGTCCTGAAGAGGGCGCTGTACACAGGAGATGTCCCCGCAATCTGTGGTGAACTGAAGAGGGCGCCGTACACAGGAGATGTCCCGCAATCTGTGGTGTCCTGAAGAGGACGCTGTACACAGGAGATGCCCCCGCAATCTGTGGTGCCTGAAGAGGGCGCTGTACACATGAGATGTCCCCACAATCTGTGGTGTCCTGAAGAGGGCGCTGTACACAGGAGATGTCCCCGCAATCTGTGGTGACCTGAAGAGGGCGCTGTACACAGGAGATGTCCCCGCAGTCTGTGGTGACCTGAAGAGGGCACTGTATACAGGAGATGTCCCCGCAATCTGTGGTGTCCTGAAGAGGGCGCTGTACACAGGAGATGTCCCCGCAATCTGTGGTGTCCTGAAGAGGGCGCTGTACACAGGAGATGTCCCCGCAATCTGTGGTGTCCTGAAGAGGGCGCTGTACACAGGAGATGTCCCCGCAATCTGTGGTGTCATGAAGAGGGCGCCGTACACAGGAGATGTCCCCGCAATCTGTGGTGAACTGAAGAGGGCGCCGTACACAGGAGATGCCCCGCAATCTGTGGTGTCCTGAAGAGGGCGCCGTACACAGGAGATACCCCCGCAATCTGTGGTGACCTGAAGAGGACGCTGTACACAGGAGATACCCCCGCAATCTGTGGTGTCCTGAAGAGGACGCTGTACACAGGAGATACCCCCGCAATCTGTGGTGTCCTGAAGAGGACGCCGTACACAGGAGATGTCCCCGCAATCTGTGGTGACCTGAAGAGGACGCCGTATACAGGAGATGTCCCGCAATCTGTGGTGTCCTGAAGAGGACGCCGTACACAGGAGATGTCCCCGCAATCTGTGGTGACCTGAAGAGGACGCCGTATACAGGAGATGTCCCGCAATCTGTGGTGTCCTGAAGAGGACGCTGTACACAGGAGATACCCCCGCAATCTGTGGTGACCTGAAGAGGACGCTGTACACAGGAGATACCCCCGCAATCTGTGGTGACCTGAAGAGGACGCTGTACACAGGAGATACCCCCGCAATCTGTGGTGACCTGAAGAGGACGCTGTACACAGGAGATGTCCCCGCAATCTGTGGTGACCTGAAGAGGGCGCTGTACACAGGAGATGTCCCCGCTATCTGTGGTGTCCTGAAGAGGACGCTGTACACAGGAGATACCCCCGCTATCTTACAAGTGTGGTGCTGCTGCCAGGAGCCGGCACAGATCATCAATCGGAGATGTGCCGAGCGATCGCCCCCAATACACTGATCGCCGCCGGGACCTCTCAGGACTTCAGCTATCAGTGGGCACCGGGCAGATCGTCTCGCTGGATTTGTGCACATTATGGCGACATTAATGTTTTTTCTCGGTAGGATTATTTTACACAAAAAAAGCTGGGATTTTTATCAGGGGCGTGAAGACTTTCTATGCACTGCACATCACCACGGTAAACCGTGGTTACCACTTCACCTGGACTCATGCTCCAGTTTGTTGTCACGGGAACGGTCACCTGACACGCTACCTTCTGACGCTTTCCACGTGTTCCACAGGTCCTCCACGCTGATCAGCTTGTCCTCCCCGTGGAAGGTGCTGTGCTTCACCGTGGGGTCGTGGTAATTCAGGTCCTCCCTCAGGAACTGCGAGCAGAAGACACGGCTGTGACTAAGTGCCCCCGCGCCCACTCAGCCACCAGCCCCCACGGGCACCAGCCCCCACTCAGCCCCCCGGACACCAGCCCCCCGCATCCGCTCAGCCCCTCGGACACCAGCCCCGGCGCCCACTCAGCCCCCCCGGGCACCATCCCCCCGAGCCTTCTACTGCCTCTCGTGAACCCGCCGAGCCTTCTACCCCCCTCATGTACAGCCGAGCCCTCTGCCCCCTCCTCGTGTACCCGCCGGGCCCTCTGCCCCTCCTCGTGTACCCGCCGGGCCCTCTGCCCCCTCCTCGTGTACCCGCCGGGCCCTCTTACCCCTCCTCGTGTACCCGCCGGGCCCTCTGCCTCCTCCTCGTGTACCCGCCGGGCCCTCTGCCCCTCCTCGTGTACCCGCCGGGCCCTCTGCCCCCCCCTCGTGTACCCGCCGAGACCTCTGCCTCCTCCTCGTGTACCCGCCCTCTGCCCCCTCCTCGTGTACCCGCCGGGCCCTCTGCCCCCTCCTCATGTACCCGCCGGGCCCTCTGCCCCCTCCTCATGTACCCGCCGGGCCCTCTGCCCCCTCCTCGTGTACCCGCCGGGCCCTCTGCCCCCTCCTCGTGTACCCGCCGGGCCCTCTGCCCCCTCCTCATGTACCCGCCGGGCCCTCTGCCCCCTCTTCGTGTACCCGCCGAGCCCTCTGCCCCCTCCTCGTGTACTCGCCGGGCCCTCTGCCCCCTCCTCGTGTACCCGCCGGGCCCTCTGCCCCCTCTTCATGTACCCGCCGGGCCCTCTGCCCCCTCTTCGTGTACCCGCCGAGCCCTCTGCCCCCTCCTCGTGTACTCGCCGGGCCCTCTGCCCCCTCCTCGTGTACCCGCCGGGCCCTCTGCCCCCTCTTCATGTACCCGCCGGGCCCTCTGCCCCCTCCTCGTGTACCCGCCGGGCCCTCTGCCCCCTCCTCGTGTACCCGCCGGGCCCTCTGCCCCCTCCTCGAGTACCCGCCGGGCCCTCTGCCCCCTCCTCGTGTACCCGCCGGGCCCTCTGCCCCCTCCTCGTGTACCCGCCGGGCCCTCTGCCCCCTCCTCGTGTACCCGCCGGGCACTCTGCCCCCTCCTCGTGTACCCGCCGGGCCCTCTGCCCCCTCCTCGTGTACCCGCCGGGCCCTCTGCCCCCTCCTCGTGTACCCGCCGGGCCCTCTGCCCCCTCCTCGTGTACCCGCCGGGCCCTCTGCCCCCTCCTCGTGTACCCGCCGGGCCCTCTGCCCCCTCCTCGTGTACCCGCCGGGCCCTCTGCCCCCTCCTCGTGTACCCGCCGGGCCCTCTGCCCCCTCCTCGTGTACCCTCCGTCTACCCCCCACCCATTCTATTAGTCAGACCCTCATCTCCCCCGCTATATTCTGCGGCCCAGCCCCCGCACACTGGCTGACCCCATGCTTCACACACTTTGCAGCACGGATACAGGTGAACACGGGGCCCGATATGGGGGGCCCGGTGTGGGGTCCAGGAGACGCTCCTGTCAGTAAAGGGTTGATGCTGTGGCCCCCTCCCCCCCGTCCTCAGCTGTTCCTCTGTATATTTAGCCTGGGGGAAGGTAAAGTGATCGCTCTTTTCTACAGGCCTGAACTGCGTCACATCCCGGCCTGTGCTCCGGTCACAACCAGAGCTGCAGCCACAGCATGAACCACGCCGGTGTGCTGCATTCTGGGAGATGCAATGAAAGCAGCACAGAGCACTTCAGCATCCGCCAGTGCGGGGGTCAGCATACAGCAGAACCGCGAGCGCAGCTCCGGGTATGAGCGGAGACAGTACGGTAGGGGAGTGACAGCGGCGACAGCTCTGGGTGTGACTAGAGTAGCTGTAAGGGGAGCTTTCGGCGGGATCCATGGTGGCGCGGTGAGACACGCTCGCTCACCTCGTCGCTCTCCTCCACGTCCACGTTGCCGTTGGCGTCGTCGTCCATCTGCTTGTGAATACTGACGACGGCCTCGAAGCCGAGCAGCTCGTCCTCCCGCTGACACCGGACGGGGTCGATCCGGCAGAACTCTGAGGAGAGAGGAGTGTGAGAACCAGGGCTGTCCGTCCCCAAAGCACCGGGCACTACTGAGCATGTGCGGAACGAGGAGCACCGGTCACACTACTGAGCATGTGCAGAACATGCAGCACCAGTCACACTACGGAGCATGTGCAGAACGTGCAACCCCAGTCACACTACGGAGCATGTGCAGAACGTGCAGCACCAGTCACACTACTGAGCATGTGCAGAACGTGCAGCCCCGGTCACGCTGAGCATGTGCAAAACGTGCAGCCCCGAGTCACGCTACTGAGCATGTGCAGAACGTGCAGCCCCAGTCACACTACTGAGCATGTGCAGAACAAGCAACACTGCCCACACTACAGAGCATGTGCAGAACGAGCAGCACTGGTCACACTACAGAGCATGTGCAGAACATGCAGCCCCTGTCACGCTACTGAGCATGTGCAGAACGTGCAGTCCCGGTCATGCTACTGAGCATGTGCAGAACGTGCAGCCCCGGTCACGCTACTGAGCATGTGCAGAACGTGCAGCCCCAGTCACGCTACTGAGCATGTGCAGAACGTGCAGCCCCAGTCACGCTACTGAGCATGTGCAGAACGTGCAGCCCCAGTCACACTACTGAGCATGTGCAGAACGTGCAGCCCCAGTCACACTACTGAGCATGTGCAGAACGTGCAGCCCCAGTCACACTACTGAGCATGTGCAGAACGTGCAGCCCCAGTCACACTACAGAGCATGTGCAGAACGTGCAGCCCCAGTCACACTACAGAGCATGTGCAGAACGTGCAGCCCCTGTCACACTACTGAGCATGTGCAGAACGTGCAGCCCCAGTCACACTACTGAGCATGTGCAGAACAAGCAACACTGCCCACACTACAGAGCATGTGCAGAACGAGCAGCACTGGTCACACTACAGAGCATGTGCAGAACATGCAGCCCCTGTCACGCTACTGAGCATGTGCAGAACGTGCAGTCCCGGTCATGCTACTGAGCATGTGCAGAACGTGCAGCCCCGGTCACGCTACTGAGCATGTGCAGAACGTGCAGCCCCAGTCACGCTACTGAGCATGTGCAGAACGTGCAGCCCCAGTCACGCTACTGAGCATGTGCAGAACGTGCAGCCCCAGTCACACTACTGAGCATGTGCAGAACGTGCAGCCCCAGTCACACTACTGAGCATGTGCAGAACGTGCAGCCCCAGTCACACTACTGAGCATGTGCAGAACGTGCAGCCCCAGTCACACTACAGAGCATGTGCAGAACGTGCAGCCCCAGTCACACTACAGAGCATGTGCAGAACGTGCAGCCCCAGTCACACTACAGAGCATGTGCAGAACGTGCAGCCCCTGTCACACTACTGAGCATGTGCAGAACGTGCAGCCCCGGTCACGCTGAGCATGTGCAAAACGTGCAGCCCCGGTCACGCTACTGAGCATGTGCAGAACGTGCAGCCCCAGTCACACTACTGAGCATGTGCAGAAAGTGCAGCCCCGGTCACACTACTGAGCATGTGCAGAACGTGCAGCAGATTAATCTCAATTAACAGCTGAGGTCGTCCGATCAGGAGCAGAACAGACATTTACAGGACACTGCACTACTGCACCCAACATGTCAGATATGATGGTAGTCGCTCCAGATTACACCAACTGGAACGCCACTAAAACAGACACCGACTTCACAGCCCAGGGGGGCCGCCATTACACGAGAACAAGGGGTTAATGAGGCGCCATCATTAGCCTCCCACCATGACATGAGGCCTAGCGGCACAATATGATGGGGGGTCCGAGGCCCGATCACAGCGCAGCCACCCCCGGGTGTGAATCCGAAGGGGCCGCCGAGCAACCAGCGCGAGAGGACAATCTGCTCTGTACCTCCTCCCACAATGCACCTGCTGCTCATCCTGGGCCTGCTGCTTCATGAATAGAATCCCAGAGCTGCAGTTAAGACCGACAGTCATCAGATAACCCAGTGAGGAGCTGGTAATCCGGGATTGTGCCCCGCAGTGGGCGGAGTTGACCTCTCCCCGTACGTTTCAGAATGATCAATGCCAGGTGTCACCAAACCGGTCTGACTGCCCGGACCGCCCGCCTCCCCCGCCACCGTCCAGTCACCACACACCGGGGACAGAAAAAGCAAAGACATCGCTGACAAGTCACACTATATACTGACGGCCCACAGGTACCACGGCCAGGGACCCCCAGAGCAGAGGGACGAGACCCCCCGAACACCCACTGTAGAGGGACAACACCCCCCCGAACACCGGCCGTACAGAAGGACGGCACCCCCGAACACCCGCTGTAGAGGGACAACACCCCCCCCCGAACACCCACCGTACAGAGGGACGACACCCACCCAAACACCTGCCGTACAGAGGGACGACCCCCCGAACACCCGCCGTACAGAGGGACGACACCCCCCCAAACACCAGCCGTACAGAGGGACGACCCCCCAAACACCCACCGTAGAGGGACAACACCACCCTGAACACCCGCCATAGAGGGACGACCCCCCGAACACCCGCCATACAGAGGGACAACCCCCCCGAACACCCACTGTAGAGGGACAACACACCCCTGAACACCGGCCGTACAGAAGGACAGCACCCCCGAACACCCGCCGTAGAGGGACAACACCCCCCCCGAACACCCACCGTACAGAGGGACGACACCCACCCAAACACCCGCCGTACAGAGGGACGACACCCCCCCAAACCGCCGTACAGAGGGACGACACCCCCCCAAACACCCGCCGTACAGAGGGACGACACCCCCCCAAACACCCGCCGTACAAAGGGACGACACCCCCCCAAACACCCGCCGTACAGAGGGACGACACCCCCCCCAAACACCCGCCTTACAGAGGGACGACCCCCCAAACACCCACTGTAGAGGGACAACACCCCCCCTGAATACCGGCCGTACAGAAGGACGGCACCCCCAAACACCGCCGTAGAGGGACAACACCCCCCCGAACACCCACCGTACAGAGGGACGACACCCACCCAAACACCCGCCGTACAGAGGGACGACACCCACCCAAACACCTGCCGTACAGAGGGACGACCCCCCGAACACCCGCCGTACAGAGGGACGACACCCCCCCAAACACCAGCCGTACAGAGGGACGACCCCCCAAACACCCACCGTAGAGGGACAACACCACCCTGAACACCCGCCATAGAGGGACGACCCCCCCGAACACCCGCCATACAGAGGGACAACCCCCCCGAACACCCACTGTAGAGGGACAACACACCCCTGAACACCGGCCGTACAGAAGGACAGCACCCCCGAACACCCGCCGTAGAGGGACAACACCCCCCCCGAACACCCACCGTACAGAGGGACGACACCCACCCAAACACCCGCCGTACAGAGGGACGACACCCCCCCAAACCGCCGTACAGAGGGACGACACCCCCCCAAACACCCGCCGTACAGAGGGACGACACCCCCCCAAACACCCGCCGTACAAAGGGACGACACCCCCCCCAAACACCCGCCGTACAGAGGGACGACACCCCCCCCAAACACCCGCCTTACAGAGGGACGACCCCCCAAACACCCACTGTAGAGGGACAACACCCCCCCTGAATACCGGCCGTACAGAAGGACGGCACCCCCAAACACCCGCCGTAGAGGGACAACACCCCCCCGAACACCCACCGTACAGAGGGACGACACCCACCCAAACACCCGCCGTACAGAGGGACGACACCCCCCCAAACACCCGCCGTACAGAGGGACGACACCCCCCAAACACCCGCCGTACAGAGGGACGACACCCCCCAAACACCCGCCGTACAGAGGGACGACACCCTCCCAAACACCCGCCGTACAGAGGGACGACACCCCCTAAACACCCGCCGTACAGAGGGACGACCCCCCAAACACCCACCGTAGAGGGGCAACACCCCCTGAACACCTGCCATACAGATGGACGACCCCCCCGAACACCCACTGTAGAGGGACGACCCCCCCGAACACCCACTGTAGAGGGACAAAACCCCCCCGAACACCCACTGTAGAGGGACAACACCCCCCTGAACACCCGCCATACAGAGGGACGACCCCCCGAACACCCGCCATACAGAGGGACGACCCCCCCGAACACCCGCCATACAGAGGGACGACCACCCCGAACACCCGCCGTACAGAGGGACGACACCCCTCGAACACCCGCCGTACAGAGGGACGACCCCCCAAACACCCACCGTAGAGGGGCAACACCCCCCTGAACACCTGCCATACAGATGGACGACCCCTCCGAACACCCGCCATACAGAGGGACGACCCCCCCGAACACCCACTGTAGAGGGACGACCCCCCCGAACACCCACTGTAGAGGGACGACCCCCCCGAACACCCACTGTAGAGGGACGACCCCCCCGAACACCCACTGTAGAGGGACGACCCCCCCGAACACCCACTGTAGAGGGACGACCCCCCCGAACACCCACTGTAGAGGGACGACCCCCCCGAACACCCACTGTAGAGGGACAAAACCCCCCCGAACACCCACTGTAGAGGGACAACACCCCCCTGAACACCCGCCATACAGAGGGACGACCCCCCCGAACACCCGCCGTACAGAGGGACGACCCCCCCGAACACCCGCCGTACAGAGGGACGACCACCCCGAACACCCGCCGTACAGAGGGACGACCACCCCGAACACCCGCCGTACAGAGGGACGACACCCCTCGAACACCCGCCATACAGAGGGACGACCCCCCCGAACACCCACTGTAGAGGGACGACCCCCCCGAACACCCACTGTAGAGGGACAAAACCCCCCCCGAACACCCACTGTAGAGGGACAACACCCCCCTGAACACCCGCCATACAGAGGGACGACCCCCCCGAACACCCGCCGTACAGAGGGACGACCCCCCCGAACACCCGCCGTACAGAGGGACGACCCACCCGAACACCCGCCGTACAGAAGGACGACACCCCTCGAACACCCGCCGTACAGAGGGACGACACCCCCCCCGAACACCCACTGTAGAGGGACAACACCCCCCCGAACACCCGCCATACAGAGGGACGACCCCCCCGAACACCCGCCGTACAGAGGGAAGACCCCCCCGAACACCCGCCGTACAGAGGGACGACACCCCCCGAACAACCGCTGTGCAGGGGGACGACACCCTCCCCGAACACCCGCCGTACAGAGGGAGGACCCCCCGAACACCCGCCATACAGAGGGACGACACCCTCCCCGAACACCTGCCGTACAGAGGACGACACCCCCGAACACCCGCCATACAGGGGACGACACCCCCGAACACCCGCCGTACAGAGGGAGGACCCCCCGAACACCCGCCGTACAGAGGGACGACCCCCCGAACACCCGCCATACAGGGGACGACACCCTCCCCGAACACCCGCCGTACAGAGGGACGACACCCCCCGAACAACCGCTGTGCAGGGGGACGACACCCTCGAACACCCGCCATACAGGGGACGACACCCTCCCCGAACACCCGCCGTACAGAGGGACGACCCCCCGAACACCCGCCGTACAGAGGGACGACCCCCCGAACACCCGCCATACAGGGGACGACACCCTCCCCGAACACCCGCCGTACAGAGGGACGACACCCCCCGAACAACCGCTGTGCAGGGGGACGACACCCCCGAACACCCGCCGTACAGGGGGACGACACCCTCCCCGAACACTCGCCGTACAGAGGGACGACCCCCCGAACACCCGCCGTACAGAGGGACGACCCCCCGAACACCCGCCATACAGGGGACGACACCCTCCCCGAACACCCGCCGTACAGAGGGACGACACCCCCCGAACAACCGCTGTGCAGGGGGACGACACCCTCGAACACCCGCCATACAGGGGACGACACCCTCCCCGAACACCCGCCGTACAGAGGGACGACCCCCCGAACACCCGCCGTACAGAGGGACGACCCCCCGAACACCCGCCATACAGGGGACGACACCCTCCCCGAACACCCGCCGTACAGAGGGACGACACCCCCGAACAACCGCTGTGCAGGGGGACGACACCCCCGAACACCCGCCGTACAGGGGGATGACACCCTCCCCGAACACCCGCCGTACAGAGGGACGACCCCCGAACACCGCCATACAGAGGGACGACCCCCCGAACACCCGCCGTACAGGGGACGACACCCTCCCCGAACAACCGCCGTACAGGGGACGACACCCTCCCCGAACCACCCGCCGTACAGAGGACGACACCCCCGAACACCCGCCATACAGGGGACGACACCCCCGAACACCCGCCATACAGAGGGACGACCCCTCCAGAAGACCCCGGAAAGATTCTGTGTCCATTCCTGCCGCTTCCACATCAGACCATCACCTCCGGCTTCTCTCCCCGGTGTCACAGAACTGACCCGACAATACAGTCACGTGCGCCCAGAAACGGCTGATAACAAAGAGCAACAGACAACACATTGTAAGAGGGCAACTGAAGTCAGAAAATCCTGTAATACCAGTCACAGCCATGGACAGAAGGAGCGCTGCTCCGGAGGAAAAGCTGAGGCTCCTCTGTATTGTCAGAGCTGGAGACGGAGACACAGATTCCTCCCAGAAAGATGTAAAGTCCACGGGAGACCAGAACGCTGTCTGCAGCTCTGGAGGTGACCGGAGGATAAGACACGATGTAACAGCAGAATAGTGACTGCAGCTCTGGAGGTGACTGGAGGATAAGACACGATGTAACGACAGAATAGTGACTGCAGCTCTGGAGGTGACTGGAGGATAAGACATGATGTAACAGCAGAATAGTGACTGCAGCTCTGGAGGAGACTGGAGGATAAGACACAATATAACAGCAGAATAGTGAGTGCAGCTCTGGAGGTGACTGGAGGATAAGACATGATGTAACAGCAGAATAGTGAGTGCAGCTCTGAAGGTGACTGGAGGATAAGACATGATGTAACAGCAGAATAGTGACTGCAGCTCTGGAGGTGACCGGAGGATAAGACACGATGTAACAGCAGAATAGTGAGTGCAGCTCTGGAGGTGACTGGAGGATAAGACACGATGTAACAGCAGAATAGTGACTGCAGCCTGTGGAGTGACTGGAGGATAAGACATCGATGTAACAGCAGAATAGTGAGTGCAGCTCTGGAGGTGACTGGAGGATAAGACACGATGTAACAGCAGAATAGTGATGCAGCTCTGGAGGTGACTGGAGGATAAGACAGATGTAACAGCAGAATAGTGATGCAGCTCTGGAGGTGACTGGAGGATAAGACACGATGTAACAGCAGAATAGTGAGTGCAGCTCTGGAGGTGACTGGAGGATAAGACACGATGTAACAGCAGAATAGTGACTGCAGCTCTGGAGGTGACTGGAGGATAAGACACGATGTAACAGCAGAATAGTGAGCTGCAGCTCTGGAGGTGACTGGAGGATAAGACACGATGTAACAGCAGAATAGTGAGTGCAGCTCTGGAGGTGACTGGAGGATAAGACACATGTAACAGCAGAATAGTGATGCAGCTCTGGAGGTGACTGAGGATAAGACAGATGTAACAGCAGAATAGTGAGTGCAGCTCTGGAGGTGACTGGAGATAAGACACGATGTAACAGCAGAATAGTGACTGCAGCTCTGAGGTGACTGGAGGATAAGACACGATGTAACAGCAGAATAGTGACTGCAGCTCTGGAGGTGACTGGAGGATAGAACACGATGTAACAGCAGAATAGTGACTGCAGCTCTGGAGGTGACAGGAGGATAAGACACATGTAACAGCAGAATAGTGGACTGCAGCTCTGGAGTGACTGGAGGTAAGACACGATGTAACAGCAGAATAGTGAGCAGCCTCCGAGGTGACAGGAGGATAAGACAGATGTAACAGCAAATAGTGACTGCAGCTCTGGAGTGACTGGAGGATAAGACACGATGTAACAGCAGAATAGGACTGCAGCTCTGGAGTGACTGGAGGATAAGACACGAGAACAGCAGAATGTGACTGCAGCCTGGTGACGAGAAAGACACGATGTACAGCAGAAAGTGACTGCAGCTCTGTAGGTGACGAGACTAAGACACGATGTAACAGCAGAATAGTGATGCAGCTCTGGAGGTGACGGAGGAAGACACCGATGTAACAGCAGAATAGTGACTGCAGCTCTGGAGTGACTGGAGGATAAGACACGATGTAACAGCAGAATAGTGAGTGCAGCTCTGGAGGTGACTGGAGGATAAGACCGATGTAACAGCAGAATAGTGACTGCAGCTCTGGAGGTGACTGAGGATAAGACATGATGTAACAGCAGAATAGTAGTGCAGCTCTGGAGGTGACGGAGGAAGACACATGTAACAGCAGATAGTGAGTCAGCTCTGGAGGACGGAGGATAAGACTGATGTAACAGCAGAATAGTGATGCAGCTCTGGAGGTGACTGGAGGATAAGACACGATGTAACAGCAGAATAGTGACGTGCAGCTCTGGAGGTGACGGAGGATAAGACACGATGTAACAGCAGAATAGTGATGCAGCTCTGGAGGTGACTGGAGGATAAGACACGATGTAACAGCAGAATAGTGACTGCAGCTCTGGAGGTGACTGGAGGATAAGACATGATGTAACAGCAGAATAGTGAGTGCAGCTCTGGAGGTGACTGGAGGATAAGACACGATGTAACAGCAGAATAGTGAGTGCAGCTCTGGAGGTGACTGGAGGATAAGACACGATGTAACAGCAGAATAGTGAGTGCAGCTCTGGAGGTGACTGGAGGATAAGACACGATGTAACAGCAGAATAGTGACTGCAGCTCTGGAGGTGACGGAGGATAAGACACGATGTAACAGCAGAATAGTGATGCAGCTCTGGAGGTGATCGGAGGATAAGACACGATGTGACAGCAGAATAGTGAGTGCAGCTCTGGAGGTGAACTGGAGGATAAACACGATGTAACAGCAGAATAGTGACTGCAGCTCTGGAGGTGACTGGAGGATAAGACATGATGTAACAGCAGAATAGTGAGTGCAGCTCTGGAGGTGACTGGAGGATAAGAACATCGATGTAACAGCAGAATAGTGACTGCAGCTCTGGAGGTGACTGGAGGATAAGACACGATGTAACAGCAGAATAGTGACTGCAGTTGGAGGTGACTGGAGGATAAGACACGATGTAACAGCAGAATAGTGATGCAGCTCTGGAGGTGACTGGAGGATAAGACACGATGTAACACAGAATAGTGAGTGCAGCTCTGGAGGTGACTGGAGGATAAGACACGATGTAACAGCAGAATAGTGACTGCAGCTCTGGAGGTGACTGAGGATAAGACACGATGTAACAGCAGAATAGTGAGTGCAGCTCTGGAGGTGACTGGAGGATAAGAAGATGTAACAGAAGAATAGTGACTGCAGCTCTGGAGGTGACTGGAGGATAAGACACGATGTAACAGCAGAATAGTGACGCAGCTCTGGAGGTGACTGGAGGATAAGACACGATGTAACAGCAGAATAGTGACTGCAGCTCTGGAGGTGACGGAGGATAAGACACGATGTAACAGCAGAATAGTGAGTGCAGCTCTGGAGGTGACTGGAGATAAGACACGATGTAACAGCAGAATAGTGACTGCAGCTCTGGAGGTGACTGGAGGATAAGACACGATGTAACAGCAGAATAGTGACTGCAGCTCTGGAGGTGACTGGAGGATAAGACACGATGTAACAGCAGAATAGTGAGTGCAGCTCTGGAGGTGACTGGAGGATAAGACACGATGTAACAGCAGAATAGTGACTGCAGCTCTGGAGGTGACGGAGGATAAGACACGATGTAACAGCAGAATAGTGACTGCAGCTCTGGAGGTGACGGAGGATAAGACACGATGTAACAGCAGAATAGTGACTGCAGCTCTGGAGGTGACAGGAGGATAAGACAATGTAACAGCAGAATAGTGAGTGCAGCTCTGGAGGTGACGGAGGATAAGACACGATGTACAGCAGAATAGTGAGTGCAGCTCTGGAGGTGACCGGAGGATAAGACACGATGTAACAGCAGAATAGTGATGCAGCTTGGAGGTGACTGGAGGATAAGACACGATGTAACAGCAGAATAGTGAGTGCAGCTCTGGAGGTGACTGGAGGATAAGACTCTGATGTAACAGCAGAATAGTGAGTGCAGCTCTGGAGGTGACTGGAGGATAAGACACGATGTAACAGCAGAATAGTGACTGCAGCTCTGGAGGGACTGGAGGATAAGACACGATGTAACAGCAGAATAGTGAGTGCAGCTCTGGAGGTGACTGGAGGATAAGACACGATGTAACAGCAGAATAGTGAGTGCAGCTCTGGAGGTGACTGGAGGATAAGACACGATGTAACAGCAGAATAGTGAGTGCAGCTCTGGAGGTGACTGGAGGATAAGACACGATGTGACAGCAGAATAGTGAGTGCAGCTTGGAGGTGACTGGAGGATAAGACATGATGTAACAGCAGAATAGTGAGTGCAGCTATGGAGGTGACTGGAGGATAAGACAAGATGAACAGCAGAATAGTGAGTGCAGCTGGAGGTGACTGGAGATAATACTCCATGTAACAGCAGAATAGTGACTGCAGCTCTGGAGGTGACTGGAGGATAAGACTCGATGTAACAGCAGAATAGTGAGTGCAGCTCTGGAGGTGACTGGAGGATAAGACTCGATGTAACAGCAGAATAGTGAGTGCAGCTCTGGAGGTGACTGGAGGATAAGACTCGATGTAACAGCAGAATAGTAAGTGCAGCTCTGGAGGTGACTGGAGGATAAGACTCGATGTAACAGCAGAATAGTGAGTGCAGCTCTGGAGGGGACTGGAGGATAAGACTCGATGTAACAGCAGAATAGTGAGTGCAGCTCTGGAGGTGACTGGAGGATAAGACTCGATGTAACAGCAGAATAGTGAGTGCAGCTCTGGAGGGGACTGGAGGATAAGACTCGATGTAACAGCAGAATAGTGAGTGCAGTCTGGAGGGGACTGGAGGATAAGACTCGATGTAACAGCAGAATAGTGAGCGCAGCTCTGGAGGATAAGATGATGTAACAGCAGAATAGTGAGTGCAGCTCTGGAGGGACTGAGGATAAGACGAGTAACAGCAGAATAGTGACTGCAGCTCTGGAGGTGACTGGAGGATAAGACTCGATGTAACAGCAGAATAGTGAGTGCAGCTCTGGAGGGGACTGGAGGATAAGACTCGATGTAACAGCAGAATAGTGAGTGCAGCTCTGGAGGGACTGGAGGATAAGACAGGATGTAACAGCAGAATAGTGAGTGCAGCTCTGGAGGTGACTGGAGGATGAGACACTGGTGCTGCGGGGTATACGGACCCCCACATGCAGGCACAGGCATATCCCTCATTTCGCCTTAGTCACGTTCTGCAATCTTGGTGACATGTGATCTGTATCTGGGGGGGAGCGGAGCTGCGGACCCCCAGGGTGGATCTATGGATTTCGGCGAATGATCGCTAGTACAGGAATGAGGTCACCGCCGATGCTGACAACTGTCCAGTGACATCACAGCGGGGAGTGATGCGCCACTCAGGGTCCTGGGAAAGTGGGGTGATGTGGAGGTTCTCACCCCGGGGCGGTCCGCTCACACAGAGAAACGTTCTGGAATTGTCATCCGCTGGGACCTGTCCGGGACATTGTGTTCTGCAGCCGCCATCGCAGGGAATCTGTGCCGGCTCTCCGGGGATCGCCCCTCATCATCACTATCCGGGTCACCTCCTTAGAGGGAGCCCCCCCTGCTGTCTCGTTAACCCCATGCTCTCCAAAGACTGATCCACAGACTGGCGGGAACAGAAAAATCATCATCTCTGACTGGGGAGGGGGAGTCAGGAAAACCGACCACACGGTCCGCAGGAGCGGAGCGACGACCGATCAGTCCCGAATATAACATATGACGTAATATGCATCGGCCAGCCTGAACACGCAGAGGACGGCAGTCACCCAAAAAAAAAACACAGGAACGCTGCTGAGCGTGGCTGCCGCGAAAAAAAGAAGCAAAGGAACGTGCTGCGAGCGGCAGCAGAGACCAAAAGGCACCGGACAGTGCAGAGAGACAAAAAGGCACCGGACAGTGCAGAGAGACAAAAAAGCACCGGACAGTGCAGAGAGACAAAAAGGCACCGGACAGTGCAGAGAGACAAAAAGGCACCGGACAGTGCAGAGAGACAAAAAGGCACCGGACAGTGCAGAGAGACAAAAAGGCACCGGACAGTGCAGAGAGACAAAAAGGCACCGGACAGTGCAGAGAGACAAAAAGGCACCGGACAGTGCAGAGAGACAAAAAGGCACCGGACAGTGCAGAGAGACAAAAAGGCACCGGACAGTGCAGAGAGACAAAAAAGGCACCGGACAGTGCAGAGAGACAAAAAGGCACCGGACAGTGCAGAGAGACAAAAAGGCACCGGACAGTGCAGAGAGACAAAAAGGCACCGGACAGTGCAGAGAGACAAAAAGGCACCGGACAGTGCAGAGAGACAAAAAGGCACCGGACAGTGCAGAGAGACAAAAAGGCACCGGACAGTGCAGAGAGACAAAAAAGGCACCGGACAGTGCAGAGAGACAAAAAGGCACCGGACAGTGCAGAGAGACAAAAAGGCACCGGACAGTGCAGAGAGACAAAAAGGCACCGGACAGTGCAGAGAGACAAAAAGGCACCGGACAGTGCAGAGAGACAAAAAAGCACCGGACAGTGCAGAGAGACAAAAAGGCACAGACAAAAAGGCACCGGACAGTGCAGAGAGACAAAAAGGCAAAGACAAAAAGGCACCGGAAAGTGCAGAGAGACAAAAAGGCACCAGACAGTGCAGAGAGACAAAAAGGCACCAAAAGTGCAGAGAGACAAAAAGGCACCAAACAGTGCAGAGAGACAAAAAGGCACCAGACAGTACAGAGAGACAAAAAGGCACCAGACAGTACAGAGAGACAAGGCACCAGACAGTACAGAGAGACAAGGCACCGGACAGTGCAGAGAGACAAAAAGGCACCGGACAAAAAGGCACCGGACAGTGCAGAGAGACAAAAAGGCAAAGACAAAAAGGCACCGGACAGTGCAGAGAGACAAAAAGGCACCAGACAGTGCAGAGAGACAAAAAGGCACCAGACAGTGCAGAGAGACAAAAAGGCACCAGACAGTGCAGAGAGACAAAAAGGCACCAGACAGTGCAGAGAGACAAAAAGGCACCAGACAGTGCAGAGAGACAAAAAGGCACCAGACAGTGCAGAGAGACAAAAAGGCACCAGACAGTGCAGAGAGACAAAAAGGCACCAGACAGTGCAGAGAGACAAAAAGGCACCAGACAGTGCAGAGAGACAAAAAGGCACCAGACAGTGCAGAGAGACAAAAAGGCACCAGACAGTGCAGAGAGACAAAAAGGCACCAGACAGTGCAGAGAGACAAAAAGGCACCAGACAGTGCAGAGAGACAAAAAGGCACCAGACAGTGCAGAGAGACAAAAAGGCACCAGACAGTGCAGAGAGACAAAAAGGCACCAGACAGTGCAGAGAGACAAAAAGGCACCAGACAGTGCAGAGAGACAAAAAGGCACCAGACAGTGCAGAGAGACAAAAAGGCACCAGACAGTGCAGAGAGACAAAAAGGCACCAGACAGTGCAGAGAGACAAAAAGGCACCAGACAGTGCAGAGAGACAAAAAGGCACCAGACAGTGCAGAGAGACAAAAAGGCACCAGACAGTGCAGAGAGACAAAAAGGCACCAGACAGTGCAGAGAGACAAAAAGGCACCAGACAGTGCAGAGAGACAAAAAGGCACCAGACAGTGCAGAGAGACAAAAAGGCACCAGACAGTGCAGAGAGACAAAAAGGCACCAGACAGTGCAGAGAGACAAAAAGGCACCAGACAGTGCAGAGAGACAAAAAGGCACCAGACAGTGCAGAGAGACAAAAAGGCACCAGACAGTGCAGAGAGACAAAAAGGCACCAGACAGTGCAGAGAGACAAAAAGGCACCAGACAGTGCAGAGACAAAAAGGCACCGGACAGTGCAGAGAGCAGCAGCAGAGAGAAGGCACCGGAAAGTGCAGAGAGCAGCAGCAGAGAGAAGAAGGCACCGGAAAGTGCAGAGAGTGGCAGCTGCACCACACCGCAACTATGATTCCCAAATGTGATTTTGATAATCTGTGGGACGATCCCTGGAGGCGGCACTGAGGAGCGCACAGGACCCCTGCAGCGATCAGACGGGCATCCTCCGCATACAGTTGTTGGACTGCTTCCTGTATAACATTTACATTGGCGACCTCTCCGTGTACAGTGCAGGCGGCGGCTGCTGTTTGCAGATCTCACGCCTGGTTGGCTCCAGATCAGAGGAGGAATAGACTGTGTGCTCGGCCTGCAGGAAGCTCGCTGTCACATCACATGCCCACCAGGAGCGATGCTCTGCGGACCACTGACGACCACTCACTGGGGGAAAATGGGGAACATTAGGAGAGTCATCAAAAACCTTCAAGGTGCCCCCCGATCACTGCAGGCTGCCATCTGTTCCCCCCACCCTCAGTGACATCCACATGTGCCAATATATGCCTGTACCACAAGCCTAGCCCGAAGACCACCACATCACTAAACTGCAAGCCTAGCCTCAAGACCACCACATTCCTATACCGCAAGCCTAGCCCGAACACTACCACATCCCTATACCACAAGCCTAGCCAAGACCACCACATTCCTATAACACAAGCCTAGCCCCAAGACCACCACATTCCTATACCACAAGCCTAGCCTCAAGATCACCACATTCCTATACTACAAGCCTAGCCCAAACACCACCACGTTCCTATACCACAAGCCCAGCCTCAAGACCACCACATTCCTATACCACAAGCCTAGCCCAAAAACCACCACATTCCTATACCACAAGCCAAGCCTGAAGACCACCACATCCCTATACCGCAATCCAAACACCAAGACCATCACATCCCTATACCACAAGCCTAGCCACAAGACCACCACATCCCTATACCACAAGCCTAGCCCCAAGACCACCACATTCCTATACCGCAAGCCAAGCCCGAAGACCACCACATTCCTATACTACAAGCTCAGCCCTAATACCACCACGTTCCTATACCACAAGCCCAGCCTCAAGACCACCACATTCCTATACCACAAGCCTAGCCCAAACACCACCACATCCCTATACCACAAGCCTAGCCCGAAGACCACCACATCCCTATACAAGCCTAGCCCCAAGACCACCACATTCCTATACCGCAAGCCAAGCCCGAAGACCACCACATCCCTATACCGCAAGCCAAGCCCCAAGACCACCAATCCCTATACCACAAGCCTAGCCCGAATACCACCACGTTCCTATACCACAAGCCTAGCCCAAGACCACCACATCCCTATACAACAAGCCTAGCCCTAAGACCACCACATTCCTATACTACAAGCTCAGCCCTAATACCACCACGTTCCTATACCACAAGCCCAGCCTCAAGACCACCACATTCCTATACCACAAGCCTAGCCCGAATACCACCACGTTCCTATACCACAAGCCTAGCCCAAGACCACCACATCCCTATACAACAAGCCTAGCCCTAAGACCACCACATTCCTATACTACAAGCTCAGCCCTAATACCACCACGTTCCTATACCACAAGCCCAGCCTCAAGACCACCACATTCCTATACCACAAGCCTAGCCCAAACACCACCAATCCCTATACCACAAGCCTAGCCCGAAGACCACCACATCCCTATACAAGCCTAGCCCCAAGACCACCACATTCCTATACCGCAAGCCAAGCCCGAAGACCACCACATCCCTATACCGCAAGCCAAGCCCAAGACCACCACATCCCTATACCACAAGCCTAGCCCCAAGACCACCACATCCCTATACAACAAACCTAGCCCCAAGACCACCACAATCCTATACCACAAGCCTAGCCCGAATACCACCACGTTCCTATACCACAAGCCTAGCCCAAGACCACCACATCCCTATACAACAAGCCTAGCCCTAAGACCACCACATTCCTATACTACAAGCTCAGCCCGAATACCACCACGTTCCTATACCACAAGCCCAGCCTCAAGACCACCACATTCCTATACCACAAGCCTAGCCCAAACACCACCACATTCCTATACCACAAGCCTAGCCCCAAGACCACCACATCCCTATACCACAAGCCTAGCCCCAAGACCACCACATCCCTATACCACAAGCCTAGCCAAGACCTCCACATCCCTATACAACAAGCCAAGCCCCAAGACCACCACATTCCTATACCACAAGCCTAGCCCGAATACCACCACGTTCCTACACCACAAGCCTAGCCCCAAGACCACCACATCCCATACAACAAGCTTAGCCCTAAGACCACCACATTCCTATACCACAAGCCTAGCCCGAATACCACCACGTTCCTATACCACAAGCCCAGCCTCAAGACCACCACATTCCTATACCACAAGCCTAGCCCAAAAACCACCACATTCCTATACCACAAGCCAAGCCTGAAGACCACCACATCCCTATACCGCAATCCAAACACCAAGACCATCACATCCCTATACCACAAGCCTAGCCACAAGACCACCACATCCCTATACCACAAGCCTAGCCCCAAGACCACCACATCCCTATACAAGCCTAGCCCAAGACCACCACATTCCTATACCGCAAGCCAAGCCCGAAGACCACCACATCCCTATACCGCAAGCCAAGCCCCAAGACCACCACATCCCTTATACCGCAAGCCTAGCCCAAGACCACCACATCCCTATACAACAAACCTAGCCCCAAGACCACCACAATCCTATACCACAAGCCTAGCCCGAATACCACCACGTTCCTATACCACAAGCCTAGCCCCAAGACCACCACATCCCTATACAACAAGCCTAGCCCTAAGACCACCACATTCCTATACTACAAGCTCAGCCCGAATACCACCACGTTCCTATACCACAAGCCCAGCCTCAAGACCACCACATTCCTATACCACAAGCCTAGCCCAAACACCACACATCCCTATACCACAAGCCTAGCCCGAAGACCACCACATCCCTATACAAGCCTAGCCCAAGACACCACATTCCTATACCGCAAGCCAAGCCCGAAGACCACCACATCCCTATACCGCAAGCCAAGCCCCAAGACCACCACATCCCTATACCACAAGCCTAGCCCAAGACCACCACATCCCTATACAACAAACCTAGCCCCAAGACCACCACAATCCTATACCACAAGCCTAGCCCGAATACCACCACGTTCCTATACCACAAGCCTAGCCCCAAGACCACCACATCCCTATACAACAAGCCTAGCCCTAAGACCACCACATTCCTATACTACAAGCTCAGCCCGAATACCACCACGTTCCTATACCACAAGCCCAGCCTCAATACCACCACATTCCTATACCACAAGCCTAGCCCAAACACCACCACATTCCTATACCACAAGCCTAGCCCAAGACCACCACATCCCTATACCACAAGCCTAGCCCCAAGACCACCACATCCCTATACCACAAGCCTAGCCAAGACCACCACATCCCTATACAACAAGCCAAGCCCCAAGACCACCACATTCCTATACCACAAGCCTAGCCCGAATACACCACTTCCTATACCACAAGCCTAGCCCAAGACCACCACATCCCATACAACAAGCTTAGCCCTAAGACCACCACATTCCTATACCACAAGCCTAGCCCGAATACCACCACGTTCCTATACACAAGCCCAGCCTGAAGACCACCACATCCCTATACCGCAATCCAAACACCAAGACCATCACATCCCTATACCACAAGCCCAGCCTCAAGACCACCACATTCCTATAACACAAGCCTAGCCCAAAAACCACCACATTCCTATACCACAAGCCAAGCCTGAAGACCACACATCCCTATACCGCAATCCAAACACCAAGACCATCACATCCTATACCACAAGCCTAGCCCAAGACCACCACATCCCTATACCACAAGCCTAGCCCCAAGACCACCACATCCCTATACAAGCCTAGCCCCAAGACCACCACATTCCTATACCGCAAGCCAAGCCCGAAGACCACCACATCCCTATACCGCAAGCCAAGCCCCAAGACCACCACATCCCTATACCACAAGCCTACCCCCAAGACCACCACATCCCTATACAACAAACCTAGCCCCAAGACCACCACAATCCTATACCACAAGCCTAGCCGAATACCACCACGTTCCTATACCACAAGCCTAGCCCCAAGACCACCACATCCCTATACAACAAGCCTAGCCTAAGACCACCACATTCCTATACTACAAGCTCAGCCCGAATACCACCACGTTCCTATACCACAAGCCCAGCCTCAATACCACCACATTCCTATACCACAAGCCTAGCCCAAAACCACCACATTCCTATACCACAAGCCTAGCCCCAAGACCACCACATCCCTATACCACAAGCCTAGCCCCAGACACCACATCCCTATACCACAAGCCTAGCCAAGACCACCACATCCCTATACAACAAGCCAAGCCCGAATACCACCACGTTCCTATACCACAAGCCTAGCCCCAAGACCACCACATCCCCATACAACAAGCTTAGCCCTAAGACCACCACATTCCTATACCACAAGCCTAGCCCGAATACCACCACGTTCCTATACCACAAGCCCAGCCTCAAGACCACCACATTCCTATACCACAAGCCTAGCCCAAACCACCACATTCCTATACGACAAGTCTAGCCCCAAGACCACCACATCCCTATACCGCAAGTATAGCCCGAACACCACATCCCCATACCGCAAGCCTAGCCCGAAGACCACCACATCCCTATACAAGCCTAGCCCCAAGACCACCACATTCCTATACCGCAAGCCAAGCCCGAAGACCACCACATCCCTATACCGCAAGCCAAGCCCAAGACCACCACATCCCTATACCACAAGCCTAGCCCGAATACCACCACGTTCCTATACCACAAGCCTAGCCCAAACACCACCACATTCCTATACCACAAGCCTAGCCACAAGACCACCACATCCCTATACCACAAGCCTAGCCCAAACACCACCACATTCCTATACCACAAGCCTAGCCACAAGACCACCACATCCCTATACCACAAGCCTAGCCCCAAGACCACCACATCCCTATACCACAAGCCTAGCCCCAAGACCACCACATCCCTATACCACAAGCCTAGCCAAGACCACCACATCCCTATACAACAAGCCAAGCCCCAAGACCACCACATTCCTATACCACAAGCCTAGCCCGAATACCACCACGTTCCTATACCACAAGCCTAGCCCCAAGACCACCACATCCCCATACAACAAGCTTAGCCCTAAGACCACCACATTCCTATACCACAAGCCTAGCCCGAATACCACCACGTTCCTATACCACAAGCCCAGCCTCAAGACCACCACATTCCTATACCACAAGCCTAGCCCAAACCACCACATTCCTATACGACAAGCCTAGCCCCAAGACCACCACATCCCTATACCGTAAGCCTAGCCCAAACACTACATCCCTAAACCACAAGCCTAGCCCCAAGACCACCATTCCTATACCACAAGCCTAGCCCCAAGACCACCACATCCCTATACCGTAAGCCTAGCCCGAACACTACATCCCTAAACCACAAGCCTAGCCCCAAGAGCACCATTCCTATACCACAAGCCTTGCCTCAAGACCACCACATCCCTATACAACAAGCCTAGCCCCAAGACCACCACATTCCTATACCACAAGCCTAGCCAGAATACCACCAGGTTCCTATACCACAAGCCCAGCCTCAAGACCACCACATTCCTATACCACAAGCCTAGCCCAAACTACACCACATTCCTATACCACAAGCATAGCCCCAAGACCACCACATCCCTATACCGTAAGCCTAGTCCGAACACTACATCCCTAAACCACAAGCCTAGCCCCAAGACCACCATTCCTATACGACAAGCCTAGCCCCAAGACCACCACATCCCTATACCATAAGCCTAGCCCGAACACTACATCCCTATACCACAAGCCTAGCCTGAAGTTTACCCCCAACCCTGAATGCTGTAGGACCCCTCCATTATGGCCAATGGTGGGCTGGATATGTGGTGACGGGCCCCTTTAAGGCTGCTGTATGAGAGGATTGGGGAGGATTAGCGGCTCCTGGAGACCGCCGCCGTTTACTGGCTGTGTACACAGTGACCATGGAGAGGCCGGGACAGAGGGTCAGGCGGCCTCACCCGGGCAGCCATGCTCATCATTCACCAGTCATGACTCGGCGCCACTGATCACACTGTACTGAATGCTGCTCACACAGCTGAGGGGTTGTTACAGTGAATCAGTAATCTACAAAGCTGCACAAATCCTGGACTCCAGGAGCTGATGCACTGCAACAACCCCTCAGTATAAGGAAACCAGAGCGGACCTTAGAGACTAACTACATCTGCAAGTCGCATTGTCTTAGATGTTGATGGAGCCGCGCTCACATATGATGGGGGTTGTAGTTCTGGGCAGTAGGATGTGTGTGCTGGAATGCTGGAGGTGATAGTTTTCACTACAGCTCGGGGAGCACGGTGAGGGGGCGGCTGGCACAGGGCACCTGGCATTATAAGCTGGCATGGCATAAATACAGGTGTGTCCTCCGGAGGAACAGCGGGCGATTGTTCTGTGCACGTAGGTGTGCGGAGGGACAGCAGGCAGGTTCTGTGTACGCAGGAGGTGTGCGGAGGGACAGCAGGCAGGTTCTATACACGCAGGGAGTGTGCGGAGGGACAGCAGGCCCGTTCTGTGTACGCAGGAGGTGTGCGGAGGGACAGCAGGCAGGTTCTATACACGCAGGAGGTGTGCGGAGGGACAGCAGGCCCGTTCTGTGTACGCAGGAGGTGTACGGAGGGACAGCACGCTCGTTCTGTGTACGCAGGAGGTGTGCGGAGCGACAGCAGGCAGGTTCTATACATGCAGGTGTACGGAGGGACAGCACACCCGTTCTGTGTACGCAGGAGGTGTGCGGAGGGACAGCAGGCAGGTTCTATACACGCAGGAGGTGTGCGGAGGGACAGCAGGCCCGTTCTGTGTACGGAGGAGGTGTACGGAGGGACAGCAGGCCCGTTCTGTGTACGCATGAGGTGTGCGGAGGGACAGCAGGCAGGTTCTATACATGCAGGAGGTGTACGGAGGGACAGCACGCCCGTTCTGTGTACGCAGGAGGTGTACGGAGGGACAGCACGCCCGTTCTGTGTACGCAGAAAGTGTACGGAGGGACAGCATGCCCGTTCTGTGTACGCAGGAGGTGTACGGAGGGACAGCACGCCCATTCTGTGTACGTAGGAGGTGTGCGGAGGGACAGCACGCCCGTTCTGTGTACGCAGGTGTGCGGAGGGACAGCAGGCCCATTCTGTGTACGCAGGAGGTGTGCGGAGGGACAGCAGGCAGGTTCTATATATGCAGGAGGTGTACGGAGGGACAGCACGCCCGTTCTGTGTACGCAGGAGGTGTGCGGAGGGACAGCAGGCCCGTTCTGTGTACGCAGGAGGTGTGCGGAGGGACAGCATGCCCGTTCTGTGTACGCAGGAGGTGTACGGAGGGACAGCACGCCCGTTCTGTGTACGAAGGGACAGCACGCCCGTTCTGTGTACGCAGGAGGTGTGCGGGGAATGTGATATTGGGGAACAGCCACCAGTCCTGCCATCAGTAACGCTGGGAGCCGGTGCGGAGCCTGTTTGTGCGGCCGCCCGGAGGCATCTCAGACATTTCACCTTGTTATGAGGAAGAAGCTGAAAATAGCACAAGACAAAAATCCCACCAGCTGCAGCCCGGGGGCGGACAGTGGTTTGGACCACCGAGAAGACCCCCAATAATGACATCAGAGCCGCCCCGCAGACACAAGATCCCGAAACCCACTTATCAGTATGTGGGAAAGCAGGATAACCCCCAACATCACCACTACAACTCCCACAGGGCTCCGCTCTCCAGCAGCGAGGAGTAGGGGGCACGCAGGTCAATGGTCGTCTCCACTCTCTACAAATGACAGATTTTGGGGTCTTCGCAGCAGAAGCCCCCATTATAAGCTGCTCCGCGGGGGTGGGGTTGACCTCATTAGGCCACAATTCCAGAAAGAGACTGATGCAGCGGCGACCCCATGTGTCCGAGCTCCGAAACCTGGGGCCGACCCTGGAAAGGGGCAACAGCTGTGCTATCAGCAGGAAGAGAGCAGAGAGGCCGGGGGTCCGTGCCGCCCACATGGACCTTCCAGTCATCTAGACAGCCCCCACAAGTATTTCAAGCAGACACCAAGGTCTCCCCCCAACTGAGCGGACAAAAAAAAATTATGACTTCCCTTATACAGTGCCTACAAGTAGTATTCAACCCCCTGCAGATTTAGCTGGTTGACACATGTGGAATTAACTTGGCATTGTGACATTTGTACTGTAGATCAGCCTGGAAGTGGGAAATGCACTGCAGCAAAAAAATTTTTTTAATTTTTTTATTTTTTTTTTAAAAAACGTTAAAAGTTAATTCAGAGTGTCATTTATTATTCAACCCCTTAAACCACAAGAATTCTGTTTGGTCCCCCTAAAGTATTAAGAAGTAGTTCAGGCACCAAGAATAATGAGCTTCACATGTGTCGATTAATGATCTCTTTTGCCAGCCTTTTCTGACTATTTAAGACCCTCCCCAAACTTGTGAACAGCACTCATACATGGTCAACATGGGAAAGACAAAGGAGCATTCCAAGGCCATCAGAGACAAGATCGTGGAGGGTCACAAGGCTGGCAAGGGGTACAAACCCTTTCCAAGGAGTTGGCCCTACCTGTCTCCACTGTTGAGAGCATCATCCGTAAGTGGAAGGCTTATGGAACTACTGTTAGCCTTCCACGGCCTGGACAGCCTTTGAAAGTTTCCTCCCGTGCCAAGGCCAGGCTTGTCCGAAGAGTCAAGGCTAACCCAAGGACAACAAGGAAGGAGCTCCGGGAAGATCTCATGGCAGTGGGGACATTGGTTTCATTCAATACCATAAGTAACGTACTCCACCGCAATGGTCTCCGTTCCAGACGAGCCCGTAAGGTACCTTTACTTTCAAAGCGTCATGTCAAGGCTCGTCTACAGTTAGCTCATGATCACTTGGAGGACTCTGAGACAGACTGGTTCAAGGTTCTATGGTCTGATGAGACCAAGATCGAGATCTTTGGTGCCAACCACACACGTGACGTTTGGAGACTGGATGGCACTGCATACGACCCCAAGAATACCATCCCTACAGTCAAGCATGGTGGTGGCAGCATCATGCTGTGGGGCTGTTTCTCAGCCAAGGGGCCTGGCCATCTGGTCCGCATCCATGGGAGGATGGATAGCACGGCCTACCTGGAGATTTTGGCCAAGAACCTCCGCTCCTCCATCAAGGATCTTAAGATGGGTCGTAATTTCATCTTCCAACAAGACAACGACCCAAAGCACACAGCCAAGAAAACCAAGGCCTGGTTCAAGAGGGAAAAAGTCAAGGTGTTGGAGTGGCCTAGTCAGTCTCCTGACCTTAACCCAATTGAAAACTTGTGGAAGGAGCTCAAGATTAAAGTCCACATGAGACACCCAAAGAACCTAGATAACTTGGAGAAGATCTGCATGGAGGAGTGGGCCAAGATAACTCCACAGACCTGTGCCGGCCTGATCAGGTCTTATAAAAGATGATTATTAGCTGTAATTGCAAACAAGGGTTATTCCATGAAATATTAAACATAGGGGTTGTATAATAATTGACCCACACTTTTATGTTTAAAATTTATTAAAATTCAACTGAGCAACATAACTTTTTGTTTTGTAAGATTTATGCTTCTGTTAATAAATCCTACTCTCGTTTGCAGTTTGAAGGCTCTAACTTATTTGCATCTTATCAAACCAGCTAAATCTGCAGGGGGTTGAATACTACTTGTAGGCACTGTATGTATACTGTCAGAAATAAACCGACCGCAGGACCCCCCCACACCCTCATCCTGACCTCAGGACCCCCATATCAGCCTCGACTGCCCCCTCATCCTGACCTCAGGACCCCCCATCAGCCTCAGCTGCCACCTCATCCTGACCTCAGGACCCCCCATATCAGCCTCGACTGCCCCCTCATCCTGACCTCAGACCCCCCCACACCCTCATCCTGACCTCAGGACCCCCCATCAGCCTCACTGCCCCCTCATCCTGACCTCAGGACCCCCCCACACCCTCATCCTGACCTCAGGTCCCCCATATCACCTCAGCTGCCCCCTCATCCTGACCTCAGACACCCCCCCATCAGCCTCTACTGCCCCCTCATCCTGACCTCAGACCCCCCATCAGCCTCTACTGCCCCCTCATCCTGACCTCAGGACCCCCCATCACCTAAGCTGCCCCTCATCCTGACCTCAGGACACCCCCCCATCAGCCTCAGCTGCCCCCTCGTCCTGACCTCAGACCCCCCCTATCAGCCTCAGCTGCCCCCTCGTCCTGACCTCAGACCCCCCCACACCCTTCAGACTAGCCCCCTCATCCTGACCTCAGGACCCCCCCATATCAGCCTCAGCTGCCCCCTCATCCTGACCTCAGGACCCCCCATCAGCCTCAGCTGCCCCCTCATCCTGACCTCAGGACCCCCCACACCCTCATCCTGACCTCAGGACCCCCCCACCCTCAGCTGCCCCTCATCCTGACCTCAGGACACCCCCCCATCAGCCTAAGCTGCCCCCTCGTCCTGACCTCAGACCCCCCCATCAGCCTCAGCCGCCCCCTCTCCTGACCTCAGACCCCCCCAATCAGCCTTTATTGCCCCCTCATCCTGACCTCAGGACCCCCCACACCCTCATCCTGACCTCAGGACCCCCCCCATCAGCCTCAGCTGCCCCCTCATCCTGACCTCAGGACCCCCCCATCAGCCTCACTGCCCCTCATCCTGACCTCAGGACCCCCATATCACCTCAGGCTCCCCATCATCCTGACCTTAGGACCCCCCACACTCATTCTGACTTCAGGACCCCCATATCAGCCTCAGCTGCCCCCTCATCCTGACCTTAGACCCCCCCCATCAGCCTCTACTGCCCCTCATCCTGACCTCAGGACCCCCATATCAGCCTCAGCTGCCCCCTCATCCTGACCTCAGGACCCCCCATATCAGCCTCAGCTGCCCCCTCATCCTGACCTTAGGACCCCCCCACACCCCCATCTGACTTCAGGACCCCCATATCAGCCTCAGCTGCCCCCTCATCCTGACCTAAGACCCCCCATCAGCCTCTAGCTGCCCCTCAGCCTGACCTCAGGACCCCCCATCAGCCTCTACTGCCCCCTCAGCCTGACCTCAGGACCCCCCCATCAGCCTCAGCTGCCCCCTCATCCTGACCTCAGGACCCCCCATCAGCCTCAGCTGCACCCTCGTCCTGACCTCAGACCCCCCCATCAGCCTCAGCTGCACCCTCGTCCTGACCTCAGGACCCCCCCATCAGCCTCAGCTGCCCCCTCATCCTGACCTCAGGACCCCCCACACCCTCAGCTGCCCCCTTGTCCTGACCTCAGACCCCCCCCCCATCAGCCTCAGCTGCCCCCTCATCCTGACCTCAGACCCCCCCATCAGCCTCGACTGCCCCTCATCCTGACCTCAGGACCCCCCCACACCCTCATCCTGACCTCAGGACCCCCCATCAGCCTCAGCTGCCCCCCTCATCCTGACCTCAGGACCCCCCCACCCTCATCCTGACCTCAGGTCCTCCCATATCAGCCTCAGCTGCCCCCTCATCCTGACCTCAGACCCCCCCATCAGCCTCTTACTGCCCCCTCATCCTGACCTCAGGACCCCCCCATCAGCCTCTACTGCCCCCTCATCCTGACCTCAGGACCCCCCACACCCTCACCTGACCTCAGACCACCCCCCACACACCCTCAGCTGCCCCCTCATCCTGACCTCAGACACCCCCCCATCAGCCTCAGCTGCCCTCTCGTCCTGACCTCAGACCCCCCCCCATCAGCCTCAGCTGCCCCCTCGTCTGACCTCAGACCCCCCATCACCTCAGCTGCCCCCTCATCCTGACCTCAGGACCCCCCCATATCAGCCTCAGCTGCCCCTCAATCCTGACCTCAGGACCCCCATCAGCCTCAGCTGCCCCTCATCCTGACCTCAGGACCCCCCACACCCTCATCCTGACCTCAGGACCCCATACCACTCAGCCCTCATCCTGACCTCAGGACCCCCCCACCCTCAGCTGCCCCCTCATCCTGACCTCAGACCCCCCATCAGCCTCAGCCCGCCCCCTCATCCTGACCTCAGGACCCCCCATCAGCCTTTACTGCCACCTCATCCTGACCTCAGGACCCCCCACACCCTCATGACTAGACCCCCCCCATCAGCCTCACTGCCCCCTCATCCTGACCTCAGGACCCCCCCATCCCCACTCCCCTCATCCTGACCTCAGGACCCCCCATATCAGCCTCAGCTGCCCCCTCATCCTGACCTTAGGACCCCCCCACACCCTCATTCTGACTCAGGACCCCATATCAGCCTCAGCTGCCCCTCATCCTACCTCAGACCCCCCCATCAGCCTCTACTGCCCCCTCATCCTGACCTCAGGATCCCCCATCAGCCTCACTGCCCCCTCATCCTGACCTCAGGACCCCCCATATCAGCCTCTAGCTGCCCCCTCATCCTGACCTTAGGACCCCCCACACCCTCATCTGACTTCAGACCCCCATATCACAGCCTCAGCTGCCCCCTCATCCTGACCTCAGACCCCCCCATCAGCCTCTAACTGCCCCTCAGCCTGACCTCAGCACCCCCCATCAGCCTCTACTGCCCCCTCGTCCTGACCTCAGACCCCCCCATCAGCCTCAGCTGCCCCCTCATCCTGACCTCAGGACCCCCCATTCAGCCTCAGCTGCCCCTCGATCCTGACCTCAGGACCCCCCCATCAGCCTCAGCTGCACCCCTCATCCTGACCTCAGGACCCCACCCTCACACTCAGACCCCCCACCTCAGCTGCCCCCTCATCCTGACCTCAGGACCCCCCATCAGCCTCAGCTGCCCCCTCGTCCTGACCTCAGGACCCCCCCCATCAGCCTCAGCTGCCCCCTCGTCCTGACTCAGACCCCCCATCAGCCTCACTGCCCCTCATCCTGACCTCAGGACCCCCCCCATCAGCCTCTCATGCCCCCTCATCCTGACCTCAGGACCCCCCCCATCAGCCTCAGCTGCCCCTCTCCTGACCTCAGGACCCCCCCCATCAGCCTCAGCTGCCCCTCATCCTGACCTCAGACCCCCCTCAGCCTCACTCCCCTCATCCTGACCTCAGGACCCCCCAATCAGCCTCAGCTGCCCCTCATCCTGACCTCAGGACCCCCCCATCAGCCTCAGCTGCCCCTCTCCTGACCTCAGGACCCCCCATATCAGCCTCAGCTGCCCCTCATCCTGACCTCAGACCCCCCCATCAGCCTCACTGCCCCCTCATCCTGACCTCGACCCCCATCAGCCTCACTGCCCCCTCTCCTGTACCTCAGACCCCCCATCAGCCTCAGCTGCCCCTCATCCTGACCTCAGGACCCCCCCATCACCCACTCCCTTCTGACCTCAGACCCCCCATCAGCCTCAGATGCCCCCTCATCCTGACCTACAGACCCCCCCATCAGCCTCGACTGCACCCTCTCCTGACCTCAGACTCCCACCCCCATCAGCCTCACTGCCCCCTCATCCTGACCTCAGGCCACCCCCCCATTCAGCCTCAGCTGCCCCCTCTCCTGACCTCAGCCTCAACACCCCCATCAGCCTCAGCTGCCCCTCGTCCTGACCTCAGCCACCCCCCCATCAGCCTCAGCTGCCCCCTCATCCTGACCTCAGACCCCCCCATCAGCCTCTACTGCCCCCTCATCCTGACCTCAGACCCACCCCCCCAATCAGCCTCACTGCCCCCTCATCCTGACCTCAGGCCCCTCACACCACATCCGCCTCAGACCCCCCATCAGCCTCGCTGCCCCTCGTCCTGACCTCAGCCTCCCTCCCCCATCAGCCTCACTGCCCCCTCACCTGACCTCAGCCCATCACATAGCCCCCCTCTCTGCCTCAGACATCGCTCACTCCTCTCCTGACCTCAGCCCCCCCCCATCAGTGCTGCTCCCTCTCCTGACCTCAGCTCCACTCCCCCATCAGCCTCAGCTGCCCCTCGACTGACCTCAGCCCACCCCCTCCCTCATCCAGCCTCAGCTGCCCCTCGTCCTGACCTCAGACCCCCCCATCAGCCTCAGCTGCCCCTCTGACCTCACCACACCTCATCCCCCCATCAGCCTCGACTGCCCCTCTCCGACCAGACCCATCAGCCTCGACTGCCCCCTCATGTCCTGACCTCAGCCTCCCACATCCCCCATCAGCCTCACTGCCCCTCGTCCTGACCTCAGCCTCCCCCATCAGCCTCGACTGCCCCTCGTCCTGACCTCAGCCTCACCACACTCCCCCATCAGCCTCGAATCTGCTGCCCTCTCCTGACCCACCTCAGCGTCTGCACACAGCTCCCCCATCAGCCTCTGACTGCCCCTCATCCTGACCTCAGCGCCTCCCATCCATCTTGCACCCCCAACAGCCATCGCACACTGCCCCCTCGACCTGACCTCAGCCTCACAATCGCTCAGCTCGTCACCCGGCGTCCTGACTCAGCACATCATGACCCTCCCAGCTGCTGACTACCTACCCGAGCTGCCTCCGTCACCTCAGCTCAACCACAGCCTCAGCGCCCCCAGTCTGCCATACCCCTGATTTACCGATCAGCTTGCCCTCGTCCTGACCTCGCCTCACACATCCCCCATCACTACTGCTCCCTTGATCACAGACCTAGCCTCCCATCCCGATAGAACGCTCCCTCATCCGACCTCAGCCTCACATCCCCCATCAGCCTCAGACTGCCCCCGCCTGACCTCAGCCTCAACATCCCTCCCATCAGCCTCGATGCTCCTCATCCTGACCTCAGCCTCCCACTCCCACATCAGCCTCACTGCCTCACCACCTCAGCCTCCCACATCCCCATCGCTCGACTGCCCCTGAGTAGCCCACACATCCGCCCCTCAGCCTGCGAGCCCCTCGTCCTGACTCAGTCCCTCCACAGCCAGTGCCCTCGCCGACATCAGCCTCGAGCTGACTCCCCCTCGTCCCCATCCGACCTCAGCCCCTCTCCTACACCCCCCCCATCACCTCGACTGCTCCCTCGTCCGACCTCAGCCTCCCCATCAGCCTCGACTGCCCCTCGTCCTGACCTCAGCCTCCCACAACCCCCCATCAGCCTCGACTACTACAGCGTGGCCCCATCACTGACCGCACCCCGCGGTCTGCACACAGCGTGGCCCCATCACTGACCGGACCCTGCGGTCTGCACACAGCGTGGCCCCATCACTGACCGGACCCAGCGGTCTGCGCACAGCCAATCACAGATTTTTAGAACGTTCAACCCAAAAAATCTGATCGCAGCATCGCGTCTCTTATACTCTAGTCACATCCAGAGCTGCAGGCTTCCGGTCACCAGAGAGCAGTGCATCATGGAGTTACAGCAGGATCAGTGACCCGTACACACAGATGCTGATACTACCGCGGTGACAGAAGACGTCGTATCCGTCCACCGGACGCAGCGCACAAACCACAGAGCCGGATGTGAGCGACGCCGCGCAGCAGCTCTGCAACAACCACTTGGGGATTTTTTACATACAGACCTGATGCAGATCTATGTGTCTCCATGGTTACAGACTGTACAATCTATCCCTGCAGTCACATGCTCCCCTATGATGCAGCAGCTCTAGCCCTAACTGGAGTAGAAGGTGATCGCAGCTCTGGATGTGACTCCACATCAGTACAAGGAAGGATTTTCTGTGTCTGTAAGACGAGTCTGTGCCGCAGTCAGAGGAGCCGAGGCCGGAAGACCACCAACTCCAGGAGGCTACATACCTGCGTACACGAGGCAGCCGCACAGGAGGCCGCGGGCCACACAGGACGCCGGCCGGACGAGGTCAGGGGCCGCGCAGGAAGGAGGCCACCCGGACGAGGTCAGGGGCCGCGCAGGAAGGAGGCCGCCCGGACGAGGTCGAGGGGGCCGCGCAGGAAGGAGGCCGCCCGGACGAGGTCAGGGGCCGCGCAGGAAGGAGGCCGCCCGGGCGAGGTCAGGGGCCACACCGGAGGCCGCGGGCCACACAGGACGCCGGCCGGACAAGGTCAGGGGCCGCGCAGAAAGGAGGCCGCCCGGATGAGGTCAGGGGCCGCGTAGAAAGGAGGCCGCCTGGGGCCTGGATGAGGTCAGGGGCCGCGCAGGAAGGAGGCCGCCCGGGCGAGGTCGGCAGGGGCCGCACAGGACGCCGGCCGGACGAGGTCAGGGGCCGCGCAGAAAGGAGGCCGCACGGACAAGGTTAGGGGCCGCGCAGGAAGGAGGCCGCCCTGGCGAGGTCAGGGGCCGCGCAGGAAGAAGGCTGCCTGGGGCCTGGATGAGGTCAGGGGCCGCGCAGAAAGGAGGCCGCCCGGGCGAAGTCAGGGGCCGCACAGGAGGCCGTGGGCCACACAGGACGCCGGCCGGACGAGGTCAGGGGCCGCGCAGAAAGGAGGCCGCACGGACGAGGTCAGGGGCCGCGTAGAAAGGAGGCCGTGGGCCACACAGGACACCGCCGGATGAGGTCAGGGGCCGCGCAGGAAGGAGGCCGCACGGACGAGGTCAGGGGCCGCGTAGAAAGGAGGCTGCCTGTGGCCTGGATGAGGTCAGGGGCCGCGCAGGAAGGAAGCCGCCCGGGCGAGGTCAGGGGCCGCACAGGAGGCCGCGGGCCACACAGGACACCGCCCGGATGAGGTCAGGGGCCGCGCAGGAAAGAGGCCGCCCTGGCGAGGTCAGGGGCCGCGCAGGAAGGAGGCCGCCCGGCGAGGTCAGGGGCCGCACAGGAAGGAGGCCGCCCGGGCGAGGTCAGGGGCCGCACAGGAGGCCGCTTGGACGAGATCAGGGTCGGTGCAGGAAGGAGGCCGCCCGGATGAGATCGGGGGCCGCACCACTCACAGCAGAGTGCACAGACTCACTACACACATCACCTACTCAGATGATGGGACTGGTAGCTGTAGATCATGTGTGCTTGGTGGTGGCCCAGACGTGGGGGCCCCAGCGGCACCGGTACCAGACGTGGGGGCCCCCAGCAGCTCACCGGTACCAGACGTGGGGGCCCCCAGCGGCACCAGTACCAGACGTGGGGGCCCCAGCGGCACCAGTACCAGACGTGGGGACCCCATGTAGCAGACTGCTTCATTTCTGTGTCAGGATCTCTGCTTACTGTCAGTAAAAAGGGAAAATCTGACATCCAAGCCCCTGATCCAATACTTCTCGCAGCTGAGATCTGTTACACTGTATCCACTGTGGAGCCTGCACTGACACACTGTAACACATCAGCACAGGTCAGGAGGCTAGATACAACTGTAACAAAGCTTCAGCTGTGGAGGATCAGCTCTGCCACCTGCACATAATGTTCCCATCCACTGCGCGTCACTCACAGGAGACACCGGCCCTTTAATGACGGACAGATGCAACCGGGGCCCAATCTACAGATGGCAGCGAGGAAACCACAACGATCAGCCGGATATTGCTTTAATTATTGTATTGTTAACGTTGTTACTTATGACTTGTGTTCTGAAACTGTTAAACTGTAAAGCGCTGCGGAATATGTTGGCGCTATATAAAGATTATTATTATTATATTGCACCAGCACGAGTCCTGCGTACACGAAACGGAGCCGCCGGCACATCCGGCACCACAGCCACGTACTGTGTGGGGGCAGAACATCTAGAGCAGCAGACGACAGGCTGCTCCCTGTTACTGGGGTGCAGCTGTGCCCCATGATCTCTGCACAGTGCCCTATTTCCAGCACCGTGACCGCTTTATTATGCTCCCGCACGATTAAAAAGTCCACTGACCCCGTCCCTTTAAGGCGGGGGTTTTTTAGGGCCAAGGGGAGAATCGGTCAGTGACCTCCATGGGAACATCTGGCACTGGGCACTTCAATGGCTCATGTAATGACACCTGTTGCAGAAGTATTCACATCCACTGCAACCGCTGAATGGGGCAATTTCCTGCCCCCCCCATGCCCAGGAAGTAGGGACCCCGCCAGCCTGAGGAACAAGTGCACGCTCTTAAAGGGCCAGCGACCCTGAAGTTATAGGAAGAGCAGAATCTACAGCCGACACCAGTCCGTCCACCGTATACAGACACAGCTGCAGCTCTCAGTACTGACATGAAGTCAGAATAATGAGAGAGAGAATGTTATAAGGCATTATTATCCCTTACTGAAAAGCCAGAAGTTTCCATTTCATTAGTATTTGGTGCCATTGTCCTTACACTGAGTGACTTGGGTTAAGGTACTGCCACACTAAACAATCCCGCTAGCGATCACGATAACGACGCATACTAATGCGATCGCTAGCGGGATTGTTTCTATATCGCTAAGTGCGGCCACATTTAGCGATATAGGTAACGACGCTATCGCCGTTAGCGATCTTCTTAACGACTTTAGCGGTACAAAGTACCGCTAAATCGCTAAGAAAAGGTGCCACACTTAGCGATATATACTTACCCAGCGGGAGCGCCGACGAGAAAATAGGGTCCGGAACGATTCCAGCGACGAGCGAGATCACAGCAGGAAGCTCGTCGCTGGCAGATGCCGCACACAACAACATCGCTAACGGGATCGCTAAATAGTGACGTTTTTTAGCGATCCCGTTAGCGATATTGTTCAGTGTGGCATACCCTTTAGACGTTGGGGATCTCCTTCCACAATCTCCTTCCTTCTCACTATAGTTGGTCAGAATTTGGGCAGATTCCTCCTGACAACGCTGGTAAATCTGCTCCCGGTCTGTAGGTCCCCTCGCTCATACATTTTCCATAGGACTGAGATCAGGGCTTGGTGACGGCCGCTCCTCATTGTCACCATTCCGGCAGGAGGATTATTCTGATCTCATGTCAGGTATGGAGGAAGCTGCGGAGGTGTCTGTACATACAGAGGACGGGATCTCCGGTGTCAGCGGTAGCAGTGACATCCAGGGGACGATCGTCAGCACAATGACTGGACGCGCTCACTAGTCATGTGCAGGATCAGTAACGGTTACACTGCCACTATGGAACATAAGACCGCGCTCACCCGCATCCCGAGATCTCACTGCCGATGGTCAGCAGCAGGACACAGACTGGAGGGGGCGCTCACTGTACAGGTCAGGACACACTGCACAAACCGCCCCGGGCCGATACACGCCACCCCGGGCCCGATACACGCTGCCCACGGCCCGATACACACCGGGGGTTGGAGGTTTTCATTCTGCTTTCATCAGATCGCGTCACTTTTTGTTTAAATACTAAATAACACCACGTCAAAAAATCCATGAAGGCGGGCGGGAGGGGCCAAGCATACGAACACAAAGGGTTAATAGGATTTCCTATTCTGTTACACATTTTATTTGACAAAAGTACAAAATCTCCACCTCCCCCTGGACCACAACCCCCCCCCCCATACCCTTCAGATCTTTACAGGACCCCCGGGACCACCAGTGCCAGGCTCTCACCCAGATTCTCTCTCGGTCCCCTGATCTTCGTGTCGCCGCTCTCCCCTGTCAGCACCGGTGGTCTCTGGGACCCCCGTATACTCTCTTGGCGGCCGGACGTTTGTCTACACTGTCCAGAACGCTCCCCTCTCCCCCCAGGGTCTCCCCTCTCTACAAGCCTCCACTCTCCTTGGGGGTCCGCCCTCTCCAGCTCCCAATAAACTTACTGCAGGGGCCCCTCAGCCAGGTCTCCCATTAATCTCAACTGTCTGCCCTAGGCTGCCCTCACCCCGGGGTCTCCTGTCTGCCCTAGGCCACCCTCACCCCGAGGTCTCCTGTCTGCCCTAGGCCGCCCTCACTCAGGGGTCTCCTGTCTGCCCTAGGCGGCCCTCACCCCGGGGTCTCCTGCCTGCCCTCACCCGAGGTCTCCTGTGTGCCCTAGGCCGCCCTAACCCCGAGGTCTCCTGTCTGCCCTAGGCCACCCTCACCCAGGGTCTCCTGTCTGCTCTAGGCAGCCCTCACCCCAGGGTCTCCTGTCTGCCCTCAACCTGATGTCTCCCGTCTGCCCTAGGCGGCCCTCACCCCGGGGTCTCCTGTCTGCCCTCACCCCGAGGTCTCCTGTCTGCCCTAGGCCACCCTCACCCAGGGGTCTCCTGTCTGCCCTAGGCGGCCCTCACCCCAAGGTCTCCTGTCTGCCCTAGGCCACCCTCACCCAGGGGTCTCCTGTCTGCCTAGGCGGCCCTCACCCCGGGGTCTCCTGTCTGCCCTCACCCCGAGGTCTCCTGTCTGCCCTAGGCTGCCCTTACCCCGAGGTCTCCTGTCTGCCCAAGGCCACCCTCACCCAGGGGTCTCCTGTCTGCCCTAGGCGGCCCTCACCCCGGGGTCTCCTGCCTACCCTCAACCAGAGGTCTCCTGTCTGCCCTAGGCCGCCCTCACCCCGAGGTCTCCTGTCTGCCCTAGGCAGCCCTCACCCCGAGGTCTCTCCTGTCTGCCCTAGGCAGCCCTCATCCCGAGGTCTCCTGTCTGCCCTAGGCCGCCCTCACCTCGGGGTCTCCTGCCTGCCCTAGGCTGCCCTCACCCCGAGGTCTCCTGTCTGCCCTAGGCCACCGTCACCTAGGGGTCTCCTGTCCTGCCCTAGGCGGTCCCTCACCCCGGGGTCTCCTGTCTGCCCTAGGCCGCCCTCACCCGAGGTCTCCTGTCTGCCCTAGGCGGCCCTCACCTCGGGGTCTCCTGCCTGCCCTAGGCGGCCCTCACCCCGAGGTCTCCTGTCTGCCCTAGGCCACCGTCACCTAGGGGTCTCCTGTCTGCCTAGGCGGCCCTCACCCCGGGGTCTCCTGTCTGCCCTAGGCCGCCCTACCCCGAGGTCTCCTGTCTGCCCTAGGCCACCCTCACCCAGGGGTCTCCTGTCTGCTCTAGGCGGCCCTCACCCTGGGGTCTCCTGTCTGCCCTCACCCCGAGGTCTCCTGTCTGCCCTAGGCGGCCCTCACCCCGGGGTCTCCTGTCTGCCCTAGGCGGCCCTCACCCCGGGGGTCTCCTGTCTGCCCTCACCCCGAGGTCACCTGTCTGCCCTAGGCTGCCCTCACCCCGAGGTCTCCTGTCTGTCCTAGGCAGCCCTCACCCCGAGGTCTCCTGTCTGCCCTAGGCCACCCTCACCCAGGGGTCTCCTGTCTGCCCTAGGCGGCCCTCACCCCGGGGTCTCCTGTCTGCCCTAGGCTGCCTTCACCCCGAGGTCTCCTGTCTGCCCTAGGCCACCGTCACCTAGGGGTCTCCTGTCTGCCCTCACCCCGAGGTCTCCTGTCTGCCCTCACCCCGAGGTCTCCTGTCTGCCCTCACCCCGAGGTCTCCTGTCTGCCCTCACCCCGAGGTCTCCTGTCTGCCCTCACCCCGAGGTCTCCTGTCTGCCCTCACCCCGAGGTCTCCTGTCTGCCCTCACCCCGAGGTCTCCTGTCTGCCCTCACCCCGAGGTCTCCTGTCTGCCCTCACCCCGAGGTCTCCTGTCTGCCCTCACCCCGAGGTCTCCTGTCTGCCCTCACCCCGAGGTCTCCTGTCTGCCCTCACCCCGAGGTCTCCTGTCTGCCCTCACCCCGAGGTCTCCTGTCTGCCCTCACCCCGAGGTCTCCTGTCTGCCCTCACCCCGAGGTCTCCTGTCTGCCCTCACCCCGGGGTCTCCTGTCTGCCCTAGGCCGCCCTGGTTCCTCGGTCTCCCTCATCTCCGGGTTCCTCTCTCCCCTCATCCCCGGGGGTCCTCTTTCCCCTCATCCCTAAGGGTCTCTCTCTCATCTCCGGGGTCCTCTCTCGACTCATCCCGGGGGTCTCTCTCCTCATCTCCAGGGGTCTCCCTCATCCCCGGTGGTCCTATCTCCCCTAATCCCCGGGGTCTTTCCTCTGCCCCGGGGGTCCTCTCTCTCCTCATCCCCAGGGTCCTCTCTCCCCCATCCCCGGGGGTCTTTCCTCTGCCCCGGGGTCCTCTCTCTCCTCGTCCCCGGGGTCCTCTCTCCCTCCGTCCCCTGGGGTCCTCTCTCCCTCGTCCCCGGGGGTCCTCTCTCCCCTCGTCCCCGGGGGTCCTCTCTCCCTCAGCCCCGGGGGTCCTCTCTCCCCTCAGCCCCGGGGTCCTCTCTCCCCTCAGCCCCGGGGTCCTCTCTCCCCTCGTCCCCGGGGGTCCTCTCACCTCGTCCCCGGGGGTCCTCTCTCTCCTCAGCCCCGGGGGTCCTCTCTCTCCTCGTCCCCGGGGGTCCTCTCTCCCTCGTCCCCGGGGGTCCTCTCTCCCCTCGTCCCCGGGGGTCCTCTCTCTCCTCAGCCCGGGGTCCTCTCTCTCCTCAGCCCCGGGGGTCCTCTCTCTCCTCAGCCCCGGGGTCCTCTCTCCCCTCATCCCCGGGGTCCTCTCTCCCTCAGCCCCGGGGGTCTCTCTCTCCTCAGCCCCGGGGTCTCTCCTCAGCCCCGGGGGTCTCTCCTCAGCCCCGGGGGTTTTCTCCTCAGCCCCGGGGTCCTCTCTCTCCTCAGCCCCGGGGGTCCTCTCTCTCCTCAGCCCCGGGGTCCTCTCTCTCCTCAGCCCCGGGGGTCCTCTCTCTCCTCAGCCCCGGGGGTCCTCTCTCTCCTCATCCCGGGGTCCTCTCTCTCCTCATCCCCGGGGGTCCTCTCTCTCCTCAGCCCCAGGGTCCCTCTCCCTCATCTCCGGGGGTCCTCTCTCTCCCTTCATCCCCGGGGGTCCTCTCTCTTCCTCGTCCCCGGAGGTCTCTCCTCACCCCGGGGGGTCTCTCCTCAGCCCCGGGGGTCCCTCATCTCCGGGGGTCCTCTCTCTCTCCCTCATCCCCGGGTGTCCTCTCTTCCCTCGTCCCCGGGGGTCTCTCTCCTCATCCCCAGGGGTCTCTCTCCTCATCCCCGGGGGTCCTCTCTCTCCTCATCCCCAGGGGTCCTCTCTCCTCATCCCCAGGGTCCTCTCTCCTCATCCCCAGGGGTCCTCTCTCTCCTCATCCCCAGGGGTCCTCTCTCTCCTCATCCCCAGGGGTCCTCTCTCTCCTCATCCCCAGGGGTCCTCTCTCTCCTCATCCCCAGGGGTCCTCTCTCTCCTCATCCCCAGGGGTCCTCTCTCTCCTCATCCCCAGGGGTCCTCTCTCTCCTCATCCCCAGGGGTCCTCTCTCCTCATCCCCAGGGGTCCTCTCTCCTCATCCCCAGGGGTCCTCTCTCCTCATCCCCAGGGGTCCTCTCTCCTCATCCCCAGGGGTCCTCTCTCCTCATCCCCAGGGGTCCTCTCTCTCCTCATCCCCAGGGGTCCTCTCTCCTCATCCCCGGGAGTCCTCTCTCCTCATCCCCAGGGGTCCTCTCTCCTCATCCCCAGGGGTCCTCTCTCCTCATCCCCAGGGGTCCTCTCTCCTCATCCCAGGGGTCCTCTCTCCTCATCCCCAGGGGTCCTCTCTCCTCATCCCCAGGGGTCCTCTCTCCCCTCATCCCCAGGGGTCCTCTCTCTCCTCATCCCCAGGGGTCCTCTCTCCTCATCCCCGGGGGTCCTCTCTCCTCATCCCCAGGGGTCCTCTCTCCTCATCCCCAGGGGTCCTCTCTCCTCATCCCCAGGGGTCCTCTCTCCTCATCCCCAGGGGTCCTCTCTCTCCTCATCCCCAGGGGTCCTCTCTCTCCTCATCCCCAGGGGTCCCTCTCTCCTCATCCCCGGGGTCCTCTCTCTCCTCATCCCCGGGGGTCCTCTCTCCTCATCCCCGGGGTCCTCTCTCCTCATCCCCGGGGGTCCTCTCTCCTCATCCCCAGGGGTCCTCTCTCCTCATCCCCAGGGGTCCTCTCTCCTCATCCCCAGGGGTCCTCTCTCCTCATCCCCAGGGGTCCTCTCTCCTCATCCCCAGGGGTCCTCTCTCCTCATCCCCAGGGATCCTCTCTCCTCATCCCCAGGGGTCCCTCTCTCCTCATCCCCAGGGGTCCTCTCTCCTCATCCCCAGGGGTCCTCTCTCCTCATCCCCAGGGGTCCTCTCTCCTCATCCCCAGGGGTCCTCTCTCCTCATCCCCAGGGGTCCTCTCTCCTCATCCCCAGGGGTCCTCTCTCCTCATCCCCAGGGGTCCTCTCTCCTCATCCCCAGGGGTCCTCTCTCCTCATCCCCAGGGGTCCTCTCTCCTCATCCCCAGGGGTCCTCTCTCCTCATCCCCAGGGGTCCTCTCTCCCCTCGTCCCCAGGGGTCCTCTCTCCCCTCGTCCCCAGGGGGCCTCTCTCCCCTCGTCCCCAGGGGCCTCTCTCCCCTCATCCCCGGGGGTCCCCTCTCCCCTCATCCCCGGGGTCCCCTCTCCCCTCAGCCCCAGGGGTCCTCTCTCTCCCCTCAGCCCCGGGAGTCCTCTCTCCCCTTATCTCCGGGGGTCTCTCCTCAGCCCCGGGGGTCCTCTCCTCATCCCCGGGGTCCCCTCTCCCCATCCCCGGGGGTCTCACCTGCGTGCAGCGGCTCCTCGGCCGGGGCTCCCGTGGGTCTCTCCGCCTGTCCGTGCTGCAGGAAGGAGGCGCACAGCACCCACAACATGAGGCGGGAGCAGACGTCCATGTCCCGCGCTGCTGCCGTTGTGTCTGGGCCCAGGAGCTCGCACTTCACTGCTGTAGGAGCGGCAGTAGCTCAGAGAAGCAGCAGAGGGCGCTGTGCAGCTCCCATGCCCGGCGCAATCCACAGGGGCCAGTCCATACCACTCCCGTCCCACGGGGGGCGCTGTCTGCAGATTTCTATGGACAGTCAGAGCCCGCACACATCACCGGCCGCCGAGTCCGCACCTCACACCGGCACCGCGCTCCGCACCACGACAACTGCCGTCCCACAGGCTCCGCCCTATACTGACAGGCGGAGGACGGAAACTGACGTCAGCACGCAGGGCGGGGCGGCCAGGAGATGGCGGGGCGAGATCGAGGTGACGGGGCATCGAGAACATGGAAAAGATCGGGCGGGCAACAAGAATATAATGAGCTAATGGGCGGGGACATCCAGAGAGGCGTGGTCTACCATACGCAAGTAGGTGCTGAGGGGCGGGGCGTATCTCCAAACATGAGGAGGGCGGAGTCTCCTGCACTAAGAAGCGGCTGCAGCTCTGGAGGTGACTGAGGATAAGACACGATGTAACACCAGAATAGTGACTGCAGCTCTGGAAGTGACTGGAGGATAAGACACGATGTAACAGCAGAATAGTGACTGCAGCTCTGGAGGTGACTGGAGGATAAGACACGATGTACAAGCAGAACAGTGACTGCAGCTCTGGAGGTGACTGGAGGATAAGACATGATGTAACACCAGAATAGTGACTGCAGCTCTGGAAGTGACTGGAGGATAAGACACGATGTAACAGCAGAATAGTGACTGCAGCTCTGGAGGTGACTGAGGATAAGACACGATGTAACACCAGAATAGTGACTGCAGCTCTGGAAGTGACTGGAGGATAAGACACGATGTAACACCAGAATAGTGAGTGCAGCTCTGGAGGTGACTGGAGGATAAGACACGATGTAACACCAGAATAGTGACTGCAGCTCTGGAAGTGACTGGAGGATAAGACGATGTAACAGCAGAATAGTGACTGCAGCTCTGGAGGTGACTGGAGGATAAGACACGATGTAACACCAGAATAGTGAGTGCAGCTCTGGAGGTGACTGGAGGATAAGACGATGTAACAGCAGAATAGTGACTGCAGCTCTGGAGGTGACTGGAGGATAAGACACGATGTAACACCAGAATAGTGACTGCAGCTCTGGAAGTGACTGGAGGATAAGACGATGTAACAGCAGAATAGTGACTGCAGCTCTGGAGGTGACTGGAGGATAAGACACGATGTACAAGCAGAACAGTGACTGCAGCTCTGGAGGTGACTGGAGGATAAGACATGATGTAACAGCAGAATAGTGACTGCAGCTCTGGAGGTGACTGGAGGATAAGACACGATGTAACTACAGAATAGTGACTGCAGCTCTGGAGGTGATTGGAGGATAGGACACAATGTAACAGCAGAATATTGAGTGCAGCTCTGGAGGTGATTGGAGGATAAGACACGATGTAACAGCAGAATAGTGAGTGCAGCTCTGGAGGTGACTGGAGGATAGACACGATGTAACAGCAGAATAGTGAGTGCAGCTCTGGAGGTGACTGGAGGATAAGACACGATGTAACAGCAGAATAGTGAGTGCAGCTCTGGAGGTGACTGGAGGATAAGACACGATGTAACTGCAGAATAGTGACTGCAGCTCTGGAGGTGACTGGAGGATAAGACACGATGTAACGACAGAATAGTGACTACAGCTCTGGAGGTGACTGGAGGATGAGACACGATGTAACAGCAGAATAGTGACTGCAGCTCTGGAGGTGACTGGAGGATAAGACACGATGTAACAGCAGAATAGTGACTGCAGCTCTGGAGGTGACTGGAGGATAAGACACGATGTAACAGCAGAATAGTGACTGCAGCTCTGGAGGTGACTGGAGGATAAGACACGATGTAACAGCAGAATAGTAACTGCAGCTCTGGAGGTGACTGGAGGATAAGACACAATGTAACAGCAGAATAGTGACTGCAGCTCTGGAGGTGATTGGAGGATAAGACACAATGTAACAGCAGAATAGTGAGTGCAGCTCTGGAGGTGACTGGAGGATAAGACACGATGTAACAGCAGAATAGTGAGCGCAGCTCTGGAGGTGACTGGCGGATAAGACAATGTAACAGCAGAATAGTGACTGCAGCTCTGGAGGTGACTGGAGGATAAGACACGATGTAACAGCAGAATAGTGACTGCAGCTCTGGAGGTGACTGGAGGATAAGACACGATGTAACAGCAGAATAGTAACTGCAGCTCTGGAGGTGACTGGAGGATAAGACACAATGTAACAGCAGAATAGTGACTGCAGCTCTGGAGGTGATTGGAGGATAAGACACAATGTAACAGCAGAATAGTGACTGCAGCTCTGGAGGTGATTGGAGGATAAGACACGATGTAACAGCAGAATAGTGACTGCAGCTCTGGAGGTGACTGGAGGATAAGACGATGTAACAGCAGAATAGTGACTGCAGCTCTGGAGGAGACTGGAGGATAAGACACGATGTAACAGCAGAATAGTGAGTGCAGCTCTGGAAGTGACTGGAGGATAAGACACGATGTAACAGCAGAATAGTGACTGCAGCTCTGGGGTGACTGGAGGATAAGACATGATGTAACAGCAGAATAGTGAGTGCAGCTCTGGAGGAGACTGGAGGATAAGACACGATGTAACAGCAGAATAGTGACCGCAGCTCTGGAGGTGACTGGAGGATAAGACATGATGTAACAGCAGAATAGTGAGTGCAGCTCTGGAGGTGACTGGAGGATAAGACACGATGTAACAGCAGAATAGTGAATGCAGCTCTGGAGGTGACTGGAGGATAAGACACGATGTAACAGCAGAATAGTGACTGTAGCTCTGGAGGTGACTGGAGGATAAGACACGATGTAACAGCAGAATAGTGACTGCAGCTCTGGGGGTGACTGGAGGATAAGACACGATGTAACAGCAGAATAGTGACTGCAGCTCTGGAGGTGACTGGAGGATAAGACATGATGTAACAGCAGAATAGTGAGTGCAGCTCTGGAGGTGACTGGAGGATAAGACATGATGTAACAGCAGAATAGTGAGTGCAGCTCTGGAGGTGACTGGGGATAAGACACGATGTAACAGCAGAATAGTGAATGCAGCTCTGGAGGTGACTGGAGGATAAGACACGATGTAACAGTGAATAGTGAGTGCAGCTCTGGAGGTGACTGGAGGATAAGACACGATGTAACAGCAGAATAGTGAGTGCAGCTCTGGAGGTGACTGGAGAATAAGACACGATGTAACAGCAGAATAGTGACTGCAGCTCTGGAGGTGACTGGAGGATAAGACACGATGTAACAGCAGAATAGTGACTGCAGCTCTGGAGGTGACTGGAGGATGACACGATGTAACAGCAGAATAGTGACTGCAGCTCTGGAGGAGACTGGAGGATAAGACACGATGTAACAGCAGAATAGTGAGTGCAGCTCTGGAGGTGACTGGAGGATAAGACACGATGTAACAGCAGAATAGTGAGTGCAGCTCTGGAGGTGACTGGAAGATAAGACACGATGTAACAGCAGAATAGTGACTGCAGCTCTGGAGGTGACTGGAGTATAGGACACGATGTAACAGCAGAATAGTGAGTGCAGCTCTGGAGGTGACTGCAGTATAGGACACGATGTAACAGCAGAATAGTGAGTGCAGCTCTGGAGGTGACTGGAGAATAAGACACGATGTAACAGCAGAATAGTGAGTGCAGCTCTGGAGGTGACTGGAGGATAAGACACGATGTAACAGCAGAATAGTGACTGCAGCTCTGGAGGTGACTGGAGAATAAGACACGATGTAACAGCAGAATAGTGAGTGCAGCTCTGGAGGTGACTGGAGTATAAGACACGATGTAACAGCAGAATAGTGAGTGCAGCTCTAGAGGTGACTGGAGGATAAGACACGATGTAACAGCAGAATAGTGACTGCAGCTCTGGAGGTGACTGGAGGATAAGACACGATGTAACAGCAGAATAGTGACTGCAGCTCTGGAGGAGACTGGAGGATAAGACACGATGTAACAGCAGAATAGTGACTGCAGCTCTGGAGGTGACTGGAAGATAAGACATGATGTAACAGCAGAATAGTGACTGCAGCTCTGGAGGTGACTGGAGGATAAGACACGATGTAACAGCAGAATAGTGAGTGCAGCTCTGGAGGTGACTGGAGGATAAGACACGATGTAACAGCAGAATAGTGACTGCAGCTCTGGAGGTGACCGGAGGATAAGACACGATGTAACAGCAGAATAGTGACTGCAGCTCTGGAGGTGACTGGAGGATAAGACACGATGTAACAGCAGAATAGTGACTGCAGCTCTGGAGGTGACTGGAGAATAAGACACGATGTAACAGCAGAATAGTGACTGCAGCTCTGGAGGTGACTGGAGGATAAGACACAATGTAACAGCAGAATAGTGACTGCAGCTCTGGAGGTGACTGGAGGATAAGACACGATGTAACAGCAGAATAGTGACTGCAGCTCTGGAGGTGACTGGAGAATAAGACACGATGTAACAGCAGAATAGTGACTGCAGCTCTGGAGGTGACTGGAGGATAAGACACAATGTAACAGCAGAATAGTGACTGCAGCTCTGGAGGAGACTGGAGGATAAGACACGATGTAACAGCAGAATAGTGACTGCAGCTCTGGAGGTGACTGGAGAATAAGACACGATGTAACAGCAGAATAGTGACTGCAGCTCTGGAGGTGACTGGAGGATAAGACACAATGTAACAGCAGAATAGTGACTGCAGCTCTGGAGGTGACTGGAAGATAAGACATGATGTAACAGTAGAATAGCGAGTGCAGCTCTGGAGGAGACTGGAGGATAAGACACGATGTAACAGCAGAATAGTGACTGCAGCTCTGGATGTGACTGGAGGATAAGACACGAGGTAACAGCAGAATAGTGACTGCAGCTCTGGAGGTTACTGGAAGATAAGACACAATGTAACAGCAGAATAGTGAGTGCAGCTCTGGAGGTGACTGGAGTATAGGACACGATGTAACAGCAGAATAGTGAGTGCAGCTCTGGAGGTGACTGGAGCGTGGGCTCAGTGTGTCATGCTTCTCTCTGGTATATGACAGTTCTGGTTGCGGTGTTGCCTCCTGTAGATCGCGGTGTTGTCACAGATGCGGGAAGTGACAGTATAAAGAAGCAGGAAGCAGATATGGCGCTCGGTGACTCGTCTTATTTGTTTCCTCCGTGCAGCCGATAATGAGGAGATTGTTATTATTATTAGGCCGGAGTCAGAGACAACGTAGAAAAACATACGAACCGTAATACGCAGAGATCCGTGTGTCATCTGTACGGCGAGAATTTCTCACTGGCTTGCAAAACCGACATATAATGGATCCCAATGACAGGTTTTAAAACACAAAAGAAAGAATAGATATATACACATAGAACACATATATATATATATATATATATATTATATATATATATATATATATATTATAGGTCATACACTTCTACATACACTGTGTTCCAAATTATTATACAAATAATATTTTCTCAGATTTTCCCAAATTACCTATATGAATTGCAGTCATTGTAATTTTCCAGTCAAATAATTATTAGAGGACAATTGAAAGGTTTTTGTATAAACTGCCTATGATAACAGTATATTTTGTAAAAAATAAAACACTCAAACTGCGCTCACAATGCATGTTCCAAATTATTATGTACAGCAGAGTTTTCAACCTTTTCATTTTAATAAAGAACAAAAAAATGGTGATTTGTGAAATTATAAGCATTAGCAGGTTATTACAAACTGAAATCAAACAGTTTTCAATGCAAAACTTTATTCTAGGTGATGTTACATTGCACATAGGACCCCTTGTTGGAAAGGAGCTTCCTTGTTGGAAGGATGGAAAATCTTGAAAAATGAGATTCTCAAAGCACAATCATTAACAATTCAGAAAAGAGGGAAGAATGGGAAGCATTTAAGGAAACCAGGATGGATGAACACAGAACTTAAACACATGCTAAAAAGGAAGAAATAAATGTTTATCAAATGGAAAGAGGGAGGCATATCTAAAGAAGAATATAATGCCGTCTGCAGAACCTGCAGGGCACAAATCAGATTATCTAAAGTTGACAATGAATTAAGGCTTGCAAGTGACGTCAAAAGCAACAAAAAAGGATTTTGGGGATACGTCAAAAGTAAAAGAAAAGTCAAAGATGCTATAGGATTTTTACAGGATGAAAATGATGAAATGGTAAGAAAGGATGTTGAGAAGGCTGAACTTTTAAATTCCTATTTTGCATCTGTTTTCTCTCAGAAAGGAAATGTAACATCAACTGATCTTCACTGTCCTATTAAAGGAATAGAAGAATCCAGGATATCTATAAACAGAAAGACAGTGAGGAAACACTTAGCTAACCTAAATGAATTCAAGTCTCCAGGTCCAGATGAATTACACCCCAGAGTACTGAAGGAGATAGCAGAAGAAATTCTTGAACCACTCTCCATAATCTTTGAAAATTCTTGGAGAACAGAAGTCCCAGAAGACTGGAGAAGAGCAAATGTTGTTCCTATCTTCAAAAAGGGGAAGAAGGTGGACCCAGGGAACTACAGGCCGGTGAGTCTGACTTCTATACCAGGAAAGATCTTTGAACAAATTATTAAAGAACATGTATGCAAGTACCTGGATAAGAATGAAGTGATTAAACAGAGTCAGCATGGGTTTGTAACTAATAAGTCATGTCAGACTAACTTAATTTCCTTCTATGACAGAATCACTGACTGGGTGGATCAGGGAAATGCTGTAGATATAGTATATCTTGACTTCAGCAAAGCATTTGACAAAGTATCTCACACAATCCTTATTGAAAAAATGACTAAGTATGGAATGGACAAGGCAACTGTTAGGTGGATTCATAACTGGCTTAGTGATCGGACCCAAAGAGTGGTCGTAAATGGCTGCACATCCAGTTGGAAGAATGTCTCAAGTGGGGTACCACAAGGCTCTGTTTTGGGCCCTGTATTGTTCAACATCTTTATCAATGATTTAGATGAAGGAATTGAGGGTAAACTGATCAAATTTGCTGATGACACAAAGCTAGGAGGGGTAGCTAATACTAGAGAAGAGAGAGAGAAGATTCAAAAAGATATACATAAACTGGAGCAGTGGGCAGCAACTAACAGAATGGATTTTAACAGGGAAAAATGCAAAGTACTACATCTGGGCAATAAAAATGAAAAAAGCATATACAAAATGGGAGGAATAGGGCTAAGTAACAGCACATGTGAAAAAGACTTGGGTATACTAATTGATCACAGACTTAACATGAGTCAACAGTGTGATGCAGCAGCAAAAAATGCAAATACAATTCTAGGATGTATCAACAGAAGCATACAGTCTAGATCACGTGAGGTCATTATTGCCCTCTACTCCTCTTTGGTCAGACCTCATCTGGAATACTGTGTCAGTTTTGGGCACCACATTTTAAAAAAGACATCAACAAACTGGAGCAAGTTCAGAGAAGAGCCACCAGAATGGTGACCGGTCTGCAAACCATGTCCTATGAGGAACGGTTACAGGATTTGGGAATGTTTAGCTGCAAAAAAGAAGACTGAGAGGAGACTTAATAGCTGTCTACAAATATCTCAAGGGCTGTCACATTGTAGAAGGATCATCTTTATTCTCATTTGCACAAGGAAAGACTAGAAGCAATAGGATGAAACTGAATGGGAGGAGACACAGATTAGATATTAGAAAAAACTTTTTGACAGTTAGGGTGATCAATGAGTAGAACAGGCTGCCACGAGAGGTGGTGAGTTCTCCTTCAATGGAAGTCTTCAAACAGAGGCTGGATAGACATCTGTCTGGGATGATTTAGAGAATCCTGCTTTGAGCAGGGGGTTGGACCAGAAGGCCCAGGAGGTCCCTTCCAACTCTACCATTCTATGATTCTATGATTCTAACTCTCTCCTCCATTGAATTTGTCAGGTTTTGGATGGTTTCTGCTTCAATTGTTTTGCATGAGGACAGAATCCCTCCCAGAGCTGTTGCTTAGATGTGAACTGCCTCCCGCCATCATAGACACTCCTTTTGATGATGCTCCAGAGGTTCTCAATGGGGTTGAGGTCAGGGGAGCATGGGGGCCACACCATAAGTTTGTCCCCTTTTATGCCCATAGCAGCCAGAGATGCAGATGTGTTATGTGCAGCATGAGACGGTGCATTATCAGGCATGAAGATGATCTTGCTGCGGAATGCACGGTTCTTATTCTTGAACCATGGCAGGAAGTGCTGTTTGAGAAGCTCAACATACACTATGGAGTTCATCATTACCCCTTCAGGGATCCTAAAGGGGCCGACAATCTCTCTCCCCATGATTCCAGCCCAAAACATTACTCCACCTCCTCCTTGTTGGCGCCGTAGCCGTGTTTGCATGGGGTGTCCATCAACCAGCCATCCTCCACTCCATCCATCTGGACCCTCGAGCGTTGCACGGCACTCATCGGTGAACAAAACAGTTTTGAAGTCAGTCTTCATGTATTGTTTGGCCCACTGGAGCCATTTCTGCTTGTGTGCAGTGGATAGAGGAGGTCGACAGGATGGCTTACGCACAGCTGCAAACCTCTGAAGGACCCTGCATCTTGTTGTTCGGGGGACGTTGGAGGCACCAGCAGCTTCAAAAACTTGTCTGCTGCTATGACAAGGCTTTTTTGCCGCTGCTCTTTTAACCTGACGTAATTGCCTGTAGGAAAGAGTCCTCAATTTTCCCTTATCAGCACGCACACGTGTGTACTGTGATTCAGCTACATACTTCTTGATTGTGCGATGATCACGATGAAGTGTCTTGGCAATGTTGATTGTAGTCATGCCTTGACCTAAACACTCCACAATTTGTTGCTTCTCAGCAGCCGACACATCCTTTTTCTTTCCCATTTTGGCAGAAAATGTAGGCTGCTTAATAATATGGGACAGCCTTCTTAAGTAGTCTTGCCTTTCATTGGACTCACCTGCCAAACTAATTAGCACAGGTGTCTGCAATTGCTTACAGTGATATAAAGAGCCCTGACACACATCACCATCAATGAGTTTACCTGACAAACAAAAAAAGTCTTACCTTATCACTCCTAAACAATTTTTCCATAACAATTTGGAACACAGTGTAGTATAATAGCCGCTAATTCAATTGCCGGCTTTAATTACAGACCTGACATGAAATGACACATGGTTTACATACAGTTAACCATGTCATTTCATGTAGTTTGATATGTGGTTTTCACTAACAATTACATGAGTGTATGTGTGCAAAATTCCAGACATGTAGGTGTTAATTTAATGTGTAAATTCGTAAAAAAATGCGTGGGCTCCCGCGCTATTTTCTTCACCAGACAGGGAAAGCCAGCGAGTGGGGGCAGATAATAATAGCCCAGGGAGGGTGCATTTATTTTGTGCCCCCTCTGGCTACTAACATCTGTCCCCAGCCTCCACAGAAAAGGCAAATCTATAATTAGATTCGCCCTTTCTGGCACTTAGCCCGTCTATTCCCATTGCCTTTAGCGGTGGCTAATGGGTTAATAATGGGTTAAAGCCACCTTGCTATTGGAAGGTGACATTAAGCCGGGTTAATAATGGAGAGTTGTCAATTAGACAACTATCAATTATTAATCCTATTGTATGAAATTAAAAAAAAAAACACACACACTTTAATTAAAAATCATTTTAATGAAATAAAGACACAGTTTTTGACCATCTTTTATTGCACTGGTAATCCTTCCGAATCCCTTGTTCTCCTGTAATAAAACAAAAATAATAAAGCAACATTATTCTTACCTCTCTGCCGTTCAGTCAGGTCCCACGATGCAATCCATCTGAAGGGGTTAACAAGTGTACAGCAGGGACCGCTGCTAATGCGACCAGCCCTGCTGTAAACCCCACAGAATGAATGAATTCATGTCTGCGCAGACTCCCCGGCTGACAGGAGATGAACTGATTAGCTGGGAAGCTTAATTGATTGTTTCCCACACTATCGAGTTCACTTCAGGTCAGCCGGGGACTCCCGCTGATGGCACTGATGCTGTGCGGAGTCCCCGGCTGACCTGAAGTGAACTGATTACCAGTCACATCGCGCTGTTCTGAGGGCCTCCTCCCTGCTGGACCCCGGATCCAAGATGGCCGCTTGGTCCTTCCAGGTCCTGCAGGAAGGCGGCTTCCTCAGTGCCGGCAGAGAGCACACGGTGAGAAAGCCTCTAGCAGTGCCTGTCTGATCGCTGGTCTCACAGAGTGCTGTGCACAGTGTCAGATCAGCGATCTAACTATATACAGTGATGTCAAACCGTGGGACAAAGTAAAAATGTAAAAAAAATGAAAATCAGATATGTAAAAAAAAATTCCAAAATAAGAGAAAAAAAAAAATATTCCCCAATAAATTCATTTCTTCATGTAAATAAAAAAACAAACAATAAAAGTACACATATTTGGTATCGCCGCGTCCGTAACGACCCGTCCTATAGAACTGTCCCACTAGTTAACCCATTTAGTGAACCCCTTAAAAAAAAAAAAAAAAGCAAAAATCGATGCTTTATCATCATACTGCCGAACAAAAAGTGCAATAACACGCGATCAAAAAGACGGATATAAATAAACATGGTACCGCTGAAAACGTCATCTTGTCCCGCATAAAACGAGCCATCATACAGCATCATCAGCAAAAAAATAAAAAAGTTATAGCTCACAGAATAAAGCGATGCAAAAATAATAATTTTTAATATAAAATTGTTTTAATTGTATAAAAGCGCCAAAACATAAAAAAATGATATAAATGAGGTATCGCCTAATCGTACTAACCCGAAAAATAAAACTGCTTTATCAATTTTACCACACGCGGAAAATAAAAACGCCTCCACCCCAAAAGAAATTCATGAATTGCTGGTTTTTGTTCATTCGTCCTCCCAAAAATCGTAATAAAAAGCGAACAAAAAATGTCACCTGCTCTTAAATGGTACCAATAAAAATGTCACCTCGTCCCGCAAAAAATAAGACCTCACATGACTCTGTGGGCCAAAATATGCAAAAATTATAGATCTCAAAATCTGGTGATGCAAAAACTATTTTTTGTAATAAAAAGCATCTTTTAGCGTGACAGCTGCCAATCATAAAAACCCGCTATAAATAGTAAATCAAACCCCCCTTTATCACCCCCTTAGTTAGGGAAAAATAATTTAAAAAAAAAATGTATTTATTTCCATTTTCCCATTAGGGTTAGGGTTGGGATTATTGTTAGGGTTGGGATTAGGGGTGTGTTGGGGTTAGGGTTGGAGTTAGAATTGGGGGTTTCCGCTGTTTCGGCACATCAGGGGCTCTCCAAACATGACATGGCGTCCAATCTCAATTCCAGACAATTCTGGGTTGAAAAAGTCAAATGGTGCTCCTTCCCTTCCGAGCCCTGCCATGCGCCCAAACAGTGGTCCCCCCACATATCGGGTATCAGCGTACTCAGGACAAATTGGACAACAACTTTTGGGGTACAATTTCTCCTGTTACTCTTGGGAAAATAAAAAATTGGTGACTAAAACATAATTTTTGTGGGAAAAAAATAGGAATTTTTATTTTCATGCCCAGGCATTATAAACTTGTGTGAAGCACTTGGGGGTTCAAAGTGCTCACGACAGATCTAGATAAGTTCCTCAGGGGGTCTAGTTTCCAAAATGGGGTCACTTGTGGGGGGTTTCCACTGTTTAGGCTCATCTGGGGCACTGCAAACGGAACATGACCCCATCAACGTCTGCATTCCAAAACGTCATTACTTCCTTTCCAAGCCCTGCCGTGCGCCCAAACAGTTTCCCCCCCCCCACATATGGGGTATCAGCGTACTCAGGACAAATTGGACAACAACTTTTGAGGTCCAATTTCCTTGGGAAAAATCAAAAATTGGGGACTAAAAAATCATTTTTGTGGAAAATTGTTTTTTGTTTTTTTTTCACACCCAGGCATTATAAACTTTTGTGAAACACTTGGGGGTTCAAAGTGCTCACAACAGATCTAGATTAGTTCCTTGGGGGTCTAGTTTCTAAGAGGGTGTCACTTGTGGGGGGTTTCCACTGTTTAGGCGCATCAGAGGTTCTCCAAACGCGACATGGCGTCCAATCTCAATTCCAGCCAATTTTAGTTTGAAAAAGTCAAACGGCGCTCCTTCTCTTCTGAGCTCTGCCGTGTACCCAAACAGTGGTTTTCCCCCACCTAAGGGGTATCGGTGTACTCAGGAGAAATTGCACAACAACTTTTTCTGTCCATTTTCTCCTTTTTCCCTTGTGAAAATAAAAAAAATGTTTGTAAAAGATCATTTTTGTGACTTAAAATTTAAATGTTAATTTTTTCCTTCCACGTTACTTCAGCTCCTGTGAAGCACCTGAAGGGTTAATAAACTTCTTGAATGTGGTTTTGAGCACCTTGAGGGGTGCTGTTTTTAGAATGATATCACTTTTGGGTATTTTCTGCTATATAGACCCCTCAAAGTGACTTCAAATGTGAGGTGGTCCCTAAAAAAAATGGTTTTGTACAATTTGTTGTAAAAATGAGAAATCGCTGGTCAACTTTTAACCCTTATAATTCCCTAACAAAAATAAATTTTGGTTCCAAAATTGTGCTGATCTAAAGTAAACATGTGGGAAATGTTATTTATTAACTATTTTGTGTGACATATTTCTCTGTTTTAAGGGAATAAAAATTCAAAGTTTGAAAATTGCAAAATTTTCCAAATTTTCACCATATTTCCATTTTTTTCAAAAATAACCACAAGTTATATTGAAGAAATTTTACCACTAACGTGAAGTACAATATGTCACGAGAAAACAATCTCAGAATCGCGAAGATCCATTGAATTGTTCCAGAGTTATAACCTCATTAAGAGACAGTGGTCAGAATTGTAAAAATTGGCCCGGTCATTAACGTGCAAACCACCCTTGGGGGTAAAGGGGATAAAATAATTTTTAATTAATGTGTATTTTTTTTTTAACCATTTAATACAATAGGATTAATAATGGAGAGTTGTCTAATTGACAACTCTCCATTATTAACCCGGCTTAATGTCTCCTTTCAATAGCAAGGTGGCATTAACCCATTATTAACCCATTAGCCACCGCTAAAGGCAATGGGAATAGATGGGCTAAGTGCCAGAAAAGGCGCATCTAATAATAGATGTGCCTTTTCTGGGGTGGCTGGGGGCAGATGTTAGTAGCCAGGGGGGCACAAAAACAATGCTCCCTCCCTAGGCTATTATTATCTGTCCTTAGTCACTGGCTTTCCCTTTCTGTTGGAGAAAATACCGCAGGAGCCCACGGAATTTTTTAAAACGTATTTACACATTAAATTAACACCTACATGTCTGGAATTTTGTACACATACACTCATGTAATTGTTAATCAAAACCATATATCAAACTACAAAAAAAAATTACATGGTTAACTGTATGTAAACCATGTGTCATTTCATGTCGGGTCTGTAATAATTTACAGAAACCGGCAATTGAATTAGCGTCTATTATACTATGTAGAAGTGTATGAACTCTAAATATATATATGTATACAGGACAGACCAAAAGTTTGGACACACCTTCTCATTTAAAGATTTTTCTGTGTTTTCATGACTATGGAAATTGTACATTCACACTGAAGGCATCAAAACTATGAATTAACACATGTGGAATTATACATTATACTTTACAAAAAAGTGTGAAACAACTGAAAATATGTCTTATATTCTAGGTTCTTCACAGTAGCCACCTTTTGCTTTGATGACTGCTTTGCACACTCTTGGCATTCTCTTGATAAGCTTCAAGAGGTAGTCACCGGAAATGGTCTTCCAACAATCTTGAAGGAGTTCCCACAGATGCTTAGCTGTTGTGAATGTTTTGGAAATGAATTCTGAGCAGAAGCTCCCTCTGGTGGTTACAAACAGTACTGAACCATTCAATGAGGATTGGCAATCAGGATTCACAGACTGGCTTGATATAAGGGAGGTTCCCTCCCATCATGGTTGCCGGTGATCAATTGTTCTTGTCTCAACTGTGGTTCCTGGTTCACTTGGAAGCTTGCGGAGTCTTGCCTCTTCTTCTGCTTTGAGATAAGATATTTTCTGTTTTTGTTTTTGTGCTTACCATTTGCATATTTCTCTGTATTTCTATGAGGTTGGCCAGGTTGCCCCCGGGGGGCTTGGGCTCCTCTCAGTTCCTCTGGAGCCATTGTTATTTGTTCATTTGCCTTTTCCAGTTTTTTCAGTGGCTGTGGCTTAGTTTTGTTACACCAGAGAACTGATTTAGGTGGTAGAGGTCGTGTGATCTCAGGTGTTTTTGCAATCACTACGTTGGCATTTTTTAGGGGTTTTTTTGGATTGCAGTGAGTATCCTTTCTATCCTTTTCTGTCTAGGCAGATTGGGCCCCAGCGTTTGCTCATACTATTTTCTGTCTGTGTCTGTATTTCCTCTTGTCTAACCGCCATTACATGTTTGGGGGCTTCCTATGTTCTTTGGGGATCTGCTCCGGGCAGATAGCTTTCCTCTTTCTATCTTTAGGTGTAGTTAACCTCTCAGGCTGTGACGAGGCGTCTACGACCAATGTAGGAACGCTCCACGGCTGCCTTTAGTTGTGGTGGTTAGTCAGGGTACTGCAATCCAATAGATTCCAACCTCTCTGGTGTATTGCCGTTTTTGCCTGCTCTCCTCAGCTACCGAAACATAACAGTATCACCGGCCTAACTGAAAATTATATGGTACTCCACAGAAGGGAAAAGTAGTAAAAGGAAAAAGAAAAAAGATTGTCAGAGCTGTCAGAGATTTTTTTTTTTTTTTTCTGTTTCTTGCATTTTTTCCCTCTTTTTCTCTGGGTGCTGAGGAGGATTTTTTTTTCTCTCAATGGAGTTTGCACAGTTGTCTGGCCGTGTGGATCAGCTTGCCACTGAGGTTCAGAGTATTGCTGTCTATCTTGCTGGGTTGCCGGTTGTGGAACCTAGGATCCCCATGCCAGATTTGTTTTTGGGAGATCGGGCCAAATTTCTGAATTTCAAAAATAACTGTAAGTTGTTTTTTGCCTTAAAACCTAAGTCCTCAGGGAACGCAGCACAGCAGGTTCAAATTGTCATCTCTCTCCTGCGCGGCGATCCTCAGGATTGGGCTTTTTCCCTGACACCTGGGGACCCTGTTTTGAGTGATGTTGATGCATTTTTTCTGGCTCTGGGGTTATTGTACGATGAGCCTAATGTCACTGATCAAGCTGAAAGAACCTTGTTGGCATTAAATCAGGGGCTTGAGGACGCTGAGTTGTACTGTCAGAAATTCCAAAAATGGGCAGTCCTGACCAAATGGAATGATGATGCTTTGGCAGCCCTTTTTCGGAAGGGTCTGTCAGAGAATGTAAAAGATGTTATGGTGGGTTTCCCTGCTCCCTCTGGTCTCAATTATTCTATGTCATTAGCAATTCAAATTGACAGACGTTTGCGTGAGCGTAGAGGTATGCGTGGAATAGTGTTGCCTTGTGAACCAGCTTCTGAGCCCATGCAGTGTGATGGAGTGGCTTCTGGGGCACAGCGTCATGAGTTTCGAAAACACAATGGGTTATGTTTCTACTGTGGTGATGCCTCTCATGCTATTTCAGTCTGCCCTAAGCGGGGAAGACGTTTTGCACGCTCAGTTGTCTTGGGTAGTGTTCAGACTAAATTTCTGTTGACTGTTACCCTGATTTGCTCCCTGTCCACATTTTCTGCTCAGGATTTTGTTGATTCGGGAGCAGCTATTAACCTGATGGATTTTGATTTTGCTAAACGTTGTGGGTTTCCCTTGATACCCCTGCGGAAGTCTATTCCCCTACTGGGGATTGATTCTACCCCTTTGGCTGAGAATAAACCCCTGTTTTCTACTCAGGTGATAATGAGGGTTGAACCAGATCATCAGGAGAGTTGCAAATTTTTGGTGCTGTATAATCTGCATGACATTATCGTACTGGGTTTCCCTTGGTTACAGTCTCATAATCCTGTTTTGGATTGGAAATCTGTGTCTGTAACCAGTTGGGGCTGCCAATGTGTTAATGCCAACACTCCTGTTTTTTTCTGCCTCTCCCCAGTCTCAAGATGTTCCTGACTTTTTGACTGATTTTTCTGATGTGTTTAGCGAAAGTAAATCTGCATCCTTGCCCCCCCCATAGGAGCTATGACTGCGATACTGAATTAGTGCCTGGTAGTAAATTCCCTAAAGGTCACCTTTTTAACTTGTCTGTACCTGAACATGACGCTATGCGGTCTTATATCAAGGAGTCATTGGAGAAGGGTCATATCAGACCATCCTCTTCACCCTTGGGTGCCGGTGTTTTCTTTGTGGCCAAAAAGGATGGTTCATTGAGGCCGTGTATTGATTATCGTCTCTTGAACGAGATCACTGTGAAATATCAATATCCGTTACCCTTGATTTCTGACCTGTTTTCCAGGGTGAAAAGTGCTACTTGGTTTACTAAGCTTGACCTCAGGGAGGCGTATAACCTTATTCGCATTAAGCACGGGGATGAATGGAAGACAGCGTTTAATACCTCAGAGGGGCATTTTGAGTACCTAGTGATGCCCTTTGGGCTCACTAATGCTCCTTCCGTCTTCCAGTCCTTCATGAATGACATTTTCAGGGATTTTGTGGATAAATTTCTGATTGTTTATTTGGATGATATCTTGATTTTTTCCAATGACTGGGACTCTCATGTGAAACATGTTCGGACTGTGTTCCAGATTTTGAGAGAGAATGCTCTGTATGTGAAGGGATCAAAGTGTCTTTTTGGCGTACAGAGGATCTCATTTCTGGGATTCATTTGGTCTCCATCTGTTATTGAAATGGACCCAGTCAAGGTTCAGGCCATCTGTGATTGGGTCCAACCTACTTCATTAAAGGCTCTTCAGAGATTCTTGGGTTTTGCCAATTTTTATCGTAAATTTATTGGTAATTTCACTGTTATTGTTAAACCATTGACTGATTTGACCAAAAAGGGTTCTGATGTGGTGAATTGGCCTCCTGACACAGTCTCTGCGTTTCAGGAACTTAAGCAGAGATTCACTTCTGCTCCTGTTCTACGGCAGCCTGATGTTTCTCTGCCATTTCAGGTGGAGGTTGATGCCTCTGAAATTGGGGCAGGTGCCGTTTTGTGCCAAAGAGATCCTGAGACCTCCAAAAGTAACCCTTGTGCCTTTTTCTCTCGAAAATTTTCTCCAACTGAACGTAATTATGACGTGGGTAATCGGGAGTTATTGGCCATGAAGTGGGCTTTTGAAGAGTGGAGACATTGGCTGGAGGGAGCCAAACATCAGGTGGTGGTCCTCACGGACCATAAGAATCTGGTTTATCTGGAATCAGCCAAGCGACTTAATCCTAGACAGGCCAGGTGGGCCTTGTTTTTCACACGTTTTAATTTTGTGGTTTCCTTTCTTCCTGGCACTAAGAATGTTAAGGCGGATGCCCTCTCGAGGAGTTTCCTTGCGGACTCTCCTGAGTTATCTGATCCTGCTGTTATTTTGAAAGAGGGTGTAGTTCTTTCCGCCATCTCGCCCAATTTGAGACTGGCTCTGGAAGGGTGTCAGGAGGATAAACCCGAGCGCTGCCCTATTGGGAAATTGTTTGTCCCAGACCGGTGGAAAAAGAGTGTGATGTCTGAGATTCATTGTTCCGCGTTGGCCGGTCATCCCGGAATTTTTGGTACCAGAGACTTGGTGAGTCGGTCCTTTTGGTGGCCTACTTTGTCTCGTGACGTCAGGGAGTTTGTGCAGTCCTGTGGGACTGGCTCTCGCTCCAAGCCTTGCTCTCGCTCTAGTGGTTTGTTGATGCCATTGCCTGTGCCCAAGAGGCCATGGACCCATATCTCTATGGATTTTATTTCCGACCTCCCTGTTTCTCAGAGAATGACCGTTATCTGGGTGATTTGTGATAGGTTTTCCAAGATGATACATCTTGTGTCATTACCTAAGTTGCCTTCCTCCTCCGAATTGGTGCCTTTGTTCCTTCAGCACGTGGTTCGGTTACACGGCATTCCTGAGAACATTGTGTCTGACAGAGGAGTCCAGTTTGTTTCCAGATTTTGGAGGACTTTTTGTTCTAAACTTGGTGTTCAATTGTCTTTCTCCTCTGCTTTTCATCCTCAGACCAATGGACAAACTGAGAGAACAAACCGGACATTGGAGACTTATCTGAGATGCTTTGTGTCTGCTGATCAGGATGACTGGGTCTCTTTTTTGCCTTTGGCTGAGTTTGCTCTTAATAATAGGGCTAGGTCTGCCGCTTTGATGTCCCCATTTTTCTGCAATTTTGTGTTTCACCCTCGATTTTCTTCGGGACAGGCGGAGGCTTCTGTCTGTCCAGGTGTTGACTTGTTGTGGAGCGAATGCAGCAGATTTGGGACCAAGTAGTGGAGAGGTTGTCCCTCTCTCAGGAGAAGGCCCAGCGGTTTGCCAACCGGCATAGGACTGATGGTCCTCGGTTTAACCCCTTACTGCCATCCGACGTACTATCCCGTCCATGGTACCTGGGCCCGTATGACCATGGACGGGATAATACGTCCCAGCGATCGGACGCGCTCCCGGGGGAGCGCAGCCGATCGCGGCCGGGTGTCAGCTGATTATCACAGCTGACACCCGGCACTATGTGTCAGGAGCAGTCACGGACCGCTCCCGGCACATTAACCCCTGGCACACCGTGATCAAACATGATCGCGGTGTACCGGGGGCACAGGGGAGGATCGCGCAGGGAGGGGGCTCCCTGCGCGCTCCCCTGAGACCCTCAGAGACCCTGTTCCGAGGGTCCGTCCTCCCTACAGGTCCCCGGATCCAAGATGGCGCCGGGGTCCTGCAGGGAGGCGGCTTCCTCAGTGCCTGCTGAGAGCACACGGTGAGAAAGCCTCTAGCAGTGCCTGTCTGATTGCTGGTCTCACAGAGTGCTGTGCACAGTGTCAGATCAGCGATCTAAGTATATACAGTGATATCCCACCCTGGAACAAAGTAAAAAAGTTAAAAAAAATAAAAATCAGATATGTAAAAAAAAAATCCAAAATAATAGAAAAAAAAAATATTCCCCAATAAATTCATTTCTTCATGTAAATAAAAAAACAAGCAATAAAAGTACACATATTTGGTATCGTCGCGTCCGTAACGACCCCCCCATAGAACTGTCCCACTAGTTAACCCCTTTAGTGAACCCCTTAAAAAAAAAAAAGCAAAAATCGATGCTTTATCATCATACCACAGAACAAAAAGTGCAATAACACGCGATCAAAAAGACGGATATAAATAAACATGGTACCGCTGAAAACGTCATCTTGTCCCGCAAAAAACGAGCCATCATACAGCATCATCAACGAAAAAATAAAAAAGTTATAGCTCGCAGAATAAAGCGATGCAAAAATAATCATTTTTTATATAAAATTGGTTTTATTCTATAAAAGCGCCAAAACATAAAAACATGATATAAATGAGGTATCGCCATAATCGTACTGACCCGAAGAATAAAACTGCTTCATCAATTTTACCACACGCGGAACGGTATAAACGTCTCCCCCAAAAGAAATTCATGAATTGCTGATTTTTGTTCATTCTAACCTCCCAAAAATCGAAATAAAAAGCGATCAAAAAACGTCACATGCTCAAATATGGTACCAATAAAACATCACCTCGTCCCGCAAAAAATAAGACCTCACATGACTCTGTGGGCCAAAATATGCAAAAATTATAGCTCTCAAAATGTGGTGATGCAAAAACTATTTTTTGCAATAAAAAGCGTCTTTTAGCGTGACAGCTGCCAATCATAAAAACCCGCTATAAATAGTAAATCAAACCCCCCTTTATCACCCCCTTAGTTAGGGAAAAATAATAAAATTAAAAAAAAGTATTTATTTCCATTTTCCCATTAGGGTTAGGGTTGCGGCTAAAGTTAGGGTTAGGGTTGGCGCTAAAGTTAGGATTAGGGTTAGGGTTGGGATTAGGGTTAAGGGTGTGTTAGGGTTAGGTTTGTGGTTAGGGTTGGGACTAGGGTTAGGGGTGTGTTGGGGTTAGGGTTGGAGTTATAATTGGGGGGTTTCCGCTGTTTAGGCACATCAGGGGCTCTCCAAATGTGACATGGCGTCTGATCTCAATTCCAGCCAATTCTGCATTGAAAAAGTCAAACGGTGCTCCTTCACTTCTGAGCTCTGCCATGCACCCAAACAGTAGTTTACCCCCGCATATGGGGTATCAGCGTACTCTGGACCCCAAGAGTTATTGTGCAATTTGTCCTATTTCTTCTGTTACCCTTGGGAAAATAAAAAACTGGGGGTAAAAATATCATTTTTTAAAAAAAAAAATGATTTTTTTGTGTTTACGACTGTACGTTATAAACTTCTGTGAAGCACTTGGGGCTTCATAGCGCTCACCACACATCTAGATAAGTTCCTTGTGGGGTCTATTTTCCAAAATGGGGTCACTTGTGGGGGGTTTCCACTGTTTAGGCGCATCAGGGGCTCTCCAAATGCGATATGACTCCCCCAGACCATTCCATCAAAGTCTGCAATCCAAAACATCACTACTTCCCTTCCGAACCCCAACGTGTACCCATACAATAGTTTTCTCCCACATATTGGGTATCAGCGTACTCATGACAAATTGGACAACAACTTTTGGGGTCCAATTTCTCCTGTTACCCTTGTGAAAATAAAATATTGGGGGCGAAAAAATCATTTTTGCAAAAAAAAAAAATAATTTTTTATTTTTACGGCTGTACGTTATAAATTTCTGTGAAGCACTTCGGGGTTCAAAGTGCTCACCACACATCTAGATAAGTTCCTTGTGGGGTCTATTTTCCAAAATGGGGTCACTTGTGGGGGGTTTCCACTGTTTAGGCGCATCAGGGGCTCTCCAAATGTGACATGACTCCCCCAGACCATTCCATCAAAGTCTGCAATCCAAAACATCACTACTTCCCTTCCGAGCCCCAACGTGTACCCATACAGTAGTTTTCTCCCACATATTGGGTATCAGCGTACTCATGACAAATTGGACAACAACTTTTTGGGTCCAATTTCTCCTGTTACCCTTGTGAAAATAAAATATTGGGGGCGAAAAAAATCATTTTTGCAAAAAAAAAAAAAAAATTTTTTATTTTTACGGCTGTACGTTATAAACTTCTGTGAAGCACTTCGGGGTTCAAAGTGCTCACCACACATCTAGATAAGTTCCTTGTGGGGTCTATTTTCCAAAATGGGGTCACTTGTGGGGGGTTTCCACTGTTTAGGTGCATCAGGGGCTCTCCAAATGCGACATGACGCCCCCAGACCATTCCATCAAAGTCTGCAATCCAAAACGTCACTACTTCCCTTCCGAGCCCCGACGTGCGCCCATACAGTAGTTTTCTCCCACATATTGGGTATCAGCGTACTCAGGACGAATTGGACAACAACTTTTGGGGTCCAATTTCTCCTGTTACCCTTGTGAAAATAAAATATTGGGGGCAAAAAAATCATTTTTGTAAAAAAAAAAAAAAGATTTTTATTTTACAGCTGTACGTTATAAACTTCTGTGAAGCACTTCGAGGTACAAAGTGTCTCACCACACATCTACTTAAGTTCCTTGAGGGGTCTATTTTCCAAAATGGGGTCACTTGTGTGGGGTTTCCACTGTTTAGGCAGATCAGGAGCTCTCCAAACACGACATGGCATCCAGCCAATTCTGTGTTAAAAAAGTCGAACGGCGCTCCTTCCCTTCCAAACTCTGCCATGCACCTAAACAGTGGTTTACCCCCACATATGGGGTATCAGCGTACTCAGGACAAATTGCACAATAACTTTGGAGTCTTGTTACCCTTGGGAAAATAAAAATTGGGGTGAAAAGATCATTTTTGTGGAAAAAATATGATTTTTTAATTTTACGGCTCTACGTTATAAACTTGTGTTAAGCACTTTGGGATTCAAATTGCTCACCAAAGATCTAGATAAGTTCCTTAGGGGGTCTAGTTTCCCAAATGGGGTCACTTGTGGGGGGTTTCCACTGTTTAGGCACATCAGGGGCTCTCCAAATGCAACATGGCGTCCAATCTCAATTCCAGCCAATTTTGTTTGGAAAAAGTCAAATGGTGCTCCTTCCATTCCGAGCTCTGCTATGTGCCCAAACAGTGGTTCCCCCCCACATATGGGGTATCAGCGTACTCAGGACAAATTGGACATCAACTTTTGTGGTCCAATTTCTCCTGTTACCCTTGGGAAAATAAAAAATTAGTGACTAAAAGATCATTTTTGTGGGAAAAAAATAGGATTTTTTATTTTCATGCTCGGGCATTATAAACTTGTGTGAAGCACTTGGAGGTTCAAAGTGCTCACCAAAGATCTAGATAAGCTCTTTAGGGGGTCTAGTTTCCAAAATGGGGTCACTTGTGGGGGGTTTCCACTGTTTAGGCTTATCTGGGGCACTGCAAACGGAACATGACCCCCATCAATGTTTGCATTCCAAAACGTTACTGCTTCCTTTCCAAGCCCTGCCGTGCGCCCAAACAGTTTCTCCCCCCCACATATGGGGTATCAGCGTACTCAGGACAAATTGGACAACAACTTTTAGGGTCCAATTTCCTTGGGAAAAATCAAAAATTTGGGACTAAAAAATCATTTTTGTGGAAAATTGTTTTTTTTATTTTTCAGACCCAGGCATTATAAACTTTTGTGAAACATTTGGGGGTTCAAAGTGCTCACAACAGATCTAGATAAGTTCCTTAGGGGTCTAGTTTCCAAAATGGTGTCACTTGTGGGGGGTTTCCACTGTTTAGGCACATCAGGGGCACTGCAAACACGACATGGCGTCCAATCTCAATTCCAGCCAATTTTAGTTTGAAAAAGTCAAACGGCGCTCCTTCCCTTACGAGCTCTGCCGTGTGCCCAAAAAGTGGTTTTCCCCCACATATGGGGTATTGGCATACTCAGGAAAAATTGCACAACAACCTTATCTGTCCATTTGCTTCTTTTACCCTTGTTAAAATAAAAAAAAAGTTTGTAATAGATAATTTTTGTGGCTAAAAAGTTAAATATTCATTTTTTCCTTCCACGTTGCTTCAGCTCCTGTGAAGCACCTGAAGGGTTAATAAACTTCTTGAATGTGGTTTTGAGTACCTTGAGGGGTGCAGTTTTTAGAATGGTGTCACTTTTGGGTATTTTCTGCTATATAGACCCCTCAAAGTGACTTCAAATATGAGGTGGTCCCTAAAAAAAATGGCTTTGTAAATTTTGTTGTAAAAATGAGAAATCGCTGGTCAACTTTTAATTCTTATAATTTCCTAAGAAAAAAAAAATTTGGTTCCAAAATTGTGCTGATGTAAAGTAGACATGTGGGAAATGTTATTTCTTAACTATTTTGTGTGACATATTTCTCTGTTTTAAGGGAATAAAAATTCAAAGTTTGAAAATTGCAAAATTTTCAAAATTTTCGCCATATTTGCGTTTTTTTCAAAAATAAACGCAAGTTATATGGAAGAAATTTTACCACTATCATGAAGTACAATATGTCACGAGAAAACATTCTCAGAATTACGAAGATCCGTTGAAGCGTTCCAGAGTTATAACCTCATAAAGAGACAGTGGTCAGAATTGTAAAAATTGGCCCGGTCATTAACGTGCAAACCACCCTTGGGAGTTAAGGGGTTAAAGTGGGGGACTTGGTCTGGTTGTCCTCAAGACATATCCCTATGAGAGTTGCATCTCCTAAGTTTAAGCCTAGGTTCATTGGACCTTATAAGATCTTGGAGATTCTTAATCCTGTTTCCTTTCGTTTACTTCTTCAAGGGACATTTAAGATCCATAATGTGTTCCACAAGTCCTTATTGAAGAGGTTTGTTGAGCCAGTGGTTCCATGCTGCTGTGCCTCCTGACCCTGTTTTGGTTGAGGGCAATCTGGAGTATGTGGTTGAGAAAATATTGGATTCTCGTTTTTCTAGACAGAAACTCCAGTATTTGGTTAAGTGGAGAGGTTACGGTCAGGAGGACAATTCTTGGGTGTTTGCTTCAGACATCCATGCTAGGAGACTGATCCGTGCCTATCACCGAGCTCATCCTGATCGGCCTGGTTGCACAAATGAGGGTTCGGTGACCCCTCCTCAAGGCGGGGGGTACTGTTATGAATGTTTTAGAAATGAATTCTGAGCAGAAGCTCCCTCTGGTGGTTACAAACAGTACTGAACCATTCAATGAGGATTGGCAATCAGGATTCACAGACTGGCTTGATATAAGGGAGGTTCCCTCCTATCATGGTTTCCGGTGATCAATTGTTCTTGTCTCAACGTTGTTTCCTGGTTCACTTGGAAGCTTGCTGAGTCTTGCGTCTTCTCCTGCTCTCAGATAAGATATTTTCTGTTTTTTGTTTTTGTGCTTGCCATTTGTATATTTCTCTGCATTTCTGTGAGGTTAGCCAGGTTCCCCTCCCCGGGGGGCTTGGGCTCCTCTCAGTTCCTCTCGAGCCATTGTTATTTGTTCATTTGCCTTTTCCAGTTTTTTCAGTGGCTGCGGCTTATTTTTGTTACACCAGAGAACTAATTTAGGTGGTAGAGGTCGTGTGATCTCAGGTGTTTTTGTAATTAGTAGCGTTGGCTTTTTTTTAGGGTTTTTTGGAATTGCAGTAAGTATCCTTCCTATCCTTTTCTTTCTAGGAAGATTGGTGTAAGGTTCCTTGTCTCTGTTGACATGTTCCTTGAAACTCAGTTTTCCGTCGGCCATTTTGCTTTCTGTCTTTCTGCAGCTCTTGCCCTCAGTTAATATGGAGTTTCCAGTTTTCATGTTCCCGCCCTGATTTTCTCCCTCTTGCCTCTTAAGCAGCCTCACTGAACAATCAGTGCTCCTGAATCAAGCCTCAGTCAGGCTGTGACTGACTCCTGGAAACCTTGGACTTTGTACTCCAGCTATTTCCTACTGAGGAACCTTGGAACACTTTTGGACTCTGGAAACCTGCTGTTTGGTGAATCCATGTTTGCAGAGGAATTACGGTACAGAGAAGAGATCCTGAACATGCTTTGGAGAGTTATTGTAGTGCTTGAAGTTACTCTGGCCTGCTGTGTCTCCTGTCGCTGTTCCTGCAAACTGTGTGACCTTTTCTGCATGCTTGTATGAAGTAATACAAGTAATTTCATATCAACCTGTGTCTCATGTGTTTTCCTCGCACCCAAGCACAAGATGCTATAGGAACTGTACACTATACATGACAAGATTCAGGAGCCAATGTTTAGTGTCTGCTGGGTCTGGGAAGGCCGTGTCTGCTGTGACTGTGGATATCAGATGTCCGTTTAATACCTTCTGTGATGACAGTGGTTGTGACTTCTCACAACCATTCCAGGTGAGCGCATTCCCTTAAATGTTACTCTGGAGTGTTACCACAGGTAAACACTATTGTTTTTTTTTTCCTTTCCTCTTCTCCTTCCAGCACTTCTGCCTTAAAAGATCTGGAAGATGGAGGCCCGCATAAAGGAGCTTTGCGGAGTGACTGATACAATCCTTGCAGATATACAGACTATAAAGACCCGTTTTGCAAGCCTACAGGACCTCACTAATCATAATTTGCAAGTGTTTGGACAGACTATCCAGGAATTGCGAGCCAGGATTGAGGCTCTAGAGGAACGAGTCCAGGCTCCTGCCATAACCCCAAGTTCTGGGATCCCCAAATTACCTCCTTTTCGTTTTGGCGGTGAACGTGTGAAATTCAGGGGATTTATTAATCAATGCAATTTATTTTTCTCTGCACATGCTTCACAATTTCCCACTGAACGATCCAAAGTGCTTACTATAATCATGTTGCTTACCAATAAGGCTTTGATGTGGGCAAACCCTCTGATTGAGACTGAGGATGATTGTTTGAATCACCTTGATGCTTTTATTTCAGCCATGGGGCAGGTGTTTGATGACCCCAATCGAGGTGCAACAGCTGAAGCAGCCATGTTAACTTTGCGCCAAGGTAAGCGTTCAGTAGCCGAATATGCCCTGGATTTCAGGAGATGGGCTCTTGATACCACTTGGGACACTTCCGCCAAAAAATCTATTTTTCGGAAAGGGTTGTCTCCACTGATTAAGGATGAACTTGCTCGTGCCGACCCTCCCACTGCGTTAGGTGACTTTATTAACTATTGTATCCGTATTGATGCTCGTCTGACTGAACGCAGACAAGAGAGATGGTTCGAAAATAATTGCACTAACCTTTTCCTACCTCCCTCCTCAGCTAAGGAACCTTTGAGTAGGATCACAAGGGAACCAGAACCTGAACCCATGCAGGTGGACTCTTTACAAAGACGGGTTAGTGATGCACGCAAAGAACATAGTTTAAAGGAAAATCTATGTTTCTACTGTGGTAAGTCAGGGCACTTCATTATAAACTGCCCCAGCCTTTCTCGTAAGACTACTGCAGCAGTCATTCACTGTGAGTGTTGCGAGAGGAGCTCTGTCATGTCCGAGCCTCAGGCTCCAGAGAGATCTGCTGCAAGAGATCTTGATTTTTCGGACTTAAACTCTGTTAGTTCTGGGGACAATGACGGTATAAACGCTGCAATTTTTCAAGTTTCCTCAGCGGTGTCCCAGCTGAGTTGTAAAAGAAACAATTCTCATTGCTTCCTTTCCATCAAACTCTGGGTTGACTCAGTCTGGGTGTCTAGCTCTGCTATGATCGACTCAGGAGCAAGTGGAAATTTTATGGATATCTCCTTTGCTCTGAAACAGGGGATACGTTCAGTGAAGAAGGCTACTCCAGTACAGATGGAGACTGTGGATGGCTCCCTGCTGACCTCTGGACCAGTGGATCAGGAAACAGAGCCTTTGAGGGTCCTTATGGGTAAAGATCATCAGGAGAAAATGTCTTTTATGCTTATCTCTTCTCCCCACTTTCCCATTATTCTAGGGCTACCATGGCTGCAGGCGCAGAATCCTACGATTAACTGGGAGACCAAGGAATTACACTTTCCGGAGAAACAGATGAGTCAAGGAGTTTCAGCTTGCTCTGTTCCTAAAGGAACCATGTCAGTCCCTGGACTACCAGCTGTATACCAGGACTATGTGGATTTATGTGACAAGAAGAACGCTGATCAGCTTCCTCCTCACCGTCCATATGATTGTCCAATTGAATTATTGCCTGGAGCCGAGATACCTTTTGGTAAGATCTACCCCTAGCGGGGCCCGAGCTAAAAGCTTTGAAGGACTACATAGATGAAAATCTAGCCAAGGGCTTCATACGCCCCTCTTCATCTCCTGCAGGTGCACCCATCTTCTTTGTGAAGAAGAAAGATGGATCTCTGAGACCCTGCATAGACTATAGGGAACTCAATAAGGTTACTATTAGAAACCGTTATCCATTGCCTTTAATCCCTGAGTTGTTGGAGAGAGTGCGGCATGCCAAAATTTTCTCTAAACTGGATCTCCGTGGGGCCTATAACTTGGTCCGTATTAGACCTGGGGATGAATGGAAGACTGCATTCAGGTCACGCTATGGACACTTTGAATATCTAGTTATGCCTTTTGGTCTGAGTACCGCCCCAGCCACTTTCCAACACTTGGTGAATGACATCTTCAGTGATCTCCTAGATACATTTGTGGTGATTTATCTGGATGATATTCTAATTTTTTCTAACTCCACAGAGGAACATCATGGACATGTGAGAATGGTCTTAGAACGCCTAAGACAAAACCATCTCTACATCAAACTTGAAAAGTGTGAATTCCATAGGACCGAAATTCAATTTCTGGGGTATGTACTATCTACGCAAGGGATTAGTATGGATGGAAGCAAGACCCAAGCCATCAAGGATTGGCCAATTCCTAGAAATGTGAAGGAGGTGCAGCGTTTCATCGGGTTTGCCAACTTCTATAGACGTTTCATTAAGAATTTTTCTGAGGTAGTGTCACCTATCACCCAACTTACCCGGAAACAGTCTAGGTTCTCCTGGACCCCGCAAGCCCAGGAAGCATTTTACTGTCTAAAGGATAAATTTACCACCGCACCTATCTTAGTACATCCCAACCCCGAGCTTGCCTTCATAATAAGAGTGGATGCTTCAGACTGTGCCGTTGGAGCTATACTCTCTCAGAGAACAGGTGAGAAGAATGTCTTGCATCCCTGTGCTTTCTTTTCCCAGCAGTTGTCTTCGGCTGAGAGGAACTACGATGTGGGCAATAGACAATTGTTGGCCATTATTGCCGCCTTCAAGGAATGGAGACACCTTCTTCAGGGAGCTGCACAGCAAATAGTCGTCCTGACAGACCATCGTAACCTTGAATTTATCAGGTCGGCTAAGTGCCTGACTCCTCGCCAGGCTCGCTGGAATCTTTTCCTAAACCAATTTAATTTTGTAATTTCTTATAGACCAGGATCGCGCAATGGAAAGGCTGATGCACTCTCTACCGTGTTTCCCCGATAGTAAGACAGTGTCTTACTTTCTTTTTATCCCCAAAAACCCCACTATGTCTTACTTTCGGGGTATGTCTTATATTGAAAAAAAATTACCTGTATCTAACCCAGTGTGATACAGTACCACCTGCTGTATTTAATCCAGTGTGACACCTGCTGATACCCACTGGGTTACATACAGCAGATGATACCCCAGTATGCCAGTGTATATGTTTTACTGATGTATGATTACTGTGTATACGTCGCCGCGTCTGCCATCTACCACCAGAAAAACTCACCGCCGCCTTCCGCCACGGGCTCCGGCTCCCTGCAGCCGCTGGTCCCGCCGTCCTCCGTCGCACCGTTCGCCCGCAGTCCCGGGCTGAAGTTCTCGCGCGCTCTATTTAAATTTCTTCTTCGGTCCCGAAACGTCATCACGTTGGTCACTCACGTGACCGGAGGCTGCAGTGATAGACAGTTCTCTCCAGCCTCCGGTCACGTGAGTGACCAACGTGATGACGTTTCGGGACCGAAGAAGAAATTTAAATAGAGCGCGCGAGAACTTCAGCCCGGGACTGCGGGCGAACGGAGCGACGGAGGACGGCGGGACCAGCGGCTGCAGGGAGCCGGAGCCCGTGGCGGAAGGCGGCAGTGGTAGATGACAGACGCGGCGACGTATGGAGAGGGGGACGGTGCGGACGTGGGCAGGAAGCGGCACGCAGCTAGATGAGAGGGAGGCGGTAATACCCCCGTGTTTCCCCGAAAGTAAGACATATGTCTTACTTTCGGGGTACGGCTTATATTAGCCGACCCCTCTGAAACTCCCGATACGTCTTACAATCGAGGGTGTCTTACTATCGGGGAAACACGGTAGGATTTATTCAGCAGAGACACGTCCACTTACTCCTCCTAAGACTATTCTTCCTGACTCTAGATTCCTGGGAGTGATTCATAATCAAGACCTACTTAAGGACATCAAGGAAGCATACCATGCGGATTCTTTGTTGGCTCAACCCCCAAGGGACGTAAGTCTTGTCTTTAAGAATGGTGTATGGATTCAGGGACAACGTCTGTATATACCTGAAACAGTCAGATTGAGAGTATTGCAACTCATCCACGATTCCAAGATAGCTGGGCATAGGGGAATTCTAAAGACACAAGAATTTCTTTCTCGTTTCTTTTGGTGGCCCACTTACAGGAAAGATGTCTTAAACTATGTCACTTCATGTGAAGTCTGTGCAAGATGCAAAACACCTCGCTCCTCACCAACTGGTCTGTTACAACCTCTTCCCACCCCGTCCCGCCCGTGGGGATCCATTTCTATGGACTTCATTGTGGAGTTACCAACCTCTCAAGGGAAGAACACCATTCTAGTGGTGGTTGATCGTTTAACAAAGGCAGCTCATTTTATCCCTTGTGTCGGCTTACCCACTGCAAAACAGACATCAGACTTGATGATTAAGAATGTGTTTCGCTTACATAGAGTACCGGATGAGGTTATTTCGGATCGAGGGGTGCAATTCACTTCAAGGTGTTGGCAAAATTTCTGTGCCGCATTGGACATTAAAGTAAACCTTTCTTCTGCTTTTCATCCCCAGACTAATGGACAGACAGAACGAACCAATCAGACCCTGGAGCAGTATCTCCGCTGTTTTATCTGCCACCTACAAGATGATTGGGTGGATCTACTTCCACTGGCTGAGTTCTCTTATAACAACTCTCAGAGCGCCTCCACTAAGCAGTCTCCTTTTTACTCCAATCTAGGTTATCATCCTAACATTCTTCCTCGATTTCCCATAGATACGCCCTTGCCGGCAGTGGCTGAAAGAATCACTTCTTTACAAAAGAATATGGATCTGTCAAGGTAAAATATAATTTTCTACTATACTTTTATATTCATAGTGTGTATATGTATTTTATAAACACAAAGTTTTCCTTAAAAGAATAATAAGATAATGTTAGTATCTGCTGGTGTTTGTCTCCATCTTGTGTCCTATCACTGTATTACACTAAATTGAACTGGATCCACTAAAATGTCCCCCACCTTTGGAGAATTGAGGAAACACATGATACACGAGAACAATAGAATCTTTCTTCAAGAAACGAAACTGAGGATGACAACACGATCAAGGAGGACTTAGAAGAAGATCTAAGGACCAATTAGGATGACCAGATGCTGAATATATACATATATGGACATCATTCAGCATATCTCTTTCTCCTCAATCCCGCCTTTACTCCACCCCAATATTCTGTGTATGTAATCTTATGTACGTGAATAAAAAGTTCAGTGCTTACTGGAGATGGCCGCCTAATAGCACCATTTTCTTTAGGGCACGTTCTGAAGTCTGAACCAGCGTATTGCCTGATTCATTCTCGGTCGACCCGTGCTCTTAGTCTAATTTGGAGTGACTGGAGGATGAGTGGTTTGTCGTTACGACCCCGACATATCTTCTAAAGGAAAATCTAGAATTGTGTTATGTTTCGGTAACTGAGGAGTGCAGGTAAAAAAGGCAATACACCAGAGCAGTTGGAATCTATGAGATTGCAGTACCCTGACTAACCACCACAACTAGAGGCAGCCGTGGAGCATTCCTACGTTGGTCCTAGACGCCTCGTCACAGCCTGAGAAACTAACTACACCTAAAGATAGAAATAGGAAAGCTATCTGCCCCGGAGCAGAACCCCAAAGAACATAGAAAGCCCCCAAACATGTAATGGCTGTTAGACAAGAAGAAACACTGACACAGACAGAGAATAGTATGAGCAAACGTTGGGGCCCAAACTAACTAAATAGAAAAGGATAGGAAGGGTACTTACTGCAATCCCAAAAAACCCTGCAAAGCACCAACTCTACTAATTTCAAAAACACCTGAGATCACACGACCTCTACCACCTAAATTAGTTCTCTGGTGTAACAAAATCAAAACAGCAGCCACTGAAGAAACTGGAAAAAGCAAAAGTACAAACATCAGTGGCTGAACTAAACTGAGAGGGCAAAAGCCCCCGGAGGGGACCCTGAAGGCCCCCACAGAAGTGCAGGACAAAATGCAAAAATAAAGCACAAAATCAAAAAGAAGAAAATGTCTTATCTGTTAGCAGGAGATGCAGACACGACACAGCAGGCTACAAGGGAAACAGGAATCATGGAGTGAGACCAGAACAATTGATCACGGCAACCCTGATGGGAAGGCGACTCCCTTATATAAGACCAGTCAGTAACACCTGATTCCCACTCCTCACAATCTTCACTGGACAGTCCAGTACCGCTTGTAACCACCAGAGGGAGCCTCTGCTCAGAACTCATTTCAAGTCCATTCACAACAGTACCCCCCCCTTGAGGAGGGGTCACCGAACCCTCACTTGAGCAACCAGGTCGGTCAGGATGAGTACTATGATACGCACGGATGAGTCTCCTAGCATGGATGTCCGAAGCAAACACCCAAGAATTGTCTTCCTGACCATAACCTCTCCATTTAACCAAATACTGGAGTTTCCGTCTAGAAAAACGAGAATTCAATATTTTCTCAACCACATACTCCAGATTGCCCTCAACCAAAACAGGGCCAGGAGGCACAGTAGTAGGAACCACTGGCTCAACAAACCTCTTCAACAAGGACTTGTGGAACACGTTATGGATCTTAAATGTCCCTGGAAGAAGCAAACGAAAAGAAACAGGATTAAGAATCTCCATGATCTTATAAGGTCCAATGAACCTAGGCTTAAATTTAGGAGATGCCACTCTCATAGGAATATTTTTTGAGGACAACCAGACCAAGTCCCCCACTTTAAACCGAGGACCATCAGTCCTATGCCGGTTAGCAAACCGCTGGGCCCTCTCCTGAGAGAGGGACAACCTCTCCACTACCTGGTCCCAAATCTGTTGCATACGCTCCACAACAGAGTCAACACCTGGACAGACAGAAGCCTCCGTCTGTCCTGAAGAAAATCGAGGGTGAAACCCAGAATTACAGAAAAATGGAGACATCAAAGTGGCAGAGCTAGCCCTATTATTAAGAGCAAACTCAGCCAAAGGCAAAAAAGAGACCCAGTCATCCTGATCAGCAGACACAAAGCATCTTAGATAAGTCTCCAATGTCTGGTTTGTTCTCTCAGTTTGACCATTGGTCTGAGGATGAAACGCCGAGGAGAAAGACAATTGAACACCAAGTTTAGAACAAAAGGTCCTCCAAAATCTTGAAACAAACTGGACTCCTCTGTCAGACACAATGTTCTCAGGAATGCCGTGTAAATGAACCACGTGCTGAAGGAACAAAGGCACCAATTCAGAGGAGGAAGGCAACTTAGGTAATGGCACAAGATGTATCATCTTGGAAAACCTATCACAAATCACCCAGATGACGGTCATTCTCTGAGAAACAGGGAGGTCGGAAATGAAATCCATAGAGATATGGGTCCATGGTCTCTTGGGCACAGGCAATGGCATCAACAAACCACTAGAGCGAGAGCAAGGCTTGGAGCGAGAGCAAGTCCCGCAGGACTGCACAAATTCCCTGACATCACGAGACAAGGTAGGCCACCAAAAGGACCGACTAACCAAGTCTCTAGTACCAAAAATTCCGGGATGACCGGCCAGCGCGGAACAATGAATCTCAGACATCACACTCTTTTTCCACTGGTCCGGGACAAACAATTTCCCAACATTGCAGCGCTCGGGCTTATCCTCCTGACACCCCTCCAGAGCCAGTCTCAAATTGGGCGAGATGGCGGAAAGAACTATACCCTCTTTCAAAATAACAGAAGAATCAGATAACTCAGGAGAGTCCGCCAGGAAACTCCTCGAGAGGGCATCCGCCTTAACATTCTTAGTGCCAGGAACAAATGAAACCACAAAATTAAAACGTGTGAAAAACAAGGCCCACCTGGCCTGTCTAGGATTAAGTCGCTTGGCAGATTCCAGATAAACCAGATTCTTATGGTCCGTAAGGACCACCACCTGATGTTTGGCTCCCTCCAGCCAATGTCTCCACTCTTCAAAAGCCCACTTCATGGCCAATAACTCCCGATTACCCACGTCATAATTACGTTCAGTAGGAGAAAATTTTCGAGAGAAAAAGGCACAAGGGTTACTTTTAGAGGTCTCTGGATCTCTTTGGGACAAAACGGCACCTGCCCCAATTTCAGAGGCATCAACCTCCACCTGAAATGGTAGAGAAACATCAGGCTGCCGTAGAACAGGAGCAGAAGTGAATCTCTGCTTAAGTTCCTGAAATGCAGAGACTGCCTCAGGAGGCCAATTCACCACATCAGAACCCTTTTTGGTCAAATCAGTTAAAGGTTTAACAATAACCGAGAAATTACCAATAAATTTACGATAAAAATTGGCAAAACCCAAAAATCTTTGAAGAGCCTTTAATGAAGTAGGTTGGACCCAATCACAGATGGCCTGAACCTTGACCGGGTCCATTTCAATAACAGATGGGGACAAAATGAATCCCAAAAATGAGATCCTCTGTACGCCAAAAAGACACTTTGATCCCTTCACATACAGAGCATTCTCTCTCAAAATCTGGAATACAGTTCGAACATGTTTCACATGAGAGTCCCAGTCATTGGAAAAAATCAAGATATCATCCAAATAAACAATCAGAAATTTATCCACAAAATCCCTGAAAATGTCATTCATGAAGGACTGGAAGACAGAAGGAGCATTAGTGAGCCCAAAGGGCATCACAAGGTACTCAAAATGCCCCTCAGGGGTATTAAATGCCGTCTTCCATTCATCCCCGTGCTTAATGCGAATAAGGTTATATGCCCCCCTGAGGTCAAGCTTGGTAAACCAAGTAGCATTTTTCACCCTGGAAAACAGGTCAGAAATCAAGGGTAACGGATATTGATATTTCACAGTAATATTGTTCAAAAGACGATAATCAATACACGGCCTTAATGAACCATCCTTTTTGGCCACAAAGAAAAAAACGGCACCTAAGTGTCATGTGTGCATTGCCACGAAGATCGTCGCGGTTGCACATTTTGACTTCTCACAGCTGATCTGCTGTTTCTTTGTGTTTGGCAGCTAGGGAGTTAATTCTGTCTGTGCTCGGTGCTGGGACTGGGTGCAGTTTCTCCCGGCTGCAATTGATTATTTGTTGATTGGTTTCCTTTAAATTCCTGGTTGTCTGCTTGGGGAGTTGCCAGTGAAACCTTCATGCAGACCACAGATAGGAATGAATCGGTATAGACTTTAGTTGTGAGCTCCTTAGTTGTTCTAAGCTCAACTTGGTTAGAGTTTATTTCCCAGACCATTTATGTTCCTTTGGTGTTTGAGTGTGTATGCAAGCGAGTGTTATCCTGTCTGTCTTATATGTCTAATCTGTGTATTTAGCTGAGATCAGCCCATATCCCTTTGGTGGTAGTCAGGATCCTTCTTAGGACTGATTACAGGGTTCAGGGTCTGATAGGAGACAGGGTTAGGTTGGAGACTTGGACCTCTGAACCATTATCAGTACCTCCAAGGTGAGGGATTAGTTAGGACCCCAGTTTAGGGTCAGGTTAGATCCCGGTCCACCTCTTTCCTGTTTCAGCTCATCAAGTCCTCAAGATTAACCCTGAGTTCAGCAGATATCGTGTCAGGTAAATCTATTCTATACTTACATGCTGATGTTGCTATACTAGTTGTTGTATAGAGTGTTGTTCCTGTATTAATAGTTTACTGACATTGTATACATATCATTAGACAGCGTGACACTAAGGGTGAAGAGGATGGTCTGATATGACCCTTCTCCAATGACTCCTTGATATAAGACCGCATAGCGTCATGTTCAGGTACAGACAAGTTAAAAAGGCGACCTTTAGGGAATTTACTACCAGGCACTAATTCAATAGCGCAGTCATAGCTCCTATGGGGAGGTAAGGATGCAGATTTACTTTCGCTAAACACATCAGAAAAATCAATCAAAAAGTCAGGAACATCCTGAGCCTGGGGGGAGGCAGAAAAAACAGGAGTGTTGGTATTAACACATTGGCAGCCCCAACTGGTTACAGACACAGTTTTCCAATCCAAAACAGGATTATGAGACTGCAACGAAGGGAAACCCAGTACGATAATATCATGCAGATTATACAGAACCAAAAATTTGCAGCACTCCTGATGATCAGGTTCAACCCTCATTATCACCTGAGTAGAGAACTGAGGTTTATTCTCAGCCAAAGGGGTAGAATCGATCCCCAGTAGGGGAATAGACTTCTGTAGGGGTATCAAGGGAAACCCACAACGTTTAGCAAAATCATAATCCATCAGGTTAATAGCTGCTCCAGAATCAACGAAAGCCTGAGCAGAAAATGAGGACAGAGAGCATATCAGAGTGACAGTTAATAAAAACTTAGTCTGAACACTACCCAAGACAACTGAGCGTGCAAAACGTCTTCCCGCTTAGGGCAGACTGAAATAGCATGAGAGGCATCACCACAGTAGAAACATAACCTATTGCGCTTTCGAAACTCATGACGCTGTGCCCCAGACACCACTCTATCACACTGCATGGATTCAGAAGCAGGTTCATAAGGCAACACTATTCCATGCATACTTCTCCGCTCACGCAAACGTCTGTCAATTTGAATCGCTAATGACATAGAATCATTGAGACCAGAGGGGACAGGGAATCCCACCATAACATCCTTTACATTATCCGACAGACCCTTCCGAAAAAGGGCCGCCAAAGCGTCGTCATTCCACTTGGTCAGGACTGCCCACCTACGGAATCTCTGACAGTATAACTCAGCGTCATCAAGCCCCTGATTTAATGCCAACAAGGCTTTGTCAGCTTGATCAGTGACATTAGGCTCATCGTACAATAACCGCAAAGCCTGAAAAAATTCATCAACATCACTCAAAACAGGATGCCCAGGTGTCAGGGAAAAAGCCCAATCCTGAGGATCGCCGCGCAGGAGAGAGATGACAATTTGAACCTGCTGCGCTGCGTTCCCTGAGGACTTAGATTTTAAGGCAAAAAACAATTTACAATTATTTTTGAAATTTTGAAACTTAGCTCGATCCCCCAAAAACAAATCTGGCATGGGGATCCTAGGTTCCACAACAGGCAACCTAGCAAGATAGATAGCAATACTCCGAACCTCAGTGGCAAGCTGATCCACACGGCCAGACAACTGTGCAAACTCCATTGAGAGAAAAGATCCTCCCCAGCACCCAGAGATACAGAGGGAAAAAAAAAAAAAAATGCAACAAACAGAAAAATATCTCTGACAACCGTTTTTTTCTTTCACAATATTTTTCCCTTCTGTGAGTACCATACAACTTTAAA
>JARQOD010000002.1:2242023-2317023 GCA_033576555.1 Oophaga sylvatica
GAGGTGTACGGAGTGGAGCCGTGTGAGTACGAGGTGTACGGAGCGGAGCCGTGTGTGTACAAGGTGTACGGAGCGGAGCCGTGTGTGTACGAGGTGTACGGAGCGGAGCCGTGTGAGTACGAGGTGTACGGAGCTGAGCCATGTGTTTACGAGGTGAATGTAGCTGTCAGTATTCCGGGTTTTCTAGGTAACTTTGTCAATGATTTTGCCTTTGTTAAGATGGAGTTTGCTGTTTTCTGTGCCCTACTTCCTGTTCGTTTGTTTAAAACCCGGCTCAGGTGCTGGCTTCACTGCTGGAATATTCTGCTTCTGTTTCCCTGCAACCCAGCTGCTTGTTCCTCACAGATCGTTGTGTGTTTACCAGGGAAGTGCATAATCAGGTTATCTTCAGGTGTTTCTCTGCCACAGCAGTTTCTACCCATGGCTCTGGACTTTCTCTGCATATGTAAGTTGCACAGACTGTGTTGTCACTAAACTGTTGACTTGGGAAATTAACCTTTGTTTCACTCCATCTGATAAGAACTGCGTTTCTGAACTGTTGCTGTTTAACCCTTTGTGCATTACCTCTGGTGAGAGCTGTTGGAACTATTACTGGAACCTTACTGACATATGAACTTGTTGTTGGACTTCACTGAATTAAGCCACAACTGAGATTAACTTGTTCCTGGACTTCCCTGTGTTTTCTGCATACCTGGATCTGACTCTTCACACACCAGCAGTGTGTAAATCCAGCCACGTTACCTGTGCATCAGACTTACCTTGTGGTCACATTTGTGTGAGGACTTCGTCGTAAGAACTTTACCACCCTCGCTATAGAGGTTCAAGGACTTATATATCCGGATTCATATAACTGGACTTGTGTATATATATATATGGACTCATTGCATGTCACTACGGTTGTTTGAATATTGTTTTTGGGGGTTTTGCTGTTTCACAAATACATTATTTGCATTCAAAGAAACCCGTCTCTGATTGTTCATTGCCCCACGCTATCAGAATCCTCGAGTTCCTACAATAGTATTACAGGATATTCCAGCCTAAAAAAGAGGATTCTGCTGGGGCAATGACGGAGACACGGGCAGACAAACTGTTCACCATAGTTAACTCCTTGCAGCAGGAGGTGTCAGCTGCACTCAATCAAATTAGAGACTTGGAGTCTCGGGTTAACCACAATGCACAGGGGTTTGGTCAGGCTCTCCAAGATCTACGTTCTAGGTTAGGAGTCCTGGAGGCCTTACCTACTGAGCCTACCTCATCCACCAGTATGCCCAAATTGCCTCCATTCCGTTTTAATGGTGACCGAAGTCAATTCCGTGGGTTTGTTAATCAATGTATATTATTTTTTGATGTACATGCCTCTTACTACCGGTCTGATAGATCTAAGGTTCTATGTATTATTATGTTGTTGACATCACGTGCACTGGCTTGGGCAAATCCTATGGTTGAAAGTCATGATACCCGTCTAAATAATTTGGATAATTTTCTGGCAGCCATGGCGCAAATGTTCGACGATCCCAACCGCCGTGCTACCGCTGAATCTGCCTTGCTTTCCTTACGCCAGGGGAAACGGTCAGTCATAGAATATGTTACTGAATTTAAAAGGTTAGTGGTGGATACCCAGTGGGAAAACAATGCTTTGTTACCAATCTTTAGAAAAGGTTTGTCAAATGTAATCAAGGATGAGCTAGCTCGTTCAGAGTCTCCACAGGAGTTTGAATTGTTTATACAGCACTGTGTACGTATTGATACCCGTTTAACTGAACGCAGACAAGAAAAATGGGCCGCTGTAAATCGCATTACTAATTACTCTCTTCCGTCCAGGGAAACCACAGGCAAAAACCCGCGAGAGGCTGAGGAGGTGCCTATGCAGGTGGACTCACTGCAGAGACGTGAGAATAATGAACGCCGCGAACACCGTTTCCGTGAGCGCTTATGTTTCTATTGTGGTCAATCGGACCATTTCCTTATCAATTGTCCTAAATGTCCTAGGCGACCCAACAAGGTGTTGGCGGTAGTAGGAGATTATGATAACACAGACGCTGAGTCTGAAGTTTCAGAAACCAGTCTACATCTAGATGCGGTTTTTCCCCCAATACTGATGCCGACTTCCCCTAAAGATCACGGGGAGAAATATTCACATTGTTCTCTTCCTATACAGATTCAGTGGGAGGAACAGTGGATATCAAGTTCTGCCATGATAGACTCTGGAGCAGGTGGGAATTTCATGGATTCTTCTTTTGCAGAGAAACATGGTATAAAGACACAACTAAGAGCTTCACCAATCACTATGGAAACGGTGGATGGTTCCCCATTAGTTTCTGGACCAGTAGATCGGGAGACAGTGCCTCTGGAGTGTAAGATGGAACCAGACCATCAAGAAACACTTTCATTCATGTTAATATCTTCTCCTCATTTTCCTGTAATTTTAGGAATTCCCTGGTTACGGTCACAAAATCCAATCATCAATTGGGAAACCAAGGAGATAACCTTTCTCCCGAAGTGCAGTTCTACCATCAGTCCAACTGTAGCGGCTCCAGTTACCCAGAACTTGGAAGAGGTGATACAGGTACCTACTCTCCCTCTGATTTATCAGGAATTCTCAGACATTTGTGATAAAAGGAAGGCAGATCAACTTCCCCCACATAGGCCGTATGACTGCCCCATAGAATTGCTTCCTGGAGCAGCGATTCCTTTCGGCCATGTTTACCAGTTGGCGGCTCCGGAATTAAAATCTTTACGAGAGTATATAGATGAGAATTTAGCCAAGGGGTTTATCCGACCATCTTCTTCACCAGCGGGAGCTCCAATATTCTTTGTAAAGAAGAAGGATGGTACTCTAAGACCTTGCATTGACTACCGGGAGTTAAATAAGGTAACCATTCGTAACAGGTACCCGTTGCCCCTAATTCCAGAATTGTTGGAAAGAGTTCGCCAGGCCAAAGTATTTACCAAATTAGATCTTCGTGGGGCATATAATTTACTCCGTATACGGCCCGGAGACGAATGGAAGACAGCTTTTAGATGCCGGTATGGACATTTTGAATATTTGGTGATGCCATTCGGACTCTGTAACGCTCCTGCTGCTTTTCAACATCTAGCCAACGACATTTTCAGGGATTTATTGGACCAATATGTGGTAATTTACCTTGATGACATCTTAATCTTTTCTGACTCCTTACAGGAACATCAGGAACATGTCAAGACCGTACTTAGACGTTTGAGAGATAATCATTTGTACATCAAACTCGAAAAGTGTGAGTTCCATTGTTCTGAAATTCAATTTTTGGGCTATGTTATCTCGCCTCAGGGATTGAATATGGAGTCCAGCAAGATCCAGGCAATCTTGGACTGGCCGGTACCAGGAAACATTAAGGAGGTACAACGATTCATTGGCTTTGCTAACTTTTATAGACGGTTTATCCGAAATTTTTCAGAAATTGTCCGTCCCATCACTCTCCTCACCAAGAAGGGGAAGAAGTTTGAATGGTCTTCGCAAGCTCAGGAAGCCTTTGATCGCCTGAAGGGTTGTTTTACCACAGCTCCAATATTGATGCATCCGGATCCTGCACAGCCTTTTATTGTGGAGGTGGACGCGTCTGACTGTGCATTGGGAGCTATCCTCTCACAACGTACCGGAGACAAAGGTTTGCTGCACCCGTGTGCCTTCTTCTCTCGTAGGTTATCTTCTGCAGAACTGAACTATGATGTGGCAGATAAGGAACTTTTGGCAATTATTTCTGCCTTTAAGGAATGGAGACACCATTTGCAGGGGGCAACTCAGCAGGTAGTAGTACTCACGGATCATCGCAATTTGGAATTCCTTAAGTCTGCCAGGTGTCTTTCTCCTCGACAAGCTAGGTGGAGTTTGTTCTTGAACCAGTTTAATTTTATTATTTCGTACCGCCCAGGTTCACGTAATGGGAAAGCTGACGCATTATCCCGAATCCATACCGTGGATTCCGTGCCTGGGACCCCGTCGAAGACCATCTTGTCGGAGGCCAATTTCGTTGGAGTGCTCCGGAACCGGGACTTGTGGCAGGAGATCAAGCTGGCCTATGACGGTGACGTATTTCTTGCAGCTCCACCTGACAATGTGAATCTTGTCCTTCGGAATGGTGTGTGGCTTAGAGATCGATGTATTTATGTCCCAGAGGCTGTAAGACTTCGAGTTCTCAGATTGGTCCACGACTCTAAATTGGCTGGTCATAGGGGGGTACAGAAGACGCAGGAATTGTTAACTCGTTTTTTTTGGTGGCCTACCTGCTTGAAGGATGTGAATGACTATGTCCGCTCTTGTGAAGTTTGTGCCCGGTACAAGGTTCCTCGTGTTTCACCTACTGGTCTTCTTAAACCGCTACCTGTACCGTCTCGCCCTTGGGGGTCTATTTCGATGGACTTTATTGTGGAGTTACCCACCTCTGGTGGTAAAAATACTATTTTGGTGGTAGTAGATCGTTTAACGAAAGCTGCTCATTTCATTCCGTGCGCTGGTCTTCCCTCAGCTACAGAGACAGTAGATCTAGTTATCCAGAACATTTTCCGGCTGCATGGGGTACCAGATGACATCATTTCTGACCGGGGAATACAATTTACCTCTAGATTTTGGAAAGGATTTTGTTCTGCGCTCCACATTAATGTTTGCTTGTCTTCTGCATACCATCCTCAGACCAACGGGCAGACCGAACGGACAAATCAAACCTTGGAGCAATATCTACGCTGTTACGTCAGTCATTTGCAGGACGATTGGCTGAAGCTACTTCCTCTAGCGGAATTTTCGTACAACAACTCCCAAAGCAGTTCCACGAAGGTAACGCCTTTTTTTGCCAACCTGGGTTATCATCCAAATATTTTGCCTAGGTCTCCGGTTACGATTTCGGTACCAGCGGTTGAAGACAGAGTGACGGCGTTGCAACGTAATCTTGAAGTTTTGAAGGACTCCCTGACCACAGCACAGGAGCGTTACAAAAAGTCGGCCGATAGATTCCGGAAACCAGCACCTATGTATAAGGTAGGAGACTCAGTTTGGTTGTCCACCAAGAATCTAAAATTGGGTGTTCCTTCGCAGAAACTGGGACAGAAATTCATCGGTCCATTCAAGATCACGGGGATTGTGAGCTCTGTTGCCTGTCGGTTGAAGCTACCACGGACTTTAAAGGTACACCCAGTATTTCATGTTTCCTTATTAAAACCAGTCTCTCCTAACACATTTCAGGGACGTATCGTACCTCCCCTCCACCAGTGTTGGTTGATGGCGAAGAACAATTCGTGGTACAGGAGATTGTTAATTCGAGACTTCATAGAAACCGGCTTCAGTATCTAGTTAGATGGCAAGGTTACTCTCCTGAAGATGATTCTTGGGAACCAGTAAGTAACATCAATGCGCCTCTGAAGATCGCTCAGTTTCATCGGAGATACCCGGACAGGCCTGGTCCAGGACCGTCCGGAGGCCGTCTTTAGGGGGGGGAGTAATGTCAGTATTCCCGGGTTTTCTAGGTAACTTTGTCAATGATTTTGCCCTTTGTTAAGATGGAGTTTGCTGTTTTCTGTGCCCTACTTCCTGTTCGTTTGTTTAAAACCCGGCTCAGGTGCTGGCTTCACTGCTGGAATATTCTGCTTCTGTTTCCCTGCAACCCAGCTGCTTGTTCCTCACAGATCGTTGTGTGTTTACCAGGGAAGTGCATAATCAGGTTATCTTCAGGTGTTTCTCTGCCACAGCAGTTTCTACCCATGGCTCTGGACTTTCTCTGCATATGTAAGTTGCACAGACTGTGTTGTCACTAAACTGTTGACTTGGGAAATTAACCTTTGTTTCACTCCATCTGATAAGAACTGCGTTTCTGAACTGTTGCTGTTTAACCCTTTGTGCATTACCTCTGGTGAGAGCTGTTGGAACTATTACTGGAACCTTACTGACATATGAACTTGTTGTTGGACTTCACTGAATTAAGCCACAACTGAGATTAACTTGTTCCTGGACTTCCCTGTGTTTTCTGCATACCTGGATCTGACTCTTCACACACCAGCAGTGTGTAAATCCAGCCACGTTACCTGTGCATCAGACTTACCTTGTGGTCACATTTGTGTGAGGACTCCGTCGTAAGAACTTTACCACCCTCGCTATAGAGGTTCAAGGACTTATATATCCGGATTCATATAACTGGACTTGTGTATATATATATATGGACTCATTGCATGTCACTACGGGTTGTTTGAATATTGTTTTTGGGGGTTTTGCTGTTTCACAAATACATTATTTGCATTCAAAGAAACCCGTCTCTGATTGTTCATTGCCCCACGCTATCAGAATCCTCGAGTTCCTACAATAGTATTACAGTAGCAGTGCTGTACTGTGTACGAGGTGCACGGAGCAGAGCCGTGTGTGTACGAGGTGTACGGAGGTGTACGGAGCGGAACCGTGTGTGTACGAGGTGGATGTAGCAGTGCTGTACTGTGTACGAGGTGTACGGAGCGGAGCCGTGTACGTACAAGGTGTACGGAGCCGTGTGTGTACAAGGTGTACGGAGTGGAACCGTGTGAGTACGAGGTGTACGGAGCGGAGCCGTGTGAGTACGAGGTGGATGTAGCAGTGCTGTACTGTGTACGAGGTGTACGGAGCAGAGCCGTGTGTGTACGAGGTGTACGGAGCGGAGCCGTGTGTGTACGAGGTGGATGTAGCAGTGTTGTACTGTGTACGAGGTGTACGGAGAAGAGCCGTGTGTGTACGAGTTGTACGTAGCGGAGCCGTGTGTGTACAAGGTGGATGTAGCAGTGCTTTACTGTGTACGAGGTGTACGGAGCAGAGCCGTGTGTGTACGAGGTGTACGGAGCGGAGCCGTGTGAGTACGAGGTGTACGGAGCGGAGCTGTGTGTGTAAGATGTGGATGTAGCAGTGCTGTACTGTGTGCGAGGTGTACGGAGCAGAGCCGTGTGTGTACGAGGTGTATGGAGCGGAGCCTTGTGTACGAGTTGGATGGAGCGGAGCCGTGTGTCTGTACGAGGTTTACGGAGCCGAGCCGCTCGTGTACGAGGTTTACGGAGCTGAGCCGCGCGTGTACGAGGTTTACGAAGCGGAGCCGTGTGTACGAGGTGGATATAGCAGTGCTGTGTGTGTACGAAACGGAGCCCTGTGTGTGCGAAGTGTACGGAGTTGAGCTGCTCAGCTCCGTACACACAGGGCTCCATGCTTGAGCCGTGTGTGTATGGAGTGGAGCCTTGTGTGTATGTAGCGGAGCCGCGTGTGTACAAGGTGTACGGAGCAGAACCACATGTGTACGAGGTGTATGCTGCAAAGCCGCATGTGTACATGGTTTACGGAGTGGAGTCGTGTGTGTACAAGGTGTACAAAGCGTGGCTGCGTGTGTATAAGGTGTACGGAGTGGAGCCATGTGTATACTGAGTGGAGCCTTGTGTGTGTGAGGTGGATGGAGCGGAGCCGTTTGTGTACGAGGCATACAAAGCGGAACCGTGTGTGTATGAGGTGTGCAGAGCCGTGCGTGTACAAGGTGTATGGTGGGGAGCATTCATACCTCCCAAGCATCCTGAATTCAGCGGGACACTCCCGATTTTGAGGGTCTGCCCCGCTGTCCCGGCCGGGAGCTTTTCCCATGGACACAGGAGTACATGCCGGAGCCCCGAGGAGCACTTTAAAACTCGCACGTGATGTTCCACCAGAAGTGACGTGCTGGAAGATGACCGGAAATTAGGTAATTCCAGGAGGAGATTGTGACGGAACCATGAGGCACTTCAGGGAATGCTTCAGATCCATCACCGTGTCCTCGCCTTGGAATCAGGGATGTCGGCCATGTGAGCGGATCATGATATGTCCTGCACCGGGAGGCTCAGGTGGGCACTACAGTCATGGCCAAAAGTTTTGAGAATGACACAAATATTATATTTTCACATGATCTGCTGCCCTCTGGTTTTTATGTGTGTTTGACAGATGTTTTTATCACAGACAGAAATATAATAATTGCAAACATATGAGTAACAAAAGCTTATATTGACAGTTAGAATGAGTTAATGCAGCAAGTCAATATTTGCAGTGTTGACCCTTCTTCTTCAGGACCTCTGCAATTCTCCCTGGCATGCTCTCAATCAACTTCTGGACCAAATCCTGACTGATAGCAGTCCATTCTTGCACAATCAATGCTTTCATTTTGTCAGAATTTTTAGGTTTTTGTTTGTCCACCCGTCTCTTGATGATTGACCACAAGTTCTCAATGGGATTAAGATCTGGGGAGTTTCCAGGCCATGGACCCAAAATCTCTATGTTTTGTTCCCTGAGCCATTTAGTTATCACCTTTGCTTTATAGCAAGGTGCTCCATCATGCTGGAAAAGGCATTGTTGATCGCCAAACTGCTCTTGGAGGGTTGGGAGAAGTTGCTCTTGGAGGACATTCTGGTACCATTCTTTATTCATGGCTGTGTTTTTAGGCAAGACTGTGAGAGAGCCGATTCCCTTGGCTGAGAAGCAACCCCACACATGAATGGTTTCAGGATGCTTAACAGTTGGCATGAGACAAGACTGGTGGTAGCGCTCACCTTGTCTTCTCCGAATGAGGCGTTTTCCTGATGTCCCAAACAATCGAAAAGGGGATTCATCAGAGAAAATAACTTTACCCCAGTCCTCAGCAGTCCACTGCCTGTACCTTTTGCAGAATATCAGTCTGTCCATGATGTTTTTTCTGGAGAGAAGTGGCTTCTTTGCTGCCCTCCTTGAGACCAGGCCTTGCTCCAAGAGTCTCCTCCTCACAGTGCATGCAGATGCACTCACACCTGCCTGCTGCCATTCCTGAGCAAGCTCTGCACTGCTGGTAGCCTGATCCCGCAGCTGAAACACTTTTAAGAGACGGTCCTGGCGCTTACTGGTCTTTCTTGGGTGCCCTGGAGCCTTTTTGGCAACAATGGAACCTCTCTCCTTGAAGTTCTTGATGATGCGATAGATTGTTGACTGAGGTGCAATCTTTCTAGCTGCGATACTCTTCCCTGTTAGGCCATTTTTGTGCATTGCAATGATGACTGCACGTGTTTCTTTAGAGATAACCATGGTTAACAGAAGAGAAACAATGATGCCAAGCACCAGCCTCCTTTTAAAGTGTCCAGTGGTGTCATTCTTACTTAATCATGACAGATTGATCTCCAGCCATGTCCTCATCAACACCCACACCTGTGTTAATGGAGCAATCACTGAAAAGAGGTTAGCGGTCCTTTTAAGGCAGGGCTGCAATGATGTTGAAATGTGTTTTGGGGGATAAAGTTCATTTTCTAGCCAAATATTGACTTTGCAAGTAATTGCTGTTAAGCTGATCACTCTTTATAACATTCTGGAGTATATGCAAATTGCCATTAGAAAAAGTGAAGCAGTAGACTTTGTAAAAATTAATATTTGTGTCATTCTCAAAACTTTTGGCCATGACTGTACAATGGGAGCCGGGCTGCTATAGTATCTTTATAGAATCTTTGTTTCTTTCTCTCTGTTCTTTCTTTCTTTCTCTCTGTTCTTTCTTTCCCATCTTTCTTTCTCTCTCTGTTCTTTTTCTTTCTTTCTCTCTGTTCTTTCTTTCCCATCTTTCTTTCTCCCTGTTCTTTCTTTCCCCTCTTTCTTTCTATCTCTCTTTGTTTCTTTCTTTTTCTCCATCTCTCTGTTCTTTCCCCGTTTCTTTTTCTCTCTCTCTGTTCTTTCCCCTCTTTCTTTTTCTCTCTCTCTGTTCTTTCCCCTCTTTCTTTTTCTCTCTCTCTGTTCTTTCCCCTCTTTCTTTTTCTCTCTCTCTGTTCTTTCCCCTCTTTCTTTCTGTTCTTTTTTTCTTTCTATCTCTGTTCTTTCTTTCCCCTCTTTCTTTCTCTCTCTCTCTGTTCTTTCTTTCCCATCTTTCTTTCTTTCCCCTTTCTTTTTCTCTTTCTTTCCCCTCTTTCTTTCTCTTTCTCTCTGTTCTTTCTTTCTTTCCCCTCTTTCTTTCTCTCTGTTCTTTTTTTCTTTCCCATCTTTTTCTCTCTCTGTTCTTTTTCTTTCTCTCTGTTCTTTCGTTCCCCTCTTTCTTTCTATCTCTGTTCTTTCTTTCTCTTTCTCTCTGTTCTTTCTTTCTCTCTGTTCTTTCTTTCTTTCTCTTTCTTTCCCCTCTTTCTTTCTTTCTGTTCTTTCTCTCTCTCTGTTCTTTCTATCTGTTTTCTTTATTTCTCTTTCTCTCTCTCTGTTCTTTCTTTCTCTCTTTGTTCTTTTTTTCCCCTATTTCTTTTTTTCTCTCTGTTCTTTTTTTCTGTCCCCTCTTTCTTTTTCTGTTCTTTCTTTCTTTCTCTCTGTTCTTTCTTTCCCGTCTTTTTTTCTTTCTCTCTCTGTTCTTTCTTTCTCTCTCTGTTCTTTCTTTCCCCTCTGTGTTTTTTTTCTCTCTCTCTGTTCTTTCTTTTCCCTTTCTTTGTTTATTTATTTCTCTCTACTTTCTCTCTTTGTTCTTTCTTGCTTTCCCCTCTTTCTCTCTCTCCTTTCTCTCTGTTTTCTTTTTTCTCTCTCTGTTCCTTCTTTTACTCAGTACCAGTGTGCCCATAGTACCAGTCACTGTGCCCTCAGTACCAGTCAGTGTGATCACCAGTGCTAAATGAGTGTGGTCGGGGCGTGGACATGGGTGTGACTAGTTGTGAAATGGGTGTGGTCGGGGCGTGGCCTAAAATTTGACCTTTCTCCCTCAAGTTGGGGGGGGGGGCGCCGTTTTGCAGTTCGCCTCAGGCAGCACAGAGGCTAGGTTCACCCCTAGCCCCATCTAACACTCCCCATGGGAGGTTGTTTGTGCCTGGGACCTTTAGGAGAGATTTGTTTGTTGAGTGTCATGAGTCTCGGTTGGCAGGTCATCCTGGAATCTCTGAGACCAAGAGACTTGTGGGTCGCAGTTTTTGGTGGCCAGGATGGCAGAAGGAAGTCATTAAGTGGGTGCGTCAATGCACTGTGTGTGCTAGATCTAAGTCTTCACATACTCCTGCTGCAGGGTTGCTTTGCCCTCTGGAGGTCCCTAGTGCACCTTGGACACATTTGGCTATGGACTTTATTACTGACCTTCCCTCCTCTGAGGGTTTCACTGTCATCTGGGTGGTCGTGGACCGTTTTAGCAAGATGTGTCACTTGGTTCCTTTCATCAAACTGCCCTGCGCTAAGACTCTCGCTAAGGCCTTTGTCAAGGAAATAGTCAGACTACATGGTGTTCCTACTGACATTGTTTCTGATAGGGGACCTCAGTTTGTGGCTCGTTTTTGGCGCACCTTTTGTGACAGGTTGGGAGTTAATTTGTCGTTTTCTTCCGGATATCATCCTGAGTCTAATGGCCAGACAGAAAGGAAAAACCAGGATGTTGAGCAGTTCTTGCGTTGTTTTGTGGCAGACAATCAAGAGGGGTGGTCTGAGTTTCTGCCACTTGCTGAGTTTGCTCTTAACAATCATACATCCGCTTCTGCTGGTTGTTCGCCTTTTTTTTGTTGTACTGGGAGTCATCCGTTGTTTGGGTCACTCTCCAAATTGGTATCGGCCGTGCCTGAAGAGGAGAATTTTTCCGGTGATTTGGAAAGAGTTTGGACGGAGGTGCGTGGTAATCTTCAGGAGGCTAACAGAAAATATAAAAGGTACTTTGATAGGAAAAGGCAAGAAGTTTTGTTTGCTATTGGTGACATGGTTTGGTTGTCCTCTAAGAATCTGCGCTTGAGGATTCCGTCTAAGAAATTGGGTCCCAAGTTTGTAGGGCCCTTTAAGGTGCTTCAGGTTATTAACCAATCTGCTGTTAAGTTGGAGCTTCCTACCTCCTGGAAGATTAATCCAGTGTTTCATGTTTCTCTCTTGAAAAAAGCTGAGGTCTCAGATGGAGACGTCTCGGCCACTGTTCCCCTGGTGGTGGAGGACGGGCAATATGAGATTTCCCGCATCCTAAATTCTAGACGGTATAGAGGGGGTTTGCAGTACCTCGTCGCTTGGAAGGGTTTCGGACCCGAGGATAACTCATGGGTGAGGACGGATGATGTTTCTGCGTCTAGACTTGTCATAGCGTTTCACAAGAGGTTTCCAGATAAGCTTGGGCCTAGGGGATCCGGAGGATCCTCTTAGAAGGGGGGGTACTGTTAGAACCCTCTTGTTGGGTTTCGTTTCAGTTTGCTGGTCACATGACCTTTTTACCCTATTTAGTCTGGCTCCGCCCTTCTGGCTTTGCTGGACTTCATTGTATTATCTACTCTTAAGCTAGCCGGGTGCTTAGGTGCCTTACTCTGTCAGTTTTGCTTGATCTTAGGATCTCTAAGTAATTTGTTTTCTGTTTATTTACCCTGCTACAACTTCTGTTAGGAGGTGTCCACCTTTTCTCCCAGTCCTTAGTGCTTGTAGGGATTCCTCCCTCGCAACTATAGGTCTTCGTTCAGACTAGCTGAGGACTTTAGCGGGTCTGGTCGCAGGATCAGGTTCCCCGTTACATCGTAGGGATCCAGCTTAGTTCTATTGTAGGGACAGACCTCCCTTCTTTCCTTAGTGCTTGTAGCAGATCACAACAGTAGCAGAGAGCTGTTTGACACAAAGTTAACAGTGGATGGATCTGCGAGACCTCCCACCCTGAGATCTTTGACAAACTGGTGACAGCAGTGGGATTCTGCGTGGTCTCTCCCATGTCCCCTACGTCACAATTGGTGGCAGTGGTGGAATTCTGCTTTGTAATGCTGGCAGCAAAATATGAGTTATCTCCTGATATCCCAGTTACACATCCAGCTGAATTACTGCCCTTCCCCCATTGGTTTGTAAAGAGCAAGCTTCACCAGCGATTCCCTCTCGCAGCGGCAGCCCTCTCTCTCTGCTCTGTGAAACACTATCCACTCTCCCCCCTTCCTTCAGCAGCTGGTCACTTAATTACCCTGGCCAGTTAAATGCGGTATTTCCCTCCAAAACATTTCCTTTGTCTATTACACATCGAATTTAATAACCCACGATAATCCTAGAGAAGGAAATATACATTTCCCGAATCGGTATAATTAGAGCTACGCCCGGCAACATTTTGCAGCCGATACGGCTATCAGAAACTGAGGAAACAGTTTCTGCCCCCCAGTAACATGCAGACATGTCATATTTGGTCTCAAGAGAATGGTCACAATGCAGGGGGTAATGTGATGCCCCTGGCGTCACCATGGGAGGCCCACAGCCAAAGATATAGAAAGTTAGGAGTTTTAATAACTTCTCAAAAGGGGCGTACGTTCTCTAACACAGCCCACCAAGTGAGGTCAGCAAGGGAAAAGCATAAAGCTGACACGCTCAATTGGGGGGTCAGACGCCTGGAGAACCAGCTCAGATGCTGTGTCGCTGAACCATTTCCTTTGGGAAGGTTCTCCTCCCCTCATCGACACATCATACCAGTGACTGATATGTGGTAAGTTTCTTATTTTAATCCCTTTTATTTGTCTGTACATACTGTATTTTGACTCCCATTGCAATATCTTTTGTATTTTTGTAAACACTGCCTATATTTTCTGGAGTAAACTTATAAATTTACTAGTTTCTTTTGCTCTATAATCGAACTGACACGTATTCCGCGCCAAATCGCGCTACCTTTTGAGTTGGTTCCTGGCCCGATATAGGTTTCAGTATCAAACGAGGAACTGGTGGCAGCATAGCGGCCTGCGGGTATTGGGAAACCTGGTAGTGACGGATCGGAGGTTTATGTGTATATTCCTTGCCTGGGACTGGTGATATACACACCGCCCTCACTGCAGAGTGCCCAATAACCAGTACAATATTCAGAATTGAGAGTCCTCAGTGGTTGATACCTTTTAATGGCTAACTGAAAAGATGGTAACAAATTGTAAGCTTTCGAGACTACTCAGGTCTCTTCATCAGGCATAGACTAATACAAAATCTGAAGAATCACATATTTATACACAACACAGCACAGAAATAATGCAATAGGTAAGACAAGTGACGTGAAGCAGAACTGTCATTATGGGAGAGAGATGAACATAAATATTGGAACAGTTCATAAATAAGGAGTGAAAGTTTTATTGTCCTCTGATTGGGGTCTGGTTCTGTGTTGTGTGATGCCCCCAGAAGGTCTTAGGAGCAAATTCCTTAATTGATGTAAAAAGACATAAATCCATGCGACACATTCATTCCTGCACTGAGTGTCTCAGGTCGTCATGAGTTTATACTCCCAGACACTCCTGTCTCTCTGAGACTTAAAGTTACCTTTCAATACAAATAATTTCATGTTTTTCACCTATTTTTTTTATTATAAAGATCTCAATATCCAAAAAAACAAAAAAAAATCTTTTGAAGTGATACAAAAAGTATTTTTTCTTTTTAGAAAAAATTCAAGTTTATTTGTTAGCTTGCAAAAAAGAAGACTGAGAGGAGACTTAATAGCTGTCTACAAATATCTCAAGGGCTGTCACATTGTAGAAGGATCATCTTTATTCTCATTTGCACAAGGAAAGACTAGAAGCAATGGGATGAAACTGAATGGAGGAGACACAGATTAGATATTAGAAAAAACTTTTTGACAGTGAGGGTGATCAATGAGTGGAACAGGCTGCCACGAGAGGTGGTGAGTTCTCCTTCAATGGAAGTCTTCAAACAGAGGCTGGACAGACATCTGTCTGGGATGATTTAGTGAATCCTGCTTTGAGCAGGGGGTTGGACCAGATGACCCAGGAGGCCCCTTCCAACTCTACCATTCTATGTTATACATTAAAATTAAAATATTGCTAAATACTCTTTTTTTTACAGGAAAAAGTACTGAAGAACTGGAAGTTTTTAGGGGTTCTCAAATGACCATTAAAAAGACACAATAATCATTAATATAGTGGAATAGTCAAATGTAAATTGTAAAGTGCAAATATGCTTATAATTATTAATAGAGCAACTATCTCATAATGAAATAACATAAAGTGCCCAGTGCTACATCTATCATATGAGAAAGAAAATTTCTAGAAAATAATTAAAGGGAATCTGTCACCCTAAATTGGCGGGATAATTAAATGATGGCAGTCAGGTCAGATGGGCGGTGTTTTGGGTACTTGCCTTAACATGTTGTTCGCCGCTGTCTGCATTATTTCTGGGAATTGTAGTCGTTGCCCTCCATATAACGTGCCTGAGCGTTGCAATCTTGAATTGCGTACGCGCAGTACGCTTTGCCCGCAGATTGCAGTGCGCAGGCGCGTGATATGGAGGGCAACGACTACAATTCCCAGAAATAATGGAGTCAGCGGCGAACAACATGTTAAGGCAAGTACCCAAAACACCGCCCATCTGACCTGACTGCCATCATTTAAATATCCCGCCAATTTAGGGTGACAGATTCCCTTTAAATTTTAAACATTTTACTACTAGACCACAAGATGGCAGTATTACTTCACAATTAGCTTGAACTGTAAAAAAAAAAGACAAAAAATCCAATAACAAAAGCTCAGAAAGGTAAATTCACATGTTATATTGATGTGGTTTCTCAAATGCCCAAAACAGTAACTAAATTTACATTTATAGAGCGTGTAGTGGAATAGCCAAATATAGATCGCAAAGTGCAATTATTAATCAAAAACTTAACTCGTAATGACATAAAGTGCCAAGTGCTGCATCCTATCACGAAGAAGAAAGGATTTTTTCAAAAAAATGTTTAAACTTAAGAAAACCTTTGCTGCTAGACCACAAGACCACTATTAAATAAAGTTGTCTCACCGACCTTATATGTGCTGGTCATGGAGGCGTTGGCTAATGCCTTACGCAAGGATGCCACTCTCCAGGGGTTCTGTAGGGGTGATTTTCATCAGAAAGTGTCCTTGTTTGCTGATGATCTCCTCATATATATGTCCTCGCCACATATAGGGATTCCTACGGTGATGAAACATTTCCAAACCTATGGCGAGCTTAGCAATTTTAAAGTTAACCATAAGAAATCGGAGCTGCTCAATGTGTCCCTGTCGGGAGAGGAGGCGGAGAGGATAAGGCTCAGTGGGATTTTTGCGTGGCAGCCTTTAGCCATCACATATCTGGGGGTGAAAATAGCATCGGACGCTTCCAAATTATTTGACCTTAATTATGGCGCTCTGTTGCGTCAGATTGAGGAGGATCTCAAGAAGTGGAACGTACTGCAATTGTCTTGGTTCGGCAGAGTCAATGCTTTGAAGATGAATATCCTTCCCAGGCTTCTCTACCTGTTTCAGACCATACCTTTGGTTGTGCCTAGACCCTTTTTTGATAGATTACGGCGCGCAGCTTCGAGGTTCGTGTGGGGGTCCTCCCGTCCGCGCATACGGCATTCTATTTTGATCCGCCCAAAACTGAATGGGGGGGTCGGATTACCGGACTTTCTGTTGTATTATAGAGCCACTGTTTGCAAGAAAGTCCTAGACCTGACTTATCGAGGGAAGGAAAAACTATGGGTAGAAATAGAGAGACATAACGGCCCAGTAGCGGCACAGGGCATATTTTGGCTGCCAAAATTGGCACGCTATCGCGATGGGGACTTGTCCCTGATCTTGAGGACATTGCTGACTATATGGGATGGCTTCGCGCCCGGGGTCGGTTTAGTGTCGGTTCCTGGTCCCTTGACGCCCCTTGTTGGTAATGCTGCCTGCCCATCTTTAACGAGAGGGTTCCCTGCTCTGCCGGTTTTTGACACCTGGGTTTTTTCCCTGCACAATTTTTACACGCAATCAGGTTACGTTGGCTTTGGGGACATCCTGGTGACGGGAGCTGGTACAGCAGGCGCGTGGTTGGTATACTTCCAGATGCGTAGTTATGCCTCCTCATTGGAGGCACTGGTCCACCCACGTTTGCGACTTACAGACTTTGAACAGCTATGTACGGGTGGGACTGCTCCTGTCCATGATGTTTCTTTGGTGTATCGCCTCTTGGTTGCGGGAGAGACAGGGGACTCTTTGCCCCCATTTGTGAGTGGTTGGGAACGGGAGTTGGGTAGAACATTCTCGCCAGACTTATGGTTTAAAGCTTTCCACATGACTCACAAGGGCACGATAGCTGGCCGCGCTCAGGAGGCAAATTACAAACTGTTGTCTCGCTGGTACAGAACCCCTTCTAGACTGGCGAAGATGTACTCCACTTGTACTGATGAGTGCTGGCGCTGCGGCAGTGGCTATGGCTCCTTTGTCCACATTTGGTGGGAATGCCCCAAGATAGTCCCAATTTGGAGGGAGGTGGGGTTATTGTTTTCTAAATTTAGTGGGAAACCCGTCTCAATCACATTAGAAATGGCCCTTCTATCAATGATCCCGGGAAGGGTGCAGCTCATTAAAAAAGGGCTCCTGCATTTCTTTCTGCAGGCGGTCCGTCAATTGATCCCCAGGTGTTGGAGATCTGTCCATCCACCCTCGAGAATCCAATGGGTGGAACTCATGGACGACATACGTTACATGGAGGAGCTTAGGGCAGCCGATGCAGGGAGGTCTGAGTCCTATCTGCGAATGTGGAGTGATTGGGTGGAATTTAGGGGCTCTCCGGAGTTCCAGGATTGGCTTTCTCGGGGCTGTTGAGGCTTCCAGGGGTAGAAGTGGGTGGCGGTGAATAGACTTTCTGATGGATATGGGCAATGAGTGGCTGGGTGGATCGGCGAGAGTCGGACCTTTCTCTATCTTTGTTCTTCTATTGTCTTTTCTTCCTCTTCTCTTCTTTTTCCTTTTCTTCGGCTTTTGCTTTTCTTTACTCTTTTCAGTTTCTTCCTATATTTTCCCTTGATGGTGGATGTTGTCCGCTCTCATTCTGTTCTTGAAGTTTATTAAAGCAAAGTGCCTGGGTATTGTGAACAATGTTCCTATGAGTTTACCAGAGCCCGGAATACTACTGAATGCTATGTTTCTAAACATTACTGTATAATTCGGTGCTGGAGGTTGTCTTGTATTCTAGATGTACTTGCTTTATTTCATTGCCGAGAGAGGCGCTGCACTATAACTGTTTACGCAACTTGTTTGTTGCCTTTTGTATTACATAAATGCTATAATAAAAACTATTTGAACCATAAATAAAGTTGTCAAAAAAAGAGACGTGAAATCCTTCAGAACACAGCTCCAGAAAATACATTCCCATGTCTCATTAATATATGTATCATATATACCATATATACCAATCAACCATCCTATTACAGACTGAAATATACCATAATTAATCTCTCAGTTGTTGCACTTAGCATACAAAAATCAATCTGAAAAAAATGCTGAGATACCGTAAGATTCTCTACCTGTAGCATCCAATTCCCTAGATGTGTTGTGCCGCTGTCAAGAGACAATTCCACTATATTGATTATTATTGTGTCCTTTTAATGGTCATTTGAGAACCCATAAAAACTTCCATTTCTTCAGTACTTTTTCCTGTAAAAAAAAAGAGTATTTAGCAATATTTTAATTTTAACCCCTTATCCCCCAAGGGTTGTTTGCAAGTTAATGACCGGGCCAATTTTTACAATTCTGACCACTGTCTTCTATGAGGTTATAACTCTGGAGCTTCAACGGATCTTCGCGATTCTGAGATTGTTTTCTCGTGACATATTGTAATTCATGTTAGTGGTAAAATTTATTCGATATAACTTGTGGTTATTTATGAAAAAATGGAAATATGGCAAAAATTTGGAAAATTTTGCAATTTTCAAACTTTGAATTTTTATTCCCTTAAAACAGAGAAATATGTCACACAAAATAGTTACTAATTAACATTTCCCACATGTCTACTTTACATCAGCACAATTTTGGAACCAAAATTTTTTTTCTTAAGAATTTATAAGGGTTAAAAGTTGACCAGCGATTTCTCATTTTTACAACAAATTGTACGAAACCATTTTTTTTAGGGACCACCTCACATTTGAAGTCACTTTGAGGGGTCAATATGACAGAAAATACCCAAAAGTGACACCATTCTAAAAACTGCACCCCTCAAGGTACTCAAAACCACATTCAAGAAGTTTATTAACCCTTCAGGTGCTTCACAGGAGCTGAAGCAACTTGGAAGGAAAAAATGAACATTTAACTTTTTAGTCACAAAAATGATTTTTTACAAACAATTTTTTTATTTCAACAAGGGTAAAAGGAGAAAATGGACAGAAAAAGTTATTGTGGAATTTCTCCTGAGTACGCCGATATCCCATATGTGGGGGAAAACCACTGTTTGGGCGCACAGCAGGGCTCAGAAGGGAAGGAGCGCCATTTGACTTTTTTAAACCAAAATTGGCTGGAATTGAGATTGGACGCCATGTCGCGTTTGGAGAGCTCCTGTTGTGCCTAAACAGTGGAAACCCCCCACAAGTGACACCATTTTGGAAAATAGACTCCCTAAGGAACTTATCTAGATCTGTTGTGAGCACTTTGAACCCCCAAGTGTTTTACTAAAGTTTATAATGCCTGGGTGTGAAAAAAAAATTTTTTTCCACAAAAATTATTTTTTAGTCCCCAATTTTTGATTTTTCCGAAGGAAATTGGACCCCAAAAGTTGTTGTCCAATTTGTCCTGAGTACGCTGATACCCCATATGTGGGGGAGAAATACTGTTTGGGCGCACGGCAGGGCTCGGAAAGGAAGTAATGACGTTTTGGAATGCAGACTTTGAAGGCTGTCATGTTCAGTTTGCAGAGTCCCTGATGTGCCTAAACAGTGGAAATCCCCCACAAGTGACCCCATTTTGGAAACCAGACCCCTAAGGAACTTATCTAGATCTGTGGTGAGCACTTTGAACCCCCAAGTGCTTCAGAAAAATGTTTATAATGCCTGGGCATGAAAATAAAATATCCTATTTTTTTTTCCCACAAAAATAGTTAAGTCACCAATTTTTTACTTTCCCAAGGGTAACAGGAGAAATTGGACCATAAAAGTTGTTGTCCAATTTGTCCTGAGTACGCTGATACCCCATATGTGGGGGGAAACCACTGTTTGGGCGCACGGCAGAGCTCGGAAGGGAAGGAGCACCATTTGACTTTATCAAACCAAAATTGGCTGGAATCGAGAATGCACGCCTTGTCGCATTTGGAGAGCCACTGATGTGCGTAAACAGTGGGAATCCCCACAAGTGACCCCATTTTAGAAACTAGACCCCTAAGGAACTTATCTAGATCTGTGGTGAGCACTTTGAACCCCCAAGTGCTTCACATAATTTTATAACGTACAGCCGTAAAATTAAAAAATCATATTTTTTCCACAAAAATGATCTTTTCACTCCAATTTTTATTTTCCCAAGGGTAAAAACACCTATAAAGTTATTGTGCAATTTGTCCTGAGTACGCTGATACCCCATATGTGGGGGTAAACCACTGTTTGGGTGCATGGCAGTGCTCGGAGGGAAGGAGCGCAGTTTGACTTTTTCAACGCAGAATTGGCTGTTTGCCATGTCGTGTTTGGAGAGCCCCTGATGTGCCTAAACAGTGGAAACCCCCACAAGTGACACCATTTTGGAAACTAGACCCCTTAAGGAACTTATCTAGATCTGTCGTGAGTACGTTCAACCCCCAAATGTTTACTAAAGTTTATAATGCCTGGGTGTGAAAAAAAAATTCCACAAAAATGATTTTTTTAGTCCCCAATTTTCCAATTTTGATTTTTCCGAAGGAAATTGGACCCCAAAAGTTGTTGTCCAATTTGTCCTGAGTACGCTGATACCCCATATGTGGGGGAGAAATACTGTTTGGGCGCACGGCAGGGCTCGGAAAGGAAGTAATGACGTTTTGGAATGCAGACTTTGAAGGTGTCATGTTCAGTTTGCAGAGTCCCTGATGTGCCTAAACAGTGGAAATCCCCCACAAGTGACCCCATTTTGGAAACCAGACCCCCTAAGGAACTTATCTAGATCTGTGGTGAGCACTTTGAACCCCCAAGTGCTTCAGAAAAATGTTTATAATGCCTGGGCATGAAAATAAAATATCCTATTTTTTTTTCCCACAAAAATAGTTAAGTCACCAATTTTTTACTTTCCCAAGGGTAACAGGAGAAATTGGACCATAAAAGTTGTTGTCCAATTTGTCCTGAGTACGCTGATACCCCATATGTGGGGGAAACCACTGTTTGGGCGCACGGCAGAGCTCGGAAGGGAAGGAGCACCATTTGACTTTATCAAACCAAAATTGGCTGGAATCGAGATTGCACGCCATGTCGCATTTGGAGAGCCACTGATGTGCGTAAACAGTGGGAATCCCCCACAAGTGACCCCATTTTAGAAACTAGACCCCTAAGGAACTTATCTAGATCTGTGGTGAGCAATTTGAACCCCCAAGTGCTTCACATAAGTTTATAACGTACAGCCGTAAAATTAAAAAATCATATTTTTTCCACAAAAATGATCTTTTCACTCCAATTTTTATTTTCCCAAGGGTAAAAACACCTATAAAGTTATTGTGCAATTTGTCCTGAGTACGCTGATACCCCATATGTGGGGGTAAACCACTGTTTGGGTGCATGGCAGTGCTCGGAGGGAAGGAGCGCAGTTTGACTTTTTCAACGCAGAATTGGCTGTTTGCCATGTCGTGTTTGGAGAGCCCCTGATGTGCCTAAACAGTGGAAACCCCCACAAGTGACACCATTTTGGAAACTAGACCCCTTAAGGAACTTATCTAGATCTGTCGTGAGCACGTTCAACCCCCAAATGTTTCACTAAAGTTTATAATGCCTGGGTGTGAAAAAAAAATTCCACAAAAAATGATTTTTTTAGTCCCCAATTCTCCAATTTTTGATTTTTCACAAGGAAATTGGACCCCAAAAGTTGTTGTCCAATTTGTCCTGAGTACGCTGATACCCCATTTGTGGGGGGAAATACTGTTTGGGTGCACGGCAGGGCTCGGAAAGGAAGTAATGACATTTTTAAATGCAGACTTTGATGGGTGTCATGTTCAGTTTGCAGAGTCCCTGATGTGCCTAAGCAGCATAAACCCCCACAAGTGAGCCCCATTTTGGAAACTAGACCCCCTAAGGAACTTATCTATATCTGTGGTGAGCACTTTGAACCCCCAAGTGCTTCACACAAGTTTATAATGCCCAGGCATGAAAATAAAAAATCCTATTTTTTTCCCACAAAAATGATCTTTTAGTCACCAATTTTTTATTTTCTCAAGGGTAAAAGGGAGAAATTGGACCCAAAAGTTGTTGTCCAATTTGTGCTGAGTACGCTGATACCCTATATGTGGCAGAAAACTACTGTGTGGGTGCACGTCAGGGCTCGGAAGTTTAGTAGTGACGTTTTGCATTGCAGACTTTGATGGAATGGTCTGCGAGTGTCATGTCGCATTTGGAGAGCCCCAGATGTGCCTAAACAGAGGAAACCCCCCACAAGTGACCCCATTTTGGAAACTAGACCCCCAAAGGAACTTATCTAGATGTGTGGTGAGCACTTTGAACCCCCAAGTGCTTGACAGAAGTTTATAACGCCCGGGCGTGAAAATAAAAAAATCATATTTTTTCCACTAACATGATATTTTAGTCCACAGTTTTTTATGTTCCAAAGGGTAACAGGAGAAATTGGACCCAAAAAGTTGTTGTTCAATTTGTCCTGAGTACGCTGATACCCTATATGTGGCAGAAAACTACTGTGTGGGTGCATGTCAGGGCTCGGAAGTAGTGACATTTTGCATTGCAGACTTTGATGGAATGGTCTGCGAGTGTCATGTCGCATTTGGAGAGCCCCAGATGTGCCTAAACAGAGGAAACCCCCCACAAGTGACCCCATTTTGGAAACTAGACCCCCAAAGGAACTTATCTAGATGTGTGGTGAGCACTTTGAACCCCAAGTGCTTGACAGAAGTTTATAACGCCCGGGCGTGAAAATAAAAAAATCATATTTTTTCCACTAACATGATATTTTAGTCCACAGTTTTTTATGTTCCAAAGGGTAACAGGAGAAATTGGACCCAAAAAGTTGTTGTTCAATTTGTCCTGAGTACGCTGATACCCTATATGTGGCAGAAAACTACTGTGTGGGCACACGTCGGGGCTCGGAAGTGAAGGAGCACCATTTGACTTTATCAAACCAAAATTGGCTGGAATCGAGATTGCACGCCATGTCGCATTTGGAGAGCCACTGATGTGCGTAAACAGTGGGAATCCCCCACAAGTGACCCCATTTTAGAAACTAGACCCCTAAGGAACTTATCTAGATCTGTGGTGAGCAATTTGAACCCCCAAGTGCTTCACATAAGTTTATAACGTACAGCCGTAAAATTAAAAAATCATATTTTTTCCACAAAAATGATCTTTTCACTCCAATTTTTATTTTCCCAAGGGTAAAAACACCTCTAAAGTTATTGTGCAATTTGTCCTGAGTAATCTGATACCCCATATGTGGGGGTAAACCACTGTTTGGGTGCATGGCAGTGCTCGGAGGGAAGGAGCGCAGTTTGACTTTTTCAACGCAGAATTGGCTGTTTGCCATGTCGTGTTTGGAGAGCCCCTGATGTGCCTAAACAGTGGAAACCCCCCACAAGTGACACCATTTTGGAAACTAGACCCCTTAAGGAACTTATCTAGATCTGTCGTGAGCACGTTCAACCCCCAAATGTTTCACTAAAGTTTATAATGCCTGGGTGTGAAAAAAAAATTCCACAAAAAATGATTTTTTTAGTCCCCAGTTTTCCAATTTTTTATTTTTCACAAGGAAATTGGACCCCAAAAGTTGTTTTACAATTTGTCCTGAGTACGCTGATACCCCATTTGTGGGGGGAAATACTGTTTGGGTGCACGGCAGGGCTCGGAAAGGAAGTAATGACATTTTTAAATGCAAACTTTGATGGGTGTCATGTTCAGTTTGCAGAGTCACTGATGTGCCTAAGCAGCATAAACCCCCCACAAGTGAGCCCATTTTGGAAACTAGACCCCCTAAGGAACTTATCTATATCTGTGGTGAGCACTTTGAACCCCCAAGTGCTTCACACAAGTTTATAATGCCCAGGCATGAAAATAAAAAATCCTATTTTTTTCCCACAAAAATGATCTTTTAGTCACCAATTTTTTATTTTCTCAAGGGTAAGGGAGAAATTGGACCCCAAAAGTTGTTGTCCAATTTGTCCTGAGTACGCTGATACCCTATATGTGGCAGAAAACTACTATGTGGGCACACGTCGGGGCTCGGAAGTTAAGTAGTGACGTTTTGTATTGCAGACTTTGATGGAATGGTCTGCGGGTGTCATGTCGCATTTGGAGAGCCCCAGATGTGCCTAAACAGAGGAAACCCCCACAAGTGACCCCATTTTGGAAACTAGACCCCCAAAGGAACTTATCTAGATGTGTGGTGAGCACTTTGAACCCCCAAGTGCTTGACAGAAGTTTATAACGCCCGGGCGTGAAAATAAAAAAATCATATTTTTTCCACTAACATGATATTTTAGTCCACAGTTTTTTATGTTCCAAAGGGTAACAGGAGAAATTGGACCCAAAAAGTTGTTGTTCAATTTGTCCTGAGTACGCTGATGCCCTATATGTGGCAGAAAACTACTGTGTGGGCACACGTCGGGGCTCGGAAGTTAAGTAGTGACGTTTTGCATTGCAGACTTTGATGGAATGGTCTGCGGGTGTCATGTCGCATTTGGAGAGCCCCTGATGTGCCCCCACAAGTGACCCCATTTTGGAAACTAGACCCCCAAAGGAATTTATCTAGATGTGTGGTGAGAACTTTGAACCCCCAAGTGCTTCACAGAACTTTATAACGTAGAGCCATAAAAATAATAAATCATATTTTTTTCCACAAAAATTATATTTTTGCCCCCAATTTTTTATTTTCCCAAGGGTAACAGAAGAAATTGGACCCCAAGAATTCTTGTGCAATTTGTCCTGAGTATGCTGATACCCCATATGTGGGGGTAAACTACTGTTTGGGCGCATGGCATAGCTCAGAAGGGAAGGAGCACCGTTTGACTTTTTCAACGCCGAATTGGCTGGAATTGAGATCAGACGCCATGTCACATTTGGAGAGCCCCTGATGTGCCTAAACAGTGGAAACCCCCCAATTCTAACTCCAACCCTAACCCCAACACACCCCTAACCCTAATCCCAACCCTAATCATAACCCTAGCCACAAACCTAACACTAACACACCCGTAACCCTAGTCCCAACCCTAACCCTAATCCTAACTTTAGCCCCAACCCTAACCCTAATGGGAAAATGGAAATAAATTTTTTTATTTTATTATTTTTCCCTAACTAAGGGGGTGATAAAGGGGGGTTTGATTTACTATTTATAGCGGGTTTTTATGTTTGGCAGCTGTCACGCTAAAAGACGCTTTTTATTGCAAAAAATAGTTTTTGCATCACCACATTTTGAGAGCTATAATTTTTCCATATTTTGGTCCACAGAGTCATGTGAGGTCTTATTTTTTGTGGTACGAGTTGACGTTTTTATTGGTACCATTTTTGGGCACATGACATTTTTTGATCGCTTTTTATTACGATTTTTGGGAGGCAGAATGGACAAAAACTAGCAATTCATGAATTTCTTTTGGGGGGGCGTTTATACCGTTCCGCGTGTGGTAAAATTGATAAAGCAGTTTTATTCTTCGGGTCAGTACGATTACAGCGATACCTCATTTATATCATTTTTTATGTTTTGGCACTTTTATACAAAAAAAAAGATTATATATAAAAAACAATTATTTTTGCATCGCTTTATTCTGCGAGCTATAACTTTTTTATTGTTTCGCTGATGATGCTGTATGGCAGCTTGTTTTTTGCGGGACAAGATGACGTTTTCAGCGGTACCATGTTTATTTATATCCGTCATTTTTATCGCGTGTTATTCCACTTTTTGTTCGGCGGTATGATGATAAATCATTGTTTTTTAGCTTTGTTTGGTTTTTTTTAAAGGGGTTCACTAAAGGGGTTAACTAATGGGACAGTTTTATAGGACGGGTCGTTACGGACTCGGCGATACTAAATAGGTGTATTTTTAGTGCTTTTTTTTATTTACATGAAGAATGGAATTTATTGGGGAATATTTTTATTTATTTATTTATGAATTTTTTTTTACACTTGTTATTTTTATTTTTTTACCTTTTTTACTTTGTCCCAGGGTGGGACATCACTGTGTAATACCAGATCGCTGGTCTGACACTGTGCACAGCACTCTGTCAGATCGGCGAACTCACAGGCCAGTGCAGGCTTTCTCAGCAGGCACTGAGGAAGCCGCCTCTGTTATGATTTGGTAGCTGAGGAGAGCAGGCAAAAACGTCCATACACCAGAGAGGTTGGAATCTACTGGATTGCAGTACCCTGACTAACCACCACAACTAAAGGCAGCCGTGGAGCATTCCTACGTTGGTCCTAGACGCCTCGTCACAGCCTGAGAGGTTAACTACACCTAAAGATAGAAAGAGGAAAGCTATCTGCCCCGGAGCAGATCCCCAAAGAACATAGGAAGCCCCCAAACATGTTATGGCGGTTAGACAAGAGGAAATACAGACACAGACAGAAAATAGTAAGAGCAAAGGTTGGGGCCCAATCTGCCTAGACAGAAAAGGATAGGAAGGACACTTACTGCAATCCAAAAAACCCTAAAAAATACCAACTCTACTAATTGCAAAAACACCTGAGATAACACGACCTCTACCACCTAAATTAGTTCTCTGGTGTAACAAAACTAAGCCGCAGCCACTGAAAAAACTGGAAAAGGCAAAAGAACAAATAACAGTGGCTCCAGAAGAACTGAGAGGAGCCCAAGCCCCCCGGGGGGGAGGGAAGACCTGGCTAACCTCACAGAAATGCAGAGAAATATGAAATGGTAAGCACAAAAACAAAAAACAGAAAATATCTTATCTGAGAGCAGGAGAAGAGGCAAGACTCAGCAAGCTTCCAAGTGAACCAGGAACCACAGTTGAGACAAGAACAATTGATCACTGGCAACCATGATGGGAGGGAACCTCCCTTATATAAGACCAGTCTGTAACTCCTGATTGTCAATCCTCATTGAATGGTTCAGTACTGTTTGTAACCACCAGAGGGAGCTTCTGCTCAGAATTCATTTCTAACACATTCACAACAGTACCCCCCCCTTGAGGATGGGTCACCGAACCCTCATCTGGGCAACCAGGTCGGTCAGGATGAGCTCTGTGATATGCACGGATCAGTCTCCTAGCATGGATGTCCGAAGCAAACACCCAAGAATTGTCCTCCAGACCATAACCTCTCCACTTAACCAAATACTGGAGTCTCCGTCTAGAAAAACGAGAATCCAATATTTTCTCAGCCACATACTCCAGATTGCCCTCAACCAAAACAAGGTTAGGAGGCGCAGCCATAGGAACCACTGGCTCGACAAACCTCTTCAATAAGGACTTGTGGAACACGTTATGGATCTTAAATGTCCCTGGAAGAAGTAAATGAAAGGAAACAGGATTAAGAATCTCCATGATCTTATAAGGTCCAATAAACCTAGGCTTAAACTTAGGAGATGCAACTCTCATAGGGATATTTCTTGAGGACAACCAGACCAAGTCCCCCACTTTAAACCGAGGACCATCAGTCCTATGCCGGTTGGCAAACCGCTGGGCCTTCTCCTGAGAGAGGGACAACCTCTCCACTACCTGGTCCCAAATCTGCTGCATACGCTCCACAACAGAGTCAACACCTGGACAGACAGAAGCCTCCGTCTGTCCCGAAGAAAATCGAGGGTGAAACCCAAAATTGCAGAAAAATGGAGACACCAAAGTGGCAGAGCTAGCCCTGTTATTAAGAGCAAACTCAACCAAAGGCAAAAAAGAGACCCAGTCATCTTGATCAGCAGACACAAAGCATCTCAGATAAGTCTCCAATGTCTGGTTTGTTCTCTCAGTTTGTCCATTGGTCTGAGGATGAAAAGCCGAGGAGAAAGACAATTGAACACCAAGTTTAGAACAAAAAGTCCTCCAAAATCTGGAAACAAACTGGACTCCTCTGTCAGACACAATGTTCTCAGGAATGCCGTGTAACCGAACCACGTGCTGAAGGAACAAAGGCACCAATTCGGAGGAGGAAAGCAACTTAGGTAATGTCACAAGATGTATCATTTTGGAAAACCTATCACAAATCACCCAGATAATGGTCATTCTCTGAGAAACAGGGAGGTCGGAAATGAAATCCATAGAGATATGGGTCCATGGTCTCTTGGGCACAGGCAATGGCATCAACAAACCACTAGAGCGAGAGCAAGGCTTGGAGCGAGAGCAAGTCCCGCAGGACTGCACAAATTCCCTGACATCACGAGACAAAGTAGGCCACCAAAAGGACCGACTAACCAAGTCTCTGGTACCAAAAATTCCGGGATGACCGGCCAACGCGGAACAATGAATCTCAGACATCACACTCTTTTTCTGGGACAAACAATTTCCCAATAGGGCAGCGCTCGGGTTTATCCTCCTGACACCCTTCCAGAGCCAGTCTCAAATTGGGCGAGATGGCGGAAAGAACTACACCCACTTTCAAAATAACAGCAGGATCAGATAACTCAGGAGAGTCCGCAAGGAAACTCCTCGAGAGGGCATCCGCCTTAACATTCTTAGTGCCAGGAAGAAAGGAAACCACAAAATTAAAACGTGTGAAAAACAAGGCCCACCTGGCCTGTCTAGGATTAAGTCACTTGGCTGATTCCAGATAAACCAGATTCTTATGGTCCGTGAGGACCACCACCTGATGTTTGGCTCCCTCCAGCCAATGTCTCCACTCTTCAAAAGCCCACTTCACGGGCAATAACTCTCGATTACCCACGTCATAATTACGTTCAGTTGGAGAAAATTTTCGAGAGAAAAACGCACAAGGGTTACTTTTAGAGGTCTCTGGATCTCTTTGGGACAAAACTTCACCTGCCCCAATTTCAGAGGCATCAACCTCCACCTGAAATGGCAGAGAAACATCAGGCTGCCGTAGAACAGGAGCAGAAGAGAATCTCTGCTTAAGTTCCTGAAACGCAGAGACTGCCTCAGGAGGCCAATTCACCACATCAGAACCCTTTTTGGTCAAATCAGTCAATGGTTTAACAATAACAGAGAAATTACCAATAAATTTACGATAAAAATTGGCAAAACCCAAGAATCTCTGAAGAGCCTTTCATGAAGTAGGTTGGACCCAATCACAGATGGCCTGAACCTTGACCGGGTCCATTTCAATAACAGATGGGGACAAAATGAATCCCAGAAATGAGATCCTCTGTACGCCAAAAAGACACTTTGATCCCTTCACATACAGAGCATTCTCTCTCAAAATCTGGAACACAGTCCGAACATGTTTCACATGAGAGTCCCAGTCATTGGAAAAAATCAAGATATCATCCAAATAAACAATCAGAAATTTATCCACAAAATCCCTGAAAATGTCATTCATGAAGGACTGGAAGACGGAAGGAGCATTAGTGAGCCCAAAGGGCATCACTAGGTACTCAAAATGCCCCTCTGGGGTATTAAACGCTGTCTTCCATTCATCCCTGTGCTTAATGCGAATAAGGTTATACGCCCCCCTGAGGTCAAGCTTGGTAAACCAAGTAGCACTTTTCACCCTGGAAAACAGGTCAGAAATCAAGGGTAATGGATATTGATATTTCACAGTGATATTGTTCAAGAGACGATAATCAATACACGGCCTTAATGAACCGTCCTTTTTGGCCACAAAGAAAAAACCGGCACCCAAGGGTGAAGAGGATGGTCTGATATGACCCTTCTCCAATGACTCCTTGATATAAGACCGCATAGCGTCATGTTCAGGTACAGACAAGTTAAAAAGGCGACCTTTAGGGAATTTACTACCAGGCACTAATTCAATAGCGCAGTCATAGCTCCTATGGGGGGGCAAGGATGCAGATTTACTTTCGCTAAACACATCAGAAAATCAGTCAAAAAGTCAGGAACATCCTGAGCCTGGGGAGAGGCACAAAAAACAGGAGTGTTGGCATTAACACATTGGCAGCCCCAACTGGTTACAGACACAGATTTCCAATCCAAAACAGGATTATGAGACTGCAACCAAGGGAAACTGTTGTGAATGGGTTTGAGATGAGTTCTGACCAGAGGCTCCCTCTGGTGGTTACAAGCGGTACTAGTGAGGATTGTGATGACTGGGAATCAGGTGTTACTGATTGGTCTTATATAAGGGAGTAATTTTCCCATCAGGGTTGCCGGTGACCAATTGTTCTGGTCTGAATCCTTCTTTCCAGTTTCCCTTGTAGCCTGCTGTGTCGTGTCTGCATCTCCTGCTATCAGATAAGACAATTTCTTATTTTGTGTTTTTGCTATATTTTTGCATTTGGTCCTGCACTTCTGTGGGGGCCTTCTGGGTCCCCTCCGGGGGCTTTTGCCCTCTCAGTTTAGTCCAGCCACTGTGTTTTGTACTTTTGCTTTTTCCAGTTTTTGCAGTGGCTGCTGTTTTTGTTACACCAGAGAGCTAATTTAGGTGGTAGAGGTCGTGTGATCTCAGGTGATTTTGAAATTAGTAGAGTTGGTGTTTTTCAGGGTTTTCTGGGATTGCAGTAAGTACCCTTCCTGTCCTTTTCTATTTAGTTAGTTTGGGCCCCAGCGTTTGCTCATACTATTTTCTTTCTGTGTCAGTATTTCCTCTTGTCTAACCGCCATTACATGTTTGGGGGCTTTCTATTATCTTTGGGGTTCTGCTACGGGGCAGATAGCTTTCCTATTTCTATCTTTAGGTGTAGTTAGTTTCTCAGGCTGTGACGAGGCGTCTAGGACCAACGTAGGAACGCTCCACGGCTGCCTCTAGTTGCGGTGGTTAGTCAGGGTACTGCAATCTCATAGATTCCAACTGCTCTGGTGTATTGCCTTTTTTGCCTGCACTCCTCAGCTACCGTAACATAACAGGAAACCTAGTACAATAATGTCATGCAGATTATACAGCACCAAAAATTTGCAACTCTCCTGATGATCAGGTTCAACCCTCATTATCACCTGAGTAGAGAACTGGGGTTTATTCTCCGCCAAAGGGGTAGAATCAATCCCCAGTAGGGGAATAGACTTCCGTAGGGATATCAAGGGAAACCCACAACGTTTAGCAAAATCAAAATCCATCAGGTTAATAGCTGCTCCCGAATCAACAAAAGCCTGAGCAGAAAATGTGGACAGGGAGCAAATCAGGGTAACAGTCAACAGAAATTTAGTCTGAACACTACCCAAGACAACTGAGCGTGCAAAACGTCTTCCCCGCTTAGGGCAGACTGAAATAGCATGAGAGGCCTCACCACAGTAGAAACATAACCCATTGCGTTTTCAAAACTCATGACGCTGTGCCCCAGAAGCCACTCTATCACACTGCATGGGTTCAGAAGCTGGCTCACAAGGCAACACCATTCCACGCATACCTCTACGCTCACGCAAACGTCTGTCAATTTGAATCGCTAATGACATAGAATCATTGAGACCAGAGGGAGCAGGGAAACCCACCATAACATCTTTTACTTTCTCTGACAGACCCTTCCGAAAAAGGGCTGCCAAAGGATCATCATTCCATTTGGCCAGGACTGCCCACTTTCGGAATTTCTGACTGTACAACTCAGCGTCCTCAAGCCCTGATTTAATGCCAACAAGATTTTTTCAGCTTGATCAGTGACATTAGGTTCATCGTACAATAACCCCAGAGCCAGAAAAAATGCATCAACATTACTCAAAACAGGGTCCCCAGGTGTCAGGGAAAAAGCCCAATCCTGAGGATCGCCGCGCAGGAGAGAGATGACAATTTGAACCTGCTGTGCTGCGTTCCCTGAGGACTTAGGTTTTAAGGCAAAAAACAATTTACAGTTATTTTGGAAATTCAGAAATTTAGCTCGATCCCCAAAAATAAATCTGGCATGGGGATCCTAGGTTCCACAATCGGCAACACTGCAAGATAGGTAGCAATACTCCGAACCTCAGTGGCAAGCTGATCCACACGGCCAGACAACTGTGCAAACTCCATTGACAGAAAAAAAAATCCTCCTCAGCACCCAGAGAAAAAGAGGGAAAAAATGCAACAAACAAGAGAAAAAAAAAAAATTTCTGACTTTCTTTTTTCTTTTTCCTTTTACTATTTTTCCCTTCTGTTGAGTACCATATAATTTTCAGTTTTGGCCGGTGATACTGTTATGATTTGGTAGCTGAGGAGAGCAGGCAAAAACGTCCATACACCAGAGAGGTTGGAATCTACTGGATTGCAGTACCCTGACTAAGCACCACAACTAAAGGCAGCCGTGGAGCGTCCCTACGTTGGTCCTAGACGTCTCGTCGCAGCCTGAGAGGTTAACTACACCTAAAGATAGAAAGAGGAAAGCTATCTGCCCCGGAGCAGATCCCCAAAGAACATAGGAAGCCCCCAAACATGTAATGGCGGTTAGACAAGAGGAAATACAGACACAGACAGAAAATAGTATGAGCAAATGTTGGGGCCCAATCTTCCTAGATAGAAAAGGATAGGAAGGATACTTACTGCAATTCCAAAAAACCCTAAAAAATACCAACTCTACTATTTGCAAAAACACCTGAGATCACACGACCTCTACCACCTAAATTAGTTCTCTGGTGTAACAAAACTAAGCCGCAGCCACTGAAAAAACTGGAAAAGGCAAAAGAACAAATAACAATGGCTCCAGAAGAACTGAGAGGTGCCCAAGCCACCCGGGGGGGGAAGACCTGGCTAACCTCACAGAAATGCAGAGAAATATGCAAATGGTAAGCACAAAAACAAAAAACAGAAAATATCTTATCTGAGAGCAGGAGAAGAGGAAAGACTCAGCAAGCTTCCAAGTGAACCAGGAACCACAGTTGAGACAAGAACAATTGATCACCGGCAACCATGATGGGAGGGAACCTCCCTTATATAAGACCAGTCTGTAACTCCTGATTGTCAATCCTCATTGAATGGTTCAGTACTGTTTGTAACCACCAGAGGGAGCTTCTGCTCAGAATTCATTTCTAACACATTCACAACACGCCTCCCTGCAGGATCCGGTGGCCATCTTGTATCCAGGGTCTTGCAGGGAGGAGTGTCCCTCGGAACAGCGCGATACATCGCTCTGTTCTGAGGGTCTCAGGAAGCACGCAGGGAGCCCCCTCCCTGCGCGATGCTCCCCTGTGCCCCCGGTACACGCAATCATGTTTGATTGCAGTGTGCCAGGGGTTAATGAGCCGGGAGCTGTCCGTGACCGCTCCTGGCACATAGCGGGTGTCAACTGTGATAAACAGCTGATACCCGGCCGCAATCAGCTGCGCTCCCACCGGGAGCGCAGCTGATCGCATATGACGTACTATTCCGTCCATGGGAATAAGGTCCAGAGAGCTGCAAGTTCCTAACCGGAACTGAGGGTGATAACAAAAGTTTGGTTATACCCCTTAACTTTTCTGACAAATTGGTGGCAGCGGTGGGATCCTAGAGCATTAGTGATCTGGTTTGAGCAATATTTCCTCTCACTAAAAAGTTGCACGGTTCTGGCGAGGACCCTGCGCAAAAAGCTTTAGAGATTGAACTCAGTGTTTATTAGTTCAGAGACAATACTGTGTGTAGCAGTTACCCCCTACCCTTCCCTTCGTTTTTCTGTCCTATCTTTTGTTTGGTAATGATGACTACGATGGGAGAGGCCTGGTATAACAGGCAGTCCAAGGACACTCTTATTGCCCCTTGCATGACGAAGCAGATTGACTCCACGGGCAAAACCAAGGCCCAACTGGTTGTTGCACTGATGCAATGTGCCGCAGACCCAGTCAGTCACCAGAGCCCTGGTGACCCAGAAGCCAGTCCAAGTGCAGATGGGGCTGCTGCGGAGGTCCAACCGGTGAATGCTGGCCCTACTCGCAACCAGGGTAGTGTGGACCCCCACCTGCGGATGGCCTTGGAGCAACTCCCTTCAGACGATCATCAACAACAGCTGAAGTTGATCCAGCAATACCAAGAGACCGAGAGAGCCGAGCGAGAGGCCGAGAGACCCGAGCGGCAGGCCTGAGCCGAGCGAGCCGAGCGGCAGCCCCAATTCCAGCAAGATGCCCAGCGGGAAGAGAGACAGTACCAGCTGGAATTGGCCTGACTTGGGGTAACACCATCTACCCCACGTAGCTGTGGGTCCAATAATGCAGCAACCTTTAAACCCCGGTCAGAGCACTTTCAAGTGATGGAAAAGGACGGGGACTTGGACATATTTCTGCGGGGATTTGAAAAAGCCTGCAGACAGTACCAGCTGCCTGAGAACCAATGGGCCTAATAGTCAGGAAAATATGAATATGTTTACATTCTATGTACATTTCCAGGGCTCGTGCTGCGCTTCCCTCCCATTAGGTTTGTACAGTACACACACAAAGCCACATGTGCAGGCACAGCTGCAGCATCCAACCTCCTTCCTCTTCCCCCCATACTCCTGCTATACTAGCTTGTGTAATGTGAGATCCTCATCTCGTCGGCTCAAACAGGAAGTAAAGGTTGGAACACATGCTTTCTTTGTTCCTTCAAACTTGAATTTAATAACGCACATTGAACCTAGGAACAGGAAACACATATTTTCAGAACCGGCATGATTTAGGCTACACCCAGCTACGCTTTTGCAACCTGTGCGCCATCAGAACCCGAGAAAACAATTCCTGATTCCCAGTAATACATAGATATGCCATGTTTGATATCAAAAGAAAGGTAATGTCGTAATAAGAAAAATGATGCCCCTGACATCTCATTCCAAGGTTTTCACCCAGAGTTATGACAAATAGAAGTTTTTAAAAACTTTTAGGAGGCGAATATCCTCTAGCTCAACCCACCTCGTGAGGTCAGCAGGGAAAAAGCATAAAGCTGACCAGCTCTATGAGGAAGTTGTCTTTTGCCCGGGGGATCAGCTATGGGAAGCTGTGCATTTTGACCTGTTGCTCTGGGAAGGTCCCCTCCCCCCCTCCTCCACATAGCGTGCCATTGACTGAGATGTGTAAGTTTCATATTTTAATCCATTTTATTTTGTAATTGCCTGTATATACTGTATCTTGTCTCTTTTGTAGCATCTTTTATATTTTTGTAAACACTGCCTATATTTTATGGAGTAAATCTATAAAAATTTACTAGTTTAGTTTTCATTGCTCTATAATGTACCACCACATCCTCCGCGCTAATTATGCTACCCTATGGGTTGGCTCCTGACCCAATATTGATTTTAATGTCAAACAAGGAGCTGGTGGAAGCAAAGTATTCTGGGGTATTTGGGAGACTCTGTGTCATGATCCAGGCCGGGTTTTTGTCTTGTCTCTCCTTTCCCAGTCTGGTCATTTCAGGGGTTAATTTTCCCTGCCTCGTTCCTGTGTCTGGTCTGCTATATCTCTGTGCTGTAACCTGTGTGCAGTGCCAGTTATATCACTTACCTTTGGTGTGTGTAGCTGGCTCTGGTGTGTTCTTGATCTGTCTTGTTGCGTTCATCTGACCCAACTCGTGTTTTGTGACCTTTGGACCGTGTTCTGACTACCTGTTTGTTATTGCCCCTTTGTATCTGATATTCCGTTGCTGACCTTTGGACAGTGTTCAGACCACCTGTTTGTGATTGCCCCATTGCTTATCCGCTGTTTCTCTGGCATTCTCACCCAGGCTTGTGACCTGACTTGCGATTTTGGATTTCCCCTTGGTACTGCGATACTCTCTGGTATCGACTCGGCTGTCTGACTATGCTGCCACCTAGTGGTTGCTTCGCTGCATTAACGTTGGTTTGCTTCATTGCAGGATATTCAGCTCATTCTCCACTCTGCTGCCATCTAGTGGAGTTTATGTTACTCTGCAGTAACCCTCAGTGGTACAGCGTGACATTATAACTGGCTATACATTTTTTTTTTCCCTCTCTCATGGATCCGCTTCGTACTCTTGCGGATCAGATGTCAAGATTGACCCAAATGATACAACATAGAGCCCTTGGCCACCTCTCATAACCAACTCCAGGGGGAACTTTCTGAAGCTGTAAAATCTTTTCAGGATTCCATGACACAATCAGCTTTAAGGCAATCTGATCCCATTGATGTTTCTTTTCACTCTCCTGAACCTACGATCAGGCTCCCAGATACTTTCTCGGGAGAGAAGGAGAAGTTTCGTGTATTCAGAGAGAGTTGCAAGTTACTCTTTTCCCTTAGACCCAGATCCTCAGGAGATGAGAGTCATCGGGTGGGGATAATTATGTCTTTACTCAGGGAGGGTCCTCAGACTTTTTTTCTACTTTCTACTGCCCCTGAACGTACGTCTGTGGATAGGTTCTTTGAGGCCTTAGGACTGATTTATGACGAACAAGACCGGGTCAGGGTGGCAGAGGACACGATCATGGGTCTCTCCCAGGATAAGCTCACTGCAGAATTGTACTGTTCAGAGTTTAGATGGTGGTCTACCGAGGTGTCATGGAATAATTTTGCTTTAAGGTGCCAGTTCAGGAGAGGACTTTCGGATCATCTTAAGGACGCTCTGGCTCTTCATCCGACACCCAGTTCTTTGGAGGAGGCCATGACCCAGGCCATTCGCATGGATCGGAGATTGCGGGAGAGAGGAGTAATCCAGAGAGAGGTTCCAGTTTATCCAGCCAAATCCGAGGGATGCCATATACGGAACCTATGGAGATTGAGGCCACTAACTTTAAGGAGGAGAGGAAGCGGCAACGCGAGGAAAAAGTATGTTTCTATTGTTGAAGTACGGGACATTGGAAGAAGGACTGCCCCTCGTGCCCACCGACTAACAAGCTGCCGAGTCTGGGTGATTGCCGAGGAGGTCACCCAGACTCTCAGGTACCGTTTTCCTCATTTCAAAAGATTTTGTTAGAGGTGGAACTTTGTTGTGGAGATGGTTTCGCATCCACTTCAGCTTTTGCAGACTGTGGGTCAACCGTGAATTTTATTGACTCTGGTCTGGTGCCCAAGAGTAAGTTAGGGACAGTTAGGCTAAAGACTCCGATCCATATCATTGCCATTGATAAGACACCATAGGCGCAAATTGTGGTTAAGTTTGTCTCTGAAGAGTTTCTTCTCAAGGTGGGTTCCCTGCACCAGGAATGAATTTCATGTTACGTTCTGGACAACCTTCCAGTTGGACTGGTGTTGGGATTCCCCTGGTTACAGTTGCATAATTCTGTTATTGACTGGGAATCTTGTGATATTGTTAAATGGGGCTCTAATTGTTCTAATGGTTGTCTTTCTGCTGTTCTGGTGTCTTCTATTAATCTGGAGGGTATTCCGGAGTACCTGAAAGATTTTGGAGACGTGTTGTCCGAAAAAGAGGCTGAGGTCTTACCACCACATCACCCCTAAGATTGTACTATTAATTTTATTCTGGGCGCTAAATTGCCCAAGGCCCGTTTGTACAATCTTTCTGGCCCGGAACGCACCGCTATGAAAGATTATATCTCTGAAAGTTTACGCAAAGAACACATCTGTCCCTCTGTCTCTCCTGTGGTTGCTGGATTCTTTTTTGTTAAAAAGAAAGATGGTGGTTTATGCCCTTGCCTCGATTTTTGGGAACTACAGTAAATAATATTACAGTGAGAAATACCTACCCCATGCCGCTCATTTCAGATCTTTACAACCAATTATCTGGGGCTAAGTGGTTTTCCAAGTTGGATATCAGGGGAGCGTATAACCTTATCCGTATTTGGGAAGGGGATGAGTGGAAAATGGCATTTCTCACCTCTGAGGGGTTGTTTGAAAATTTAGTCATGCCCTTTGGTTTCATGAACGCACCTGCGGTGTTTCAAAACTTCGTTAATGATGTTTTTTCTGATTTCATTGGGCGCTTTATGGTTGGATATTTGGATGACATTCTTATTTTTTCTCCTGACAAAGAATCTCACATAGGTAATTTACGTGCGGTTCTTTATAGGTTACGGGAGAACTCCCTATTCACTAAACCTAAGAAGTGCTCATTTTGTGTCCAAAAGCTTTCCTTTTTGGGGTTCATCCTCTCTGCCAATGGGTTTCGTAAGGACCCTGGAAAGGTGCAGGCCATTGTTAATTGGGTGCAACCCAGAGACCTCAGGGGTCTTCAGCGTTTTTTGGGTTTAGTCAATTACTATCGCAAATTTATCAAGGGGTTTTCTCATGTGATTCAGCCACTCACCGATCTCACACGTAAGGGGGCTGAACTTAACGTCTGGTCGTCTGTGATGATACTGCAAGCTCCATTTCTTGTGCGGTTCTAGAACCTTCCCCATAGAACTACGACTCCCAGCGTTTTGCCTGCACAGAGCAAAGCCACCTCTCCTCCCCCCCCCCTGTGCCTACAGTTCGCTGCAAGTCACGGTTTGAACTAACAGCTCACTCTATCCCTTTAACTCCCACCTCAGGAATGTTCTTTGGCTTCAAGCTCAGCTTTCTCTGCTCCCATTCTATAAAGTGGTAATCTAATCATCTGTCTATAATATGCCGTGAGCTTATGATAGAAACACGGCACCTGCTGTTCTGTAACGTAGCCCCATCCGGCATCGTTCCCGTGGTACTGGTGAACCCGTAACTCCAACAGAACCCGAGAAATGGAATTCTCGGATGCACCATGAACTATCTCACCCAAGTTTGGGCTCATTTGAACCGTCATTTTAAAGTAAGATCATTGATAGGTCTGCCATTATTCTGCTAGTTTCCCAGAAGGTGGTATCAACCTTATGATCTTTCAGAGCTAAAACCATAACTTGTAGCCTGGGGAGGTGGCCAGAAAACCATCCCCTTTTGTGAGGTCAGCAGCCCACATGTATAAGTCTTGCAGTTAGCCCCCCTTGGTCATTCCAAGCTGTGATGACGTGACTAACAGATCTGCAAATGAACTATGACGTGTGGCTCCTCTCCCAGCCTGTCTTGCCTGTAACTGCCATGTAAGTGATTTTCACCTTTAATCCTGTTTTATTTCTAACTGTATTGTACATAACTGTATTGTCTCAGCTTGTTACCTTTTTTTTCAAAACTATAAGCACTGCCTGCATTTTAAGGAATAAACCTATAAAATTATTAGTTTGTTTCTCCTGCTCTATAAACGAATTTGCACGTGCCTGAAGTACTACGCTACTGATTTGGGGTTGCTACGGACCCTCTTGATAAATTGTTCATTAAGTAAATCGTAGCTGGTGGCAGCTAAAAGAAGGGGTGTAAAGTGTTAACCTATTGGGTGGCGTTGGCAGTGACGGAGCGGGTTTTATAAGTGTATTGCCTGGCTGCGGCCCGGAGTAATTATAATTCCCTCACTGCAGCGTGCCCAATAGCCAGCACACATCCAAGTGGCCCGTCTGGCGACTGATTATCCTAGGTGCAGTTCCCTGACTGACCTGAGGGTAAGGGGGCGCCAGAGAGCTGCAAGTTCTTAAGTGGAAGTGGGATAATTATAAATCCCTGCCGATTATTGGGTCGGACGGCAGCAGCCGTCGTGTGTGTGCGCGTTTTCGTCACATTTGCGGCACGGAGGGATCACAAGCCGTGATACCCCGGGCTACCGTGTGGCAGACCGTGTGCACGTTCATCACATCGTCTCTGGCAGTTGAAGCATTCACTGCATTGAAGAAGTGTTTTATGTCAGCTCCAGTGTTAGTTCAGCCAAATCTGTCAGAACCATTCATTGTGGAGGTGGACGCGTCAGAGGTGGGAGTGGGGGCGGTGTTGTCTCAGGGACCCTTTAAGTTGACTAATTTAAGACCATGTGCCTTTTTCTCCAGGAAGTTTTCTGCGGAAATTACGATGTTGGTAATCGAGAGTTGTTGGCCATAAAATTGGCTTTTGAAGAATGGAGGCACTTTTTGGAGGGCGCTGTTCATCTGTGTGCTCCCTGACCAGGGTTACCTATTGTCTGGACTACTAGTGTGGTGCTGAAAATCAAATAAAGGAAAATGCACTACTCATACTAGAAAAATACAAAATTTATTGAAAGTAAACATCATATATTAAAATATACCAAGGATGGCAGTGAGAAACCGACTAAACAGGGAAAGCGGTGACACTAGGAAACAAGCGTCTGAAAGGTACCATATATACCAATGGTAATACAAGGACCAAATGTACAGTGCATATAGTGACTAGTCACATTAGTTGACAATGTAAACAAGAGTGATATACACACATCAGAGTCAGGACTAGAGTACAGCATTACCACAAAGAATATATATATGTCTTTTTATGTTATTATATGGACTTGTATTATATTTTTTGTACACATTTGTGCACTGTATTATTGTATATACTGTCCTGCTTTATATTTTTTATTAGTTGCTTTCACGTTTATCCTTTTGTTTTATTGATATATATCACTGTTGATGCGGGTAACACTTTTGTGTATCCTGTTTACTGTTTGTCTAGATTGTGCTCCTTTATTTTTGCTCCCGTGCGCATGCGTGCTCCCCGCCCGCTGGTTGCTGTCCTGACGGCGTCTCTAATCGGCCGTTGCTGGGGACGCGCTCTCAGCTGGCTCACCTGTTTTGTGGGCGTGCTGAGTGACGCGTCCCGGCTCGACTGATGACGCACTCGGTGTCAGTCACTTCCGGGTGGTGGGGTTACACATGCGCCGTCTTGAGGGCTTGGAGCTTTGATACACCTTCTCTGATTGGTCCTTATGGATATATATATACTGTTCCGGTATATGTGCTGCCATACCCCCGGAAGAAGGCACTGCGCCGAAACGCGCGTTGGGGTGGCAGGGACGCGGTCTCACTCAGGTATTCAAGCTGGGCCATTTGTTTATTTTACTGGTATCATGGACCGTTCTTTGTGGTAATGCTGTACTCTAGTCCTGACTCTGATGTGTGTATATCACTCTTGTTTACATTGTCAACTAATGTGACTAGTCACTATATGCACTGTATATTTGGTCCTTGTATTACCATTGGTATATATGGTACCTTTCAGACGCTTGTTTCCTAGTGTCACCGCTTTCCCTGTTTAGTCGGTTTCTCACTGCCATCCTTGGTATATTTTAATATATGATGTTTACTTTCAATAAATTTTGTATTTTTCTAGTATGAGTAGTGCATTTTCCTTTATTTGATTTTCATTAATCTGCATGTTATACTCTATGTATATCCTGTATTACACCTTTTTGGTGTTTTTTGGTCTGGTTTATAAGATTGACTATTATTCTGTGTATTTTCACAGTTCCTTCCTGACCAGGATGGATTACAGATCCAGGGATGTGGCCTGGCAATCACAAGTTGCGCAGGTTTTTGACAGTGGTCCGACCAACATACATATGAGTGACCAGAATGATACTGCTGCTATTCAGACTCAAATTAAGAGGCTGTTACATAAACGCACAAAACTTTGGTGGAACAAGGCGTTCCTTGAAAATTACCTTAAAAAATTGTTAATACCACGTGGCCTCCGGATCCAGATTTTTCCTTCTTTTCCCGTAGCTGATGTACAATTTGTTTCTAGTTGGGAGGACATTTGTAATAAAGCCTCTTTACAATTTATGGAACTACTAGTCGGCTTTAATAAAAAATCTCTTTCCTCTATGGAAATTGAGATTGATGGCCTGTTTTCTAATTTCAAAAAAATAGCTTCTGCAGACACCATTTCGTCTTTTGAGGCTACTATTGACAAATGCTCCGGTGAGTGGGAGGCACAGATTAAAAGTACTCATGCCAAAAAATTATTACGTGACAGTACGGACTTTCAAAATAAGACTGCATACAGATGGATATAGCAAAAACTGGGCACACTCAGAAATTGTGTAAATGAAATTTAATACGTACAACTGATCACTAGTAACAGACGTTTCGGTCTATATTGACCTTCATCAGTGTACTAAAAAAACAAAATAAGTGATCAATATTTATAAAACAGAAATAAGGTATATACACTAATATAAAGGGTCATAGGAAATCTAGAATGCTCCCAACAGAGTGCATCCAACATCATAGCTGTCCAAGATATTCAGTGAGAGAAATACAAAGTAAAACATTGAATAAGCGGCAGACATAGCTAGTGGCAGTGTGTAACCCATATAGTGAGACATATAGGTTCTATCTGTGGATCAAAAACCGTAAGATGAATTTGTGAAGTTTAATAATTGTTTATAGAAACAATGCAGAATATAACATACCCGTTATGAGGAGTGTTGTTGTGAACGGCTGAAAGGAAGTATGTGATAGTGGTAAGTGAACACATACAGTGTCCATAGTATTAATTCTCACGAGTAGGAAATAACATACCGCTCAGAAGGTGAAATTCCTGTTAAGGTTGTCAGCAATAGGGATAAACTGTAGAGATACATTTGAGCGCTACTGAGTAGTGATACCAGGCTTTGGTGATAATGGTCACAGCTTTGTCATATATAGTGCACTTACCCCAAAAGGGTTACCATCAGCCTATAAAATCCATACAGCCATACGGCAACACTGGCATATTCTCCAATCGGCCCATCCTGAAGTTCTGGCCTTTAGAGAACCCTTTATGCCATATTTCAGACGACCACGGAATCTTAAAGATAGTCTAATCAGAGCAGATATTGGCCCAAAGAAACCTAGTACTACCCAAAGATTTTTACAACATCCCAAGATGGGTACCTTTCCATGTCTTTGTTGCCAACAATGCAATAATGTCCTTAGGGGCAATATCGTACATCATCCCTATACTGGGAAAAGGTATACCATCAAGGACTATTTTACATGCAATTCCAATTATGTGGTATACTTAATAAAATGTCCCTGTGGTCTACTGTATATAGGCGAAACTATACAAAGTGTGAAGAATAGGATATCGAAACACAAATCTACCATAAGATGCAAAGACACTTTGTTACCAATTCCCCATCATTTTATTTCACAAGGCCATAACATTGCCCAACTGCGCTATCAAGTGCTGGAACATATACCAGCACCTCGACGAGGGGGAGATCGTATAACCCAACTTAAAAGAAGGGAGGCATTTTGGATCCATGAATTGGATACCTTACACCCCAAGGGGTTAAATAAGGATTATGACCTTCATGCTTTTCTTTAATTTTGATATGGATCACAGACATATACTATATCGTCTTCACTAAATTTCGCTGACTTATTCTGTTGTTTGCTTTTTTCACAGAACCGCTATTAAATATCCTGTGCAAGATGGTCATTTCTGTTTTCACTGCCCCACCACCAACTTCCTGTCATGCGCACTATAGCTGGAACGCAAGCACAGTCCTTGGAACACAGAGCTCTTCCTCCACGCTCTGCACAATTGCGCTGACGTCACTTCCGACTGGGCACTTCCGGTTTGGCGCTGGGCGCCAGTTAGAGATTACACTCCTATTTAAACCTAGCTATTTCTTCCACTCCCTGCCACCACGAGACTAGCGGTGGATGCCGCGTCACTGGGACCGCAATTAATACTTAGTCCTTTTGGGGTAAGTGCACTATATATGACAAAGCTGTGACCATTATCACCAAAGCCTGGTATCACTACTCAGTAGCGCTCAAATGTATCTCTACAGTTTATCCCTATTGCTGACAACCTTAACAGGAATCTCACCTTCTGAGCGGTATGTTATTTCCTACTCGTGAGAATTAATACTATGGACACTGTATGTGTTCACTTACCACTATCACATACTTCCTTTCAGCCGTTCACAACAACACTCCTCATAACGGGTATGTTATATTCTGCATTGTTTCTATAAACAATTATTAAACTTCACAAATTCATCTTACGGTTTTTGATCCACAGATAGAACCTATATGTCTCACTATATGGGTTACACACTGCCACTAGGTATGTCTGCCGCTTATTCAATGTTTTACTTTGTATTTCTCTCACTGAATATCTTGGACAGCTATGATGTTGGATGCACTCTGTTGGGAGCATTCTAGATTTCCTATGACCCTTTATATTAGTGTATATACCTTATTTCTGTTTTATATATATTGATCACTTATTTTGTTTTTTTAGTACACTGATGAAGGTCAATTTAGACCGAAACGTCTGTTACTAGTGATCAGTTGTACGTATTAAATTTCATTTACACAATTTCTGAGTGTGCCCAGTTTTTGCTATATGATTCTACGGTTTGGGAACCTACTGGTAGCACCTCCTTTCGGACTGTGCCAATATTCATCTCTATGCATACAGATGGAGACGAGTTAGAACACCTCCTAAAGAACATAGATCTTCTTCTGTTTCCTCGGTCTCTTCTTCTGGTGAAACCTCGGATGCATCAGTATATTCAATACGCACCCGTTTTGGTACTAAAGGCAAGAGGAAATGGGAACAAAAAACTGATGAAAGAAAACGAGGCCCTATGTCTAATCAGAATAAGGATACCTTAAAGGTAATTAATTTATCCGAACACACTTTTTCTCGTGACGAAATTTCTCTTTTGACAAAGGGTTTTTCTTTCTCACCCAGTATGCATTTTGATCCATTCTTAGCTTTGAAAGATTTACATTTATTTGCACGCTCTCTAATTTTTAAAAAATGGCACCATGATGAATATATTCAACGTAACTTTCCACTTCCTGAGGAACAACAGGCCCTCCGTATACTTGAGGAGTTGGCACTTGAACACAATAATCCATCTCTATGTAAGATGCTCCCTCCATCCTTCCTAAATCTAGAAAGTTTCCCCCCTTGTCTCTGTGCCCTAATGTTGACCTGTTTGTTAAACTTGTCGCTAATGAGCTTGAGAAAATCCCTATGGGCATATCCCGTGGTAATCTTTCTCGCATGGAACTTTCTGGGCTCAAGAGACTTAAAGGCCTTAGGGACGTTGTTTTCAAGCCAGCTGACAAGGGGGGTAACGTGGTCGTTTGGCCACTCAAGCTGTATGTTTCTGAAGCTCAGCGTCAACTTAGGGACACACGTTGTTACAAGAAACTTACTTTTAACCCTTTGATTTCATTCAGGGAAGAACTGAGTAAGATTCTACATAAGGCATTATCTGCTAATGTGATCACCCCTCAAGTTTTGGACACTTTGTTGGTTAAAGATCCCTGTATCCCGACTTTATACCTCTTGCCTAAAGTACACAAATGCCTCCAAAATCCTCCAGGTAGGCCTATTATCTCTGGGGTGGGTGGGCTTACGGAGAACGTTGGCAAATACATTGACTCATTCCTCAGACCCCTTGTGGAGACTATTCCATCATATCTTAAAGATACTTCAGAATTCTTAAAAAAGATTGACTCCGTACATGTTGATGAGGACATGCTCCTCGTCACATGTGACGTTGAGTCCTTATATACCAATATTCGCCACGAGGATGGTCTGAGGGCTATTTTACATTTCCTTTCAATGACAAGTCTCAATACCAGTGACACCAACTTTTTGATTGATCTTCTACGTTTCCTTTTGACTCATAATTTTTTTGTTTTTAATGGATCCTTCTACCTGCAGCTCCAGGGCACCGCGATGGGCGCGGCTTGTGCGCCTTCGTACGCCAATCTGTTCCTGGGGCTGTGGGAGAGGGATCTTTTCTCGTCAGATGGGGGTTCGTCAATGGAGCGGGTCATATTTTGGACCCGCTACATTGATGACATTTTCCTCATCTGGCGAGGTACACCGTCTGATTTGCAGATATTTTTTAATAATTTGAATGACAATTGTTTCAATATCCATTTGACCTACAAATTTAATTTTCGGTGTATTGATTTTTTGGATGTCCTGGTAGAGAGAGATTGCAATGGGTCTCTGGTTGCCGATGTTTTCCGTAAGGACACATCGGTTAATTCCGTTCTACATTCATCATCATCCCACCCACCCCATGTGATTAATTCAGTTCCTACAGGTCAATTCTTACGGATTAGAAGAATCTGTTCTTCTAATGAGGCATTTGAAGCTCAAGCGGAAGATATGAAGAAACGTTTTCTTGACCGAGGCTACAGTAAAAGATCAATTAAGAGGGCATACAATCGGGCTAGGAATACTGATAGACAACATCTGCTATACTCATCCACTCAACGAAAATCTAGGCATCAGGTGAGTCTGGTCACCCAGTTCCACTCTAGATGGAGTGAAATGTATGATGCTATTGATAAATTTTGGCCCATACTACTTGTGGATCCAATTTTGAAAAACTATCTATCAGATCGACCATCGGTGGTGGCTCGGAGGTCCCAAAATTTGGGTGATCATTTAGTGAGGAGTTACCTTAAGCCATCCACTCCTCCTCCCCTTTTTCCCTCTATCTCAACCCCTCATGCACAGACATGGGGATCTAGACCTTGTGGCAATTGTATTGCCTGCCCCAATGTCATTCATGCTACAAACTTCTTCTCATCTGATGGGAGGGAGTTTGTTATTACTCAATCTATCACTTGTTCCACGAGCATGGTTGTATATTATGGCACGTGTCCGTGCAAGATGATTTATGTGGGCCTCACTACCCGTGCTCTAAAATTACGTGTGCGAGAACATGTTCGGGATATTTTGGCGGCAGCCAAAGAGAATGACATTGGGTCTTTAAAAACTATACCCCGCCATTTTAAAACTCATCATTCTTGTGACCCTTCGGGCTTTTTAGTCAGGGGTATTGATAGATTGGTCCCTAATCTACGGGGTGGCAATTATGGGCGTTTATTAGCACAGAGAGAGGCAAGATGGATCTGGAGGCTACGTTCACTTCACCCCCAGGGTTTAAATGAGAACCTGAGTTTTGCAGCTTTCCTCTGATCACTTGGCTGTATGTTTTTTATGGCATCTTTTATTTTGTTTTTAACTAATTATGTATTCTTTGTTTTGGATCTCTAGGTTATACTTACCCTCTATATATATTCATGGCATCTTCCAGTCGGAATGGATTTACATTTTATCTCATTCTCTGCACTTTGTCGCAACTAATTATTGATGTTTATATTATGTTTTGTATTATATATATAATATCCTTTTTGTTCACTATTATTTTTCTATAGGTGTTACTATGTATTATATATATATGTCTTTTTATGTTATTATATGGACTTGTATTATATTTTTTGTACACATTTGTGCACTGTATTATTGTATATACTGTCCTGCTTTATATTTTTTATTAGTTGCTTTCACGTTTATCATTTTGTTTTATTGATATATATCACTGTTGATGCGGGTAACACTTTTGTGTATCCTGTTTACTGTTTGTCTAGATTGTGCTCCTTTATTTTTGCTCCCGTGCGCATGCGTGCTCCCCGCCCGCTGGTTGCTGTCCTGACGGCGTCTCTAATCGGCCGTTGCTGGGGACGCGCTCTCAGCTGGCTCACCTGTTTTGTGGGCGTGCTGAGTGACGCGTCCCGGCTCGACTGATGACGCACTCGGTGTCAGTCACTTCCGGGTGGTGGGGTTACACATGCGCCGTCTTGAGGGCTTGGAGCTTTGATACACCTTCTCTGATTGGTCCTTATGGATATATATACTGTTCCGGTATATGTGCTGCCATACCCCCGGAAGAAGGCACTGCGCCGAAACGCGCGTTGGGGTGGCAGGGACGCGGTCTCACTCAGGTATTCAAGCTGGGCCATTTGTTTATTTTACTGGTATCATGGACCGTTCTTTGTGGTAATGCTGTACTCTAGTCCTGACTCTGATGTGTGTATATCACTCTTGTTTACATTGTCAACTAATGTGACTAGTCACTATATGCACTGTATATTTGGTCCTTGTATTACCATTGGTATATATGGTACCTTTCAGACGCTTGTTTCCTAGTGTCACCGCTTTCCCTGTTTAGTCGGTTTCTCACTGCCATCCTTGGTATATTTTAATATATGATGTTTACTTTCAATAAATTTTGTATTTTTCTAGTATGAGTAGTGCATTTTCCTTTATTTGATTTTCATTAATCTGCATGTTATACTCTATGTATATCCTGTATTACACCTTTTTGGTGTTTTTTGGTCTGGTTTATAAGATTTACTAGTGTGGTGCTGCTCACCTCTGGAAATGCTGTGGTCAGTAAAAGTTCTGACTTCATTATCTCTCCCTGGACGGTGTCTGCTAGGCTGCGGTGCTGGACTTGAGTGCGATTTTTCAGCCCTAAAAGGTTCTTTAGAGACCTTCTCCTGTTAACGTTCCACCTGTGTATTTCCGGACTTCCACTTTTAAGTACTGCGTGCATTCTCACGAATATTAATGCTGGACTTCCACGTTTTAAGTGCTATGTGCATTTTCACAACCATTATTACTGGACTTCCACGTTTAAGTGCCGTGTGCATTTCTGCATCATATTTTTGCTGGACTGGATTGTATTAGCTGTTGCGCCCCCCTATTCAGTTTCCTGTACATTACTATATTGTGCTATGCACTTCGTTACAATTGCAGGAAGATCTCTGTTAGTTTTGTTGCACTTCTACTTTGTTAAATACACTTGTTTGCCTTCAGCTTTGGACTCAGACTGGTTTTATCCCATGCAATCAGATTCCACGCAAAAATGGTTGGCCACAGGTAGATCCATTCTCTTTTCTCTTATTGTGTGGCGATGAGAATTCATCCTTGTTCTCAGTTTTTGCCCGGTCTCCACCACATACAGACCCCCGGTTGGACATTTAGTACAAATAATTAGGTACACCACATTAGATGTGATGCAGCTGAAAGTACCTGGGATTTTGTAGTCCTGATGGGAGTTGGGGATCTTTATCTTGTCGGTGGTCATTATAGATGCACAGGTTTTACATTTTTTCTTGTTGCAAGGAAAGGTTCCTGCAGCTGTTGGGGAGGACAGGGAACTTCTGACAATGATGCTTCTTAGATTTGGGGGCTGCCTAAAACACAGTAGTGGGGGGTCTGGAAATATGGATTGTAATCGGGCATCTTTTTGTAGTAGAGGTTGTAGTTTCCGTGCAGCTCCCCTTAGCACCTCCAGATTTGGTTTGTAGGTGACCGCTAGAGGCACCCGGTTATTTTCTTCTTTAGTTTTGTAATGTAACAGGTGATTCCTTGATATTCTGGTGGCTCTTGTAATTTGGTTTTCAATTGTTCTTGGATGGTAGCCCTGATTCAAAAAGGTCTTTCTGAGGCGACCAAGGTGTCCATCTCTATCCATGGGGTTGGAACATATACGGTTGTATCTGATGGCTTGGCTGTAGACAATGGAGTTTTTTATGTGTTTTGGATGGAAACTGTCCCATTTAAGGTATGTTGGACGGTCGATTGGCTTCTGATACAGGGATGTCTCTATTTCATTGTTCAGTAGCTTAATGATGGGTCCAAACAGTTAATTTCAGTTCTGGAGTAGTTGAGTATTAAGTTGATGGTGGGATGAAATTGATTAAACTGTTCGTGGAACATTTTTAGCTGTGACTCAGACTTCGTCCAGATGATTAATATCATCAATGTGTGTCCAGCTCGCTGGACAGATCTGTGTTAGCCCAAGTACTTGTACCTATGTTGTTGCTGATGCCTCCACCCTGAGCTCCTGATTAGCTCCATCCTGATTGCACACCCTATTTAAACCTGGCCTTGCTCTCCTTTCCTTGCGTGATTATTGAGCTACCAGCCTCTAGTCAAGCGTCCTTCCACCTGCTGCTTCTTCATACGACACTGCTGCTCCTGATGTCGACCTCTGGGTTCCCTAACTGATTCCTGCTTATTCCTTCAAACAACATTGCTGTTCCTGGTAACGACCTCTGGTTTTCCTGACTCCGATTCCTGCTTATTCCTTCAAACTTTATTGCTGTTCCTGTGTACCGACTTCTTGGCTATCTTTAACTACGTTAACTGCCCGGTGCTGCCCCTAGTGGTTGCAATATTACTACTCCAAACCAGGTCAGTCCATAACAGTGACGCAACCTGGACTCAGCCAAGGCGACTCAGCCTGGGTCATCGTAGATAAGGGCTAGCCCAAAAAAAATCCCTCCACATACTGGAGTCAAACCAAACCCTGCGGCAGAGACAAAGCCCAGGATTGAGGATCTCCTTGTAGCAGAGAGATCACAATACCAACTTGTTGCTCCTCATTTCTGGAGGCGTGAGTACAAAGTTTGCAAGCTTCCTTGAAAACAAAAAACTTGTCTCTACCTCTGGAAAACCTGTCCGGGAGGGCAACCTTGGGTTCCAGCTGGTCCGGCCTACCTGCAGAGACCCCAACATCAGCGACCTGGAGCCGGTGTTGCTGCTGCAGAACCTCATGGCAGAGGTCAGTCACCTCCAGAAACAGACAGCGTAGCTGTCTGCCAGCCCTGCAACCAGATCCATAACCAAGGGAGAAAAGGAAAAAAAAAAAACATGCCCAAGGGGAAGAACATACACAAATAAAACCACGTGTCAGTTTTTTTTTCCTAAATATTCACAACCGGTGATAATGTAATGCACAGTGTTGGAAAGACTAAGTGCAACACGAGGGGTAGAGGGGAAAGAAGCCCAAACACTAGAGAATGGGGGAGTGGAAACCCCTTGGCAGATCTAATAACACCCTACCAGCCCTACCATCCCCAAATTGGTTCCTCACCGATCGCCGAGCAGGAAATCTAAGTCCTGTATCTCCCTAGAGCTAAGCCCTGGATAGGGGAAGGATGAGCATTTCGTCAGTCCCCACTGTAAACTAAAGACAAAAAGTAGACAGACAAGGGCATTGAACTTAGCTTGAGAAGACTCAGAGAGCTAACACCAGACGTCCTCAAACAGCTCCAGAGAGGAAGTTAGCCGACTGCTACAGCTCCAAGCCTTCACATGGGAAAATGTGAATATCACCGGCGACTCTCTGCAGCAGACTGGGGATTTATAAACACCCAGGTCCAGGTGTGTCAACTTGAGCCGAAGGGAGGTTGCTGCTGGGTCCAAGAGTCAGAAGGATTAAGGAGGCATCTGTAAAGCCAAATGCAGAGACCTTCTGCAGCCAGATGCAGAGCCACAGTCAGTTGCATCTGACACACCTGTAACAGAATACAGAGCTCCTGTGTATAATGGCACTTAGTATTGTGTTTTTTTTTATTAATGATCAGTAGTATTTGGTCACTATGTGGCGGTAATATGTGGTCTGATCTTGGTGTGACCAAGTATTTGTTCCTTGTATGTGGTATTAGTGGTCATGTAAAAAAAAATGTATGTGACTCATTCCCGTAAAGAAAAATACATCAAAATATATGTAAAAACAGTATTGGATATTTTAAGAATTTTTAAATTGGTTAGAGTAGAGTAGGGCCAGGCCAAAAGAGTCTACCGTGTCATGGTGGTGGCTTAAAAAATCTTTTGGCCAAAACAAAAGCTGCTGGCTATGTATGTGATCTGGTGATGGGAACTGTTAATATCTGGTTGGTGAGGACGTGATGCAGAACTTGAGTTTTTCCAAGAGTGGGTGGTGGGACTGTGAAAAGTTCAAGGGGTGGAGGCGGAGCTGGAGTGGAGCCAGGGCGGAGTCTCAAGGATACCTGAAAATGTTGCTAGTATAGGGCCCTGAAATTCCTAGTGGCAGCACTATGACCCTAACTATCCGTGTCCCAGGGGTACTCTTGATGATAGAGACGCCTGTGTCTCCGACCTTACTATGCTCCTGTTAAACCCTAATCTGTCCCTCCCCTACGTCATGAGGTATGGGACAGAAATGTAAGGGAAACAAGACACACAGACTGACAGGGGTAACTAAAAATTACTATCATACAAAAACACTCACCAAAAATAGGGAGGAAGGTAGGAAAAGGGTGGAATAAACAAACCAAACAGGAATAAGGAGGAGAAGATAAACACTCACAGACAACCTGTATGCTCCCAGCCAGCATAGAAAGAGTCTTTAACCCTTTCAGCACTGACGGAAAGGAAATCCATTTAAAATAGGACACGAATCACACAGTCTCTAAAGAAGACCTGCGATTCATTACCCGTTGTGACCTTCTAACTCCAGGTCTCCCAGGGGGACATGACACACTTGTGACAGAAACTTGGTGGTGGCAGCATCATACTGTGGGGATGTTTTTTGGCAGCAAGGACAGGGAAAATGAGATCCGTTGTGCTACAATAATGTGTACACAGAGATCTACACCGACAGGTGGACACAAGATTAACGTCACTAGGTCCCCAGCAGCGCAGTTCTGTGTCAGGCATTTATAACCCTGTTACAGTACACTTTACCTCTCCGATGTTGGATTTGTTGCATATTTTAATTCTATATAACAGTTTCCCTTCTTCTGGAAATTACAGATGAGCAGGGGCACACGGAAGGCACTGATTCACTGCTGCTTCAGTGTCCCTCGCTTTCCTCGCAGGTAGACGCAGTCTGTTGCTCATCAGTGGTTTGTATCTGAATTTTATCAGTTTTTGGTCAGTGTTTGTTGTGAATGTGTTGGAGACGACTTCGGAGCTCAGGCTCCCTCTGGTGGTTGCTGAGGGTATTGAACCTATGTTGAACAGCAAGAGTTCTCCACCTGCAATGGATGAATGGTTAACAGGGGGGACGAACTGGCCTGATATAAGTGAGCTGGCCTCCCATGATCCTCGCCGGTGATCAATTGTTACTTCCTGGTCTACGTTGGAATTCAGCTTGTTTTTTTTGCTGTGTCCTGCTATCATTCAGATAAGTTACTTTCTGGGTTTTTTCTGTGGTTTGATTTCCCTTGTTTTTACGGCCTAGCTTTTGACTTCAGCCGGATTCCCTTTGGGGGACTTGCGCTGGTCTCTGTTCTCTTTTTGTATTTGCACTTGTGCTCAGTTCCTGTGATGTTTTACTGCTGGGTAGCTGCGTTTTCACACCAGAGATCTGATATAGGTGGTCGAGACCGTGTGGTCTCAGCATTTTGGGATTCAGAAATGTTGGAATTTTTCCTAGGGTTTTGTTGGGTTGCAGACAGTATTCTCTCCTGTAGTATCCTATCTAGACAGTTTTGGGCCCCAGCGTTTGCTGATTCTATTTTCAGTCTATGTTCGTGTTTTCCTCTTGTCTAACTGCCATTATATGTTTGGGGGCTTCCTAATACTTTGGGGCTCTACTACGGGGCAGTTAGCTTTCCTCTTTTCATCTACAGGGGTAGCTAATCTCTCCGGCTGTGACGAGGCGTCTAGGGCACCGTAGGAACGTCCCACGGCTGCTTCTAGTTGTGCGGTTAGTTTAGGGGTCTGCAACCTATTAGATACCAACCTCTCTGGTGTTTGGTTGCCTTTGCGTTTTTTTGCTCCTTCCCTCCTCAGCTGCCAAAACATAACAGTGTTTGTGCTTTACCATCAGTTTCATCATCTGCCCTCCGTTACACTACTAATCTTGGCAGCACATGGCCTGTGCACCGATGCCAACCGTGTGCTGTTCCTGATTTTTACAGACTAGTATGGGTAATTTTGTTCAGTGACTCAGATCAAAACCAGTGGTGTGAGGTTTTTTTGCTGACCACTTGGTTAACGTAAATAGCTCCATAGACTATAATGGGCACATGAAGCATAGGTATAGCTGACGTGACTGATGGACGTCTGTGTAAAGGGATGACTGCTGGGCCGATGCACTGGGAGCTGTGTGGTAGTGTCTATTCTTCTAGGACGTTCTCTTCCCGTGGGGGAGCGTACAGCGCAATTAGAGTCAGAGTCCAGAATCACGTCAAACAGTTCTGCTTTTTTTTCCTCTGAACACAGCACATCCAAGACACCATAAGCACTTCTTACACGATACCAGCAATATATTCTTCACAAGTCTGCTTCTCCTCCGCTGCCACACCAGAATGGACCAATAAGTATTGACGGGGCGAGCAGCCGGGTGAAAACGGCACTTCAACTGCATCTCCTGGAGACACTTCAATCCAGCATAAGTGTAACGATAATGTGAAATTATCATATATGACTTTTCCAGAACATTCCAGGATCTTCCATCCTCTACACTCTCTAGAAGGATTCCTAGCAGCGCAGAGCCAAGCGACACCCCTCTCTCCCCCATCTTGTCACACATTGCAGCCTGTGACACTGCTCTTCCCTTCCTCCTTCCCAGCCTGCACACACACTCAGTGTAACCTGAGATGCCAGTGCTTGATTTTCCATCCTCACCGCGGGGGCCTCTTTGTCCCAGACATGTGCAACTCCTTCCATAGACAATAATGGGAATCTACTCATTTGGTCATAAAACGCCGCAAGTTTATGATAAAAAAGACGAAAGCTAAAGTTCTGCAACATGCTCCTATCAGGCTTCACTACAGTGGTTCTGGCTAAGTTCTAGCCCCAGCAGAATCCGAGAAACAGATTTCTCCCAAACTGTGTGAAATAGGTACTCCATGTTTGGTTGTGGATGAATGCCGGCGACACGCTGGGTAAGATGATTCCATGTGCGTTTCTATACGGGGTAGCCTCTGCGAGTTATGATTACAAGTCTTTTAGCCAGATTGTAACTGTGAGAGCAGGGGGGGACTGTCACAAGCCAGCCCCTTTAGTGATGTCACAAGCCCAGATGTATAAATCTGCAACTGAGCCCCCTGTAGGGTTCTTTGTCTCTGTTGACATGTTCCTTGAAACTCAGTTTTCCGTCGGCCATTTTGCTTTCTGTCTTTCTGCAGCTCTTGCCCTCAGTTAATATGGAGTTTCCAGTTTTCATGTTCCCGCCCTGATTCTTCCCTCTTGCTTCTTAAGCAGCCTCAGCTGAACAATCAGTGCTCCTGAATCAATCCTCAGTCAGTCTGTGACCTGACTCCTGGAAGCCTTGGACTTGTACTCCAGCTATTCCCTACTGAGGAACCTTGGAACACTTTTGGACTCTGGAAACCTGCTGTTTGGTGAATCCATGTTTGCAGAGGAATTACGGTACAGAGAAGAGATCCTGAACCTGCTTTGGAGATTTATTGTAGTGCTTGAAGTTACTCTGGCCTGCTCTGTCTCCTGTCGCTGTTCCTGCAAACTGTGTGAACTTTTCAGCATGCTTGTATGAAGTAATACAAGTCATTTCATTTCAACCTATGTCTCCTGTGTTTCCTCGCACCCAAGCACAAGACGCTATAGGAACTGTACACTATACATGACAAGATTCAGGAGCCAATGTTTAGTGTCTGCTGGGTCTGGGAAAGCCGTGTCTGCTGTGACTGTGGATATCAGATGTCCGTTTAATACCTTATGTGATGACAGTGGTTGTGACTTCTCACAACCATTCCAGGTGAGCGCATTCCCTTAAAATTTTACTCTGGAGTGTTACCCGCATAAAGGAACTTTGCGGAGTGACTGATACAATCCTTTCAGATGTACAGACTTTAAAAACCCGTTTTGCAAGCCTACAGGACCTCACTAATCATAATTTGCAAGTGTTTGGACAGACTACCCAGGAATTGCGAGCCAGGATTGAGGCTCTAGAGGAACGAGCCCAGGCTCCTGCCATAACCCCGAGTTCTGGGATCCCCAAATTACCTCCTTTTCGTTTTGGCGGTGAACGTGAGAAATTCAGGGGATTTATTAATCAATGCAATTTATTTTTCTCTGCACATGCTTCACAATTTCCCACTGAACGATCCAAAGTGCTTACTATAATCATGTTGCTTACCAATAAGGCTTTGATGTGGGCAAACCCTCTGATTGAGACTGAGGATGATTGTTTGAATCACCTTAATGCTTTTATTTCAGCCATGGGGCAGGTGTTTGATGACCCCAATCGAGGTGCAACAGCTGAAGCAGCCATGTTAACTTTGCGCCAAGGTAAGCGTTCAGTAGCCGAATATGCCCTGAATTTCAGGAGATGGGCTCTTGATACCACTTGGGACACTTCCGCTAAAAAATCTATTTTTCGGAAAGGGTTGTCTCCACTGATTAAGGATGAACTTGCTCGTGCCGACCCTCCCACTGCGTTAGGTGACTTTATTAACTATTGTATCCGTATTGATGCTCGTCTGACTGAACGCAGACAAGAGAGATGGTTCGAAAATAATCGCACTAACCTTTTACTACCTCCCTCCTCAGCTAAGGAACCTTTGAGTAGGATCACAAGGGAACCAGAACATGAACCCATGCAGGTGGACTCTTTACAAAGACGGGTTAGTGATGCACGCAAAGAACATCGTATAAAGGAAAATCTATGTTTCTACTGTGGTAAGTCAGGGCACTTCATTATAAACTGCCCCAGCCGTTCTCGTAAGACTACTGCAGCAGTCATTCACTGTGAGTGTTGCGAGAGGAGCTCTGTCATGTCCGAGCCTCAGGCTCCAGAGAGATCTGCTGCAAGAGATCTTGATTTCTCAGACTTAAACTCTGTTAGTTCTGGGGACGATGACGGTATAAACGCTGCAATTTTTCAAGTTTCCTCAGCGGTGTCCCAGCTGAGTTGTAAAAGAAACAATTCTCATTGCTTCCTTTCCATCAAACTCTGGGTTGACTCAGTCTGGGTGTCTAGCTCTGCTATGATCGACTCAGGAGCAAGTGGAAATTTTATGGATATCTCCTTTGCTCTGAAACAGGGGATACGTTCAGTGAAGAAGGCTACTCCAGTACAGATGGAAACTGTGGATGGCTCTCTACTGACTTCTGGACCAGTGGATCAAGAAACAGAGCCTTTGAGGGTCCTTATGGGTAAAGATCATCAGGAGAAAATGTCTTTTTTGCTTATCTCTTCTCCCCACTTTCCCATTATTCTAGGGCTACCATGGCTGCAGGCGCAGAATCCTACGATTAACTGGGAGACCAAGGAATTACACTTTCCGGAGAAACAGATGAGTCAAGGAGTTTCAGCTTGCTCTGTTCCTAAAGGAACCATGTCAGTCCCTGAACTACCAGCTGTATACCAGGACTATGTGGATTTATGTGACAAGAAGAACGCTGATCAGCTTCCTCCTCACCGTCCATATGATTGTCCAATTGAATTATTGCCTGGAGCCGAGATACCTTTTGGTAAGATCTACCCCCTAGCGGGGCCCGAGCTAAAAGCTTTGAAGGATTATATAGACGAAAATTTAGCCAAGGGCTTCATACGTCCCTCTTCATCTCCCGCAGGTGCACCCATCTTCTTTGTGAAGAAGAAAGATGGATCTCTGAGACCCTGCATAGACTATAGGGAACTCAATAAGGTTACTATTAGAAACCGTTATCCATTGCCTTTAATCCCTGAGTTGTTGGAGAGAGTGCGGCATGCCAAAATTTTCTCTAAACTGGATCTCCGTGGGGCCTATAACTTGGTCCGTATTAGACCTGGGGATGAATGGAAGACTGCTTTCAGGTCACGCTATGGACACTTTGAATATCTAGTTATGCCTTTTGGTCTGAGTACCGCCCCAGCCACTTTCCAACACTTCGTGAATGATATCTTCAGGGATCTCCTAGATACATTTGTGGTGATTTATCTGGATGATATTCTAATTTTTTCTAACTCCACAGAGGAACATCATGGACATGTGAGAATGGTCTTAGAATGCCTAAGACAAAACCATCTCTACATCAAACTTGAAAAATGTGAATTCCATAGGACCGAAATTCAATTTCTGGGGTATGTACTATCTACGCAAGGGATTAGTATGGATGGAAGCAAGACCCAAGCCATCAAGGATTGGCCAATTCCTAGAAATGTGAAGGAGGTGCAGCGTTTCATCGGGTTTGCCAACTTCTATAGACGTTTCATTAAGAATTTTTCTGAGGTAGTGTCACCTATCACCCAACTTACCCGGAAACAGTCTAGGTTCTCCTGGACCCCGCAAGCTCAGGAAGCATTTTCCTGTTTAAAGGATAAATTTACCACCGCACCTATCTTAGTACATCCCAACCCCGAGCTTGCCTTCATAATAGGGGTGGATGCTTCAGACTGTGCCGTTGGAGCTATACTCTCTCAGAGAACAGGTGAGAAGAATGTCTTGCATTCCTGTGCCTTCTTTTCCCAGCAGTTGTCTTCGGCTGAGAGGAACTACGATGTGGGCAATAGAGAATTGTTGGCCATTATTGCCGCCTTCAAGGAATGGAGACACCTTCTTCAGGGAGCTGCACAGCAAATAGTCGTCCTGACAGACCATCGTAACCTTGAATTTATCAGGTCGGCTAAGTGCCTGACTCCTCGCCAGGCTCGCTGGAATCTTTTCCTAAACCAATTTAATGTTGTCATTTCTTATAGACCAGGATCGCACAATGGAAAGGCTGATGCACTCTCTAGGATTCATTCAGCAGAGACACGTCCACTTACTCCTCCTAAGACTATTCTTCCTGACTCTAGATTCCTGGGAGTGATTCATAATCAAGACCTACTTAAGGACATCAAGGAAGCATACCATGCGGATTCTTTGTTGGCTCAACCCCCAAGGGACGTAAGTCTTGTCTTTAAGAATGGTGTGTGGATTCAGGGACAACGTCTGTATATACCTGAAACAGTCAGATTGAGAGTATTGCAACTCATCCACGATTCCAAGATAGCCGGGCATAGGGGAATTCTAAAGACACAAGAATTTCTTTCTCGTTTCTTTTGGTGGCCCACTTACAGGAAAGATGTTTTAAACTATGTCACTTCATGTGAAGTCTGTGCAAGATGCAAAACACCTCGCTCCTCACCAACTGGTCTGTTGCAACCTCTTCCCACCCCGTCCCGCCCGTGGGGATCCATTTCTATGGACTTCATTGTGGAGTTACCAACCTCTCAAGGGAAGAACACTATTCTAGTGGTGGTTGACCGTCTAACAAAGGCAGCTCATTTTATCCCTTGTGTCGGCTTACCCACTGCAAAACAGACATCAGACTTGATGATTAAGAATGTGTTTCGCTTACATGGAGTACCGGATGAGGTCATTTCGGATCGAGGGGTGCAATTCACTTCAAGGTTTTGGCAAAATTTCTGTGCAGCATTGGACATTAAAGTAAACCTTTCTTCTGCTTTTCATCCCCAGACTAATGGACAGACAGAACGAACCAATCAGACCCTGGAGCAGTATCTCCGCTGCTTTATCTGCCACCTACAGGATGATTGGGTGGATCTACTTCCACTGGCTGAGTTCTCTTATAATAACTCTCAGAGCGCCTCCACTAAGCAGTCTCCTTTTTACTCCAATCTAGGTTATCATCCTAACATTCTTCCTCGATTTCCCATAGATACGCCCTTGCCGGCAGTGGCTGAAAGAATCACTTCTTTACAAAAGAATATGGATCTTCTAAAGGAAAATTTAGAATTGGCTCAGGAAAGGTACAAGAAAGCAGCAGATAAATTTCGTAAACCTGCACCAGCTTTCAAGGTAGGAGATTTGGTCTGGCTGTCAACCAGAAATCTTAAATTAAAGATTCCATCGTCTAAATTGGGACATAAGTACATTGGACCTTATAAGATCAATAAGATTATAAGTGCTGTTGCTTGTCGTCTTCAACTGCCCAGAACTATGAGAATCCACCCTGTCTTTCATGTATCCCTACTAAAGGCTGCAACACCCAATACGTTTCCTGGACGTTCTTCTCCTTGCCCTGACCCAGTGCTGGTCGATGGTCAGGAAGAATTTATGGTGGAAAGGATTCTAGATTCCAGGTTGTACAGAAATCAGTTGCAATATTTGATTAAATGGCAGGGCTACCCAGTGGAGGACAACTCATGGGAACCAGGCAATAATGTAAATGCTCCTCGCCTGCTCCGCCAGTTTCATCAGAGGTACCCTGACAAGCCTGGTCTGAGGTCATCCGGAGGTTGTCCCTAAGGGGGGAGTAATGTAAGGTTCTTTGTCTCTGTTGACATGTTCCTTGAAACTCAGTTTTCCGTCGGCCATTTTGCTTTCTGTCTTCTGCAGCTCTTGCCCTCAGTTAATATGGAGTTTCCAGTTTTCATGTTCCCGCCCTGATTCTTCCCTCTTGCTTCTTAAGCAGCCTCAGCTGAACAATCAGTGCTCCTGAATCAAGCCTCAGTCAGTCTGTGACCTGACTCCTGGAAGCCTTGGACTTGTACTCCAGCTATTCCCTACTGAGGAACCTTGGAACACTTTTGGACTCTGGAAACCTGCTGTTTGGTGAATCCATGTTTGCAGAGGAATTACGGTACAGAGAAGAGATCCTGAACCTGCTTTGGAGATTTATTGTAGTGCTTGAAGTTACTCTGGCCTGCTGTGTCTCCTGTCGCTGTTCCTGCAAACTGTGTGAACTTTTCAGCATGCTTGTATGAAGTAATACAAGTCATTTCATTTCAACCTATGTCTCCTGTGTTTCCTCGCACCCAAGTACAAGACGCTATAGGAACTGTACACTATACATGACACCCCCCCTGATCATTCTAGCCTGGGATGCCATGCCAATAGGATCTAAAATGAACTATGATGTGTGGCTCCGCCCACCAGCCTGGTTTGCCGGAATGTTCTAAGTATCATGTGAGTGTTTTCTTCTTTAACCCTGTTTTGTTTTAATTGCTTGTACATATTTTTAATTGTCTCACTTTGTAAAATCTTCTTATATCTTGTAAACACTGCCCATCTTTTTGGAGTAAAATATAAAATTACTAGTTTGTCTCTATGCTCTATAACGAATTTGAACGTGCCTGAAGTAAACTACGCTACTATATTAGGGTGGCCTCTGCCCCACATTCTAGACCCAGAGGCAGGTGGCAGCGAGCGAGGGTGTGCTTGGACTTTGGGTATAGCTGGCAGTGACAGAGCGGGTTTTATAAGTGTATTGCCTGGCTGCGGCTGGGAGCAGTTATAATCCCCTCACTGCAGCTTGCCCAATAGCAAGTACACATCCAAGCGGCCTGTCCGGCGACTAATTATTCTAGGTGCAAGTCCCTGACTGACCTGAGGGTAAGGGGGGCGCCGGAGAGCTGCAAGTTCCTAAGCGGAACTGGAAAGTGGGATACATATAAATCCCTGCAGATCGTGACACATTGGTGGCAGTGGTGGGATCCTAATCCATGACTCCCCGGGCCTCCGTGCCGTTCATCACAATAAGAAAGACTGTAAGGTTCTGTGTATCTGTTTCTGAAACTCAGTTTGTTCGTCGGCCATTTTGCTTTCTGTTTTGCTGCAGCTATCTTGCCCTCAGTCAAAATGGAGTTTTCCAGCTTGCATGTTCCCGCCCTGATTCTCTCCGTTTGCTTCTTAAACAGCCACAGCTGAGCAATCAGTGCTTCAGAATCTAGCCTGCAGTGAACCTGTGTTCTGACTCCTGAAGCCTTGGACCTTGTACTCCAGCCATTCCTACTGAGGAACTCTGAAGCACTTGTGGACTCTGAACTCTGCTCTTGAGAGCCTCACGTTTGCATGGACTTGCGGTAACAGAGAAGAAGATCTGAATCTGTTGTGGAGAGTTATTGCTGAGCTTAGATTACTCTGGCCTGCTGTGTCTCCTGCTTCTGTGTTTGCAACCTGTGTGTTTATTTTTGCCAATTTGTATGAAGCAATACAAGACTTTCTTTATCAACCTGTGTCTCAAGTATTTTCATCGCACCCAAGCACAAGACGCTATATGAACTGTACCACATACATTACAAGATTCTGAAGCCAAACGTTAGTGTCTGCTGGGTCTGGAAAGGCTTGTCTGCTGTACTGTGGATATCGGATGTCCGGTTGTACTTTCTGTGATGACAGTGGTTGTGACTTCTCACAACCATTCCAGGTGAGCAATTCCCTTAAGTTTTTTTTCTGCAGTGTTATCACAGGTAAACACTATTGTTTTTTTTTTTCTCTTCTCTTTTTGTCTGCTGAAACTCTGGATATCAGATGTCTGGTTGAAAGCTTTCTGTGATGATAGTGGTTGTGACTTCTCACAACCATTCCAGGTGAGCAGTTCCCTTAAAGTTTTTTCTTTCTTCAGTGTTGCCACAGGTGAACACTATTGTTTTTTTTTTTTTCTCCTCTTCTTCCAGTATCCTGTCTTAAAAGATCTGGAAAATGGAGGCCCGCATAAAGGAACTTTGCGGAGTGACTGATAATATCCTTGCAGATTTGCAGAATATAAAGACCCGTTTTACAAATCTTCAGGACCTAAATAATCACAATTTGCAAGTGGTTGGACAGACTACCCAGGATTTGCGAGCCAGGATTGAGGTTCTGGAGGGGCGAGTCCAGGCTCCTGCCGTGGCCCGAGTTCTGGGATTCCAAGTTGCCCCTTTTCGTTTTGGTGGTGAACGTGAAAAATTCAGGGGATTTGTTAATCAATGCAATCTTTTTTTTTCTGCACATGCTTCACAATTTCCTACTGAACGATCTAAGGTGCTTACTATAATTATGTTGCTTACCAACAAGGCTTTGATGTGGGCAAACCTCTGATTGAGACTGAGGATGATTGTTTGAATCACCTTGATGATTTTATTTCAGCCATGGGGCAGGTGTTTGATGACCCCAATCGAGGTGCAACAGCTGAAGCAGCCATGTTAGCTTTGCGCTAAGGTAAGCACTCGGTAGCTGAATATGCCTTGGATTTCAGGAGATGGGCCCTTGATACCACCTGGGACAATTCCGCCAAAAAATCTATTTTTCGAAAGGGGTTATCCCCACTGATTAAGGATGAACTTGCTCGTGCCGACCCTCCCACTGCGTTAGGTGACTTTATTAACTACTGCATCCGTATTGATACTCGTTTAACTGAACGCAGGCAAGAGAGATGGTTCGAAAGCAATCGTACTAACCTTTTCCTACCTTCCTCTCCAGCTAAGGAACCTTTGAATAGGATTACACGGGAACCTGAACCTGAACCCATGCAGGTAGACTCTTTACTACGACGGGTTAGTGATGCACGCAAGGAACATCGTTTTAAGGAGAATCTATGTTTTTATTGTGGTAAGTCAGGGCACTTTATTATTAACTGCCCCAGCCGTTCTCGCAAGACTACTGCAGCACTCATTCATTGTGAGTGTTGCGAGAGGGGATCTGTCAGGTCCGAGCCTCAGGCTCCAGAGAGATCTGCAGCAACAGATCTTGATTTCTCGGACTTAAACTCCGTTACCTCTGAGGACGTTGACTGTGTAAATGCTGCCATCTTTCAAGTTTCCTCAGCGGTGTCCCAGCTGAGTTGTAAAAAAAACAATTCTCACTGTTTTCTTTCCATCAAACTCTGGGTTGACTCAGCCTGGGTGTCTAGCTCTGCTATGATCGACTCAGGTGCAAGTGGAAATTTTATGGATGTCTCCTTTGCTCTGAAACAGGGAATACGTTCAGTGAAGAAGGCTACTCCAGTACAGATGGAAACTGTGGATGGCTCCCTGCTGACCTCTGGACCAGTGGATCAGGAAACAGAGCCTTTAAAGGTTCTTATGGGTAAAGATCATCAAGAGAAACTGTCCTTTATGCTTATCTCTTCTCCTCACTTTCCCATTATTCTAGGGCTACCATGGCTGCAGGCTCAGAATCCTACCATTAACTGGGAGACCAAGGAATTACACTTTCCAGAGAAACAGATGAGTCCAAAAATTTCAGCTTGCTCTGTTCCTAAAGGAACCATGTCAGTCCCTGAACTACCAGCTGTATACCAGGACTATGTGGATTTATGTGACAAGAAGAACGCTGACCAGCTTCCTCCTCACCGTCCATATGATTGTCCAATTGAATTATTGCCTGGAGCAGAGATACCTTTTGGTAAGATCTACCCCCTGGCGGGGCCCGAGCTGAAGGCTTTAAAAGAGTACATAGACGAAAATCTAGCCAAGGGCTTCATACGCCCCTCTTCATCTCCTGCAGGGGCACCCATATTCTTTGTAAAGAAGAAAGATGGATCCCTGAGACCATGCGTAGACTATAGGGAACTCAATAAGGTTACTATTAGAAACCGTTATCCATTGCCTTTAATCCCTGAGTTATTGGAGAGAGTGCGACATGCCAAAATTTTTTCTAAACTAGATCTTCGTGGGGCCTATAACTTAGTCCGTATTAGACCTGGGGATGAATGGAAGACTGCATTCAGGTCACGCTATGGACACTTTGAATATCTAGTTATGCCTTTTGGTCTGAGTACCGCCCCAGCCACTTTCCAACATTTGGTGAATGACATCTTCAGGGATCTCCTGGATACATTCGTGGTAATTTATTTGGATGATATTTTAATTTTTTCTAACTCCACAGAGGAACATCATGGACATGTGAGAATGGTCTTGGAACGTCTAAGACAAAATCATCTTTACATCAAGCTTGAAAAGTGTGAATTCCATAAGACCGAAATTCAATTTCTGGGGTATGTACTGTCTACACAAGGAATTAGTATGGATGAAAGTAAAACCCAAGCCATCAATGATTGGCCAAGTCCTAGAAATGTGAAGGAGGTACAGCGCTTCATCGGGTTTGCAAACTTCTATAGACGTTTCATTAGAAATTTCTCTGAGGTAGTGTCACCTATCACCCAACTTACCCGGAAAGAGTCTAAGTTCTCCTGGACTCCCCAAGCCCAGGAAGCATTTTCCCGTCTAAAAGATAAATTTACCACTGCACCTATCCTAGTACATCCCAACCCAGAGCTTGCCTTCATAATAGGGGTGGATGCTTCAGACTGTGCCGTGGGAGCTATACTCTCTCAGAGAACAGGTGAGAAGAATGTCTTGCATCCCTGTGCCTTCTTTTCCCAGCAGTTGTCTTCGGCTGAGAAGAACTACGATGTGGGCAATAGAGAGTTGTTGGCCATTATTGCCGCCTTCAAAGAATGGAGACACCTTCTTCAAGGAGCTGCACAGCAAATAGTCGTTCTGACAGACCATCGTAATCTTGAGTTTATCAGGTCGGCTAAGTGCCTGACTCCTCGCCAGGCTCGCTGGAATCTTTTCTTAAACCAATTTAATTTTATTATTTCTTATAGACCAGGATCGCGCAATGGAAAGGCTGATGCACTCTCTAGGATTTACTCAGCAGAGACACGTCCAATTACTCCTCCTAAGACTATTCTTCCTGACTCTAGATTCCTAGGAGTGATTCATCATCAAGACCTAATTAAAGACATCAAGGAAGCATACCATGCGGATTCTTTTTTGGCTCAACCCCCAAGGGACGTAAGTCTTGTCTTTAAGAATGGTGTGTGGATTCTGGGACAACGTCTGTATATACCTGAAACAGTCAGATTGAGAGTATTGCAACTCATTCACGATTCCAAAATAGCCGGGCATAGAGGAATTCTAAAGACACAGGAATTTCTTTCTCGTTTCTTTGGTGGCCCACTTGTAGGAAGGATGTTTTGGACTATGTCACTTCGTGTGAGGTTTGTGCAAGATGCAAAACACCTCGCTCTTCACCAACTGGTCTGTTACAGCCTCTTCCCACCCCGTCCCGCCCGTGGGGATCCATTTCTATGGACTTCATTGTGGAATTACCAACCTCTCAAGGAAGAACACTATTCTAGTGGTGGTTGACCGTCTAACAAAGGCAGCTCATTTATCCCTTGTGTCGGCTTACCCACTGCAAAACAGACATCAGATTTGATGATTAAAGATGTGTTTCGCTTACATGGAGTACCGGATGAGGTTATTTCGGATCGAGGGGTACAATTCACTTCTAGGTTTTGGCAAAATTTCTGTGCAGCATTGGACATTAAAGTAAACCTTTCTTCTGCTTTTCATCCCCAGACTAATGGACAAACCGAACGAACCAATCAAACCCTGGAGCAGTATCTCCGCTGCTTTATCTGCCACCTACAGGATGATTGGGTGGATCTACTTCCATTGGCTGAGTTCTCTTACAACAACTCTCAGAGTGCCTCCACTAAACAGTCTCCTTTTTACTCTAATCTAGGTTATCATCCTAACATTCTACCACGATTTCCCATAGAGACGCCTTTGCCAGCAGTGGCTGAAAGAGTCACGACTTTACAGAAGAATATGGATCTTCTAAAGGAGAATCTGGAATCGGCTCAGGAAAGGTACAAGAAGGCAGCAGATAAATTTCGTAAACCTGCACCAGCTTTTAAGGTAGGAGACCTGGTCTGGCTGTCAACCAGAAATCTTAAGTTAAGGATTCCATCGTCTAAGTTGGGACATAAGTACATTGGACCCTATAAAATCAGTAAAATTATAAGTGCCGTTGCTTGTCGTCTTCAATTGCCCAGAACTATGAGAATCCACCCTGTCTTTCATGTATCCCTACTAAAGGCTGCGACACCCAATACGTTTCCTGGACGTTCTTCTCCTTCCCTGACCCAGTGCTAGTCGATGGTCAGGAGGAATTTGTGGTGGGAAAGGATTTTAGATTCCAGGTTGTATAGAAATCAGTTACAATATCTGATTAAAATGGCCAGGGCTACCCAGTGGAGGACAACTCATGGGAGCCAGTCAATAACGTTAATGCTCCTCGTTTGCTCCGTCAGTTTCATCAGAGGTACCCACACAAGCCTGGTCTGAGGTCATCCGGAGGTTGTCCCTAAGGGGGGAGTAATGTAAGGTTCTGTGTATCTGTTTCTGAAAAACTCAGTTTGTTCGTCGGCCATTTTTGCTTTCTGTTTTGCTGCAGCTATCTTGCCCCTCAGTCAAAATGGATGTTTTCCAGCTTGCATGTTCCCGCCCTGATTCTCTCCGTTTGCTTCTTAAACAGCCACAGCTGAGCAATCAGTGCTTCAGAATCTAGCCTGCAGTGAACCTGTGTTCTGACTCCTGAAGCCTTGGACCTTTGTACTCCAGCCATTCCTACTGAGGAACTCTGAAGCACTTGTGGACTCTGAACTCTGCTCTTGAGAGCCTCACGTTTGCATGGACTTGCGGTAACAGAGAAGAAGATCTGAAATCTGTTGTGGAGAGTTTATTGCTGAGCTTAGATTACTCTGGCCTGCTGTGTCTCCTGCTTCTGTGTTTGCAACCTGTGTGTTTATTTTTGCCAATTTTAGAAGCAATACAAGACTTCTTTATCAACCTGTGTCTCAAGTATTTTCATCGCACCCAAGCACAAGACGCTATATGAAACTGTACCACATACTTACAAAGAATATTACTAGGTCATCTACCCCTCTCTGGTTATCCTGCCCGGATACTTCTGATGGCCCACTCGCTGCTACGCTCATGCACAATCTCTTCTGCTGAGCGTTCCCACAGTGTTGTTCCACTGGACTACTGCTACGTTAAAACCCACTCTCTTTGCGCTCACGTTTCCCACAGTGAATTCTTCACCAGCTTCTTCAGGGTTGCTGGGCCCTTCTTCTTCGTACCCTATGCTCAGGGACCAGGAACGTGGATGTCCTCTCACTAGCAGGTCCACCCCGACTGACTCCCGCTAAGAGGAAGTCTTCCTGACAGATTCCCGCTTGGAGGCAATCTTTCCCTAGCAAACAAGTTTCTAACTATTGTCCCTATTGGACTGGATGTGCTCAATGCTCCCCTCTAGTGACCAAACCCAATTACTGCTTTGACTTCTTTTTCTAACGTTCTAACTGGACTCTAACGGGCCCCCATTAGTGATCCCTCACAAATTACAGTTAACCCAAGAATATATATACACTACCCTACTAGTGCCTCCTCTAGTGACCCAAGGATGCACTACCTAGCTATATTTATACCTCCCTTACTCATACATGGTTTAAATGACACAATTACATATCATCATACAGTACATGACAAACATACATTTACACATGCTAACACAATTATAGGGGATGAAACATTTAAAGGGTTAATACCCTTGACCTCCTTACATTCCCCCTTCCTAAAACTATTGCCGTCCCCGGCAATAGGGGGCACTATAATATGCATATACATATTTACTGACACATATAATAAACATTAAAACATTTTCAATGAGATATATAAAAAACAAGAAGGTCCTTTCCTCCCCTTCCTTTGAAGGAAGCACTGCTCCAAAAAAACAAAAACATAAAGACAGTTTTTTGAAGGTCCTGTGGACCGTTTTCAGCTCTATATGAGAGCACTGCAGGGGTCCCTACCCTGGAGGACGCGGAAAAAGTCCCTGAGAGGTGCAAATGTGCACTAGAAGGGAAAAGGCCAAGAGTCTTTCAGTGGTGTGCGTTCTGCGCGGTTTTTCCGCTTGTCGCCCGGCTCCTGACGCACACTGAAGAGAACTCTGCAGCCGCACAGTCTCCAGACTGAGGAGAAGAAACGGGCAGAGGCGTCCTCAGTTGCCTCTGCACATGGAATCTCATCTTCTCCGATGGGATCGTCTGCTGCAGAAACCTGACGGGAGTGCGGGGGGGCAAGGTGGGGTCTTAGGCCTAGTATCGGCGCTGCCCCGTGAAAGTGATGGAGCGGGGGCATTGGGACCTATCGCGCGCAGGGGTGAAGGCTCACTCACCACTAGCGATCTCTCTGTGCCGCTCAGGCTGGCCCTCATCTCCTCCGGCTCTACTTCCTCCTTTTCCCGGGTGTCAGCAGCACTCTCTGACATGGCAGCGGCATCCTCCTCCGGTCGGGTGGTCTCCGTCAGCTTGCGGTCACTTTCCGGTACTTGCTCCGGTGGTGCGCGGGTGTTCCAGCTCCTGCCATCCGGCGTGAACAGCTTCCCGGGGTCGTTGGTTCTGGAACGGTCTGTGCTGCGGGCAAACGCCTCACTGTTTAAGACATCTGGCTCCAGCTCTCGCTGAAAACCCCCTCCTCGAGCAAGATGCAAGTCTCGTTGCTTCTCTTTCCAGCTACAGGTGGGGCTCTCGTCGGCCTCTCCCCCATTTTCCAGCATTAGGTGGGAAGAAGCGTATGTCCATCTCAGCATTCTCCTCCTCGCAGGGGGGGTCCCGACATGGTTGACTGTTCTCACTTGGTGCCACTGAGACACCGTCACGCCCACAAAGTGCAGCTTGTTGACAAGGACAGTCCTTTTTGGCGCCAGAATTCTCCATCTTGGCAGATGCCATCTTGGGATCTGTAGCATCTTCCTTCATCTTTTCTTTAGTCAAGTCTGGTACTTTGGCCACATCCATTTTTACGGTATTTTTCAGAGCATTCCTCAATTTGTAAATACAGGGTAATAGCTTCCATTGTCGCAGCTCCCATGTACTTCATTCTTGTTACGGTGTCACTGCCAGATGGGGTAGTGAGATCATGCGACTACGCCACTTGTAAAGGGGACAGCCGCGGAGCCGATGCACTGGGAGCTGTGTGGTGTTTTACCTCTGTAATATCTATTCTTCTAGGGTGTTCTCCTCCCTTGGGGAGAGTACAGAGCAATCAGAGTCAGAGTCCCAAATCACGTCAAACAGTTCTGCTTTATTTTCCTCTGGACACAGCACATCCCAAGACACCATAAGCACGTCTTACACGAAACCAGCAATACATTCTTCACAAGTCTGCTTCTTCTTCTCTGCTACACCAGAATGGACCACTAAGTATTGACGGGACGAGGAGACTGTGAAAACGGCCTTCGATCTCTTCCCCTGGAGACACTTCAATCCAGCATAAGAAAGACACATCTACTAGGTCATCCACCCCTCTCTGGTTATCCTGCCCGGATGCTTCTGATGGCCCACTCGCTACTACGCTCTGCACGACCTCTTCTGCTGAGCATTCCCACAGTGGTTCTTCCATTGGACTACTGCTACGTAAACCCACTCTCTTTAGGCTCACGTTTCCCATGGTGAATCCTTCACCGGCTTCTTCAGGGGTTGCTGGTCCCCTCTTCTTCCTACCCTATGCTCAAGGCCCAGGAACGTGGACGTCCTCACACTAGCAAGTTCCACCCCCGACTGACTCCCGCTAAGAGGAAACCTTCCTGACAGATTCCCGCTTGGAGGCAATCTTTCCCTAGCAACAAGTCCCTAATATTGTACCTATTGGACTGAATGTGCTCAATGCCCCCCTCTAGTGACCAAACCCAATTACTGCTTTGACTTCTTTCTCTAACGTTCTAACTTGATCTCTAACGTGCCCCCATTAGTGATCCCTCACAAATTATAGTTAACCCAAGTATATGTATACACTACCTACTAGTGCCCTCCTCTAGTGCCCCCTAGGATGCACTACCTAGCTATATTTATACCTCCCTTACTCATACATGGTATAAATGACACAATTACATATCATCATACAGTACATGACAAACATACATTTACACATGCTAACACAATGAAAGGGGATGAAACATTTAAAGGGTTAATGCCCTTGACCTCCTTACATTTGCATGAGGCCTTACGGCGCGGTCATCAGTATTGGAGGAAAGCTTCTTTCCTGACTCTGTGATAAATTATCTACTTTTAGATATAAGTAATACAAAGTTTAAAAATAAATTGTACTTGGCTCTGAACCAGGTCCCTTATCAGATACAATACATGGAAGTCATGGGGGGCAGATAAGGGTCTTCCCCAAACTGTTCCATGAAGCTGAAGCTACAGTCATGGCCAAAAGTTTTGAGAATGACACAAATATTAATTTTTACAAAGTCTACTGCTTCACTTTTTCTAATGGCAATTTGCATATACTCCAGAATGTTATAAAGAGTGATCAGCTTAACAGCAATTACTTGTAAAGTCAATATTTGGCTAGAAAATGAACTTTATCCCCAAAACACATTTCAACATCATTGCAGCCCTGCCTTAAAAGGACCAGCTAACCTCTTTCAGTGATTGCTCCATTAACACAGGTGTGGGTGTTGATGAGGACATGGCTGGAGATCAATCTGTCATGATTAAGTAAGAATGACACCACTGGACACTTTAAAAGGAGGCTGGTGCTTGGCATCATTGTTTCTCTTCTGTTAACCATGGTTATCTCTAAAGAAAACACGTGCAGTCATCATTGCAATGCACAAAAATGGCCTAACAGGGAAGAGTATCGCAGCTAGAAAGATTGCACCTCAGTCAACAATCTATCGAATCATCAAGAACTTCAAGGAGAGAGGTTCCATTGTTGCCAAAAAAGGCTCCAGGGTGCCCAAGAAAGACCAGCAAGCGCCAGGACCGTCTCTTAAAAGTGTTTCAGCTGCGGAATCAGGCTACCAGCAGTGCAGAGCTTGCTCAGGAATGGCAGCAGGCAGGTGTGAGTGCATCTGCACGCACTGTGAGGCGGAGACTCTTGGAGAAAGGCCTGGTCTCAAGGAGGGCAGCAAAGAAGCCACTCTCTCCAGAAAAAACATCATGAACAGGCTGATATTCTGCAAAAGGTACAGGCAGTGGACTGCTGAGGACTGGGGTAAAGTTATTTTCTCTGATGAATCCCCTTTTCGATTGTTTGGGACATCAGGAAAACGCCTCATTCGGAGAAGAAAAGGTGAGCGCTACCACCAGTCTTGTCTCATGCCAACTGTTAAGCATCCTGAAACCATTCATGTGTGGGGTTGCTTCTCAGCCAAGGGAATCGGCTCTCTCACAGTCTTGCCTAAAAACACATCCATGAATAAAGAAAGGTACCAGAATGTCCTCCAAGAGCAACTTCTCCCAACCCTCCAAGAGCAGTTTGGCGATCAACAATGCCTTTTCCAGCATGATGGAGCACCTTGCCATAAAGCAAAGGTGATAACTAAATGGCTCAGGGAACAAAACAAAGAGATTTTGGGTCCATGGCCTGGAAACTCCCAGATCTTAATCCCATTGAGAACTTGTGGTCAATCATCAAGAGACGGGTGGACAAACAAAAACCTAAAAATTCTGACAAAATGAAAGCATTGATTGTGCAAGAATGGACTGCTATCAGTCAGGATTTGGTCCAGAAGTTGATTGAGAGCATGCCAGGGAGAATTGCAGAGGTCCTGAAGAAGGGTCAACACTGCAAATATTGACTTGCTGCATTAACTCATTCTAACTGTCAATATAAGCTTTTATTACTCATATGTTTATAATTATTATATTTCTGTCTGTGATAAAAACATCTGTCAAACACACATAAAAACCAGAGGGCAGCAGATCATGTGAAAATATAATATTTGTGTCATTCTCAAAACTTTTGGCCATGACTGTACAATTGTCCACAATGTCTTGTGCTTTCCCGTCACTGGAGCTGAGGGTCTGAGGCGCGCCCCTTTACACTGCTCCATCCGGTGCTCTGCATTGTGCTTGGTGATGTACGGCTGCATGCAAAACTGTTATCTAATTAGTTTTTTTCTCATTTGCATCAGGGATGTCTGACATTCATTGTTCACGAAAATTAGGAAATTGTTCATATTGCATGTCCCTTAATATGGACATTTCTGTGTAATATGTTGAAAATAGAGACAACTTCCGGCATCTCATAGTCCTGAAAGACTATGAGCAATGGCTGCTGGGGAGCAGATCCATTCCAGATGTGACCTGGCTGCAGAGCCTCTGGAATGTCAAATGGAAGGGGTTAATCTCTGCAGCCTGGACCCTTCCAGATGTAATGGGCAGAGGAGGAGGAAGGGGCTCTGGAGCAGCTGAGGCTGGTGGCAGCTCTCTGCTACTTCTCCTTCTTAACTTCCTCCTCTCGCTCACTTCCTTCTGCTCTACAGAATATCACACACTGACTTCCCCGCCTGTGACGCCCTGGACAAGCAAGAACAGCTCCTGACATCAGAGAACAATAACTCGGAATATCAGGGAACATCTCTGGACACCAGAGAACAACAGGTCCCAACACCAGGGAACATCTCTGACCACCAGGGAACAGCTGCCAATCCCTAAGAAGAACAGGTCCCAATACCAAGGAACGTCTCTGGCCACCAAGAGACAGCTGCTGACACCAGAGAACATCTCTGACCACCAGAGAATAGCTGCCAGTCCCTAAGAAGAAAAGATCCCAATACCAGGGAACATCTCTGACCACCAGGGAACAGCTGCCAATCCCTAGAACAGGTCCCAATACCAGGGAACATCTCTGACCACCAGAGAACAGCTGCCAATCCCTAAGAAGAAAAGATCCCAATATCAGGGAACATCTCTGACCACCAGGGAACAGCTGCCAATCCCTATGAACAGGTCCCAATACCAGAGAACATCTCTGACCACCAGAGAATAGCTGCCAATCCCTAAGAAGAAAAATCCCAACACCAGGGAACATCTCTGACCACCAAGAGACAGCTGCCAATCCCTAAGAAGAACAGCTCCCAACACCAGGGAACATCTCTGACCACCAGGGAACAGCTGCCAATCCCTAAGAAGAACAGGTCCCAATACCAAGGAACGTCTCTGACCACCAAGAGACAGTCGCTGACACCAGAGAACATCTCTGACCACCAGAGAATAGCTCCTGCCTGCAGCAAAGGACATCACCTGACAGCAGAGAGGCTCTTCTAACTCCAGAGAAAAGCTACTGCCCCATCCGCTAAGTACCTCATACCCTCAAAGACCATCTCTTGCCCCGTGAAACCATCTCCAGTCACTGGATCCACCTCCGACATCCCTGAGACCACATTCTTCTCCAATAGGCTAAGCTTTAAAATCCAAAAGTTTCTTCCTTAGCATCCAAGAACATTTTCTTCTCCAAAAACCAAGTCCATCTCTGAAGAGCCAAAGCATCTCCTGCTAGCCAAGACCACCCAGTGCCACCAGAGACAATCCCTGATGTACTGAGGATCTACCTCCCTCCTGAGAGCTACACACCCTCTGGTCTTTATTTAAAAGACGTCTTAAGTAACTGAGAAGACCTCTGCCGTCCTGTCCGAGATATGAGAGGTAAGTGCTTCCTCTAGCTTTGCAGATATTCATTTCAGAGGCGACCAATATGAGTGAACCCGAGGCCGACCTACAACCTTTCAAGATCAGCATTCACCTATTGGGTGAAAAATGTAGTGAAGCCTCTGCAGCTTATTATCCACTACAACTCCCAGCATGTCTTGATTGTCAAAGGTTGAAGTCACCAAAAGATGAAAATTAGATTGGAAGGTCCCAAACCTACATTCATCAAAAGAACTTGCCCTGAAAGCTCGCAATCTAATCCTAGCTCCTCCATGGGACTATGCTAAGATGATTAAAATGGTAGATGTGCAATGGTGTGAACGCCGGCATATGGCACCATTGAGCAGAGTGATGTCTGGTGAACGCCGGCATATGGCACCATTGAGCAGAGTGATGTTTGGTGAACGCCAGCATATGGCACCATTGGCAGGATGATGTCTGGTGAACGCCGGCATATGGCACCATTGAGCAAAGTGATGTTTGGTGTACGCCGGCATATGGCACCATTGAGCAGAGTGATGTTTGGTGAACGCCGGCATATGGCACCATTGAGCAGAGTGATGTTTGGGTACGCCGGCATATGGCACCATTGAGCAGGATGATGTCTGGTGAACGCCGGCATATGGCACCATTGAGCAGAGTGATGTTTGGTGAACGCCGGCATATGGCACCATTGAGCAGAACGATGTTTGGTGAACGCCGGCATATGGCACCATTGAGCAGAGTGATGTTTGGTGAACGCCGGCATATGGCACCACTGAGCAGAGTGATGTTTGGTGAATGCCGGCATATGGCACCATTGAGCAGAGTGATGTTTGGTGAACGCCGGCATATGGCACCATTGAGCAGAACGATGTTTGGTGAACGCCGGCATATGGTACCATTGAGCAGAACGATGTTTGCTCAATGGTGCCATATGCCAGCATTCAGCAGAGTGATGTTTGGTGAACACCGGCATATGGCACCATTGAGCAGGATGATGTCTGGTGAACGCCGGCATATGGCACCATTGAGCAGAATGATGTTTGGTGAATGCCGGCATATGGCACCATTGAGCAGAGTGATGTTTGGTGAACGCCGGCATATGGCACCATTGAGCAGAACGATGTTTGGTGAACGCCGGCATATGGCACCATTGAGCAGAACGATGTTTGCTCAATGGTGCCATATGCCAGCATTCAGCAGAGTGATGTTTGGTGAACATCGGATATGGCACCATTGAGCAGGATGATGTCTGGTGAACGCCGGCATATGGCACCATTGAGCAGGATGATGTCTGGTGGACGCCGGCATATGGCACCAATGAGCAGAGTGATGTTTGGTGAACGCCGGCATATGGCACCATTGAGCAGGATGATGTCTGGTGAACACCGGCATATGGCACCATTCAGCAGAGTGATGTTTGGTGAATGCCGGCATATGGCACCATTGAGCAGTGATGTTTGGTGAATGCGCATATGGCACCATTGAGCAGAGTGATGTTTGGTGAATGCCGGATATGGCACCATTGAGCAGGATGATGTCTGGTGAACGCCGGCATATGGCACCATTGAGCAGAGTGATGTTTGTGAACACCGGCATATGGCACCATTGAGCAGAGTGATGTTTGGTGAACGCCGGCATATGGCACCATTGAGCAGAGTGATGTTTGGTGAAGCCGGCATATGGCACCATTGAGCAGAGTGATGTTGGTGAAGCCGGCCATATGGCACCATTGAGCAGGGTATGGTTGTGAACGCCGGCATATGGCACCATTGAGCAGAGTGATGTTTTGGTGTCATAAAGTAGCACTGGTGGCCCATCATATGTGCCCATATGGGCAACCAGGGGTCATGGGGTTTGTATATAAGAAAAGTTAAAGTCTAAATATAAAATACACTAAAATACAATGTATCATCATCTGTACATAAAATTACACCGTATACAAAATACACTGTATCATCATCTGATATCTGTTACACTGTATC
>JARQOD010000002.1:2320423-2407941 GCA_033576555.1 Oophaga sylvatica
CAGTTTTCTCCCGGCTGCAATTAATTATTTGTTGATTGGTTTCCTTTAAATCTCTGGTTGTCTGTGTTGGGAGTTGCCAGTGAAATTCTTCATGCAGACCACAGATAGGATTGTATCTGTATAGACTTAAGTTAATGTCACGCGGTCTTATGATATGTGTACGATGTCAGTAAACTATTCTTAAAAGAACAACACTCTATACAACATATAGATTAGCAACATCAGCATGTAAATATAGAATAGATTTACCTGACACGATATCCGTAGAACTCAGGGTTAATCTTGAGGACTTGATACACTGTCACAGGAAAGAGGAGGACCGGGGTCTAACCTGACCCTAAACTGGGGTCCTAACTAATCCCTCACCTTGGAGGTACTGATAATGGTTCAGAGGTCCAAGTCTCCAGCCTAACCCTGTCTCCTATCAGTCCCTGAACCCTGTAATCAGTCCTAAGAAGGATTCTGATTACCACCAAAGGGATATGGGCTGATCTCTGCTAAATACACAGATTAGACATATAAGACAGACTGGAGAAAACACAGACTTGCATACACACTCAAACACAGAAGGAACATAAATGATCTGGGATATTAAACTCTAAGCAAGGTGAGCTTAAAACAACTAAGGGTCCGTCCCCTGGTAAATGGCATCCGTGCGCTTTCTTTTCTAAAAAATTGTCGTCCGCCGAAAGGAATTATGATATCGGCAATAGGGAACTTTTGGCCATTAAGTTGGCTTTTGAAGAATGGCGTCACTTTTTGGAGGGGGCAGTCCACCCGGTCACCGTCATTACTGATCACAAGAACCTGCTGTATTTGGAATCTGCTAAGCGTCTGAATTCCAGACAAGCTCGATGGTCGTTGTTTTTTACCAGGTTTAATTTTGTTGTCACTTATCGCCCTGGATCTAAGAATGTTAAGGCGGATGCCTTGTCTCGCAGTTTCCCAGGGGCCGGGAAAATGGATGACCCGATTCCTATCCTTCAGGAGGGGGTGGTAGTGTCGGCTGTATGTTCTGAGCTTGAGGAGGAGGTGTTAGAGGCTCAGGGGGACGCCCCTGCAGTACCTCCAGGGAGACTGTTAGGCTGGAGACTTGGACCTCTGAACCATTATCAGTACCTCCAAGGTGAGGGATTAGTTAGGACCCCAGTTTAGGGTCAGGTTAGACCCCCGGTCCTCCTCTTTCCTGTGACAGTGTATCAAGTCCTCAAGATTAACCCTGAGTTCAACAGATATCGTGTCAGGTAAATCTATTCTATATTTACATGCTGATGTTGCTAATCTATATGTTGTATAGAGTGTTGTTCTTTTAAGAATAGTTTACTGACATCGTACACATATCATAAGACCGCGTGACATTTTCACTGGCCTATAAAATTATTCCCAGTTGCCATGGATCCAGTAGCCCAGCTGGCTCTGCAGTTGCAGGGATTATCCATGGAGCTGACGGACATTAAGTCCAAAGTTTTGTCTCCCTCGGAGCAAACCAGATTTGAACCTAAAGTAGCTCTCCCGGACAGGTTCACTGGTGGGCGAGACAAATTTTTTACCTTCAGGGAAGCATGTAAATTGTATTTTCGGCTTCGGCCTCGATCATCAGGGAGTGAAGAGCAGAGAGTGGGAATTGTTATCTCGCTCCTACAAGGGGACCCTCAATCCTGGGCCTTCTCCCTTCCTCCGGGATCCCCGGCTCTACAGTCAGTAGATCGATTTTTTACTGCCCTGGGTTTGGTATATGATGACCCAGATCGGGTCTCTCTTGCTGAGACAAAATTACGTAAGATACAGCAGGGAGATCGTCCGGCGGAGGAATTTGCTTCTGAGTTCCGTAGATGGGCCACAGATACTCAGTGGAATGACCCAGCTCTTAGGAGCCAGTTTTGTCATGGGCTTTCTGACAAATTAAAGGACGTTTTGGCTCAGTATGATTCTCCTCCATCACTGGAGGCTGCTATGGCCCTAGCTATCCGTACTGATAGACGGCTCCGGGAGAGGTGCGAGGTAACTCCGCCCCCTGTTGTTACTCCACCTACTACTAAAGTCCCTTATGTTGAGGTTCCCCTTGTCTGTTCGGAGGAGCCTATGCAGTTGGGAGGGACATCATTTCGTAGGAGGGGATTGGCGGTACGCCGCAGGACTAGAAGGTGTTTCTTCTGCGGGAAAGAGGGACATTTTGTTGGGGATGTCCATCCCGTGCCTTGTTGAGCAAAAAGTCGCCGGAAAACTGTTAATCCCAGGTTGTGTGGTGGACGACAACCTGGGAGTATGTATTTCGTCCGCTAGTTCTTCTCAGTTCCTTGTACCAGTGGAGGTGGTGGTTGGTACGAGAGTGGAGAGATTTTCTGTTCTTCTTGATAGTGGGTCCGGGGCTAATCTGGTTGACGCTCAGTTTGCTCAAGCTCAAGGTATGCATCTGAGTGTATTGGTCAAACCGATCCCTATATTCTCCATTGACGCCAGGCCTCTCGGCCAAGGTAGCTTTGTTCATGAGGTTCATAACATTGACCTTCGGGTAGGGGCAATACATAGGGAACTATTATCTTGTTATGTGTTGGAGGGTCTACCTACTCCTATTGTGTTGGGACTTCCTTGGTTGGTTAAACATAACCCTGTGATTAATTGGCAGTCCAGAGATATAAGCCAATGGGGGGAGTTTTGCAAAAGTAACTGCATGAACACAGTCATCAGTGCGGTCGTGCCTAGTACTTTGCCTCCTTTTTTGGAGGACTTTGGGGATGTGTTCTCTGAGGAGGGGTGTCAGGAGTTGCCTCCTCATCGCGTGTATGACTGCTCTATTAATTTACTTCCTGATGCTAAGTTACCTAAAGCTAGGTTATATAACCTTTCTGGTCCTGAGAGGCAGGCTATGAAAGATTATATTTCGGAAAGTCTGGCCAAAGGGCATATTAGACCTTCATCTTCCCCAGTGGCCGCGGGGTTCTTCTTTGTGAAGAAAAAAGATGGAGGCCTACGCCCTTGCTTGGATTTCCGCGAACTTAATCGGATTACTGTTCGAGATCCGTATCCACTCCCTCTGATTCCTGATCTCTTCAATCAAATTGTTGGCGCCAAATGGTTCTCTAAATTGGATCTCAGGGGGGCGTATAATCTGATTAGGATAAAAGAGGGGGATGAGTGGAAAACGGCGTTTAACACGCCGGAGGGACATTATGAGAACCTTGTCATGCCTTTTGGTCTGACTACTGCACCAGCAGTATTCCAACATTTTGTTAATGACATTTTTCGTCATCTGGTGGGGCTGTTTGTGGTCGTATATTTGGATGACATTTTAATTTACTCACCAGATCTTGTGTCTCACCAGGAGCATGTGAGACAGGTGTTGCAGATCTTGCGAGACAATAAACTATACGCGAAACTGGAAAAGTGTGTATTCGCCGTACAGGAACTTCAGTTTTTGGGTTTCTTGGTGTCAGCCTCCGGTTTCCGTATGGACCCTGAAAAGGTGAGAGCAGTGCTTGAATGGGATCAGCCAGAGGATCTTAAGGCTCTGCAGCGTTTTCTGGGGTTTGCTAACTACTACCGGAAATTTATTTGTAATTTCTCATCTGTTGTCAAACCTCTCACTGACATGACAAGAAAAGGGACGGATTTTTCTAAATGGTCGGACAAAGCTTGCCAAGCTTTTTCCTCTTTGAAAAAATGTTTTGCTTCGGCACCCGTTCTCATCCAACCAGATGCATCACAGCCGTTCGTTGTGGAGGTGGACGCGTCTGACGTAGGGGTGGGTGCAATATTGTCCCAGGGTCCGTCCCCTGGTAAATGGTATCCGTGCGCTTTCTTTTCTAAAAAATTGTCGTCCGCCGAAAGGAATTATGATATCGGCAATAGGGAACTTTTGGCCATTAAGTTGGCTTTTGAAGAATGGCGTCACTTTTTGGAGGGGGCAGTCCACCCGGTCACCGTCATTACTGATCACAAGAACCTGCTGTATTTGGAATCTGCTAAGCGTCTGAATTCCAGACAAGCTCGATGGTCGTTGTTTTTTACCAGGTTTAATTTTGTTGTCACTTATCGCCCTGGATCTAAGAATGTTAAGGCGGATGCCTTGTCTCGCAGTTTCCCAGGGGCCGGGAAAATGGATGACCCGATTCCTATCCTTCAGGAGGGGGTGGTAGTGTCGGCTGTATGTTCTGAGCTTGAGGAGGAGGTGTTAGAGGCTCAGGGGGACGCCCCTGCAGGACCTCCAGGGAGACTGTTTGTCCCAAATCAGTTGAGACAAAAGGTTATTGAGGCACATCATACTTCTGCTTTAGCAGGACATCCAGGGAGTAAGGCTACTTTAGATCTCCTTTCTCGCCGGTTTTGGTGGCCTAACGTTAATAAAGATGTTTTAACTTTTGTCGCGTCCTGTGGGGTTTGTGCTCGCTCTAAGACCCCTCATACCCGTCCGTCTGGGACCCTCTTACCCTTGAAACCTCCGGAGCGTCCATGGACTCATTTGTCTATGGACTTCATCACGGACCTTCCTCAGTCGTCAGGGAAGACTGTCATACTGCTGGTTGTTGACAGGTTCAGTAAGATGGCACATTTCATTGCTCTTCCTGCCCTCCCTAATGCTAAAACTCTGGCGCAGGTGTTCATTGGGGAGATTGTGAGACTTCATGGGTTGCCTTCTGATGTGGTGTCAGATAGGGGGTCTCAGTTTGTGTCCAAGTTTTGGAGGGCATTTTGTTTACGTCGGGGGATGCAATTGTCATTTTCCTCGGCTTTTCATCCGCAGACCAATGGTCAGACAGAGCGTCTGAATCAAAGCCTAGAGACTTATCTTCGGTGTTTTGTCTCAGAGAACCAGGAGGACTGGTCTTCTTTCTTGCCTCTGGCAGAGTTCGCTCTTAACAACAGGCGGAGCGAGTCCACTGGTAAGTCCCCGTTTTTTGGGGCATATGGTTTTCATCCCCAGTTTTGTACATTCAATGGGGGGGGCCCTTCTGGGGTTCCTGAGGAGGAGCGTTTCTCGTCGTCACTTGCTTCAGTGTGGAGAGGTGTATTGAATAATCTGAGTGCTATGGGGAACCGTTATAAACGTATGGCTGATAGGAGGAGAGTTTCTGGTCCAGATCTTAATGTGAACGATCTGGTATGGTTGTCTACCAGGAATATAAAACTTAAAGTTCCCTCCTGGAAGCTGGGCCCCAGATTCATCGGGCCGTACAGGATCAGTTCCATAATTAATCCTGTGGCATTTCGTCTGGACCTCCCTCCTACGTTTAAAATTCATAATGTGTTCCACAAGTCATTACTTAAGAGGTACGTGGCACCAGTCATACCATCACCTCTACCTCCTCCTCCAGTGGTGGTCAATGGTAACTTGGAGTTTCAAGTGTCAAAGATCATTGACTCACGTCTGAATCGCCGATCCCTTCAGTACTTGGTGCATTGGAAGGGGTATGGTCCAGAGGAGAGGACGTGGGTTCCTGCGTCTGACATTAACGCAGATCGTTTGGTGCGGACCTTCCACAGAACTCACCCGGGCAAACCTGGCCCTGAGGGTCCGGAGGCCCTCGTAGAAGGGGGGGTACTGTCATGTGTGCATCGCCACGAAGATCGTCGCGGTTGCACATTCTGACTTCTCACAGCTGAGTTGCTGTTTCTTTGTGTTTGGCAGTTAGGGAGTTAATTCTGTCTGTGCTCAGTTCTGGGACTGGGTGCAGTTTCTCCCGGCTGCAATTAATTATTTGTTGATTGGTTTCCTTTAAATCTCTGGTTGTCTGTGTTGGGAGTTGCCAGTGAAATTCTTCATGCAGACCACAGATAGGATTGTATCTGTATAGACTTAAGTTAAAGAGCTCCTTAGTTGTTTTAAGCTCACCTTGCTTAGAGTTTAATATCCCAGATCATTTATGTTCCTTCTGTGTTTGAGTGTGTATGCAAGTCTGTGTTTTCTCCAGTCTGTCTTATATGTCTAATCTGTGTATTAAGCAGAGATCAGCCCATATCCCTTTGGTGGTAATCAGAATCCTTCTTAGGACTGATTACAGGGTTCAGGGACTGATAGGAGACAGGGTTAGGCTGGAGACTTGGACCTCTGAACCATTATCAGTACCTCCAAGGTGAGGGATTAGTTAGGACCCCAGTTTAGGGTCAGGTTAGACCCCCGGTCCTCCTCTTTCCTGTGACAGTGTATCAAGTCCTCAAGATTAACCCTGAGTTCAACGGATATTGTGTCAGGTAAATCTATTCTATATTTACATGCTGATGTTGCTAATCTATATGTTGTATAGAGTGTTGTTCTTTTAAGAATAGTTTACTGACATCGTACACATCATAAGACCGCGTGACAAAGGCCTGGTCTCAAGGAGGACAGCAAAGAAGCCACTTCTCTCCAGAAAAGACATCATGGACAGACTGATATTCTGCAAAAGGTACAGGCAGTGAACTGCTGAGGACTGGGGTAAAGTTATTTTCTCTGATGAATCCCCTTTTCGATTGTTTGGGACATCAGGAAAACGCCTCATTCGGAGAAGACAAGGTGAGCGCTACCACCAGTCTTGTCTCATGCCAACTGTTAAGCATCCTGAAACCATTCATATGTGGGGTTGCTTCTCAGCCAAGGGAATCGGCTCTCTCACAGTCTTGCCTAAAAACACAGCCATGAATAAAGAATGGTACCAGAATGTCCTCCAAGAGCAACTTCTCCCAACCCTCCAAGAGCAGTTTGGCGATCAACAATGCCTTTTCCAGCATGATGGAGCACCTTGCCATAAAGCAAAGGTGATAACTAAATGGCTCAGAGAACAAAACATAGAGATTTTGGGTCCATGGCCTGGAAACTCCCCAGATCTTAATCCCATTGAGAACTTGTGGTCAATCATCAAGAGATGGGTGGACAAACAAAAACCTAAAAATTCTGACAAAATGAAAGCATTGATTGTGCAAGAATGGACTGCTATCAGTCAGGATTTGGTCCAGAAGTTGATTGAGAGCATGCCAGGGAGAATTGCAGAGGTCCTGAAGAAGAAGGGTCAACACTGGAAATATTGACTTGCTGCATTAACTCATTCTAACTGTCAATATAAGCTTTTGTTACTCATATGTTTGCAATTATATTTCTGTCTGTGATAAAAACATCTGTCAAACACACATAAAAACCAGAGGGCAGCAGATCATGTGAAAATATAATATCTGTGTCATTCTCAAAACTTTTGGCCATGACTGTACATCTAAAGGGATCAGACAATATCCAGGCGGACTTCCTCAGCAGGAAGGACGTCCATCCAGGAGAATGGTGCCAGGACCAAGCGGTCTTTTTGTCCCTGGTATCAAGGTGGGGGAGTCCCAATGTAGACCTGTTTGCCAATGGTCAGAACGCGAAGGTGAAGAAGTTCTTTTCCTTCAGTCCCGCAAACGGAGTGCAGGGAATAGACGCCTTCTCCCATCCTTGGAGGTTCAGCCTGGCAAACGCCTGCCCACAGATTCCATTGCTAGCAAGGACACTGCAGAATACTCGGTTAGATCGAGTCAACACGGTCCTGATGGCTCCCATGTGGCCAGGAAGAAGCTGGTACGGCGCTTTGATGGACATGGCTCAGGAAGGTCCTCTGCTTCTGGCCCAGAAGGTCAACCTCCTTCAACAGGGTCCCCTCCTACACCCAGACCTGCGCAGATTGAACCTTGCGGCCTGGCTACTTAAGCCAAAATCCTAACAGCAAAAAGACTCTCAGATGGAGTAATACAAACCCTCCAGGAAGTCAGGGACCAACGCCATCTATGGCAAAGTTCGGAAGAGATTCTCATCCTGGCATATTCATCAGAATCTTTCTGCTCCTGCATCACTGAAGGCCCATTCTACTCATTCAGTATCAACATCGTGGGCAGAGAGAGGGGACGCATCTACTGAACAGATATGCAGAGCCACCACCTGGACGTCTGTACATACGTTCACCAGACACTACAGACTAAGTTTCAATAGGGATTTAACATTTGGCAGAGGAGTTCTGCAGGCTGTTGTCCCTCCCTAAAGAAATTAGTTGTTAGTATTACTCCGATGCTGCTGTCGTGGAAGGTGACTAGAGAAAATAGAATTAGTCTTACCGGTAATTCGGTTTCTAGGAACCTTCCACGACAGCACTAATTTCCATCCCTATCTGATGTTCTTATTGGTTGATTCCTGCTCTTTGGTGGTAACTGTCAGGAAATATGAAGTAGGTCTTATTGTTCAATCACACATTTAGGTACCTGCTAAATACACTTCTAGAACGTTGCATGGCTTTATGGGCACACACACATTCAGGGCTGCTGCATCTTCTTGTCTTTGTAAGTGACATGGCAGCCCAGCACCCAAGCTGCAGCTATGATCACCCCTCACCTCTCCTCTTCTCTCTGCCTGTGTGTGATTCCTCTCACTCCTCCAGCTACACACGCTAGTGTAATGTGAGCTGCTGTCCACCTAAAACCAGCCATTGTGTGAGCGCACATGGTCCCTTTGTGTATTTCAGATCGAATATAATACCACAGAATATTCATAGAAGCAGGAAACCTACATTTTCGGCATCTGCATAATTAGAACCACCACCCAGTGAGTTTCTAGATTCCAGCATCAGCAGAATATGAGAGATGTATTACTGCTTAACCGAGGCACATAGTCGTGTTTGGATTTAAATGAACGCCAACTTCATGCTGAGAAAAATTAGAATTTGGTCGTCGCTCTACGAGGTTCCCAGCCTGAGATATGAAATTAAAAACGTGTCAGTAAGTTTTCAGTCCTGTGAAAGGGGGAGTATATCCCATAGCTCCACCCCCTCAGTGATGTCATGAACAGCGAGGTATAAGTTTATGTAGCCCATTTAGGAAGCGCTCTCTCTTTGCCGGGGAAGTCACCGACCAGAGACCGTGCCTCCTGATTGGATGCATTGGGACGTATGCCCCTCCTCCCTGCCGCATGGCTTACCATGGAATGATATAAGATCATTGTAAGTATTTTCTCTTTACTATAATCCCTGCCAAAATGCCCCAAATCCATGGGGGCCATATAACCGCCTGCAGTTAGGCCATGTTTAGTGTCTAAGCATATATAAAATCCCTATGCAAAATGTGGCATCAGTCTCGACCTTCTGTGATCGCTCTATGAGGAGTTATTGCATAAGTTGGAATTTCATAAAATCATGAAGACCTGAGACCAGCCAATAACCGGGCCGTTGTGAGGTCATCAGAGAGGGGTGTGTGGGTGTGACTCAGGGTCTGATAAAAGATCAATCCCAATTATCATCAGTGTTCCTGTAGAGAGTTACACACCCGTGTGTGCATGAATTCTGTTTATTGACGGTCCCCAGCGAAGCGCTCTCCTTCGGCTAAACCAAATCTTCTCTGTGATCGGTGTAGTAAGTTCTTCTGTTAATCCCTTTTATTTTATTCAACTGTTTATGCTCTATTGTTGTCCTCTTTTGTATATTTTTCACAAAGATTTTACAAACACTGCCTCCCTTTGGATTAAATATAAAATGTAATAGTTCTGCTCCTTTTGTTCTGTAAACTACGCCTCGAAGGCATAAGCTAATCAATGTCCAATCGGCAGGAAAGGATTGGTGGTGGCAGTGAGTAGTCTGGGGTTACCGTGGATGTGACCGTACCGGACTGTGTACACATATTCCATGTGTTGGAATCTAGAGGTGTATATGCCGTACGTTCACCATTAGTTTTCCAATAACCGGCCTAGTGGTGCTCACAGGCTGCGGCCTTCGCCGTTGATCGTCTGCCAATCGTGTAATTGTCCGGACGATAGGGGGCAGCAGAGAGCTGTGTGCTCCAGAGATCACAGCGGGTGGTACTCGTGACCTTCCTGCCTTTGATATCAGGGAGTTGTGTGATTAAGAAATTCCTGAGAAATTATTCTTGATAGGGGAGTACAATTTGTCTCTAAATTTTGGAGAGTTTTTTGCAATAAACTAGGGATTGACTTGTCATTTTCATCTGCTTATCACCCTGAAACCAATGGTCAGACTGAGAGGACAAATCAATCTTTGGAACAAATTTTAAGGTGTTTTGTGGCAGCTCGGCAGGAGGACTGGTCTTCGTTTTTACCTCTCGCTGAGTTTGCTTTTAACATTCGAGTAAATCAGTCTACCGCAACCTCACCATTCTTCCGTAATTGTGGTTTTCATCACCATTTTGGTGAATTTTCTAGGATTTATTCCGGATGCCCTGGTGTGGAGGTCGCCGTGCAGAGGCTTGGGGATGTCTGGAGGTAGGTTCAGAAGAATATTGGGACTACTCAGATTCGCCGAAAACAAAGGCCGATAGAAGACGGTCGGTGGGTCCTGTTTTTAATACTGGGGATAAGGTTTGGTTGTTGTCTAGGAACATTAAACTTTAAGTGCCGTCGGTGAAGTTGGGTCCAAAGTTTATTGGTCCATATGAGATCCTAGAGGTGGTCAATCCTGTGGCATTTAGGTTAAAGCCTCCTCCATCCCTTCAAATCCCTAAAGTAGTCCATAAATCCCTATTAAGGAATCATAGAATCATAGAATGGTAGAGTTGGAAGGGACCTCCTGGGCCATCTGGTCCAACCCCCTGCTCAAAGCAGGATTCTCTAAATCATCCCAGACAGATGTCTGTCCAGCCTCTGTTTGAAGACTTCCATTGAAGGAGAATTTACCACCTCTCGTGGCAGCCTGTTCCACTCCTTGATCACCCTAACTGTCAAAAAGTTTTTTCTAATATGTAATCTGTGTCTCCTCCCATTCAGTTTCATCCCATTGCTTCTAGTCTTTCCTTGTGCAAATGAGAATAAAGATGATCCTTCTACAATGTGACAGCCCTTGAGATATTTGTAGACAGCTATTAAGTCTCCTCTCAGTCTTCTTTTTTGCAAGCTAAACATTCCCAAATCCTGCAACCGTTCCTCATAGGACATGGTTTGCAGACCGGTCACCATTCTGGTGGCTCTTCTCTGAACTTGCTCCAGTTTGTTGATGTCTTTTTTAAAATGTGGTGCCCAAAACTGGACACAGTATTCCAGATGAGGTCTGACCAAAGAGGAGTAGAGGGCAATAATGACCTCACGTGATCTAGACTGTATGCTTCTGTTGATACATCCTAGAATTGTATTTGCCTTTTTTGCTGCTGCATCACACTGTTGACTCATGTTCAGTCTGTGATCAATTAGTATACCCAAGTCTTTTTCACATGTGCTGTTACTTAGCCCTATTCCTCCCATTTTGTATATGCTTTTTTCATTTTTATTGCCCAGATGTAGTACTTTGCATTTTTCCCTGTTAAAAACCATTCTGTTAGTTGCTGCCCACTGCTCCAGTTTATTTATATCTTTTTGAATCCTCTCTCTCTCTTCTCTAGTATTAGCTACCCCTCCTAGCTTTGTGTCATCAGCAAATTTGATCAGTTTACCCTCAATTCCTTCATCTAAATCATTGATAAAGATGTTGAACAATACAGGGCCCAAAACAGAGCCTTGTGGTACCCCACTTGAGACATTCTTCCAACTGGATGTGCAGCCATTTACGACCACTCTTTGAGTCCGATCACTAAGCCAGTTATGAATCCACCTAACAGTTGCCTTGTCCATTCCATACTTAGTCATTTTTTCAATAAGGATTGTGTGAGATACTTTGTCAAATGCTTTGCTGAAGTCAAGATATACTATATCTACAGCATTTCCCTGATCCACCCAGTCAGTGATTCTGTCATAGAAGGAAATTAAGTTAGTCTGACATGACTTATTAGTTACAAACCCATGCTGACTCTGTTTAATCACTTCATTCTTATGCAGGTACTTACATACATGTTCTTTAATAATTTGTTCAAAGATCTTTCCTGGTATAGAAGTCAGACTCACCGGCCTGTAGTTCCCTGGGTCCACCTTCTTCCCCTTTTTGAAGATAGGAACAACATTTGCTCTTCTCCAGTCTTCTGGGACTTCACCTGTTCTCCAAGAATTTTCAAAGATTATGGAGAGTGGTTCAAGAATTTCTTCTGCTATCTCCTTCAGTATTCTGGGGTGTAATTCATCTGGGCCTGGAGACTTGAATTCATTTAGGTTAGCTAAGTGTTTCCTCACTGTCTTTCTGTTTATAGATATCCTGGATTCTTCTATTCCTTTAATAGGACAGTGAAGATCAGTTGATGTTACATTTCCTTTCTGAGAGAAAACAGATGCAAAATAGGAATTTAAAAGTTCAGCCTTCTCAACATCCTTTCTTACCATTTCATCATTTTCATCCTGTAAAAATCCTATAGCATCTTTGACTTTTCTTTTACTTTTGATGTATCCCCAAAATCCTTTTTTGTTGCTTTTGACATCTCTTGCAAGCCTTAATTCATTGTCAGCTTTAGATTATCTGATTTGTGCCCTGCAGGTTCTGCAGATGGCATTATATTCTTCTTTAGATATGCCTCCCTCTTTCCATTTGATAAACATTTCTTTCTTCCTTTTTAGCATGTGTTTAAGTTCTGTGTTCATCCATCCTGGTTTCCTTAAATGCTTCCCATTCTTCCCTCTTTTTGGAATTGTTGACAATTGTGCTTTGAGAATCTCATTTTTCAAGATGTCCCATCCTTCCTGGACATTTTTGTCCTTAAGGATATCCTGCCATTGGATCCCTCCAATTCTCTTTCTGAGTCCCTTAAAATCTGCCTTTCTGAAATCTAATCTTGACGTCTGAGTCTTCACAGGTCTTCCTCCTCTTGTTATCCAAAATTCTAAAATAGCATGGTCACTACCTCCTAGGGTCCCAGCCACTCTTACCTCCTCAGCCATTTCCTCCCTATTTATAAGGATTAGATCCAAGGTAGCAGTTCCTCTTGTTTTCTCCCCTACCTTTTGAAAGATAAAGTTGTCAGCAAGAGAGGATAAGAATTTCCTTGACCTGTTAGTTTTGCCTGAGAGCGATTCCCAACAAATGTCTGGATAGTTGAAATCTCCCATGACCACTATGTCATATTTTTTGGAGAACTTGGCCATTTGATGCATAAAGAGTTCATCCATATCTTCAGCTTGCATAGGTGGCCTGTAGTAAATGCCTACAATGGTGTCCTTTCCATTGTTCTGTCCTTGTATTCTTACCCAAACAGTTTCCACAGAACTACCAGTCTCTGAAGCATCAATCTCTGTGCAAATATACGCTTTTTGTAACATACAATGCAACACCTCCTCCTCGTTTATCAAGTCTGTTTCTTGCAAATAAGTTGTATCCTTCTAGCCTTGTATTCCAATCATGTGTATCGTCCCACCAAGTTTCAGTGATTCCAATGACATCATACTTCTTCTCCTGCGTTAGTAGTTCCAATTCTCCTTGTTTGTTGCCCATGCTTTGTGCATTTGTATAAAAACATTTTAGTTTGTGATTGGTTTCTCTTCCTCCAATATTTTTATTATTTAGATTGTTTTGTCTTCGTTCTTCCTTTCCACTTCTAATAGCCGAGTTCTCAATAGCATTTGTCAGGTGTATGGCTTTTTCTGGCGTTTTGCTTCCCTTCCCACATTGTTCTAGTTTAAAGCTCTCCTGATGAGTGTAGCAAGGCGACTTCCAAATACATGTTTTCCAGTCTTCGTAAGGTGCACCCATCTCTAGCAAGTAGTCCATCGTATAGGTTATTCACTCCGTGATCCAGAAATCCAAATCCTTGCTGACGGCACCATCGACGTAGCCAGTTGTTCACCTGCAGAATCTTATTCCACCTCCTTGTTCCATGGCCATCCACTGGGAGGATGGAAGAGAAGACCACCTGCGCACCCAGTTCTTTCACTTTCTTGCCTAAGTTTTCAAAGTCACTGCAGATGGTTTCCAGGTCACTTCTTGTGGTGTCATTTGTCCCCACATGTATTAGGAGGAATGGGTAGTCATCTTTAGGTCTGAAGAGTCCTGATATCCTGTCAGACACATCTTTAATTTTTGCACCTGGAAGACAGCACATTTCTCTTGAGGTTATATCCGGTCTGCAGATAGCAGCCTCTGTTCCTCTCAACAGGGAATCCCCCACGACCACAACTCTCCGTTTCTTCTTCACAACATTTTTCTTTCTCCATTCAGGAGGACTCTGAGGGCTTACAAGGTTGCTCTTTGTGGGCAAAGTCTTATCCTGATGTATTTCTTCTTCATTCTCCTGTGTGAGAGCCTGGTACTGGTTCCTGAGCAGTATGGGTGCTGACTGCCTCACGATTCTCCTGCTTCTTTGGGTCACATGCTTCCATTCCTCTGCTTATTCAGGTGCTCTTCGAATTTCTTCTCTTTCTGCACCATGAAGAGATAATTCTGCTCTGTCTAAGAACTCTTCATCTTCCTTAATGATCTTCAATGTAGATAACCTCTCTTCCAGATTCCGCAACTTTTCCTCCAACATGGACACAAGCTTGCATTTGTGGCATGTGAAATTTGGCTTTTCCACTGGTAAATCTGTGAACATGTAGCAAGAAATGCAACTCACCACATGGCTCCTGGCCTCTTCCATGTCCCTTCTGCATGGTCTCCCTCATCCCCGCCTCCTCCGATTTCAGTGGACGGTAGGTTGGAGTATGTGGTTCGGAGGGTTGTGGATTCTCGGAGAGTCCATAATTCCCTCCAGTACCTCATCCACTGGAGGGGATACAGACCAGAGGAGAGATCCTGGGTCCCTGCTCGAGATGTAAAGGCCGCGCGGCGAGTGAGAGACTTCCATCTAAAATTTCCCCCTAAAAAGGACTGGGAGGCGCTCGCTGTCTCCAGGCGTTCATTGTCCCAGGTGATTGCAAAGCTACTGAACTGGGCCGTTACTCCCATACGTACATTCAGCTACTGTGTGGTTTGTCTGTCTGTTGATCTTTCGTTGCCTGACCTTGGACTTCATTCTGACAAAGTCCGCAGAGATTCGGAAGACGAGAACGGGGCACAAACCCACCATCTCTTGATGGAAGGGCGAGATGGAGGAAAGGGCAGAGAGCGGAGACGTGCTGTGCTCGGAGACCACCAGATACAGATGGTGGAGGAGACAGGCTGTCCCAGATACAGATGGTGGAGGAGACGGGCTGTCCCCAGATATTGAAGAAGGAGTAGACGGGCTGTCCCCAGATACTGAAGGAGTAAACGGGCTGTCACCAGATACTAATGATGGAGGCCGAGACCTGTCACCAGATACTGATGATGGAGGCGACGGGCGGTCACCAGATACGGATGATGGAGGCGACGGGCGGTCACCAGATACTAATGATGGAGACGACGACCTGTCACCAGATACTGATGATGGAGGCGACGGGCTGTCCCAGATACAGATGGTGGAGGAGACAGGCTGTCCCGGATACAGATGGTGGAGGAGACGGGCTGTCCCCAGATACTGAAGGAGGAGTAGACAGGCTGTCACCAGATACTAATGATGGAGGCGACGACCTGTCACCAGATACTGATGATGGAGGCGACGGGCGGTCACCAGATACGGATGATGGAGGCGACGGGCGGTCACCAGATACTAATGATGGAGACGACGACCTGTCACCAGATACTGATGATGGAGGCGACGGGCTGTCCCAGATACAGATGGTGGAGGAGACGGGCTGTCCCGGATACAGATGGTGGAGGAGACGGGCTGTCCCCAGATACTGAAGGAGGAGTAGACAGGCTGTCACCAGATACTAATGATGGAGGCGACGACCTGTCACCAGATACTGATGATGGAGGCGACGGGCGCACCTGTCTAACACTTCTGCACCCAGCTATGTACACTTGTACATGGTGGCCTCACACACGAGGATATAGACCGTGTAATCTCACAAGCACCAGACAAGAGCGGAACAACAGCGCAAAGAATCGTAGAGATCAGAGGAGTCACAGGATCAACCACAGCGGAAATACACATTCTGTGCAGTGAGAAAAAAGCATCATAAAATAATGCTGGAGTGATATAAGAGGAGCGGTGGTATCACATCTTATTACAGTACAGGTGATATAAGAGGAGCGGTGATATCACATCTTATTACAGTACAGGGTGATATAAGAGGAGCGGTGATATCACATCTTATTACAGTACAGGGGATATAAGAGGAGCGGTGATATCACATCTTATTACAGTACAGGTGATATAAGAGGAGCGGTGATATCACATCTTATTACAGTACAGGGGATATAAGAGGAGCGGTGATATGACATCTTATTACAGTACAGGTGATATAAGAGGAGCGGTGATATCACATCTTATTACAGTACAGGGTGATATAAGAGGAGCGGTGATATCACATCTTATTACAGTACAGGTGATATAAGAGGAGCGGAGATATCACATCTTATTACAGTACAGGTGATATAAGAGGAGCGGTGATATCACATCTTATTACAGTGCAGGGTGATATAAGAGGAGCGGTGTAAGGTTCTTTGTCTCTTTTGACATGTTCCTTGAAACTCAGTTTTCCGTCGGCCATTTTGCTTTCTGTCTTTCTGCAGCTCTTGCCCTCAGTTAATATGGAGTTTCCAGTTTTCATGTTCCCGCCCTGATTCTTCCCTCTTGCTTCTTAAGCAGCCTCAGCTGAACAATCAGTGCTCCTGAATCAAGCCTCAGTCAGTCTGTGACCTGACTCCTGGAAACCTAGGATTTTGGACTCCAGCTATTTCCTACTGAGGAACTTTGGAACACTTTTGGACTTTGGAAACCTGCTGTCTAGTGAATCCATGTTTGCAGAGGAATTACGGTACAGAGAAGAGATCCTGAACCTGCTTTGGAGATTTATTGTAGAGCTTGAAGTTACTCTGGCCTGCTGTGTTCTCCTGCCTCTGTTCCTGCAAACTGTGTGACCTTTTCTGCATGCTTATATGAAGTAATACAAGTCATTTCATATCAACCTATGTCTCATGTGTTTTCCTCGCACCCAAGCACAAGACGCTATAGGAACTGTACACTATACATGACAAGATTCAGGAGCCAATGTTTAGTGTCTGCTGGGTCTGGGAAAGCCGTGTCTGCTGTGACTGTGGATATCAGATGTCCGTTTAATACCTTCTGTGATGACAGTGGTTGTGACTTCTCACAACCATTCCAGGTGAGAGCATTCCCTTAAATGTTACTCTGGAGTGTTACCACAGGTAAACACTTGGTTTTTTTTTTTTTTTTTCCTTTCCTCTTCTCCTTCCAGCACTTCTGCCTTAAAAGATCTGGAAGATGGAGGCCCGCATAAAGGAGCTTTGCGGAGTGACTGATACAATCCTTGCAGATATACAGACTATAAAGACCCGTTTTGCAAGCCTACAGGACCTCACTAATCATAATTTGCAAGTGTTTGGACAAACTACTCAGGAATTACGAGCCAGGATTGAGGCTCTAGAGGAACGAGTCCAGGCTCCTGCCATAACCCCGAGTTCTGGGATCCCCAAGTTACCTCCTTTTTGTTTTGGCGGTGAACGTGAGAAATTCAGGGGATTTATTAACCAATGCAATCTATTTTTCTCTGCACATGCTTCACAATTTCCCACTGAACGATCCAAAGTGCTTACTATAATCATGTTGCTTACCAATAAGGCTTTGATGTGGGCAAACCCTCTGATTGAGACTGAGGATGATTGTTTGAATCACCTTGATGCTTTTATTTCAGCCATGGGGCAGGTGTTTGATGACCCCAATCGAGGTGCAACAGCTGAAGCAGCCATGTTAACTTTACGCCAAGGTAAGCGTTCAGTAGCCGAATATGCCTTGGATTTCAGGAGATGGGCTCTTGATACCACTTGGGACACTTCCGCCAAAAAATCTATTTTTCGGAAAGGGTTGTCTCCACTGATTAAGGATGAACTTGCTCGTGCCGACCCTCCCACTGCGTTAGGTGACTTTATTAACTATTGTATCCGTATTGATGCTCGTCTGACTGAACGCAGACAAGAGAGATGGTTCGAAAATAATCGCACTAACCTTTTACTACCTCCCTCCTCAGCTAAGGAACCTTTGAGTAGGATCACAAGGGAACCAGAACCTGAACCCATGCAGGTGGACTCTTTACAAAGACGGGTTAGTGATGCACGCAAAGAACATCGTATAAAGGAAAATCTATGTTTTTACTGTGGTAAGTCAGGGCACTTCATTATAAACTGCCCCAGCCGTTCTCGTAAGACTACTGCAGCAGTCATTCACTGTGAGTGTTGCGAGAGGAGCTCTGTCATGTCCGAGCCTCAGACTCCAGAGAGATCTGCTGCAAGAGATCTTGATTTTTCGGACTTAAACTCTGTTAGTTCTGGGGACAATGACGGTATAAACGCTGCAATTTTTCAAGTTTCCTCAGCGGTGTCCCAGCTGAGTTGTAAAAGAAATAATTCTCATTGCTTCCTTTCCATCAAACTCTGGGTGGACTCAGTCTGGGTGTCTAGCTCTGCTATGATCGACTCAGGAGCAAGTGGAAATTTTATGGATATCTCCTTTGCTCTGAAACAGGGGATACGTTCAGTGAAGAAGGCTACTCCAGTACAGATGGAGACTGTGGATGGCTCCCTGCTGACCTCTGGGCCAGTGGATCAGGAAACAGAGCCTTTGAGGGTCCTTATGGGTAAAGATCATCAGGAGAAAATGTCTTTTATGCTTATCTCTTCTCCCCACTTTCCCATTATACTAGGGCTACCATGGCTGCAGGCGCAGAATCCTACGATTAACTGGGAGACCAAGGAATTACACTTTCTGGAGAAACAGATGAGTCAAGGAGTTTCAGCTTGCTCTGTTCCTAAAGGAACCATGTCAGTCCCTGAACTACCAGATGTATACCAGGACTATGTGGATTTATGTGACAAGAAGAACGCTGATCAGCTTCCTCCTCACCGTCCATATGATTGTCCAATCGAATTATTGCCTGGAGCCGAGATACCTTTTGGTAAGATCTACCCCCTAGCGGGGCCCGAGCTAAAAGCTTTGAAGGACTACATAGATGAAAATCTAGCCAAAGGCTTCATACGCCCCTCTTCATCTCCCGCAGGTGCACCCATCTTCTTTGTGAAGAAGAAAGATGGATCTCTGAGACCCTGCATAGACTATAGGGAACTCAATAAGGTTACTATAAGGCTAAGTTCACACGTTGCGGAATTGCCGCGGAAATTTCCGCGGCAATCCCGCACTTCTCCCGCAGGAAATACGCACGTTTTTTGTGTGCTGATTCCCGCCAGAATAATAGCGTTTTGCAAGCGTAATTAGCTTGCAGAATGCTAGCGTTTTCCTAGCGATCTGTAGCATCGCTTGGAAAACTGATTGACAGGTTGGTCACACGAGTCAAACATAGTGTTTGACAAGTGTGACCAACTTTTTACTATTGATGCCGCCTATGTCGCATCAATAGTAAAAAGATCTAATGTAAAAATAATAAATAATGATATTCTCACCTTCCGGCGGCCCCCGCAGCCTTCCCGCCTTCAGCGACGCTCCCGGCAACTCCGGTCCCAAGGATGCTTTGCGGCAAATCACACCGATGACGTAGCATCTCGCGAGACCGCTATGCCATCTGGGTGATTCTTGCAAAGGACTCTTGGGACCGGAAGTTGCCGGGAGCGTCGCTGAAGCGGAAGGCTGCGGGCGCGGAAGGCTGCGGGGGCCGCCGGAAGGTGAGAATATCATTATTTTTTATTTTAATTATTGTTTTACCAGGGATATGGTACCCAGGGCCTGGAGGAGAGTCTCCTTTCCTCCAGACCCTGGGTACCACCGCACATGAACCGCTTACATTCCGCAAAATTAATGAACATGTTGCTATTTTTTCCGCAAAGCGTTTTTTTCACGGAAAAAAAACGCAACATGTGGCCAAAACATGCGGAATCAATTAACATGTATAGGATGCTTAATGCTTGCGTTTTTATCGCGTTTTTACCGCGGAAAACCCGCGAAAAAAACGCAATTATTCCTGATCGTGTGCACTTAGCCTTAGAAACCGTTATCCATTGCCTTTAATCCCTGAGTTGTTGGAGAGAGTGCGGCACGCCAAAATTTTCTCTAAACTGGATCTCCGTGGGGCCTATAACTTGGTCCGTATTAGACCTGGGGATGAATGGAAGACTGCATTCAAGTCACGCTATGGACACTTCGAATATCTAGTTATGCCTTTTGGTCTGAGTACCGCCCCAGCCACTTTCCAACACTTGGTGAATGACATCTTCAGGGATCTCCTAGATACATTTGTGGTGATTTATCTGGATGATATTCTAATTTTTTCTAACTCCACAGAGGAACATCATGGACATGTGAGAATGGTCTTAAAACGCCTAAGACAAAACCATCTCTACATCAAACTTGAAAAGTGTGAATTCCATAGGACCGAAATTCAATTTCTGGGGTATGTACTATCTACGCAAGGGATTAGTACCGATGGAAGCAAGACCCAAGCCATCAAGGATTGGCCAATTCCTAGAAATGTGAAGGAGGTGCAGCGCTTCATCGGGTTTGCCAACTTCTATAGACGTTTCATTAGGAATTTCTCTGAGGTAGTGTCACCTATCACCCAACTTACCCGGAAACAGTCTAGGTTCTCCTGGACCCCGCAAGCTCAGGAAGTATTTTCCTGTTTAAAGGATAAATTTACCACCGCACCTATCTTAGTACATCCCAACCCCGAGCTTGCCTTCATAATAGAGGTGGATGCTTCAGACTGTGCCGTTGGAGCTATACTCTCTCAGAGAACAGGTGAGAAGAATGTCTTGCATCCCTGTGCCTTCTTTTCCCAGCAGTTGTCTTCGGCTAAGAGGAACTACGATGTGGGCAATAGAGAATTGTTGGCCATTATTGCCGCCTTCAAGGAATGGAGACACCTTCTTCAGGGAGCTGCATAGCAAATAGTCGTCCTGACAGACCATCGTAACCTTGAATTTATCAGGTCGGCTAAGTGCCTGACTCCTCGCCAGGCTCGCTGGAATCTTTTCCTAAACCAATTTAATTTTGTAATTTCTTATAGACCAGGATCGCGCAATGGAAAGGCTGATGCACTCTCTAGGATTCATTCAGCAGAGACACGTACACTTACTCCTCCTAAGACTATTCTTCCTGACTCTAGATTCCTGGGAGTGATTCATAATCAAGACCTACTTAAGGACATCAAGGAAGCATACCATGCGGATTCTTTGTTGGCTCAACCCTCAAGGGACGTAAGTCTTGTCTTTAAGAATGGTGTGTGGATTCAGGGACAACGTCTGTATATACCTGAAACAGTCAGATTGAGAGTATTGCAACTCATCCACGATTCCAAGATAGCCGGGCATAGGGGAATTCTAAAGACACAAGAATTTCTTTCTCGTTTCTTTTGGTGGCCCACTTACAGGAAAGATGTTTTAAACTATGTCACTTCATGTGAAGTCTGTGCAAGATGCAAAACACCTCGCTCCTCACCAACTGGTCTGTTACAACCTCTTCCCACCCCGTCCCGCCCGTGGGGATCCATTTCTATGGACTTCATTGTGGAGTTACCAACCTCTCAAGGGAAGAACACCATTCTAGTGGTGGTTGATCGTCTAACAAAGGCAGCTCATTTTATCCCTTGTGTCGGCTTTCCCACTCCAAAACAGACATCAGACTTGATGATTAAGAATGTGTTTCGCTTACATGGAGTACCGGATGAGGTCATTTCGGATCGAGGGGTGCAATTCACTTCAAGGTTTTGGCAAAATTTCTGTGCCGCATTGGACATTAAAGTAAACCTTTCTTCTGCTTTTCATCCCCAGACTAATGGACAGACAGAACGAACCAATCAGACCCTGGAGCAGTATCTCCGCTGCTTTATCTGCCACCTACAAGATGATTGGGTGGATCTACTTCCACTGGCTGAGTTCTCTTATAATAACTCTCAGAGCGCCTCCACTAAGCAGTCTCCTTTTTACTCCAATCTAGGTTATCATCCTAACATTCTTCCTCGATTTCCCATAGATACGCCCTTGCCGGCAGTGGCTGAAAGAATCACTTCTTTACAAAAGAATATGGATCTTCTAAAGGAAAATCTAGAATTGGCTCAGGAAAGGTACAAAAAAGCAGCAGATAAATTTTGTAAACCTGCACCAGCTTTCAAGGTAGGAGATTTGGTCTGGCTGTCAACCAGAAATCTTAAAATAAAGATTCCATCGTCTAAATTGGGACATAAGTACATTGGACCTTATAAGATCAGTAAGATTATAAGTGCTGTTGCTTGTCGTCTTCAACTTCCCAGAACTATGAGAATCCACCCTGTCTTTCATGTATCCCTACTAAAGGCTGCAACACCCAATACGTTTCCTGGACGCTCTTCTCCTTGCCCTGACCCAGTGCTGGTCGATGGTCAGGAAGAATTTATGGTGGAAAGGATTCTAGATTCCAGGTTGTACAGAAATCAGTTGCAATATTTGATTAAATGGCAGGGCTACCCAGTGGAGGACAACTCATGGGAACCAGTCAATACTGTAAATGCTCCTCGCCTGCTCCGCCAGTTTCATCAGAGGTACCCTGACAAGCCTGGTCTGAGGTCAACCAAGGTTGTCCTTAAGGGGGGAGTAATGTAAGGTTCTTTGTCTCTTTTGACATGTTCCTTGAAACTCAGTTTTCCGTCGGCCATTTTGCTTTCTGTCTTTCTGCAGCTCTTGCCCTCAGTTAATATGGAGTTTCCAGTTTTCATTTTCCCGCCCTGATTCTCTCCCTCTTGCTTCTTAAGCAGCCTCAGCTGAACAATCAGTGCTCCTGAATCAAGCCTCAGTCAGCCTGTGACCTGACTCCTGGAAACCTAGGATTTTGGACTCCAGCTATTTCCTACTGAGGAACTTTGGAACACTTTTGGACTTTGGAAACCTGCTGTCTGGTGAATCCATGTTTGCAGAGGAATTACGGTACAGAAAAGAGATCCTGAACCTGCTTGGAGAGTTATTGTAGAGCTTGAAGTTACTCTGGCCTGCTGTGTCTCCTGTCTCTGTTCCTGCAAACTGTGTGAACTTTTCAGCATGCTTGTATGAAGTAATACAAGTCAATTCATATCAACCTGTGTCTCATGTGTTTTCCTCGCACCCAAGCACAAGACGCTATAGGAACTGTACACTATACATGACAAGCGGAGATATCACATCTTATTACAGTACAGGGTGATATAAGAGGAGCGGTGATATCACATCTTATTACAGTACAGGGGATATAAGAGGAGCGGTGATATCACATCTTATTACAGTACAGGTGATATAAGAGGAGTGGAGATATCACATCTTATTACAGTACAGGTGATATAAGAGGAGCGGTGATATCACATCTTATTACAGTACAGGTGATATAAGAGGAGCGGTGATATCACATCTTATTATAGTACAGGTGATATAAGAGGAGTGGTGATATCACATCTTATTACAGTTCAGGTGATATAAGAGGAGCGGAGATATCACATCTTATTACAGTACAGGTGATATAAGAGGAGCGGTGATATCACATCTTATTACAGTACAGGTGATATAAGAGGAGCGGTGATATCACATCTTATTACAGTACAGGGGGATATAAGACGAGCGGTGATATCACATCTTATTACAGTACAGGTGATATAAGATGAGCGGTGATATCACATCTTATTACAGCACAGGTGATATAAGAGAAGCGGTGATATCACATCTTATTACAGTACAGGTGATATAAGAGAAGCGGTGATATCACATCTTATTACAGTACAGGTGATATAAGAGGAGCGGTGATATCACATCTTATTACAGTACAGGTGATATAAGAGGAGCGGTGATATCACATCTTATTACAGTACAGGTGATATAAGAGGAGCGGTGATATCACATCTTATTACAGTACAGGGGATATAAGAGGAGCGGTGATATCACATCTTATTACAGTACAGGTGATATAAGAGGAGCGGTGATATCACATCATATTACAGTACAGGTGATATAAGAGGAGCGGTGATATCACATCTTATTACAGCACAGGTGATATAAGAGGAGCGGTGATATCACATCTTATTACAGTACAGGGGATATAAGAGGAGCGGTGATATCACATCTTATTACAGTACAGGTGATATAAGAGGAGCGGTGATATCACATCTTTTTACAGTACAGGGATATAAGAGGAGCGGTGATATCACATCTTATTACTGTCATGGAAATATATATGTATTCCATATATTCAAAGTATATTCATATATATGCATTCACAGTTAGATAGATCTCACTTGCTAAAAATCCTGTGCTCACACATATCTATGCAAAAGCTGATGCCAGCTATAATCAGTCGTTAAAGACGACCCTGGCCTTCATAAGGAACAAGTACAGAGAGTTTTAATAAATATCTATTGTTTTCTTTACTAGTCATGCAAGAAAGCTGGGGCAAAGAACAGTAAACAATAAATCTGCAACTTCAGCCCTTTTATCATAATTATCATACTTACACTAGAACAGCCAATAATCTAGCAGCTTTTAATTGTATGTTAATTGACTAACCAGCCCCTTTTTGTAAATCTATAAAACCTTGAATGAATAATAAATGAGTAGTCTTGACGAACTGCTATACTAACACTTCCGTTGTGGACAGTCCTCATTTCGTTCTGAGCGCTCAAAAAGACATTTAATAGAGAATTGGGAACGGCACCAGCAAACACTTCAGGATAGATTTATCCTAATTAAATTTCCATAACAGCTGGCGCCTGCACGCGGGCATTGGACGAAACGCACGAGGACCCGGCCGACCGCAGAGACGGGGGTGTTGGCTCTGGCCTTGGCACACGGGATGGAGACTGAAACTTCATAAGTAAGGTAAGAAAACTCTGTCATCTTACCTGAATGTTCCCTGTGCCTAGTCCTAGCCTACACTTCTAGCCGGTCGGACGTGGTCATCACCGCGTTCCCAGGTTGTGTAAAAAGTCCATACCCTTATCCAAAAGCCCTGGGATATAAGCCGAGTTGTTTGCTGCTGTGCTGTGTATGTTTCATGTTTTGTGTGAACCGGGAGAAAGTTGGAACGGTGACTGTGTTTTTGCTTGCTGATTTCTGGGAGCTGTATAGCAAAAAACAAATTGCTGGATAAGTTCCCGCAGAAATCCTTCACACATAGGTGGGATATCATCCCAAAAAATCCAGGTGTGAGGGGCAGGAGCTTTGATTTGGATAAGTCCACGCAGTTATCCTTCACACATCGGTGGGAGGTCATCCCAGATCAAGCCAGGTGTGAGGGGCGAGGGCTTTGAATCGGTTAAGTTTCTGCAGTAATCTTTCACACACAGGAGGGAGGTCATCCCAGATCAATCCAGGTGTGAGGGGCAGGAGCTTTGTTTGGATAAGTTCTCACAGTAATCGTCCAGCAAGGGGGAGGTCATCCCAGTCAAATCAGACATGGATGGTGAGAATTTTGATTAAGGCTATTACAGATTACTGTGACCGGCGCACCGGCCAGGGCGTACGGTTTTCAGAAAGTGGTAGACCTTGAGCATCGCCGTGCTCAGTGCAATTGGTGAGTTATCAGTTACAAGAGCAGCTTGTATGTGTCACAGATCATCAAAAGAGGGATTCGTATTCTCCCGGGTGTCTGTCTCATTGCACGTGTCACTGTCTGTATCAGGTACTGTCGCTTTAAATCTCATTCAGAGCAGCGTGCGCTCTGTCACTATCTCATTCACTGCTGGCTGCAGCAGCGAGAAACCCCTTTGACCCCCCTCCTCTGTTAATCACGTTGTCACATCTGTTTCCTGGTTTTGATTTTTCTAAGCTAGTTTTTTGGTTACAGGCTGTAGCGTAAAAATTCTTTTTTTTTTTGCTATTCTGAGGGATAATCTTTTTTTTAATACGTGATTTCAGTGCCTGTAGAGGCAGCAAGCAGAGATATAAGGGAGGGGGGAAGTGCTGGCAGCAGTGAGATTTATTTTTTATTTTTTTCTCCAGAGGGGGAGCAGCACCAACGAAAAGTATTTTTTCTTTTTGTTTTTATCATTTTACATCAGTTTTTCCACCTCTTTTCTGTTTTTAATTAGCTGTTTTAGTAACAAGGGTTGTTTTTTTTCAGAGTTTTATGATTAATACGTTGTTTTTTTTTTTGGGTTTTTTCCCTCCCCTTTTTGGTCAATCTTTTTTTCCTAGAAGTTTTTTTTACTAAATCTAACTTTTGTTTTTAAAGTTTTTCTTTTAAGTACATTTTTAAATAATTTTGGAGAGGTTTTTCTAAGCAATTTATTTTAGAGTTTTATTCTCCAACCATTTTTTTTTTTCTACTAGCTTGCTTTAGACCAAGGTCAGAAGCACAGATAAGGAAACTGCAGTCTGAGGGAGAATAACAGCTGCGCAGCGGCTTCACTCACCCCTCCCATCAGGCATTCAGCGAAGACACACAGAACCAGAATGCAGCAGTTTTCATATTTTTAATCACCTTTGTTGAATAGGTTTTTGGAATAGACACAGTACGTGAGAATCAAAGGGCTAGGCATGTGAATAGAAGGTCAGAGTACGTGAGAAGCAAATGGACAGGCACACTTTACGCTGCATAATGAAATGTTTTTTTTTTTCATGTTTTTGTTGTTTGAAAGGCAGAGGAAAGTTTGTTAATAGATTACTGTCTGCTATAAAAGAGCAGTGGTGCATCGTGTAGAAGGTACAGCAAGTTAATTTGAACGGACCAGGAAGTGATTTTTTATGTGAATAAGATTGAAAAGGTGTTAAATCGTCTGTGAGAAAATGATCACTGACATGTCACAAGAGCAGAATTCAGAGTCACACACATCACATGTCCATCATGTGGAGACACGGGACAGGTGTAGGCTGCTCTCATTGAATAAGAAGCCTTGTACAGGGAAAAACGCTCCCCGCCTCTCTCCACAGGGAAGAGGCATTTTTGTTTCAATGGTCCCCTCTCAAGAGCCACAGGGGGGACACCCTCTCCTTTTTCTTCTCTCAGTCCCTTTCTCCTTCTTCTTCAGACTTTTCTCCTCTTTCCTCGCTGCCATCCCTCTCTATCCTTCTTTCCCTATCATTCCTTCTTTCCCCTCCCTCACATCTCTGACACATCCATTTTCTTCCTCTTCTTCTATCTCTTCCTCTCCAACTCTCAAATCTTCTTCTTCTACTTCTCCCCCTCCATATTTCTCCTCTCTCTCTCCTCCATCTTTCTCTCCTTTTCCCCTTCCACTCTTCTCTCCCTCCCCTCCTTCATTCGCTTCCTCTTCTTCACCCTCCCCTCCATCTCTCTCCCCTCCTCTTTCTCTCGCTCCTCCCTCACACCTCCCTTCTCTTCCTCTTTTTTCTACTTCGTTATCAACTCTGTCAACGCCCAATCAAAGCAATGTGGTGTCCCTGTATTCAGTGCCTCCAGCACAGGGCACCCTGTCTATCCCAAGCACAGTACAAACATTGCCAGTCATTATATCAGGAGAAGAAAGTGCAAATCTCCCTACACAAAACGCTGCATGTAGCCCCCAGACACAACAACTAGCAGAGCCCACAGCTATGGCTTCACAGGGGGGGAAGTGTAGCTACAGACACAAATGAGGAACCTCAGTGCCGAGCAGGGCTGCCAGCATGGAACCATGACACTGATCCACCGCAGCCTCAGCAAGGAAGTGGGAAATCCCCAAGTAGCAAGACAACTTTTAAGCCCAAATCTCACCCAGTGTATGCACCAAGTACACCATGTCACTTTTTATCTGATGAAGATGAAGATGCAACGTCACACATGCTGCCCAATACTAGGGAAGAAAACCCACAAGCACCAAGAGAGCAGGGACAAGTAGAGGCACCATCCTATGAGCCCTTCATCCCAAGCCAGGTGATCAGTATGCTGCCAGACCCAGGGATACACCCCAAGCCATTTTGCCAAAAAATGCGGCAGATCCAGCGAACGTATGCAGCAGCCTGGATTGATCTCTGGACCGTAATGGAAATAAAAGCAGGTGATGCATTCTGGCCAATTATGAGAGAACACTTCAAGCTTCCAACAGAGTTAGATGCGTATGCCTGGGAGACAGGACCAAAGCTAATTGAGCAGCTCAGAGAATGGGCCAAAAGCAGACTGACAGGACAAACTCTCAGCCTACATGACATGAGTCAAGACAAGACAGAGTCTGTGGAGAAGTTCCATGACAGAGTGATGCAAGTGTTTCAAGATTTGGGCCTCATTACCCATGATCAGACACACAGACGGATGTTGGCACAGGCTTTTGTGCATGGACTGAGAGAACCAATCAGGAAACCACTGGTAGTAGCCAGGCCTGAGTACACGTCAATAGCAATGGATACCCTGTTCGCAGTAGCAAAAAGGATTGAGTCCCGCCGGGACAGAAGGATGTCCGGTGTTACAACTGTGGCGAGTTTGGTCATTTCCGGAACCGGTGCAGAACACTGACTTCGCCCAGAAGAAGAAGAAACACAGAAAGCAGTGAAGAACCCCGTCCATAGGACAGGAGCACACCAAGTCCACAGGGAACCCCACCAGTGGGACCAATATCCTGAGAGTGGATGGCGTAGTCAGATCTTTTCTTGTGGAACTCCGCAACCTCACCTATCTATCAGAATCTTCTGGTCCTGCATGGGAATTGATGGTCAAGTCAGACATTTCCAGATTATGAAGCCCCTGAGCGTGTGGACTCAGCCAGAACACTCCATCATGTCCCAGTTTGTTGTGTCAAAGACCTGCACCCTCAACCTATTGGGAGTGGACTTACTGCAGAAGCTGAAAGCGACCAGAGTGTTCCAGGAAGATGGGACCATGACACTTTCTTCACCCCTGACCCAAGAAGAAACAGGAACCTCAAACAACCACACTGCAGACCTATCACAGGAGGTGCTGGACATAGTACCAGAAAAGCCACTCCATCACCCAGAGTCAAGATGTCTCTGACCAACTGAAGGTCTAAGTGAACTCGCCTAAGAAGACGGCCTGAGAACTTTGACATTGGCCAGGATATTCAACTCAAGAAGGACCCTACTCGCTTCATGGAATGGCAACACCTCATCCGGCTCCAACGCCAGAGGTTCATCTTTTGCAAGCACCAGGAGGTGCCCCCTGCAATCAACCAGTTCACCCAGGCCCTAGACCGGCAAAAAGCCACTCAGCTCTTCAAACTTGTGCACAAATACTGACCTGAGACCGAGCTGGAGAAAAAGAAACAACTGATGACCCGTGCTGAGAAAAAAGCAGCCAGTTAAGGAGACGTCCCAACAAGAAGACCCCCTGTGACCAGAGCAGGTGCTAACACAGTGACTGTCTTGGTGGAGAACAAGAAAGCCAGCTGGTCGTCATCTCTCATGATGTGGATCCTAGTAGACGGCTTGTTTTCCCGCCAGCTCTGCGCCGGCAGATGGGAGTCCCCTGCCGCATACTGAAGGACAAGGCCAAACTGGGCTGCCTCGCCCATCGGAATCAATACCAGCTTTCCACAGTAAAGAAAAAGACTGTAAACCCCACTGAGTTCAGAATGGTGCAAGGCCTGGAGGCCGTGAAAGAGGCTACGGTATTTGAAACCCCAACAGTGCTGAACCCGCATACTCTGCTCTCAAAAGTCCCAGTCACCGCAACGGTATTCACGGTGATCAACCTATTCAGTGCCTTCTTCAGTGTTTGTCACGGGTGTGTCGCTGCGAAGATCGTCGCGATTGCACACCCTGACTTCGCACAGCTGAGTTTCTGGTGCTGGGTGTTTTTCGGCACTGAGGGAGTTAATTCTTTCTCTCTCTGTGCTGGACTGACCAGCCTCGCTCAGCTGCAATTAATGTTTTGTAATTGGTTTCCTTCAAATACTTGCCTGTCTGCTGGGGAAGTTGTCGGTGAAAGCATTCATTCAGACCAGCAGAGCGGATCGTTTCTGAGAAGACTTAAGCTAAGAGTGCCTGTTGTGGTTTATCCTCTCCTCGCTTATTGTTTATCTTCTTACCATTTGTGTTCCCTCTGTAGTTGAAGTTTTTGTATGCAAGGCAGTATTTACTTTACCCCTTGTCTGTCTCGTTTGTCTTATACTGTTTGTAAGCTGTGACCTGCCCATTCCCTGTGGTGGTAATCAGGGTCCTTCTCAGGACTAGATTACAGTGGTCAGGGATCTACAGGAGACAGGGTTACGCTGGCGGCCTGGACCTCTGTACCATTAACAGTACCTCCAGGTAGAGGGACTAGTCAGGACCCCAGTTTAGGGTCAGCATAGACCCCGGTCCACCTCTATCCTGAGACAGCGTGACATTGTTCCCCTCCACCTGGAGGCCTGCCTTCACGCACCAGTGCAGTGCATATGGACAGTGTTGCCTCAAGATGCTCAGAACAAGCCCTTCAAGTTTCACCAAGACAATGTCCTCCATCCTCGTCAACTGGATTGCAGAATATGCAAGAGTCACTCTTCTACAACACGTGGATGACCTTCTCTTTGTGTGGTTGACATCGACACCTGCACAGTCCATTCCTTGTCTCTCATACTCTACCTGGAAGAACAGCAACGCAAGGTCTGGAAGAACAAAGTCCAGTGATGTCAGAAGCAAGTTACATCCCTGGGACACTGTATTGCCCACCAGACGAAACACATGTCAAAAGACTGGAAGACCACTGTGGAGAAGATGGCTCCCCCAACAACTCCGAAAATGCTGCAGGCCTTCCCTGGTCTAGTGTCGTATTGCAGAACCTGGATCCCTGATGCCTCAGTCCTAATGCAGCCTCTGTGTGCTTGCATCAACGCAACCCCGCTCCTTCTATCAGACGCAGCCTTCAACTCATTCAGGAGATTGGAAGAACTCCACAGTCTCAGCGCCAATACCAGGCCTACCTGACTACGAGAAGTCTTTCCGTCTACCTGATGGAAGAAAGAAGGTCATGCTACTGGAGTCCTGACACGGATTCACGGGGGAAAACAGAGACTTTTAGGCTGCCTCTCAGCCCGCTTGGATCCAGTTGCAAGAGGAGCACCCTCCTGCCTGATGGCAGTATCTGCAGCACACACCTTCCTGGATGTTACACTCGGTCCCAGCGCTGGCTCTGCACTCCGTTCTGCTCACTCACCTGCCCCAGCTGCTCTTCGGCGTCCTGTGTCCTCCTCTACTTCCTGGCACGCTGCTGGCAGGCCTCCAGATAGTCTGCTTAGGACGCGCCCACCGTCTCTCTTAAAGGGGCAGCGTGCATTTTTTAAAATAGCTAATTAACCAATGGCTGCGCACTCAGTACTATATCTGGTCACTCCACCATTAGGGGAGTACCGGAGCAACGTGTTCTATCATTGCTACATCCGGTTCTGTTCCTGATCTGTCTGCGCTGCGTCTGCAGTCTCTGTGCTTCGCTGATACTGTTTGTCTCCTCAGATCATTGCTAACCCGTATCTGGCTATCCTGGACAATCTCGGCTATTACTGGAGCAAGTGTCATCCCGTTCCGCCATCAGCCATCCGTACCCGTGGATCGTGACAAGGTCACTGGAGCCAGCCTACTACCATCCGTTCTGGACCAGGACCTTACCCTTCTCCGTCAAGAACCCTCCACGGACTCTGTAAATACCTGTTACCCTTTTGGTCCCTCTGGGACATCTGCCACGTGTCCGGGGTCTAACTGGAGGTAGCACCTGTGTCCTCCGGGTATTCCATTCTGGTCCTGTTCGAGGGGCCTTACTACGGGTACCCGGGGCTCACTAGTTACGCCCCCTTCGGAGTCCCCCGCGGTCTCGAGGTTCCACATTAAAAAATAAAAACGAATGTGAACTTCACCACCTCTGCCTCCGCTTCCATTCGTTACAGATTGCTCCGGCCATGGAACCCGCTGGATCCCAGAGATCTCCGACCACGGATCTGTGCCAGGAGGTGACCCGTTTGGGAGTTCAACAGGACAAGATCACGACTTATCTACGCAGCTTGTCTACCCGCATGGATTCCTTAGGGTCCTCGTCTGCACCTGACTCTTCTATCAATAATCAGGTACCAGTTCCCATGGCAAGTCAAGGTCCCCGTCTGGCGGCTCCTACCCGTTTCCAGGGTGACCCTACTCTGTGTCGGGGTTTCCTCAATCAGTGCACTCTACACTTCGAAATCTTGGGGCATATGTTTGCTTCTGACCGAGCCAAGGTGGGCTTCATCATGTCACACCTGGGAGGAGAGGCCCTCGCCTGGCTAAACCCGCTATGGGAGAGAGGGGATCCGCTGGTTAACGATCTTCAATCTTTCCTAGAGGCTTTTCGCAGGACTTTCGATGAACCTGGTCGCACCACTTCGACTGCCTCAGCTCTGCTCCGCCTGCGCCAAGGTACTCTCACGGTAGCTCAGTATGCTGTTAAATTCCGCACCCTCTCGTCTGAATTATCGTGGAACAATGAGGCCCTGGTTGCTAACTTCTGAGAAGGCCTATCCGGAGGAATCAAGGATGAGCTGGCGGGACGGGACAGACCTACCCTCTTGGAAGAGCTAATATCCTTGGCAACCCGAATTGACCTGCGTTTTCAGGAGCGCTCCATGGAGATCAAGCGGGACAAAAGGTCCTATCACCTGGACTCTAGTTTGTACAAAACAGGTACTTCGCCCTCCGCCTCCGAGGCCATGGAGGTGGACCATGTAAGTTTGGCCACCCGCCGCCGGGAGGCACGTCGCAAGGAGGGAAGTTGTTACTACTGCGGTAGTTCTGAACATTTGATCCATTTCTGTCCTAAAAAGTCGGAAAACTCCAGTGCCTAGGTCCGGTAGGAGGGGCCAACCTAGGTGGAGAACAGTCCTCTCGTTCTTTACACATCTCAGTCTCCGTGTCCTATGGAGCAATAAAATTCTCCGAACATTGTCTACTGGATTCTGGAGCTGCAGGGAACTTCATCCAGCAGGCGGTTGTGGATCATTACCGCTTACCAGTCCAGCGTCTTCCTGATCCGTTACAGGTGTCCGCCGTGGATGGCAAACCGCTGACCGAGACCGTCCAGTTTCAAACCGAGTTGGTGGAACTCCGGGTAGGTCTAATGCATACTGAACTAATGCAATTTTATGTATATCCCGGTTTATCCCATCCCATGCTTTTAGGTTTACCTTGGCTCCAGATGCATGAACCAGTCCTTAATTGGAAAACTGGAGAAGTTCTGCGTTGGGGAGATACCTGCATGAATCGTTGCTTAACCCGGATTCAACCTGTTTCGCCTCCAGTCCAGCCTGATACCCTGCCAGGGTTGCCTTCCGTCTATTGGTCCTTCTCTGACGTCTTTGGGAAAAAGGAGACTGAGAGACTACCTCCACACAGGTCGTATGACTGTCAGATAGAGCTTCTTCCAGGAGCATCTCCTCCTCGCGGGAGAGTTTATCCCCTTTCACAGGCAGAGACTCAGGCCATGTCGGACTACATCCAAGAGAATCTGGCTAGAGGATTTATCCGAAAGTCATCGTCACCGGCAGGAGCTGGATTCTTCTTTGTGAAGAAAAAGGATGGATCCTTGCGGCCCTGCATTGACTATCGGGGTCTAAATCAAATCACGGTAAAAAACAGGTATCCATTACCTCTTATTTCAGAGCTGTTTGATCGTCTCCGAGGGGCCAAGATCTTCACCAAATTGGACCTCAGAGGGGCCTACAACCTGATCCGAGTCAGAGAGGGGGACGAATGGAAAACAGCCTTCAACACCCGTGACGGCCACTATGAATACCTGGTAATGCCATTCGGCCTAAGCAATGCACCTGCGGTTTTTCAGGAATTTGTTAATGACATTTTCAGGGACTTGCTCTATACTTGTGTCGTGGTTTACCTGGACGATATTTTGATTTTTTCTGCTGACTTGACGTCACACCGGAGGCAAGTACGCCTGGTCTTACAAAGACTGAGAGAGAACAGGCTATATGCCAAATATGAGAAATGCCTCTTTGAGCAGTCTTCTTTGCCTTTCCTTGGGTACATTGTATCTTCCACAGGATTAAAGATGGATCCGGAGAAGTTGTCTGCAGTTCTCAACTGGCCTCGTCCGTCTGGGCTAAAAGCCATACAAAGGTTCCTCGGGTTCGCCAATTACTACCGGCAATTTATTCCACACTTTTCCACCCGAGTGGCTCCAATCACAGCCTTAACCCGGAAAGGTGTAAACTCTAAGGAATGGTCCTCCGAGGCAGAAGAGGCCTTTGTTTCTCTCAAAAAAGCCTTCGCTTCCGCACCCGTTCTCCATCGTCCTAATTCAAGTGAGCAATTTTTTCTTGAAGTTGACGCTTCTTCCATAGGTGCAGGAGCAGTTCTGACCCAGAAGTCGTCTACCGGGCGGATGATCTCGTGTGGTTTTTTTTCCAAGGTTTTTTCTCCTGCAGAAAGGAACTACTCTGTCGGTGATCGCGAACTGTTGGCCATCAAATTGGCTCTGCAAGAATGGAGACATCTTCTTGAAGGAGCTCATCACCAGGTAATCATATTCACCGACCATAAAAACCTTGCCTATCTCCAATCTGCTTTAAGACTGAATCCCCGTCAGGCCCGTTGGGCATTATTTTTTGCCCGTTTCAATTTTGTACTTCATTTCCGTCCAGCTGACAAGAACATCAAGGCAGACGCACTCTCTAGAGCCTTCTTGCCTCCTGAACTGGAGAAGGAACCTCAGCACATTATTGAACCTTCTAAGTTAGTCTCTGTTGCCTCCACTGATCTGGCCCGGCTTCCTCCTGGGAAGACTTTCGTGTCCGCCTCTGATCGTAGTCGTGTTCTGCGCTGGGGTCATTCTTCTAAGTTGGCTGGCCATGCTGGTCAGAGAAAGACGCAGCAACTCATCTCCCGTTATTACTGGTGGCCTACCATGGGCAAGGATATCCAGGAGTTCGTCGCAGCCTGTCCTTCATGTGCCCGTAAAAAAACTGTTAAACATCTACCAGCCGGCAGGCTTCTGCCTCTTCCGATTCCGTCCGCTCCCTGGCAGCACATCGCAATGGATTTCATCACGGATCTTCCCATTTCTTCTGGCTGCTCAGTGGTATGGGTTGTGGTGGACCGCTTCTCTAAAATGGCCCACTTTGTTCCGTTATCTGGTCTCCCGTCTGCTCCAGAACTGGCCACTCACTTCATTCAGCACATCTTCCGTCTACATGGATTTCCTCTCCACATCGTGTCCGACAGGGGCGTCCAGTTCACCTCTAAGTTCTGGAGAGGACTCTGTAAAATGGTAAAAATTGAACTAGATTTTTCTTCTGCATATCATCCCCAGTCTAATGGGCAAGTGGAGAGGATCAATCAAATCCTGGCTGGATACCTGCGTCACTTCGTCAACGCTCATCATAATGACTGGGTAGAATTACTGCCCTGGGCGGAATTCTCCTACAACAACCAAGTAAGTGAATCTTCTGGAAAGTCTCCCTTTCAGATTGTGTTTGGACTGCAACCCAGAATTCCTCTTCCTGTCTCGGGATTGTCTGATGTTCCGGCAGTCGATACCTTGTCTAAGAATTTCTCGGACATTTGGAGAGAGACCAGGTCGGCTTTGGAGAAAGCTTCTCAACGTATGAAAACGCATGCGGACAAAAGACGTTTGGAGGCTCCCATCTTTCGTCCAGGAGACAAGGTATGGCTCTCCTCCAAGTACATCCGTCTGAAGTTACCATCGTACAAATTGGGTCCCCGTTTCATTGGTCCCTTTGAAGTCTTGAGACAAATCAACCCGGTCTCTTATAAACTAAAATTGCCTAATTCTCTACGAGTACCTAACTCCTTTCATGTTTCCCTCCTCAAACCAGTAGTGTTGAGCTCCTTCTTTAAGGACCCGGGTACCACTCCTGATCCGGTCTCTGAGGATGATGTTTTTGAGGTAAAACATATCTTGGCCTCTAAGAGAGTAAGAGGTAGGATCTATTACCTGGTGGACTGGAAGGGTTTTGGTCCTGAGGAGAGGTCTTGGGAGCCTAAAGAGAACATCCAGGCTCCTCTTCTTCTTAAAAGATTTCACGCAGGCTTGAAAAAGAGGGGGAGTAAAGAGGGGGATACTGTTACACTCGGTCCCAGCGCTGGCTCTGCACTCCGTTCTGCTCACTCACCTGCCCCAGCTGCTCTTCGGCGTCCTGTGTCCTCCTCTACTTCCTGGCACGCTGCTGGCAGGCCTCCAGATAGTCTGCTTAGGACGCGAGGCCGCGCCCACCGTCTCTCTTAAAGGGCAGCGTGCATTTTTTGAAATAGCTAATTAACCAATGGCTGCGCACTCAGTACTATATCTGGTCACTCCACCATTAGGGGAGTGCCGGAGCAACGTGTTCTATCATTGCTACATCCGGTTCTGTTCCTGATCTGTCTGCGCTGAGTCTGCAGTCTCTGTGCTTCGCTGATACTGTTTGTCTCCTCAGATCATTGCTAACCCGTATCTGGCTATCCTGGACAATCTCGGCTATTACTGGCGCAAGTGTCATCCCGTTCCGCCATCAGCCATCCGTACCCGTGGATCGTGACAAGGTCACTGGAGCCAGCCTACTACCATCCGTTCTGGACCAGGACCTTACCCTTCTCCGTCAAGAACCCTCCACGGACTCTGTAAATACCTGTTACCCTTTTGGTCCCTCTGGGACAGCTGCCACGTGTCCGGGGTCTAACTGGAGGTAGCACCTGTGTCCTCCGGGTATTCCATTCTGGTCCTGTTCGAGGGGCCTTACTACGGGTACCCGGGGCTCACTAGTTACGCCCCCTTCGGAGCCCCCCGGACCGCGGTCTCGAGGTTGCACATTAAAAAATAAAAACGAATGTGAACTTCACCACCTCTGCCTCCGCTTCCATTCGTTACACTGGACAAGGTTGCTGACATCACTCTTGGACAGCCACTGGAAACTCTCACTCCACACGACATCTTGGCAATCTTCAATCAAGCTCAACCAACAATAATCTCCCCACCGCCAGGCATCTTTGTGGCGCCTCTATCGCCTTTGTCTCATAATGTCACCGTCTCCAGACCTACAGTCCTCATCCCGGCTACTCTACTCCCACTCCCAAGAGGGGATACAATATGGACTTTCCAGAACAAAATTTACAGAATTTATCCTCTACTTGGATGGCTCCAGATTTGCAGATGATGAAGAAGTTTCCACACAGGAAGTGCAGTGACCAGCAATCAAGAAATCCTGTGGTCCAGAAGTCTGTCACCTAGCCTGTCAGCCCAGGAAGCAGAACTGATAGTGCTGACGAAGGCCTGCCAGATGGCAGAAGGCAAGACTGCAAACATCTACACGGCCTACAGGTACTCGCATGGCATAGCACACGACTTTAGACCCATCTGGGCTACAAGGGACTTCATCACAGCAAACGGGACAACCGTGAAGCATCATGGAGCCTTCAGGACCTGCTGGGTGTACTCCAACTTCCAAAATGGTGGAAATTTGAAAAATCAAAGTGCATGGAAAACTGAGAACAGAAGAGGCGTGAGGCAATAACATGGCGGACATGGCAGCCAAAGAAGCGGCCAAAGGAAGACAACATGGAGAAGTGGGAGAGGTCGTAGAGCCGGACGGCTACTACATGACGACTGAAGACAAAAAACCTGACAAAAAGACGTCCCGGGATCTGCTCAAGAAGTTGCAAGACCAAGCTCCAAAAGGAGAAGAAGAGCTGAATGCGAAAAAAGCAACAAGTGAAGAAGGAAGGCTATCAATAATGGACTTCAAACTCTGCCTACCACAAAGTATGCACCCTATGGTGGTCCAATGGGCACATGGACCCACACCCACATATCAAAGACACAGATGAATGATCTGATTGGTGCTTACTGGTTCGCTTCAGGGATCTCCACCCTAACAGCCAAATTCACCAGCAGCTGTCTGACCTGCGGCAAATGCAAGCCTGGACGTATGGAAGAAAGTCCCCCTCACCTCATCTGGAAAGACCACTCTACCAGCTTCAAAGGATCCAGATAGACCACATCCAGATATCACCAAGTGAAGGATTCAAATACACCATTGTGGTCAAAGAAGTATTTTCAAGATGAACAGAAGCGTTCCCAGTCAGCAAAGACTACTGCAAAGAAGCTACTTTCGGAACATAGTGTGCAGATACGGGGTTCCAGAAATGATAGAAAGTGATCAGGGACCCGCATTCACAGCAAATCTGACACATGAGACCCGATTAGCAGTAGGGTCAGACCTAGGCCTACACACTCCTTACCACCCCCAGAGCAGCAGGAAAGTAGAAAGACTGAACGGAACACTTAAGAATAGGATGCTGAAAATTGCCCAAGAGACACGCAAACCATGGTATGACACACTCCCAATTGCACTGTTTAGCAAGACCCAGAAAAGCTGTCACCATACGAAATTTTGTTTGGGTCTAGTCCCAAGTTAGGTGCATTCTTCCCTCAGCAGCAGAATATGCAAAATGATATCTTGTTTGCTTATGTAATTGAATTGGTCAAAAATTAATGTCCATTCTCGAGTTTTTCTCTTCACTGCCAGATTTGATAGTCCTGTACAAGAGCCCCAGATGACACCAACCTCTGTGTAACTAGAGGGAAAGCCTGTTTGGATCCACGTATCGCATTGCAAGGAAGCTCCCGTACCAGGAGAGACACCTAAGCCATGAAGGATGTCGTGGATGCTCTGACTGACCAGACAGATGACCTACCTGATGAAGAATACACACGTTTTTTCTGAACATGCAGTTAAATAAAGAGACTATGATTGCAAACACATAAACCCCCGACAGGGACAGTCCTCCTGACCGCCCATTTGCGAAAAGTCTGTATTCGGTGGGGGAGACATGCGCTAGGCATATTCTCAACCCGCCGGCAGCACAAAAGAGTTGCAGCACTTTGGGACAGGAGCAGGTTTTTAGGGCAAGTGGTATCTAAGGGGGGACTGTCATGGAAATATATATGTATTCCATATATTCAAAGTATATTCATATATATGCATTCACAGTTAGATAGATCTCACTTGCTAAAAATCCTGGACCCAGCATATCTATGCAAAAAGCTGATGCCAGCTATAATCAGTCGTTAAAGACGACCCTGGCCTTCATAAGGAACAAGTACAGAGAGTTTTAATAGATAGCTATTGTTTTCTTTACTAGTCATGCAAGAAAGCTAGGGCAAAAGAACATAAAACAATAAATCTGCAACTTCAGCCCTTTTATCATAATTATCATAATTATCATACTTACACTAGAACAGCCAATAATCTAGCAGCTTTTAATTGTATGTTAATTGACTAACCAGCCCCTTTTTGTAAACATATAAAACCTTGAATGAATAATAAATGAGTAGTCTTGACGAACTGCTATACTGACACTTCCGTGTGGACAGTCCTCATTTCGTTCTGAGCGCTCAAAAAGACATTTAATAGAGAATTGGGAACGGCACCAACAAACACTTCAGGATAGATTTATCCTAATTAAATTTCCATAACAATATAAGAGGAGCGCTGACATCACATCTTATTACAGTACAGGTGATATAAGAGGAGCGGTGATATCACATCTTATTACAGTACAGGTGATATAAGAGGAGCGGTGATATCACATCTTATTACAGTACAGGTGATATAAGAGGAGCGGTGATATCACATCTTATTACAGTACAGGTGATATAAGGAGCGGTGATATCACATCTTATTACAGTACAGGTGATATAAGAGGAGCGGTGATATCACATCTTATTACAGTACAGGTGATATAAGAGGAGCGGTGATATCACATCTTATTACAGTACAGGTGATATAAGAGGAGCGGTGACATCACATCTTATTACAGTACAGGAGATATAAGAGGAGCGGTGATATCACATCTTATTACAGTACAGGAGATATAAGAGGAGCGGTGATATCACATCTTATTACAGTACAGGGGATATAAGAGGAGCGGTGATATCACATCTTATTACAGTACAGGTGATATAAGAGGAGCGGTGATATCACATCTTATTACAGTACAGGTGATATAAGAGGAGCGGTGATATCACATCTTATTACAGTACAGGTGATATAAGAGGAGCGGTGATATCACATCTTATTACAGTACAGGTGATATAAGAGGAGCGGTGATATCACATCTTATTACAGTACAGGGGATATAAGAGGAGCGGTGATATCACATCTTATTACAGTACAGGGGATATAAGAGGAGCGGTGATATCACATCTTATTACAGTACAGGGGATATAAGAGGAGCGGTGATATCACATCTTATTACAGTACAGGGAGATATAAGAGGAGCGGTGATATCACATCTTATTACAGTACAGGGGATATAAGAGGAGCGGTGATATCACATCTTATTACAGTACAGGGAGATATAAGAGGAGCGGTGATATCACATCTTATTACAGTACAGGGGATAAGAGGAGCGGTGATATCACATCTTATTACAGTACAGGGGATATAAGAGGAGCGGTGATATCACATCTTATTACAGTACAGGTGATATAAGAGGAGCGGTGATATCACATCTTATTACAGTACAGGGATATAAGAGGAGCGGTGATATCACATCTTATTACAGTACAGGGTGATATAAGAGGAGCGGTGATATCACATCTTATTACAGTACAGGTGATATAAGAGGAGCGGTGATATCACATCTTATTACAGTACAGGGGATATAAGAGGAGCGGTGATATCGCATCTTATTACAGTACAGGTGATATAAGAGGAGCGGTGATATCACATCTTATTACAGTACAGAGGGATATAAGAGGAGCGGTGATATCGCATCTTATTACAGTACAGGTGATATAAGAGGAGCGGTGATATCACATCTTATTACAGTACAGGGGATATAAGAGGAGCGGTGATATCGCATCTTATTACAGTACAGGTGATATAAGAGGAGCGGTGATATCACATCTTATTACAGTACAGAGGGATATAAGAGGAGCGGTGATATCACATCTTATTACAGTACAGGTGATATAAGAGGAGCGGTGATATAACATCTTATTACAGTACAGGGGATATAAGAGGAGCGGTGATATCACATCTTATTACAGTACAGGGGATATAAGAGGAGCGGTGATATCACATCTTATTACAGTACAGGTGATATAAGAGGAGCGGTGATATCACATCTTATTACAGTACAGGGGATATAAGAGGAGCGGTGATATCACATCTTATTACAGTACAGGAGATATAAGAGGAGCGGTGATATCACATCTTATTACAGTACAGGTGATATAAGAGGAGCGGTGATATCACATTTTATTAGTCTCCTCTCATAACGGTGCGCTCTCACCTCCTTCCTCCATTCCTGCAGACAGGGGAAGCCCTCTCGCTCCCGCAGCGCCTCCATCACCTCCTGTACCGCTGTCGTCCGCTCCTGGGGGCCGTGCAGTCGGTCGCTCAGCTCCAGTCGGGCTCCAGAGTCTTCATACAGTGTGAATACGTCAGAACTGTATGCCAGGATCTGCGCCACCGGCGGCGTCACCCACCCGACCCGCTGACCGAGGACACAGAACGGGAGGCAACCTGCGGAATCAGAGGGGAAGGCTGTAACAGGATATCCGTGATCAGTGCCGCACACCGAGTCGTACACGCAGGGGGAGCGAGATTCAGTGTTAGGGCTCATACCCACCTGCGAGAAATACGGACGAGTGCAATCCGATAAGAAATCCGACCAATGTTATTCAATAGGTGACATCTCATCTGCGAGTTTTTTCTCAGCCGAAATCGGACTGAAAAAATAAAAAAAATCGCTGCATGCTGCGTATCTCGGACGAGACTCGCCAGTGGAAGCCAATGGGTGCGAGAAAAAAAAAAAAAAATCGGACAGCACTCGCAGCATGCGAGTGCTGTCCGATTTATACGCACCGGTGTCCTTTGAAAAGCCGACAATTCATTCCCGGCTACTGTATAATCACACTGACCGCTCACAAACAATACATATACATACATACATATATGTATATACTAGATGGAGGCCGGATGCTATCGCATGGGGAGGGCGGTAATTTCACGATGGGGGCAGGCTTTGCAGCGCTGAGAATCTCTCCCCCATGTGCTCACCCACCTGTCCACTCTCTTTCCCCATGTGCTGTCTTCTCTCATGTGATCTCTTCTTTGACCTGTCTACCCAATGTGCTCTCCCCTTGTCTGCTGTCTCTCTCCGTCCTGTGCTGTGTTCTCCCCTCATGTGCTGTCCCCCTTGTCTGCTGTCTCTCTCCTTCCTGTGCTGTGTTCTCCCCTCATGTGCTATCCCCCTTGTCTGCTGTCTCTCTCCTTCCTGTGCTGTGTTCTCCCCTCATGTGCTCTCCTCCTTGTCTGCTGTCTCTCTCCTTCCTGTGCTGTTCTCCCCTCATGTGCTGTCCCCCTTGTCTGCTGTCTCTCTCCTTCCTGTGCTGTGTTCTCCCCTCATGTGCTATCCCCCTTGTCTGCTGTCTCTCTCCTTCCTGTGCTGTGTTCTCCCCTCATGTGCTCTCCTCCTTGTCTGCTGTCTCTCTCCTTCCTGTGCTGTTCTCCCCTCATGTGCTCTCCCCCTTGTCTGCTGTCTCTCTCCTTCCTGTGCTGTGTTCTCCCCTCATGTGCTCTCCCCTTGTCTGCTGTCTCTCTCCTTCCTGTGCTGTGTTCTCCCCTCATGTGCTATCCCCCTTGTCTGCTGTCTCTCTCCTTCCTGTGCTGTGTTCTCCCCTCATGTGCTCGCCCCCTTGTCTGCTGTCTCTCCTTCCTGTGCTGGGTTCTCCTCTCATGTGCTGTCCCCCTTGTCTGCTCTCTCCTTCCTGTGCTGTGTTCTCCTCTCATGTGCTATCCCCCTTATCTGCTGTCTCTCTCCTTCCTGTGCTGGGTTCTCCCCTCATGTGCTCTCCCTCTTGTCTGCAGTCTCCCTCCTTCCTGTGCTGTGTTCTCCCCTCATGTGCTCTCCCCCTTGTCTGCTGTCTCTCTCCTTCCTGTGCTGTGTTCTCCCCTCATGTGCTGTCCCCCTTGTCTGCTGTCTCTCTCCTTCCTGTGCAGTGTTCTCCCCTCATGTGCTCTCCCCCTTGTCTGCTGTCTCTCTCCTTCCTGTGCTGTGTTCTCCTCTCATGTGCTGTCTCTCCTTCCTGTGCTGTGTTCTCTCCTCATGTGCTCTCCCCCTTGTCTGTCTCTCTCCTTCCTGTGCTGTGTTCTCTCCTCATGTGCTCTCCCCCTTGTCTGCTGTCTCTTCTTCCTGTGCTGTGTTCTCCCCTCATGTGCTCTCCCCCTTGTCTGCTGTCTCTCTCCTTCCTGTGCTGTGTTCTCCCCTCATGTGCTCTCCCCCTTGTCTGCTGTCTCTCTCCTTCCTGTGCTGTGTTCTCCCCTCATGTGCTATCCCCCTTGTCTGCTGTCTCTCTCCTTCCTGTGCAGTGTTCTCCCCTCATGTGCTCTCCCCCTTGTCTGCTGTCTCTCTCCTTCCTGTGCTGGGTTCTCCCCTCATGTGCTCACCCCCTTGTCTGCTGTCTCTCTCCTTCCTGTGCTGTTTTCTCCCCTCATGTGCTATCCCCCTTGTCTGCTGCCTCTCTCCTTCCTGTGCTGTGTTCTCCTCTCATGTGCTCGCCCCCTTGTCTGCTGTCTCTCTCCTTCCTGTGCTGTGTTCTCCCCTCATGTGCTCGCCCCCTTGTCTGCTGTCTCTCTCCTTCCTGTGCTGTTCTGTTGGAGCTGTCTCTCCCCTGTGCTCTGTCTCTCTCACCCCGGTGTCTGACCGTGTGCAGAACATACCACAGCTCCGGGGCAGGGGAGGAAGCAAAAGACAATACTGACATTACAGCTGACTGACATTGTGAGTTAAAATATTTTTTATAAGCAGTCAGTGAAATATTTTAATGTCGGTGGATACTGGGTCCTGTGGCACATGTGCCCGAGCCTACTCTCAGCATTTGCTCTATATTGGTGTCATGTGTGCATCGCCACGAAGATCGTCGCGGTTGCACATTCTGACTTCTCACAGCTGAGTTGCTGTTTCTTTGTGTTTGGCAGTTAGGGAGTTAATTCTGTCTGTGCTCAGTTCTGGGACTGGGTGCAGTTTTCTCCCGGCTGCAATTAATTATTTGTTGATTGGTTTCCTTTAAATCTCTGGTTGTCTGTGTTGGGAGTTGCCAGTGAAATTCTTCATGCAGACCACAGATAGGATTGTATCTGTATAGACTTAAGTTAAAGAGCTCCTTAGTTGTTTTAAGCTCACCTTGCTTAGAGTTTAATATCCCAGATCATTTATGTTCCTTCTGTGTTTGAGTGTGTATGCAAGTCTGTGTTTTCTCCAGTCTGTCTTATATGTCTAATCTGTGTATTTAGCAGAGATCAGCCCATATCCCTTTGGTGGTAATCAGAATCCTTCTTAGGACTGATTACAGGGTTCAGGAACTGATAGGAGACAGGGTTAGGCTGGAGACTTGGACCTCTGAACCATTATCAGTACCTCCAAGGTGAGGGTTTAGTTAGGACCCCAGTTTAGGGTCAGGTTAGACCCCCGGTCCTCCTCTTTCCTGTGACAGTGTATCAAGTCCTCAAGATTAACCCTGAGTTCAACGGATATCGTGTCAGGTAAATCTATTCTATATTTACATGCTGATGTTGCTAATCTATATGTTGTATAGAGTGTTTGTTCTTTTAAGAATAGTTTACTGACATCGTACACATATCATAAGACCGCGTGACATTTTCACTGGCCCATAAAATTATTCCCAGTTGCCATGGATCCAGTAGCCCAGCTGGCTCTGCAGTTGCAGGGATTATCCATGGAGCTGACGGACATTAAGTCCAAAGTTTTGTCTCCCTCGGAGCAAACCAGATTTGAACCTAAAGTAGCTCTCCCGGACAGGTTCACTGGTGGGCGAGACAAATTTTTTACCTTCAGGGAAGCATGTAAATTGTATTTTCGGCTTCGGCCTCGATCATCAGGGAGTGAAGAGCAGAGAGTGGGAATTGTTATCTCGCTCCTACAAGGGGACCCTCAATCCTGGGCCTTCTCCCTTCCTCCGGGATCCCCGGCTCTACAGTCAGTAGATCGATTTTTTACTGCCCTGGGTTTGGTATATGATGACCCAGATCGGGTCTCTCTTGCTGAGACAAAATTACGTAAGATACAGCAGGGAGATCGTCCGGCGGAGGAATTTGCTTCTGAGTTCCGTAGATGGGCCACAGATACTCAGTGGAATGACCCAGCTCTTAGGAGCCAGTTTTGTCATGGGCTTTCTGACAAATTAAAGGACGTTTTGGCTCAGTATGATTCTCCTCCATCACTGGAGGCTGCTATGGCCCTAGCTATCCGTACTGATAGACGGCTCCGGGAGAGGTGCGAGGTAACTCCGCCCCCTGTTGTTACTCCACCTACTACTAAAGTCCCTTATGTTGAGGTTCCCCTTGTCTGTTCGGAGGAGCCTATGCAGTTGGGAGGGACATCATTTCGTAGGAGGGGATTGGCGGTACGCCGCAGGACTAGAAGGTGTTTCTTCTGCGGGAAAGAGGGACATTTTGTTGGGGGATGTCCATCCCGTGCCTTGTTGAGCAAAAAGTCGCCGGAAAACTGTTAATCCCAGGTTGTGTGGTGGACGACAACCTGGGAGTATGTATTTCGTCCGCTAGTTCTTCTCAGTTCCTTGTACCAGTGGAGGTGGTGGTTGGTACGAGAGTGGAGAGATTTTCTGTTCTTCTTGATAGTGGGTCCGGGGCTAATCTGGTTGACGCTCAGTTTGCTCAGGCTCAAGGTATGCATCTGAGTGTATTGGTCAAACCGATCCCTATATTCTCCATTGACGCCAGGCCTCTCGGCCAAGGTAGCTTTGTTCATGAGGTTCATAACATTGACCTTCGGGTAGGGGCAATACATAGGGAACTATTATCTTGTTATGTGTTGGAGGGTCTACCTACTCCTATTGTGTTGGGACTTCCTTGGTTGGTTAAACATAACCCTGTGATTAATTGGCAGTCCAGAGATATAAGCCAATGGGGGGAGTTTTGCAAAAGTAACTGCATGAACACAGTCATCAGTGCGGTCGTGCCTAGTACTTTGCCTCCTTTTTTGGAGGACTTTGGGGATGTGTTCTCTGAGGAGGGGTGTCAGGAGTTGCCTCCTCATCGCGTGTATGACTGCTCTATTAATTTACTTCCTGATGCTAAGTTACCTAAAGCTAGGTTATATAACCTTTCTGGTCCTGAGAGGCAGGCTATGAAAGATTATATTTCGGAAAGTCTGGCCAAAGGGCATATTAGACCTTCATCTTCCCCAGTGGCCGCGGGGTTCTTCTTTGTGAAGAAAAAAGATGGAGGCCTACGCCCTTGCTTGGATTTCCGCGAACTTAATCGGATTACTGTTCGAGATCCGTATCCACTCCCTCTGATTCCTGATCTCTTCAATCAAATTGTTGGCGCCAAATGGTTCTCTAAATTGGATCTCAGGGGGCGTATAATCTGATTAGGATAAAAGAGGGGGATGAGTGGAAAACGGCGTTTAACACGCCGGAGGGACATTATGAGAACCTTGTCATGCCTTTTGGTCTGACTACTGCACCAGCAGTATTCCAACATTTTGTTAATGACATTTTTCGTCATCTGGTGGGGCTGTTTGTGGTCGTATATTTGGATGACATTTTAATTTACTCACCAGATCTTGTGTCTCACCAGGAGCATGTGAGACAGGTGTTGCAGATCTTGCGAGACAAACTATACGCCAAACTGGAAAAGTGTGTATTCGCCGTACAGGAACTTCAGTTTTTGGGTTTCTTGGTGTCAGCCTCCGGTTTCCGTATGGACCCTGAAAAGGTGAGAGCAGTGCTTGAATGGGATCAGCCAGAGGATCTTAAGGCTCTGCAGCGTTTTCTGGGGTTTGCTAACTACTACCGGAAATTTATTTGTAATTTCTCATCTGTTGTCAAACCTCTCACTGACATGACAAGAAAAGGGACGGATTTTTCTAAATGGTCGGACAAAGCTTGCCAAGCTTTTTCCTCTTTGAAAAAATGTTTTGCTTCGGCACCCGTTCTCATCCAACCAGATGCATCACAGCCGTTCGTTGTGGAGGTGGACGCGTCTGACGTAGGGGTGGGTGCAATATTGTCCCAGGGTCCGTCCCCTGGTAAATGGCATCCGTGCGCTTTCTTTTCTAAAAAATTGTCGTCCGCCGAAAGGAATTATGATATTGGCAATAGGGAACTTTTGGCCATTAAGTTGGCTTTTGAAGAATGGCGTCACTTTTTGGAGGGGGCAGTCCACCCGGTCACCGTCATTACTGATCACAAGAACCTGCTGTATTTGGAATCTGCTAAGCGTCTGAATTCCAGACAAGCTCGATGGTCGTTGTTTTTTACCAGGTTTAATTTTGTTGTCACTTATCGCCCTGGATCTAAGAATGTTAAGGCGGATGCCTTGTCTCGCAGTTTCCCAGGGGCCGGGAAAATGGATGACCCGATTCCCATCCTTCAGGAGGGGGTGGTAGTGTCGGCTGTATGTTCTGAGCTTGAGGAGGAGGTGTTAGAGGCTCAGGGGGACGCCCCTGCAGGACCTCCAGGGAGACTGTTTGTCCCAAATCAGTTGAGACAAAAGGTTATTGAGGCACATCATAATTCTGCTTTAGCAGGACATCCAGGGAGTAAGGCTACTTTAGATCTCCTTTCTCGCCGGTTTTGGTGGCCTAACGTTAATAAAGATGTTTTAACTTTTGTCGCGTCCTGTGGGGTTTGTGCTCGCTCTAAGACCCCTCATACCCGTCCATCTGGGACCCTCTTACCCTTGAAACTTCCGGAGCGTCCATGGACTCATTTGTCTATGGACTTCATCACGGACCTTCCTCAGTCGTCAGGGAAGACTGTCATACTGGTGGTTGTTGACAGGTTCAGTAAGATGGCACATTTCATTGCTCTTCCTGCCCTCCCTAATGCTAAAACTCTGGCGCAGGTGTTCATTGGGGAGATTGTGAGACTTCATGGGTTGCCTTCTGATGTGGTGTCAGATAGGGGGTCTCAGTTTGTGTCCAAGTTTTGGAGGGCATTTTGTTTACGTCGGGGGATGCAATTGTCATTTTCCTCGGCTTTTCATCCGCAGACCAATGGTCAGACAGAGCGTCTGAATCAAAGCTTAGAGACTTATCTTCGGTGTTTTGTCTCAGAGAACCAGGAGGACTGGTCTTCTTTCTTGCCTCTGGCAGAGTTCGCTCTTAACAACAGGCGGAGCGAGTCCACTGGTAAGTCCCCGTTTTTTGGGGCATATGGTTTTCATCCCCAGTTTTGTACATTCAATGGGGGGGGCCCTTCTGGGGTTCCTGAGGAGGAGCGTTTCTCGTCGTCACTTGCTTCAGTGTGGAGAGGTGTATTGAATAATCTGAGTGCTATGGGAAACCGTTATAAACGTATGGCTGATAGGAGGAGAGTTTCTGGTCCAGATCTTAATGTGAACGATCTGGTATGGTTGTCTACCAGGAATATAAAACTTAAAGTTCCCTCCTGGAAGCTGGGCCCCAGATTCATCGGGCCGTACAGGATCAGTTCCATAATTAATCCTGTGGCATTTCGTCTGGACCTCCCTCCTACGTTTAAAATTCATAATGTGTTCCACAAGTCATTACTTAAGAGGTACGTGGCACCAGTCATACCATCACCTCTACCTCCTCCTCCAGTGGTGGTCAATGGTAACTTGGAGTTTCAAGTGTCAAAGATCATTGACTCACGTCTGAATCGCCGGTCCCTTCAGTACTTGGTGCATTGGAAGGGGTATGGTCCAGAGGAGAGGACGTGGGTTCCTGCGTCTGACATTAACGCAGATCGTTTGGTGCGGACCTTCCACAGAACTCACCCGGGCAAACCTGGCCCTGAGGGTCCGGAGGCCCCTCGTAGAAGGGGGGGTACTGTCATGTGTGCATCGCCACGAAGATCGTCGCGGTTGCACATTCTGACTTCTCACAGCTGAGTTGCTGTTTCTTTGTGTTTGGCAGTTAGGGAGTTAATTCTGTCTGTGCTCAGTTCTGGGACTGGGTGCAGTTTTCTCCCGGCTGCAATTAATTATTTGTTGATTGGTTTCCTTTAAATCTCTGGTTGTCTGTGTTGGGAGTTGCCAGTGAAATTCTTCATGCAGACCACAGATAGGATTGTATCTGTATAGACTTAAGTTAAAGAGCTCCTTAGTTGTTTTAAGCTCACCTTGCTTAGAGTTTAATATCCCAGATCATTTATGTTCCTTCTGTGTTTGAGTGTGTATGCAAGTCTGTGTTTTCTCCAGTCTGTCTTATATGTCTAATCTGTGTATTTAGCAGAGATCAGCCCATATCCCTTTGGTGGTAATCAGAATCCTTCTTAGGACTGATTACAGGGTTCAGGGACTGATAGGAGACAGGGTTAGGCTGGAGACTTGGACCTCTGAACCATTATCAGTACCTCCAAGGTGAGGGTTTAGTTAGGACCCCAGTTTAGGGTCAGGTTAGACCCCGGTCCTCCTCTTTCCTGTGACAGTGTATCAAGTCCTCAGATTAACCCTGAGTTCAACGGATATCGTGTCAGGTAAATCTATTCTATATTTACATGCTGATGTTGCTAATCTATATGTTGTATAGAGTGTTGTTCTTTTAAGAATAGTTTACTGACATCGTACACATATCATAAGACCGCGTGACAATTGGCAGTCCACCACGGACTCCTGTCATTTAATCCTGAGTCTCCTGGTATCTCTTCTGAGACATACTTGGCTATTGTCTAGTTCAACACGTAACCGAGGAAGGTCTCCATTGACCGAAACGTTTTTTGGTGTACTACAATAAATTTTCACCATATACCACTAAGTTGAGTGCTAGGTTTATATTTCAAATAATGGAGTGGTGTCAATAAGACACCTATCCATTATTAATCCACTAGTCTGAAAGGGTTAAAAAAAACACACACATTAAGCTGGGTTCACATTTGTGGTTGTGTCCGCAGCGTTTCTGACGCATTCATTCGCATGCGTCGTCTTTTCCTATCTTTAACGTTGTGGACGCAGGTACATGCATTTGTATGCATTCGACCGTGTTTGCTTACGCATGCGTCGTTTCATCGTCTGCGGCGGGGCGCGGCTAACGCAACATGCGGACGCTTGCGGAAGGAATGCGTCTAAACAACGCATTTGTTGTGAATGTGTTAAAGATTGTTTCTGAGCAGAGGCTCCCTCTGGTGGTTGCAGACAGTATTGAACCTTTCAGCGAGGAGTGGCAATCTGGGTTCACTGACTGGTCTGATATAAGGGAGGTTCCCTCCCATGATGGTTGCCGGTGATCAATTGTTCTTGTCTCAATTGTGGTTCCTGGTTCATTTGGAAGTTTGCTTAAGTCTTGCCTGCATCTCCTGCTTTCAGATAAGATATTTTTTGCTTTTCTTTTTGTGCTTGCTTTTTGCATTGTTTTCTGCACTTTTGTGGAGGTCAGCCGGGTCCCCTCCTGGGGCCTGTGCTCCTCTCAGTTTATCTGCAGCCACTGTTATTTGCTCATTTGCTCTTTGTAGTCTTCGGGTCTGTCAATCAGCGATTCCTTACAGCAAGCACAAAAAGAAAAGCAAAAAATATCTTATCTGAAAGCAGGAGATGCAGGCAAGACTCCAGCAAACTTCCAAATGAACCAGGAACCACAATTGAGACAAGAACAATTGATCACCGGCAACCATCATGGGAGGGAACCTCCCTTATATCAGACCAGTCAGTGATCCCAGATTGCCACTCCTCGCTGAAAGGTTTAGTACTGTCTGCAACCACCAGAGGGAGCCTCTGCTCAGAAATCATCTCCAACACATTCACAACAGCATTAGAGTCTATGAACACATGCGTAGGCTTTGCGTTTGCATACGCAAGAATTTACATAAGACATGCCCATTGGGCGTGGCTTGTGTACATTCAAAAATTTGCTGGAAGAATAGCACTTGCCAATCATCTGCAACTGCAAACGCATGCATGCGTTTCTGCATGCGTTTGCGGACTATACGCTGCGTACTCAACCACAAATGTGAACCTAGCCTAAGTATTTTAATGAAATAATAAAACACAGGTTTTCCATCTTTATTACACTCCCAATCCAAGCGAAGCCATCGTTCTCCTGGAAAAAATATAAAATAAAAAAGCAACAATATACCCATACCTGTCCGCCGTACAGTCAAGTCCCACGCCGCAATCCATCTCAAGGGGTTAAATAGTTTACAAGCGGGAGCGGTGCTAATGCTGTGGAATGATTGTGAAGCTGCCTGCGCAGGCGGCTTTTCCTTCATTCCTCCGTGGTTTACAGCCGGGGCGGTCGTATTAGCACTGCTCCCGGTTGTAAACTATTTAACCCTTGAGATGGATTGCGGCGTAGGACTTGACTGTACGGCGGACAGGTATGGGTATATTGTTGCTTTTTTATTTTTATTTTTTACAGGAGAACGATGGCTTTGCTTGGATTGGGAGTGTAATAAAGATGGAAAACCTGTGTGTTTTATTATTTCATTAAGTCTTTATTCTTAATGTTTGTGTTTTAACCCTTTCATACTGTAAGATTAATAATGGATAGTTGTCTTATTGACAGCTCTCCATTATTAACTTGGCTTAATGTCACCTTACAATAGCAAGGTGACATTAACCCCTTATTACCCCATATGCCACCACTACAGGGCAGTGGGAAGAGAGAAGCTAAGTGCCGGAATTGGCGCATCTTATAGATGCGCCTTTTCTGGGGTGGCTGGGGGTAGATTTTTTTAGCCAGGGGGGGGCAATAACAGTGGTCCCTCTCTAGGCTATTAATATCTGCCCTCAGTCACTGGCTTGCCCTCTCTGGTGCAGAAAATTGCCCAGGACCCCATGCAAGTTTTTTAGATAAATAAATACTTTAATTTACCTACAGCTCCAAATTTTTACACACACACTACTAACATTATTAGTGAGGGACATATAAAAATCGAAATGATATGCAATGGGTTACTGTATGTAACCATGTGTCACATTCTGTCAGGTTCTGTAATGATTTTACAGAAGCCGACAAATGAATTATCGCCCATTCTGCGATCTATATCTCTATGAAAAGCCGGATTACTTACCGGTAATGCTCTTTTAGTGAGTCCACGACCGCACCCACCGGAGAGAGAGATCTGCCCCAATAAGAACAGGAAACCTACAGAAAATAAAAGGGGGGCGGTCCGCCTCTCCTCTTCAGTTGGATTTCAGAGTACCAGGAGGACCGCCAAACATTAATCCAATAGTATTATTTTTTCAAACTTATTTACTTCTAGGAAGGCAATCTTATCAAATACGTGCTATTTTAATGCAAGGGAGGGAAGTGAGTGGGTGCTGTCGTGGACTCACTAAAAGACCATTACCGGTAAGTAAGCCGGCTTTTTACCCTTCGCCACGACAGCACCGACCGGAGAGATTTGCAGAGACCATCACCTGGGGGGGGACCACCGTGCTGAGGACCGTCCTACCAAAGTTCAAGTCAGAAGCCGACGAGAGGTCAAGTCTATAGTGATTATAGAAGGAGCTGACCACGTTGCAGCCTTACATATGGCTTCAATCGGAACGTCTCCCCTTTTGGAACCAGGAAGATGCCATAGCTCTAGTAGAATGTGCTCTAATGCCCTCCGGAGGGTTTTAATTTTTCGCGGAGTAGGTCAGCTGGATAGCGTCCCTGATCCACCGGGATAGGGTGCCCTTTGTGATTCCATACCCCCTTCTTGTGGCCCTGGAAGGATATAAATAGAGCCCTACACTGCCTCCAACTCCTCATCCTTTCAATGTATTCTAATACTATTCGTCTGACATCCAGGGTGTGATATCTGTGTTCTTCATGAGTGGAGGGGTCACTAAAGAAAGTGTGAAGAAGTATTTCTTGTGACCTATGAAATTTCCCTGCAACCTTGGAAAGGTATGAAGGATCTGGTTTTAGAATCAATCTATCCTGGAATGTTAATAAAAAGGGTGGATCTATAGACAGAGCTTGAATGTCACTGACACTTCTAGCTGATGTTAGTGCTACCAGGAGGGCCGTTTTAAGTGATAGAGTGTCCCTAAAGTACCCATCTACTGGCTCAAAAGGTGGTTCTGTTACAGCGTCCAGGACTAGGTTCAGATCCCAGGGAGGAACCCTGGGTATGTGAACCAGACTAATCCATTCACAGGGCGTGATGAATCGGGATACCCATTTATTCCCCGCAAAGTTATGCCCATAGACGGCCCCTAATGCAGACACTTGGACTTTTAATGTGTTTACAGATAGACCCAGATCTTTTCCCCTTTGTAAAAATTTTAAGATGGGCCCTATCGGAACTTCCATGGAATCAGAGGTTGTATGGAATTTTAGCAATTTTTTTCCAGACTTTAGTGTAAATTTTAGAAGTAGACTGTTTCCTGCTCTGCAGAAGTGTGTCAATTAATCCTGAGAACCCCTTGATCTTAGAATCTGCCTTTCAAAATCCACAAAGCTGGGAATCCAGGGAGGCCGATTATTTCATGTGTGGACACCCTTACTGAGCAGGTATCTGGATGGGTAGAGGGTATTCTTAAACCCCTGGTAAAGGATACACCCAGCTACATTCAGGACACAACTGACCTACTGAATAAACTAGCAGCAATAGGTCCCTTACCAGAAGGAACCATCCTGGCCACCATGGATGTGGAATCTTTGTACTCTAATATCCCACACCAGGATGGATTAAATGCCTGCAAAGTCTTCATGGGAAACACCGGGAATGATGCTGATTCTGTGGTGAAACTCACAAAATTCATCCTCACCCACAATTACTTTGAATTTGACAACAAGATATATCTTCAGGAGACTGGCACAGCGATGGGAAGTAAAATGGCTCCACAGTATGCAAATCTTTTCATGGCCAAGCTTGAAAGCGAATTTTTGTCCTCATGTCCCATCAGGCCTCGGGCCTACTACCGCTACATTGATGACATTTTAATCATCTGGACGGAGTCTGAGCAACAGCTAAAGACGTTCCACGAACAGTTCAACCAATTTCATCCCACCATCAACTTAACACTTAACTACTCCAGCACTGAAATTAACTTTTTAGACACCACCATTAAGCTAAAGAACAATGAAATAGAGACATCCCTGTATCAGAAGCCAATCGACCGTCCAACATACCTTAAATGGGACAGTTTCCATCCAAAACACATAAAAAACTCTATTGTCTACAGCCAAGCCATCAGATACAATCGTATATGTTCCAACTCTATGGATAGAGATGAACACCTTATTTGCCTCAGAAAGACCTTTTTGAACCAGGGCTACCATCCAAGAACAATTGAGAACCAAATTACAAGAGCCACCAGAATATCAAGGAATCACCTGCTACATTACAAAACTAAAGAAGAAAATAACCGGGTGCCTCTAGTGGTCACCTACAATCCAAATCTGGAGATGCTAAGGGGAGCTGCACGGAAACTACAACCTTTACTACAAAAAGATGCCCGATTACAATCCATATTTCCAGACCCCCCACTACTATGTTTTAGGCAGCCCCCAAATCTAAGAAACATCATTGTCAGAAGCTCCCTGTCCTCCCCAACAGCTGCAGGAACCTTTCCTTGCAAACAGAAGAAGTGCAAAACCTGTCCATCTATAATGACCACGGACAAGATAAAGATCCCCAACTCCCATCAGGACTACAAGATCCCAGGTACTTTCAGCTGCATCACATCTAATGTGGTGTACCTAATTATTTGTACGAAATGTCCAACTGGGGGTCTGTATGTGGGGGAGACCGGGCAAAAACTGAGAACAAGGATGAATTCTCATCGCCACACAATAAGAGAAAAAAGAATGGATCTACCTGTGGCCAAACACTTTTGTATGCCCGGTCATAGCATGATGGATATGGAAATACTGGTATTAAAAGCTAACTTCAAATCTGAGAAAGATAGAAAGATTTGGGAATATAAACTTATGATGACCTTTGACACACTTAGTGCTGGAATGAACGTGTCACATGGATTCATGTCTGTGTACATCAATTAAGGAATCTGCTTCTCTGACCTGGGGGCATCAAAACACAATACCAGACCTCAATCAGAGGGCAATAAAACTCTCACTCCTTATCTATGAACTGTTCCAATATTTATGTTCATCCCTCTGCCATAATGACAGTTCTGCTTCACGTCACATGTCTTACCTATTGCATTATTCCTGTGTCCTCTTGTGTATAAATATGTGATTCTTCAGTTTTTGTTTTAGTCTTTGCCTGATGAAGAGACCTGAGTAGTCTCGAAAGCTTGCAATTTGTTACCATCTTTTCAGTTAGCCATTAAAAGGTATCAACCACTGGGGACTCTCAAGTCTAAATATTTTTCAAATTCCAGGCAGTCAAGTGGAGATTGTCCACTTGAGGGTTGAAGAAAGGTCCCTGAGAGAGTAGGTTCGGGATGGAGGGGAGGACTCAAGTGTCTGAGATTGACATAATTTGTAGCCGTGAGAACCATGGTCTCTTGGTCCAAAATGGTGCTATTAATATTATCCTCGCCTTCTCCTCCCTGATTTTCCGAATAACCTGGGGTAGTAGAATTATCGGAGGGAAGGCATATGCCAGTCTGAATTGCCAAGGAACTTGAAGGGTGTCTAATATGTCCGGTTGATCTATCAAAGATAGGGAGGCAAATTTCCGAACTTGTTTGTTCTTTCTCGTGGCAAAGAGGTCTATTTGAGGTTGACCTCCATAGAGACACTAATTCCCGGAATATTCGGTGATTTAGACACCATTCCCCTTGTCGCAATGTATGCCGACTGAGGAAGTCTGCTTCTTGGTCGTTTTCCCCCTTGATGTGCAGGGCAGAAAGGGACAACAGATGTTTCTCGGCTAGGTTGAGAATTTTTCCTCCGGAAGACATCAGACTTTCTGATCGAGTACCTCCCTGTCTGTTTAGATATGCCACTGTTGTAGTGTTGTCCAATAGGATCCTGACATGTTTCCCTCGGTGCTGTGGAAGAAAATGACGTAACGCATAATATACTGCATTAAGTTCTTTTAAGTTAGATGAATGCAGGAACGCTTCCCTATTCCAGATCCCCTGGCAGAAGCTATCCCCTATGTGGGCACCCCATCCATCGGGGCTAGCATCAGTGGTTAAGATATAGGAAGGGGTTATTACCCATGGAACACCCCCCGCCAACTGGTTACTATCTAGCCACCATGTTAGAGAATTAAGGACTTCCTGAGATAAGGTCATTTTCTTTCCCACATGACAGTGTAGCCGTCTTTCTTCTTGAAGAATCTGATACTGTAGTGTCCGGATATGATATTGTGCCCACTGAACCGCTGGGATACAAGAGGTAAGGGAACCCAACAAAGACATTGTGTCTCTCAGAGATATGCGAGGATTGTCCATTGCTGCTGCAACTTTGTTTCTAAGGCCGGCGTCACACTTGCGAGTGTGATGCGAGTAAGGCCGCCCGCTCTCGGACCCGAGTGTGCGGCTGCATAGAAATACGTGCGACTTACTCGCATCACACTCTTAAGTGTGACGCCGGCCTAATGAGCGATATCTTTACCTGCGGAAGTAGACACTTTTGGTTTGTGGAGTCTAGATGGAACCCTAAAAACATCTGGAGGGAATGTGGGATAAGTCTGGACTTCTTGAAGTTGATGATCCAGCCTAGATCCTGCAAAGATGAAACTGTATCAGCTAAGCGTTCTGTACATTGGGCAGCCGAATTCCCGACAATTAAGAAATCATCAAGGAAGGGACAATTAAGGCGTCTTTTTGATGAACGTGAGCCATCACCTCCAACATCACTTTGGTGAAGATTCTTGGTGCTGTGGAGAGGCCAAAGGGCATGGCCGTGTACTGGAAGTGCCGAATCTCGCCTTCGAATGTTACTGCGACCCTGAGGTATCTCTGGAATCGGTCATGGATAGGAAGATGGTAATATGCATCTTTTAGATCAATGCCTGCCATCATGCAATTTGGAAAAGGAGCTTAATTGTGGATCTGATTGATTCCATCATAAATTTATGTTTTTGAATGAATGTGTTAAGTCAAATTTATAATGGTTCTGAAGGAACCATCGGGCTTGGGGACTAGAAATAAAGGAGAGTAGAATCCTCTACCTTCCTGCCCCTCCGGCACCTTAACTAAGAGTTTTTTGGTTAATAGGTTCCGAATTTCCATCTCAAGGGCTTTTTGTTGTGTTGGCGAATTGAGGGGTGTTACGATAAACGAGTCGTGGGGAATTTGAAGGAAATCAAATTTTATTCCTTAATTATATCTAAAATCCACGGACTAGATGTTATTCTTTCCCACTGTGGGAAAAATGATTTCAACCTACCCCCTACTGGGGTGACTGATTGTTCAATACGTATTCTCAGATCCCCTAAACATAGTACCCTTTTGTTTTTCTTCCTTTGTGGCCCATCTGGTGGTCTCTCCGCCTGTCTCCTTTTGCCAAATGGCCTTCTCTTAAAGGCTCTCCCATAGAAAGGGATAGAAGAATTAGGGAAAGCTTTCTTCCTCTTTGCTTTGGTGAGTATGTCATATAGGTTTTTCCCAAAGAGAAACTCACTCTCGCAAGGGATAGCTGTTATGATTTGGTAGCTGAGGAGAGCATGCAAAAACGGCAATACACCAGAGAGGTTGGAATCTACTGGATTGCAGTACCCTCACTAACTACCACAACTAAAGGCAGCCGTGGAGCGTTCCTAAGTTGGTCCTAGACGCCTCGTCACAGCCTGAGAGGTTAACTACACCTAAAGATAGAAAGAGGAAAGCTATCTGCCCCGGAGTAGATCCCCAAAGAACATAGGAAGCCCCCAAACACGTAATGGCGGTTAGACAAGAGGAAATACAGAGACAGACAGAAAATAGTATGAGCAAACGTTGGGGCCCAATCTTCCTAGAAAGAAAAGGATAGGAAGGACACTTACTGCAATCCAAAAAACCCTAAAAAATACCAACTCTACTAATTGCAAAAACACCTGAGATCACACGACCTCTACCACCTAAATTAGTTCTCTGGTGTAACAAAACTAAGCCGCAGCCACTGAAAAAACTGGAAAAGGCAAATGAATAAATAACAGTGGCTCAGATAAACTGAGAGGAGCACAAGCCCCGGAGGGGACCTGGCTGACCTCCACAGAAGTGCAGAGAAATATGCAAAAAGCAAGCACAAAAATAAAAGCAGAAAATATCTTATCTGATAGCAGAAGATGCAGGCAAGACTCAGCAAGCTTCAAAGTGAACCAGGAACCACAGTTGAGACAAGAACAATTGATCACCGGCAAACATGATGGGAGGGAACCTACCTTATATAAGACCAGTCCGCAACTCCCGATTGTCAATCTTCACTGAATGGTTCAGTACTGTCTGCAACCACCAGAGGGAGCCTCTGCTCAGAATTCATTTCTAACACATTCACAACAGTACCCCCCCTTCAGGAGGGGTCACCGAACCCTCATTTGGGCAACCAGGTCGGTCAGGATGAGCTCTGTGATACGCATGGATCAGTTTCCTAGCATGGATGTCCGAAGCAAACACCCAAGAATTGTCCTCCTGACCATAACCTCTCCATTTAACCAAATACTGGAGTTTCCGTCTAGAAAAACGAGAATCCAATATTTTCTCAACCACATACTCCAGATTGCCCTCAACCAAAACAGGGTCAGGAGGCGCAGCCATAGGAACCACTGGCTCGACAAACCTCTTCAATAAGGACTTGTGGAACACGTTATGGATCTTAAATGTCCCTGGAAGAAGTAAACGAAAGGAAACAGGATTAAGAATCTCCATGATCTTATAAGGTCCAATGAACCTAGGCTTAAACTTAGGAGATGCAACTCTCATAGGGATATTTCTTGAGGACAACCAGACCAAGTCCCCCACTTCAAACCGAGGACCATCAGTCCTATGCCGGTTGGCAAACCGCTGGGCCTCTCCTGAATGAGGGACAACCTCTCCACTACCTCGTCCCAAATCTGCTGCATACGCTCCACAACAGAGTCAACACCTGGACAGACAGAAGCCTCCGTCTGTCCCGAAGAAAATCGAGGGTGAAACCCAAAATTGCAGAAAAATGGAGACATCAAAGTGGCAGAGCTAGCCCTATTATTAAGAGCAAACTCAGCCAAAGGCAAAAAAGAGACCCAGTCATCTTGATCAGCAGACACAAAGCATCTCAGATAAGTCTCCAATGTCTGGTTTGTTCTCTCAGTTTGTCCATTGGTCTGAGGATGAAAAGTCGAGGAGAAAGACAATTGAACACCAAGTTTAGAACAAAAAGTCCTCCAAAATCTGGAAACAAACTGGACTCCTCTGTCAGACACAATGTTCTGAGGAATGCCGTGTAACCGAACCACGTGCTGAAGGAACAAAGGCACCAATTCGGAGGAGGAAGGCAACTTAGGTAATGGCACAAGATGTATCATTTTGGAAAACCTATCACAAATCACCCAGACAACGGTCATTCTCTGAGAAACAGGGAGGTCGGAAATGAAATCCATAGAGATATGGGTCCATGGTCTCTTGGGCACAGGCAATGGCATCAACAAACCACTAGAGCGAGAGCAAGGCTTGGAGCGAGAGCAAGTCCCGCAGGACTGCACAAATTCCCTGACGTCACGAGACAAAGTAGGCCACCAAAAGGACTGACTAACCAAGTCTCTGGTACCAAAAATTCCGGGATGACCGGCCAACGCGGAACAATGAATCTCAGACATCACACTCTTTTTCCATCGGTCTGGGACAAACAATTTCCCAATAGGGCAGCGCTCGGGTTTATCCTCCTGACACCCTTCCAGAGCCAGTCTCAAATTGGGCGAGATGGCGGAAAGAACTACACCCTCTTTCAAAATAACAGCAGGATCAGATAACCCAGGAGAGTCCGCAAGGAAACTCCTCGAGAGGGCATCCGCCTTAACATTCTTAGTGCCAGGAAGAAAGGAAACCACAAAATTAAAACGTGTGAAAAACAAGGCCCACCTGGCCTGTCTAGGATTAAGTCGCTTGGCTGATTCCAGATAAACCAGATTCTTATGGTCCGTGAGGACCACCACCTGATGTTTGGCTCCCTCCAGCCAATGTCTCCACTCTTCAAAAGCCCACTTCATGGCCAATAACTCCCGATTACCCACGTCATAATTACGTTCAGTTGGAGAAAATTTTCGAGAGAAAAAGGCACAAGGGTTACTTTTAGAGGTCTCTGGATCTCTTTGGGACAAAACAGCACCTGCCCCAATTTCAGAGGCATCAACCTCCACCTGAAATGGCAGAGAAACATCAGGCTGCCGTAGAACAGGAGCAGAAGTGAATCTCTGCTTAAGTTCCTGAAACGCAGAGACTGCCTCAGGAGGCCAATTCACCACATCAGAACCCTTTTTGGTCAAATCAGTCAATGGTTTAACAATAACAGAGAAATTACCAATAAATTTACGATAAAAATTGGCAAAACCCAAGAATCTCTGAAGAGCCTTTAATGAAGTAGGTTGGACCCAATCACAGATGGCCTGAACCTTGACCGGGTCCATTTCAATAACAGATGGGGACAAAATGAATCCCAGAAATGAGATCCTCTGTACGCCAAAAAGACACTTTGATCCCTTCACATACAGAGCATTCTCTCTCAAAATCTGGAACACAGTCCGAACATGTTTCACATGAGAGTCCCAGTCATTGGAAAAAATCAAGATATCATCCAAATAAACAATCAGAAATTTATCCACAAAATCCCTGAAAATGTCATTCATGAAGGACTGGAAGACGGAAGGAGCATTAGTGAGCCCAAAGGGCATCACTAGGTACTCAAAATGCCCCTCTGGGGTATTAAATGCCGTCTTCCATTCATCCCCGTGCTTAATGCGAATAAGGTTATACGCCCCCCTGAGGTCAAGCTTGGTAAACCAAGTAGCACTTTTCACCCTGGAAAACAGGTCAGAAATCAAGGGTAACGGATATTGTTATTTCACAGTGATATTGTTCAAGAGACGATAATCAATACACGGCCTTAATGAACCATCCTTTTTGGCCACAAAGGAAAAAACCGGCACCCAAGGGTGAAGAGGATGGTCTGATATGACCCTTCTCCAATGACTCCTTGATATAAGACCGCATAGCGTCATGTTCAGGTACAGACAAGTTAAAAAGGCGACCTTTAGGGAATTTACTACCAGGCACTAATTCAATAGCGCAGTCATAGCTCCTATGGGGGGGCAAGGATGCAGATTTACTTTCGCTAAACACATCAGAAAAATCAGTCAAAAAGTCAGGAACATCCTGAGCCTGGGGAGAGGCAGAAAAAACAGGAGTGTTGGTATTAACACATTGGCAGCCCCAACTGGTTACAGACACAGATTTCCAATCCAAAACAGGATTATGAGACTGTAACCAAGGGAAACCTAGTACAATAATGTCATGCAGATTATACAGCACCAAAAATTTGCAACTCTCCTGATGATCAGGTTCAACCCTCATTATCACCTGAGTAGAGAACTGGGGTTTATTCTCAGCCAAAGGGGTAGAATCAATCCCCAGTAGGGGAATAGACTTCCGTAGGGGTATCAAGGGAAACCCACAACGTTTAGCAAAATCAAAATCCATCAGGCAAATAGCTGCTCCCGAATCAACAAAAGCCTGAGCAGAAAATGTGGACAGGGAGCAAATCAGGGTAACAGTCAACAGAAATTTAGTCTGAACACTACCCAAGACAACTGAGCGTGCAAAACGTTTTCCCCGCTTAGGGCAGACTGAAATAGCATGAGAGGCGTCACCACAGTAGAAACATAACTCATTGCGTTTTCGAAACTCATGACGCTGTGCCCCAGAAGCCACTCTATCACACTGCATGGGTTCAGAAGCTGGTTCACAAGGCAACACTATTCCACGCATACCTCTACGCTCACGCAAACGTCTGTCAATTTGAATCGCTAATGACATAGAATCATTGAGACCAGAGGGAGCAGGGAAACCCACCATACCATCTTTTACATTCTCTGAAAGACCCTTCCGAAAAAGGGCTGCCAAAGCATCATCATTCCATTTGGTCAGGACTGCCCACTTTTGGAATTTCTGACAGTATAACTCAGCGTCCTCAAGCCCCTGATTTAATGCCAACAAGGTTTTTTCAGCTTAATCAGTGACATTAGGTTCATCGTACAATAACCCCAGAGCCAGAAAAAATGCATCAACATTACTCAAAACAGGGTCCCCAGGTGTCAGGGAAAAAGCCCAATCCTGAGGATCGCCGCGCAGGAGAGAGATGACAATTTGAACCTGCTGTGCTGCATTCCCTGAGGACTTAGGTTTTAAGGCAAAAAACAACTTACAGTTATTTTTGAAATTCAGAAATTTAGCTCGATCCCCTAAAAACAAATCTGGCATGGGGATCCTAGGTTCCACAACTGGCAACCCTGCAAGATAGGTAGCAATACTCCGAACTTCAGTGGCAAGCTGATCCACACGGCCAGATAACTGTGCAAACTCCATTGAGAGAAAAAAAAAATCCTCAGCACCCAGAGAAAGAGGGAAAAAAAAATGCAACAAAGAGAAAAAAAAAAATCTCTGACAACTCTGACTTTTTTTTTTTTTTTACACTATTTTTCCCTTCTGTGAGTACAATATAATTTTCAGTTTAGGCCGGTGATACTGTTATGATTTGGTAGCTGAGGAGAGCATGCAAAAACGGCAATACACCAGAGAGGTTGGAATCTACTGGATTGCAGTACCCTGACTAACCACCACAACTAAAGGCAGCCGTGGAGCGTTCCTAAGTTGGTCCTAGATGCCTCGTCACAGCCTGAGAGGTTAACTACACCTAAAGATAGAAAGAGGAAAGCTATCTGCCCCGGAGCAGATCCCCAAAGAACATAGGAAGCCCCCAAACACGTAATGGCGGTTAGACAAGAGGAAATACAGAGACAGACAGAAAATAGTATGAGCAAACGTTGGGGCCCAATCTTCCTAGAAAGAAAAGGATAGGAAGGACACTTACTGCAATCCAAAAAACCCTAAAAAATACCAACTCTACTAATTGCAAAAACACCTGAGATCACACGACCTCTACCACCTAAATTAGTTCTCTGGTGTAACAAAACTAAGCCGCAGCCACTGAAAAAACTGGAAAAGGCAAATGAATAAATAACAGTGGCTCAGATAAACTGAGAGGAGCACAAGCCCCCGGAGGTGACCTGGCTGACCTCCACAGAAGTGCAGAGAAATATGCAAAAAGCAAGCACAAAAATAAAAGCAGAAAATATCTTATCCCATAGCAGAAGATGCAGGCAAGACTCAGCAAGCTTCCAAGTGAACCAGGAACCACAATTGAGACAAGAACAATTGATCACCGGCAACCATGATGGGAGGGAACCTCCCTTATATAAGACCAGTCCGCAACTCCCGATTGCCAATCTTCAGTGAATGGTTCAGTACTGTCTGCAACCACCAGAGGGAGCCTCTGCTCAGAATTCATTTCTAACACATTCACAAGAGATAGCGCAGATCTTTGATTTCGATTGCGTGTCCCCCTTCCCACTTTTCATCCACAAAGCTCGTCTGGCATTATTTACCAAGCCTGCTGACCTTACTGCCAGATGTAATGAGTCTGCCGAAGCATCCGCTATAAAGGCTGCTGCCCCTATAATGAGGGCAATAGCTGACCGCAGTTTTTATCTGGAGACCTTTTGCTCAATCTGCTGGTCTAGTTGGACAATCCAGATGAGCATTGATCTGGCAGTGAAAATGCTGGCCACTGCCGGTTTAAATATGCCCGGAGATGCTTCCCAGGACCTTTTTAATGATGACTCCGCCTTGTGATGAAGAGGATCAGAAAGTAGGCCCGCATCTTCCATAGGGATCGTGGACTGTTTGGAGGAAAAAGCAACAGCCGCGTCCACCTCAGGGATTTTAGTCCATGTCAGCAGCTCCTTGTCAATTAAAGGGTATTTCCTTTTTGAGGCTGATGGGAGGAAGCTTCTTTGATCCTGCTTCTCCCATTCCCTCTTAATCAAGGCCTTAACCGCTGGTATTACTAGGAAGGCTCTCCTCTTCCTCTCTGCCAAAACCGCAAACATAATGTCTTGCGTGGTTTGTATGCCTTTTGTCTCCTTACACCCCATAGTGTTTCTTACTGATTTTACCAAATAATCAACACTATCCAGGGGGAAGCAAGATCGCCCTTCAATGTCTGAAGATGATGATGAAGATGATATAAGAGAGGAATCCGAAGCTTCCACCCCGCTGTCGTCAGAATCCGAGCTGGAAGCTAATTGTTTCCTGCTTTTACTCTCTCGGGGTACATTACATGGGCCATGGCTTGTAGCTCTTACAATGGTACGGATATCTTTTGTCGACACTGCTGCTCCTTGCATAGTCTCACTGATACATTCCTTGCATAGTTTTTTAGGGTAGGAATCGGGGAGAGGCTGACTACATAAGGCGCACTGCTTATGTTTTGACTTTTGCTTCTTCTTGGCCTGAAGAGGGAAACATGGCGAGAAAAAAAGGAGGAGAGGGGGGTGTCAGCTTAATAGGCAGAGTCCTGTACACTCACCCAGTGAAGCTGGTGGTACCGGATCAGGAGGCCGAGGTGTAGTCCTGGACCTGGAGTCCACTGCGTCACTTTTGCGGCTGGCATCCGTAGTCCCTTAGTCCCTCTGCTGGAATGGTCTCTGGCCGCCCCTGCTGCGTCTCCTGCTGAAGGATTCATGTCCCCTGAAGAGGACAGTCCCCTCTAGTTCTGCGTCATCTAATGCGGTGTTCTGCATATGCGCGCTCCCTCACCGCTCACCTAGGCTGTGCGACCCAGAAGTTCAATCTTTGACTTCCAGGCCAGGAGCAGCAGGGTCCCTGGCGCAAACGCTGACCCTGCTTCATACACCGGGCAGCATTCTTAATGCCGGCTTACCCAGTCGCGCGTGCAGCTCCCCCGTCATTACCCGGCTCGACCATCACTGCCACGGCTGCACTGCTACAAGCACCCGACAGCGCTGCTGCATGAGGCCGGGGGGCCTCTCCCGGACACGGCCTTCACAGCATCCACCAGACGAGGAGGGAGCGGTCAAACGGATCTCCCCCAACACTGCATCTGGACCGCCGCCACCTTTATTTTCTGTAGGTTTCCTGTTCCTATTGGGGCGGATCCCTCTCTCCGGTGGGTGCTGTAGTGGCGAAGGGTAAAATATAAATATATATGTGTGTATATATCTATTCTATACTGTACGCGGCATCTGACGGCTTTTAATCTATTATATATATGTCTGTTTTGAAGATTATTTGGCTTTAGAACGATGTGTACAGTTTTGTTTTACAGTGCGATTTTAACATGAGCTTCTTCAATAGAGAGAACTGCTATATGGAAAAGCTCATGTTACAATCACACTGAACTCGGACTGCATACACATGTCATACAGATGTCCGGCTGCAAAATCACACTTCACTCGCATTGCACTCGTCCGATTTTTCAGTCCTGAAATCGGACAGTATGAGCCCTAAAGCCTGGGATCACACACAACAGTCCACTCCACCTGCACGCTGCAGATTGTTCATCTTCAGCACCAGCTCCAGGACCCTCTGGGACCACGCGACGGCCGCCATCTCTGTGCAGGAGGCAACGCAGTCCACTCCACCTGCAGAGGAGACCCCCGAGTGACAAACGGTCCACACCGCCCGCAGAGGAGACACCCGAGTGACACACGATCCACACCACCCACAGAGAGGACCCCCGAGTGACAGACGATCCACTCCACCTGCAGAGGAGACCCCAGAGTGACACACGGTCCACTACACTTGCAGAGGAGACCCCAGAGTGACACACGGTCCACACCGCCCGCAGAGGAGACACCCGAGTGACACACGATCCACACCGCCTGCAGGAGACCCCCGAGTGACACACGATCCACACCACCCGCAGAGGAGACCCCCGAGTGACACACGGTCCACTCCACCCGCAGAGGAGACCCCCGAGTGACACATGGTCCACACCACCCGCAGAGAAAAACCCCCGAGTGACACACGGTCCACATCGCCCGCAGAGGAGACCCCCGAGTGAAACACGGTCCACTCCACCCGCAGAGGAGACCCCGAGTGACACACGGTCCACTCCACCCGCAGATAAGACCCCCCGAGTGACACACGGACCACTCCACCCGCAGAGGAGACCCCCGAGTGACACACGGTCCACACCGCCCGCAGAGAAAAAACCCCGAGTGACACACGGTCCACATCGCCAGCAGAGGAGACCCCCGAGTGACACACGGTCCACTCCACCCGCAGAGGAGACCCCCGAGTGACACACGGTCCACTCCACCCGCAGATAAGACCCCCCGAGTGACACACGGTCCACTCCACCGGCAGAGGAGACCCCCGAGTGACACACGGTCCACTCCCCCCACAGAGGAGACCCCCGAGTGACACACGGTCCACTCCCCCCGCAGAGGAGACCCCCGAGTGACACACGGTCCACTCCCCCCGCAGAGGAGACACCCGAGTGACACACGGTCCACTCCACCCACAGAGGAGACCCCCGAGTGACACACGGTCCACTCCACACGCAGAGAGACCCCCGAGAGACACACGGTCCACTCCATCCACAGAGGAGACCTCCGAGCGACACACGGTCCACTCCACCCGCAGAGGAAACCCTCAAGTGACACAAGGTCCACTCCTCCCGCAGAGGAGACACCCGAGTGACACACGGTCCACTCCCCCCGCAGAGGAGACCCCCCGAGTGACACACGGTCCACTACCCCCGCAGAGGAGACCCCCGAGTGACACACAGTCCCCTCCATCTGCAGAGGAGACCCCCGAGTGACACACGGTCCACTCCATCCACAGAGAAGACCCCCGAGTGACAGACGATCCACTCCACCTGCAGAGGAGACCCCAGAGTGACACACAGTCCCCTCCACCTGCAGAGGAGACACCCGAGTGACACACGATCCACACCACCAGCAAAGGAGACCCCCGAGTGACACACGGTCCACTCCACCAGCAGAGGAGACCCCCGAGTGACACACGTCCACTCCACCAGCAGAGGAGACCCCCGAGTGACACACGGTCCACTCCATCCACAGAGAAGACCCCAGAGTGACACACGGTCCACTCACCCCACAGAGGAGACCCCAGAGTGACACACAGTCCCCTCCACCTGCAGAGGAGACACCCGAGTGACACACGATCCACACCACCAGCAAAGGAGACCCCCGAGTGACACACGGTCCACTCCACCAGCAGAGGAGACCCCCGAGTGACACAAGGTCCACTCCACCAGCAGAGGAGACCCCCGAGTGACACACAGTCCCCTCCACCTGCAGAGGAGACCCCCGAGTGACACACGGTCCACTCCACCCGCAGAGGAGACCCCGAGTGACACACGGTCCACTCCACCCGCAGATAAGACCCCCCGAGTGACACACGGTCCACTCCACCGGCAGAGGAGACCCCCGAGTGACACACGGTCCACTCCCCCACAGAGGAGACCCCCGAGTGACACACGGTCCACTCCCCCCGCAGAGGAGACCCCCGAGTGACACACGGTCCACTCCCCCCGCAGAGGAGACACCCGAGTGACACACGGTCCACTCCACCCACAGAGGAGACCCCCGAGTGACACACGGTCCACTCCACACGCAGAGAGACCCCCGAGAGACACACGGTCCACTCCATCCACAGAGGAGACCTCCGAGAGACACACGGTCCACTCCCCCCGCAGAGGAGACACCCGAGTGACACACGGTCCACTCCCCCCGCAGAGGAGACCCCCCGAGTGACACACGGTCCACTACCCCCGCAGAGGAGACCCCCGAGTGACACACAGTCCCCTCCACCTGCAGAGGAGACCCCCGAGTGACACACGGTCCACTCCATCCACAGAGAAGACCCCCGAGTGACAGACGATCCACTCCACCTGCAGAGGAGACCCCAGAGTGACACACAGTCCCCTCCACCTGCAGAGGAGACACCCGAGTGACACACGATCCACACCACCAGCAAAGGAGACCCCCGAGTGACACACGGTCCACTCCACCAGCAGAGGAGACCCCCGAGTGACACACGGTCCACTCCATCCACAGAGAAGACCCCAGAGTGACACACGGTCCACTCACCCCACAGAGGAGACCCCAGAGTGACACACAGTCCCCTCCACCTGCAGAGGAGACACCCGAGTGACACACGATCCACACCACCAGCAAAGGAGACCCCCGAGTGACACACGGTCCACTCCACCAGCAGAGGAGACCCCCGAGTGACACAAGGTCCACTCCACCAGCAGAGGAGACCCCCGAGTGACACACAGTCCCCTCCACCTGCAGAGGAGACCCCCGAGTGACACACAGTCCCCTCCACCTGCAGAGAAGACCCCAGAGTGACACACGGTCCACTCACCCCACAGAGGAGACCCCAGAGTGACACACAGTCCCCTCCACCTGCAGAGGAGACACCCGAGTGACACACGATCCACACCACCAGCAAAGGAGACCCCCGAGTGACACACGGTCCACTCCACCAGCAGAGGAGACCCCCGAGTGACACACGGTCCACTCCACCAGCAGAGGAGACCCCCGAGTGACACACAGTCCCCTCCACCTGCAGAGGAGACCCCCGAGTGACACACGGTCCACTCCATCCACAGAGAAGACCCCCGAGTGACAGACGATCCACTCCACCTGGAAAGGAGACCCCAGAGTGACACACGGTCCACTCACCCCACAGAGGAGACCCCAGAGTGACACAGTCCCCTCCACCTGCAGAGGAGACACCCGAGTGACACACGATCCACACCACCAGCAGAGGAGACCCCCGAGTGACACACGGTCCACTCCACCAGCAGAGGAGACTCCCGAGTGACACACGGTCCACTCCACCAGCAGAGGAGACCCCCGTGTGACACACGGTCCACTACCCCGCAGAGGAGACCCCCGAGTGACACACAGTCCCCTCCACCTGCAGAGGAGACCCCCGAGTGACACACAGTCCACTCCATCCACAGAGAAGACCCCCGAGTGACAGACGATCCACTCCACCTGCAGAGGAGACCCCAGAGTGACACACGGTCCACTCACCCCACAGAGGAGACCCCAGAGTGACACACAGTCCCCTCCACCTGCAGAGGAGACACCCGAGTGACACACGATCCACACCACCAGCAGAGGAGACCCCCGAGTGACACACGGTCCACTCCACCAGCAGAGGAGACCCCCGAGTGACACACGGTCCACTCCACCAGCAGAGGAGACCCCCGAGTGACACACAGTCCCCTCCACCTGCAGAGGAGACCCCCGAGTGACACACGGTCCACTCCATCCACAGAGAAGACCCCGAGTGACAGACGATCCACTCCACCTGCAGAGGAGACCCCAGAGTGACACACGGTCCACTCACCCCACAGAGACCCCAGAGTGACACACAGTCCCCTCCACCTGCAGAGGAGACACCCGAGTGACACACGATCCACACCACCAGTAGAGGAGACCCCCGAGTGACACACGGTCCACTCCACCAGCAGAGGAGACCCCCGAGTGACACACGGTCCACTCCACCAGCAGAGGAGACCCCCGAGTGACACGGTCCACTCCACCGGCAGAGGAGACCCCTGAGTGACACACGGTCCACTCCACCCACAGAGACCCCCGAGTGACACACGGTCCACTCCATCCGCAGAGACCCCGACGGTCCACTCCCCCCGCAGAGGAGACCCCCGAGTGACACAGTCCACTCCCCCCGCAGACGAAACCTTCGAGTGACACAAGGTCCACTCCCCCTGCAGAGGAGACCCCCGAGTGACACACGGTCCACTCCCCCCGCAGAGGAGACACCCGAGTGACAAACGGTCCACTCCACCCACAGAGGAGACCCCCGAGTGACACACGGTCCACTCCACCCACAGAGGGACCCCCGAGAGACACACGGTCCACTCCATCCACAGAGGAGACCTCCGAGTGACACACGGTCCACTCCACCCGGGAGGAAACCCTGAAGTGACACAAGGTCCACTCCCCCCGCAGAGGAGACACCCGAGTGACACACAGTCCACTCCACCTGCAGTGGAGACCCCAGAGTGACATACGGTCCACTCCTCCCGCAGAGGAGACCCCCGAGTGACACACGGTCCCCTCCACCTGCAGAGGAGACACCCGAGTGACAAACGATCCACACCACCCACAGAGAAGACCCCGAGTGACAGACGATCCACTCCACCTGCAGAGGAGACCCAGAGTGACACACGGTCCACTCCACCTGCAGAGGAGACTCCAGAGTGACAAACGGTCCACACCGCCCGCAGAGGAGACACCCGGTCCACTCCACCCGCAGAGGAGACCCCCGAGTGACACACGGTCCACTCCACCTGCAGATAAGACCCCCCGAGTGACACACGGTCCACTCCACCTGCAGAGGAGACCCCTGAGTGACACACCGTCCACAGAGGAGACCCCCGAGTGACACACCGTCCACAGAGGAGACACCCGAGTGACACACCGTCCACAGAGGAGACATCCGAGTGACACACGATCCACTCCACCCACAGAGAAGACCCCCGAGTGACACACGGTCCACTCCACCCGCAGAGGAGACCCCCGAGTGACACACGGTCCACTCCACCCGCAGAGGGATCCCCGAGTGACACACGGTCCACTCCACCGGCAGAGGAGACCCCGAGTGACACACGGTCCACTCCACCGGCAGAGGAGACCCCCGAGTGACACACGGTCCACTCCATCCGCAGAGGAGACCCCCGACGGTCCACTCCCCCCGCAGAGGAGACCCCCGAGTGACACACGGTCCACTCCCCCACAGAGGAGACACCCGAGTGACACACGGTCCACTCCATCCACAGAGAAGACCCCCGAGTGACAGACGATCCACTCCACTTGCAGAGGAGACCCCAGAGTGACACACGGTCCACTCCCCCCGCAGAGGAGACCCCCGAGTGACACACGGTCCCCTCCACCTGCAGAGGAGACACCCGAGTGACACACGATCCACACCACCCACAGAGAAGACCCCCGAGTGACAGACGATCCACTCCACCTGCAGAGGAGACCCCAGTGACACACGGTCCACTCTACCTGCAGAGGAGACTCCAGAGTGACACACGGTCCACACCGCCCGCAGAGGAGACACCCGAGTGACACACGATCCACACCGCCCGCAGAGACACCCGAGTGACACATGATCCACACCATCCACAGAGAAGACCCCCCCGAGTAACACACGGTCCACTCCACCCGCAGAGGAGACCCCCGAGTGACAGTCCATACTGCCCGCAGAGGAGATCCCCGAGTGACACACGGGCCACATCGCCCACAGAGGAGACCCCCGAGTGACACACGGTCCACTCCACCCGCAGAGGAGACCCCCGAGTGACACACGGTCCACTCCATCCACAGAGACCCCCGAGTGACACACATGGTCCACTCCCCCCGCAGGAGACCCCCGAGTGACACACGGTCCACTCCACCCGCAGAGGAGACCCCCTGAGTGACACACGGTCCACTCCCCCCGCAGAGGAGACCTCCCGAGTGACACACGGTCCACTCCACCCGCAGAGGAGACCCCCGAGTGATACACGGTCCACTCCACCTGCAGATAAGACCCCCGAGTGACACACGGTCCACTTCACCTGCAGAGGAGACCCCCGAGTGACACACCGTCCACAGAGGAGACCCCCGAGTGACACACCGTCCACAGAGACACCCGAGTGACACACCGTCCACTCCACCCACAGAGAAGACCCCCGAGTGACACACGGTCCACTCCACCTGCAGAGGAGACCCCCGAGTGACACACGGTCCACTCCACCGGCAGAGGAGACCCACGAGTGACACACGGTCCACTCCACCGGCAGAGGAGACCCCCGAGTGACACATGGTCCACCCCACCGGCAGAGGAGACCCCTGAGTGACACACGGTCCACTCCACCCACAGAGACCCCCGAGTGACACACGGTCCACTCCATCCGCAGAGGAGACCCCCGACGGTCCACTCCCCCCGCAGAGGAGACCCCTGAGTGACACACGGTCCACTACCCCCGCAGATACCCCCGACTGACACACGGTCCCCTCCACCTGCAGAGGAGACCCCCGAGTGACACGGTCCACTCCATCCACAGAGACCCCCGAGTGACACACGGTCCACTCCCCCAGCAGAGGAGACCCCCGAGTGACACAGTCCACACCGCCCGCAGAGGAGACCCCCGAGTGACACACGGTCCACATCGCCCGCAGAGGAGACCCCCGAGTGACACACGGTCCACTCCACCCGCAGATAAGACCCCCCGAGTGACACACGGTCCACTTCACCTGCAGAGGAGACCCCCGAGTGACAAACCGTCCACAGAGGAGACCCCCGAGTGACACACCGTCCACAGAGACACCCAAGTGACACACGATCCACTCCACCCACGGAGAAGACCCCCGAGTGACACGGTCCACTCCACCCGCAGAGGAGACCCCCAAGTGACACACGGTCCACTCCACTGGCAGAGGAGACCCCCGAGTGACACACGGTCCACTCCACCGGCAGAGGAGACCCTCGAGTGACACACGGTCCACCCCACCGGCAGAGGAGACCCCCGAGTGACACGGTCCACTCAACCCACAGAGACCCCCGAGTGGCACACGGTCCACTCCATCCACAGAGGAGACCCCCGACGGTCCACTCCCCCCGCAGAGGAGACCCCCGAGTGACACACGGTCCACTCCCCCCGCAGACGAAACCCTCGAGTGACACACGGTCCACTCCCCCCGCATAGGAGACCCCCGAGTAACACACGGTACACTCCCCCCGCAGAGGAGACACTCGAGTGACACACGGTCCATTCCCCCCGCAGAGGAGACCCCCGAGTGACACACGGTCCACCCCCCCGCAGAGGGACCCCCGAGAGACACACGGTCCACAGAGGAGACCCCGAGTGACACACGGTCCACTACCCCCCGAGATACCCCCGACTGACACACGGTCCCCTCCACCTGTAGAGGAGACCCCCGAGTGACACATGGTCCACTCCATCCACAGAGACCCCCGAGTGACACACACGGTCCACTCCCCCCGCAGAGGAGACCCCCGAGTGACACACGGTCCACTCCACCCGCAGAGGAGACCCCCTGAGTGACACACGGTCCACTCCCCCCGCAGAGACCTCCCGAGTGACACACGGTCCACTCCACCCACAGAGGAGACCCCCGAGTGACACACGGTTCACTTCACCCGCAGAGGAGACCCCCGAGTGACACACGGTCCACTCCCCCCGCAGAGGAGACCCCCCGAGTGACACACGGTCCACTCCCCCCGCAGAGGAGACCTCCCGAGTGACACACGGTTCACTCCACCGGCAGAGGAGACACCCGAGTGACACACGGTCCACTCCACCAGCAGAGGAGACCCCCGAGTGACACACGGTCCACTCCACCAGCAGAGGAGACCCCCCGAGTGACACACGGTCCACTCCCCCCGCAGAGGAGACCTCCCGAGTGACACACGGTTCACTCCCCCCGCAGAGGAGACCTCCCGAGTGACACACGGTTCACTCCACCGGCAGAGGAGACACCCGAGTGACACACGGTCCACTCCACCAGCAGAGGAGACCCCCGAGTGACACACGGTCCACTCCACCAGCAGAGGAGACCCCCAGTGACACACGGTCCACTCCCCCCCGCAGAGGAGACCCCCCAGTGACACACGGTCCCCTCCACCCACAGAGGAGACCCCCGAGTGACACACGGTCCACTCCACCAGCAGAGGAGACCCCCAGTGACACACGGTCCACTCCCCCCCGCAGAGGAGACCCCCCAGTGACACACGGTCCCCTCCACCCACAGAGGAGACCCCCGAGTGACACACAGTCCACTCCACCAGCAGAGGAGACCCCCAGTGACACACGGTCCACTCCCCCCGCAGAGGAGACCCCCCGAGTGACACACGGTCCACTCCCCCCGCAGAGGAGACCTCCCGAGTGACACACGGTTCACTCCACCGGCAGAGGAGACACCCGAGTGACACACGGTCCACTCCACCAGCAGAGGAGACCCCCGAGTGACACACGGTCCACTCCACCAGCAGAGGAGACCCCCGAGTGACACACGGTCCACTCCACCAGCAGAGGAGACCCCCAGTGACACACGGTCCACTCCCCCCCGCAGAGGAGACCCCCCAGTGACACACGGTCCACTCCCCCCCGCAGAGGAGACCCCCCAGTGACACACGGTCCCCTCCACCCACAGAGGAGACCCCCGAGTGACACACGGTCCACTCCACCAGCAGAGGAGACCCCCAGTGACACACGGTCCACTCCCCCCCGCAGAGGAGACCCCCCAGTGACACACGGTCCCCTCCACCCACAGAGGAGACCCCCGAGTGACACACGGTCCACTCCACCAGCAGAGGAGACCCCCAGTGACACACGGTCCACTCCCCCCCGCAGAGGAGACCCCCCAGTGACACACGGTCCTCTCCACCCGCAGACCCCGGAGGGAGATGACAGCCAGCCCCCTCACCCCGTGTGACAGATCACACACAGGTCCCTCCAGCACGTGCTCTTATGGGGGTGGAGTTATTATAAGTGGGAGGAGCTAATCACAGGGTGAAGGATGATTGGTGCAAATATCAGACCCCGGAAGCGTCTCCAGCAGCGGGCGCGGCCATCATTGTGGAGACCGAGAGCTGAGAGCAGCACTGGTCGATTAGAGCCGTCCCCAGCCTGTGTGACAGGAGCTGAGGCTGTGGTGATACTGTATCTAAGCTGTGTGTGAGCTGAGCTGTACGTCGCTATGGTGATGTGTAATGTTCAGTGTTAAGCATGGAGTCACACATGTTAGGCTCAGGACACAAGGTAGTGACTGTAGGGTGAGAGACTGGTAATCAGTAGAGGTGTGATGTATGTAAGTGTAAGGCCGGGATCACACATGCGAGAAACACGGCTGAGTCTCGCATGTGAAATCCTAGCTCTGGCGCCGGCACTCGGGAGTGGAGTGTGCGGCTGCATGTAGTTATATGCAGCTGCGCGCTCCACTCCACGGCGCCAGAGCTAGGATTTCACATGCGAGTGTCGGCCGATTTACTCGCATGTGTGATCCCGGCCTAATATACAGTGTGTGATGGAGATCTGCCCTGCCACATGCTGGAGGGGCCAATATAGAGGTTGGTACTAGCCCATGGTGGGAGGGGACGGGACTGTTTTCTCACAGCTGATGAAATAGGGCGGTGCAGTAACCAAGGTCACGCTCGGGGCAGTGGGCGAGCGTCTGTCGTTCGGGGCAGTGGGCGAGCGTCTGTCGTTCGGGGCAGTGGGCGAGCGTCTGTGGTTCGGGGCAGTGGGCGAGCGTCTGTCGTTCGGGGCAGTGGGCGTCTGTGGTTCGGGGCAGTGGGCGAGCGTCTGTCGTTCGGGGCAGTGGGCGAGCGTCTGTCGTTCGGGGCAGTGGGCGAGCGTCTGTGGTTCGGGGCAGTGGGCGAGCGTCTGTGGTTCGGGGCAGTGGGCGAGCGTCTGTCGTTCGGGGCAGTGGGCGTCTGTGGTTCGGGGCAGTGGGCGAGCGTCTGTCGTTCGGGGCAGTGGGCGAGCGTCTGTCGTTCGGGGCAGTGGGCGAGCGTCTGTGGTTCGGGCAGTGGGCGAGCGTCTGTGGTTCGGGGCAGTGGGCGAGCGTCTGTCGTTCGGGGCAGTGGGCGTCTGTGGTTCGGGGCAGTGGGCGAGCGTCTGTCGTTCGGGGCAGTGGGCGAGCGTCTGTCGTTCGGGGCAGTGGGCGAGCGTCTGTGGTTCGGGGCAGGGGGCGAGCGTCTGTGGTTCGGGGCAGGGGCGAGCGTCTTTGGTTCGGGGCAGTGGGCGAGCGTCTGTCGTTCGGGGCAGTGGACGAGCGTCTGTGGTTCGGGGCAGTGGGCGAGCGTCTGTGGTTCGGGGCAGTGGGCGAGCGTCTGTGGTTCGGGCAGGGGGCGAGCGTCTGTGGTTCGGGGCAGTGGACGAGCGTCTGTGGTTCGGGGCAGGGGGCGAGCGTCTGTGGTTCAGGGCAGGGGGCGAGCGTCTTTGGTTCGGGGCAGTGGGCGAGCGTCTGTGGTTCGGGGCAGTGGGCGAGCGTCTGTGGTTCGGGGCAGTGGGCGAGCGTCTGTCGTTCGGGGCAGTGGGCGTCTGTGGTTCGGGGCAGTGGGCGAGCGTCTGTCGTTCGGGGCAGTGGGCGTCTGTGGTTCGGGGCAGTGGGCGAGCGTCTGTCGTTCGGGCAGTGGCGCGTCTGTCGTTCGGGGCAGTGGGCGGCGTCTGTGGTTCGGGGCAGGGCGAGCGTCTGTCGTTCGGGCAGTGGGCGAGCGTCTGTCGTTCGGGGCAGTGGCGAGCGTCTGTGGTTCGGGCAGTGGGCGAGCGTCTGTGTTCGGGCAGTGGCGAGCGCTGTGTTCGGGCAGGGGCGAGCGTCTGTGTTCGGGCAGGGGCGAGCGTCTGTGGTTCGGCAGGCGCGCTTGTGGCAGGGCGGTCTGTGGTTCGGGGCAGTGGGCGAGCGTCTGTGGTTCGGGGCAGTGGCGAGCGTCTGTGGTTCGGGGCAGTGGGCGCTGTGGTTCGGGGCAGTGGGCGAGCGTCTGTGTTCGGGCAGTGGGCGAGCGTCTGTGGTTCGGGGCAGGGGCGAGCGTCTGTGGTTCGGGCAGGGGCGAGCGTCTTGTTCGGGCAGTGGGCGAGCGTCTTGGTTCGGGCAGTGGCGAGCGTCTGTCGTTCGGGCATGGACGAGCGTCTTGGTTCGGGCGTGGGCGAGCGTCTGTGTTCGGGCAGTGGGCGAGCGTCTGTGGTTCGGGCAGGGGGCGAGCGTCTGTGGTCGGCAGTGGCCCGGGGGAGCGTCTGTGTTCGGGGCAGGGCGAGCGTCTGTGTTCGGGCAGGGCGCGTCTTGGTGGGCAGTGGGGGGCGAGCGTCTGTGTTCGGGCATGGCGAGCGTCTGTGGTTCGGCAGTGGCGAGCGTCTGTGGTTCGGGCAGTGGCGTCTGGGTTCGGGGCATGGGCGAGCGTCTGTCTTCGGGCAGTGGGCGTCTGTGGTTCGGGCAGGGCGAGCGTCTGTGGTTCGGGCAGGGGCGAGCGTCTGTGTTCGGGCAGTGGGCGACGTCTTGGTTCGGGCAGGGCGAGCGTCTGTCGTTCGGGGCAGTGGCGAGCGTCTGTCGTCGGGCGGGAGACGTCTGTGGTTCGGGCAGGGGCGACGTCTGTGGTTCGGGCAGTGGGCGAGCGTCTGTGGTTCGGCAGGGGCGAGCGTCTGTGTTCGGGCAGGGGCGAGCGTCTGTCGTTCGGGGCAGGGCGTCGTCGTTCGGGCAGTGGCGAGCGTCTGTGGTTCGGGCAGTGGGCGAGCGTCTGGGTCGTGGGCAGTGGCGAGCGTCTTGGTTCGGGGCAGTGGGCGTCTGTGGTCGGGGCAGTGGGCGAGCGTCTGTCGTTCGGGGCAGTGGGCGAGCGTCTGTGGTTCGGCAGGGGCGAGCGTCTGTGGTTCGGGGCAGGGGGCGAGCGTCTGTGGTTCGGGCAGGGGCGAGCGTCTTTGGTTCGGGCAGTGGCGAGCGTCTGTGTTCGGGCAGTGGACGAGCGCTTTGGTTCGGGGCAGTGGGCGAGCGTCTGTGTTCGGGCAGTGGGCGAGCGTCTGTGGTTCGGGCAGGGGCAGCGTCTGTGGTTCGAGGCAGTGGGCGAGCGTCTGTGGTTCGAGGCAGTGGGCGAGCGTCTGTGGTTCGGGCAGAGGGCGAGCGTCTGTCGTTCGGGCAGTGGGCGTCTGTCGTTCGGGCAGTGGACGAGCGTCTGTGGTTCGGGCAGTGGCGAGCGTCTGTGTTCGGGCGTGGGCGAGCGTCTGTCGTTCGGGCAGTGGGCAGCGTCTGTCGTTCGGGGCAGTGGCGAGCGTCTGTGGTTCGGGGCAGTGGCGAGCGTCTGTCGTTCGGGCAGTGGGCGTCTGTGGTTCGGGGCAGTGGGCGAGCGTCTGTGGTTCGGGCAGTGGGCGAGCGTCTGTCGTTCGGGCAGTGGGCGAGCGTCTGTGGTTGGGCAGTGGGCGAGCGTCTGTGGTTCGGGGCAGTGGCGAGCGTCTCGTTCGGGGCGGGGCGTCTGTGGTTCGGGCAGTGGGCGAGCGTCTGTGTTCGGGCAGTGGCGAGCGTCTGTGTTCGGGCAGTGGGCGACGTCTGTGGTTCGGGGCAGTGGGCGAGCGTCTGTGGTTCGGGGCAGTGGCGGGTCAGTCTGTGTTCGGGGCAGTGGGCGCGTCTGTGGTTCGGGGCAGTGGGCGAGCGTCTGTCGTTCGGGGCAGTGGGCGAGCGTCTGTCGTTCGGGGCAGTGGGCGAGCGTCTGTCGTTCGGGGCAGTGGACGAGCGTCTGTCGTTCGGGGCAGTGGGCGAGCGTCTGTGGTTCGGGACAGTGGGCGAGCGTCTTTGGTTCGGGGCAGTGGGCGAGCGTCTGTGGTTCGGGCAGGGGGCGAGCGTCTGTGGTTCGGGCAGTGGGCGAGCGTCTGTGGTTCGGGGCAGTGGACGAGCGACTGTGGTTCGGGGCAGGGGGCGAGCGTCTGTGGTTCGGGCAGTGGGCGAGCGTCTGTGGTTCGGGGCAGTGGGCAGCGTCTATCGTTCAGGGCAGTGGGCGAGCGTCTGTGGTTCGAGGCAGTGGGCGAGCGTCTGTGGTTCGGGGCAGAGGGCGAGCGTCTGTCGTTCGGGGCAGTGGGCGTCTGTCGTTCGGGGCAGTGGACGAGCGTCTGTGGTTCGGGGCAGTGGGCGAGCGTCTGTCGTTCGGGGCAGTGGGCGTCTGTGGTTCGGGGCAGTGGGCGAGCGTCTGTCGTTCGGGGCAGTGGGCGAGCGTCTGTCGTTCGGGGCAGTGGACGAGCGTCTTTGGTTCGGGGCAGTGGGCGAGCGTCTGTCGTTCGGGGCAGTGGACGAGCGTCTGTCGTTCGGGGCAGTGGGCGAGCGTCTGTGGTTCGGGGCAGTGGGCGAGCGTCTGTCGTTCGGGGCCGTGGGCGAGCGTCTGTCGTTGGGGCAGTGGGCGAGCGTCTGTGGTTCGGGGCAGTGGGCGAGCGTCTGTGGTTCGGGGCAGTGGACGAGCGACTGTGGTTCGGGGCAGGGGCGCGAGCGTCTGTGGTTCAGGGCAGGGGGCGAGCGTCTGTGGTTCGGGGCAGTGGGCGAGCGTCTGTGGTTCGGGGCAGGGGCGAGCGTCTGTGACTCGGGGCAGTGGGCGAGCGTCTGTGGTTCGGGGCAGTGGGCGAGCGTCTGTGGTTCGGGGCAGTGGGCGAGCGTCTGTGGTGAAACAGGATCCGCACACTCCAGATTTCCCTGAACCTGTCGGCACAGTCGTGGTAATCGGCAGACAGCTCTTCCATTCTGCACATGTTGACCATCTCCTGATACCGTTCCAGGATGGAGGGAACCTGGTGGATTTCCAGTGTCGTGGAATTATGGTGGGAGCCGCTGTTAGGCAGAATCGCAGGATGTCTTTTTTCTGAGATTTGATTGATAAAGGCAGGATAGAGAGCAGTGCAGTCTCCAGGCTGCCCACTGTTCCGCTCCCAGTTATCAGTTTATAATATGAGAATACCTTCTCCCATAATAGCTTTATCTTGTTGCACTCCCACCATACGTGGAGCATTGTGCCCCAGAGGGTGATTATCTCGAGGGCTTCCGGCTTCTCAAGCAGGAGCCGAGACGCGCTGAACAGGGGCAGCCGCCACCATCTTGGATCCTGTCCTCGCGGCGGGAGAGAATGCGTGTGACAGTCGTTGGTCGGGTTTTCTGAGTATCTGCGCAGGTCTGCGCCGTGTCCTTCTTTCGCTTAGCTGGCATTGGTGTGTGTTGGCCCAATTTGAGATGTTCGGCATGCCCCAAAGCTGGCCCAGGGCCGGGAGCACCTGAAGGTGCGTCTTCACTCCTCCATAGCCAGGCCCACCAGCTTGCATTTATTTATGAAAAAAATGGAAATATGGCGAAAATTTTTAAAATTTTGCAATTTTCAAACTTTTAATTTTCATGCCCTTCAGGCTATGTGCACACGTTGCGGTTTTGCCGCGGTTTTTCGCGGCGGAAACGCCGCGAAACTGCGGCAAAACCGCTTACACAATACAACTCATTATGACCTATGAGATTCCGCAATGCTGTGCACATGCTGCGGGTTTTTCCGCGGCGGAATCGCATCGCGGGAGAATCCGCAGCATGCTCATTCTTTTTTGCGGAACCGTGGTGATTCCGCCGCCATAGGAATGCATTGAACCAATTACTTTCCGCATGTGGCTGTGCCCACCATGCGCAAAGTAAGCGGTTCATGTGCGGATGGTACCCAGGTTCTGGAGGAGAGGAGACTCTGCCCTGGTACCATATCCATGTAAAAACAATAATTAAAATAAAAAATAATGATATTCTCACCTTCCGGCGGCCCCCGCAGCTTTCCTGCCTCTCAGCGACGCTCCCGCCAATCGCGTTCCCAGTGATGCATTGCGAGATCACCCAGATGACGTAGCGGTCTCGCGTGATGCTACGTCATCGGGATGATTGTCGCAAAGGACTCTTGGGAACGGAACTTGCCGGGAGCGTCGCTGAGAGGCGGGAAAGCTGCGGGGGCCGCCGGAAGGTGAGAATATCATTATTTATTATTTTTTTTATTATTTTTACATTAGATCTTTTTACTATTGATGCGACATAGGCGGCATCAATAGTAAAAAGTTGGTCACGAGTCAAACACTATGTGACTCGTGTGACCAACCTGTCAGATCGCTTGTAAAACGCTAGTTTTTAGCAGGAATACGCATACCTATAATATGCGGATTTCCCGCGGCAGGGAGGTGCGGAATTGCCGCGGAAATTTCCATGGCAATTCCGCAACGTGTGCACATAGCCTAAATCACAGAGATATGTGACACAAAATAGTTCAGAAATAACTTTCCCACATGTCTATTTACATCAGCACAATCCTGGAAACATCATTCTTTTTTGTTAGGAAATTATAAGGGTTAAAAGTTGACCAGCGATTTCTCATTTTTACAACAAAATTTACAAAACCATTTTTTTGAGGGACCACCTCACATTTGAAGTGACTTTGAGGGGTCTATGTGGCAGAAAATACCCAAAAGTGACACCATTCTAAAAACTGCACCCCTCAACGTGCTCAAAACCACATTCAAGAAGTCAATTAACCCTTTACGTGCTTCACAGGAACTGAAGCAATGTAGAAGGAATTTATGGGGCAGGAATGGACCAGCTCATCTACTTAAAATCACCTGTGGCTATTGGGAGTGCACATGTCCAAAAGGCTTGATACAAATAGACAAAAAGAAGGATCAGCACATCTAAGCTAGTGTGAATAGGCGCCAACCAAAGAAAGCATAGGAGTCAAAAAGAGTAAGGTTTGCACTATAACTTACCAAGAATGATTACTCTACAGCATAGCAACTGCATTGCTGCCATAGAAAATAGGAGAAAAAGGTGATTTTAAGCAGATTAGCTGGTCCATTCCTGCCCCATAAATTGAAGGCTTTTTTGCCCAAGAGAGGTGACTTACAGGACAGGGACCCAATTTACGAAGGACACCTTGACATGGTAATTAGGCATACATATATTGGCCAATCTATGCGCTAAGAACCTTCCTTTTTTCATAGGAATTTTTGCAGATACATATTTCATATATACACTATATAGCGCTTTTTTCAATTTTTCTCCCATTTTCTAAGGCAGCAATGCAGTTCCTATGATCTAGAGCAGTGGTTCTCAACCTTTCTAATGCCGTGACCCCGCTATACAGTTCCTCATGTTGCAGTGACCCCCAAACCAAAAAATAATTACAGTCCTCCATACAATATTATGGGCACCACATAGTCCTCCATACAGTATTATGGGCCAAATATAATGCTCCATAAAGAATACTGGTCCCCATATAATGCTCCATACAAAATATGGAGCTCTCCTCTGCACTGTGCTGCGTTCTGCACTGTTATGGCTCAGGAAAGGGCACTGTGGAAAGACTCCCCATTATCATCATCATTGCCTCCCCATCATCATTGCCTCCCCATCATCATTATCATTGGCTAGCCATCATCATCATCATTGTCTGCCCATCATCATTGGCTCCCCATCATCATCATTGCCTGCCCATCATCATTGGCTCCCCATCATCATCACCTCCCCATCATCATCATTGCCTGCCCATCATCATTGGCTCCCCATCATCATCATTGCCTTCCCATCATCATTGGCCCCCATCATCATCGCCTCCCCATCATCATCGGCTCCCCATCATCATGATCATTGCCTGCTCATCATCATTGGCTCCCCATCATCATCGCCTCCCCATCATCATCATCATTGCCTGTCCATCATCATCGCCTCCCCATCATCATCATCTTTGCCTGCCCATCATCATTGGCTCCCCATCATTATCGTTGCCTCCTCACCACCATCACTGCCTCCCCCCATCACCATCACACATACAGCACCACACACAGATAGCACCGCAGCACTCTCTCACATACACACACGCAGGCAGACACACACACACACACTGATACACACAGACACATACACCTCACATCTCACCTGTCCGGCGCCCGCGCTCTCTGCCACAGCCGGCCGCTGAATGATGACGTCATCCAGCGGCGCTGCTGTGACAGGAAGCGCGGGCGCCCTGCAGGCGCCCCCTGGAGCCCGGAGCTACGGAGGCACGGGGAGAGGTAAGTATTGCGCCGCCTGCTCAGGCCGGGTCCCCCCTCTCCCCGCACAGTGGACTCACCGACCCGCCGCTCAGCTCCGGAGGGTCCCGGGCCGCTGCACTGTGATTCCGTGGGAGGAGGAATTGCTGCTGCTGCCACACCGCCCCACACACGTGCTGCCTGGGGCGGACCGCCCCACACACGTGCTGCCTGGGGCGGACCGCCGCCCGCCCACGCTACGCCCGCGCCCTACACCCGCCTACGCTACGCCCCTGCTACGCCACTGGCTAAAGCCATCGGAAATATGTATTTTCCGATGGCTTTAAGCCAGTGGTCCCCAACCTTTTTTGCACCAGGGACCGGCTTCAAGAAAGACCATTCTTCCAGGGCCCGGCAGGGCGGGGATGGAGGTGTGGCAGGGGTTGGGCTTTGGTCATAAAGGGGCGGGGCTATGGACGGGGTTGTAGTTTAGTAGTAGTGCATACTCATCATTTAATTATAACATTTATAATGTGAATGTGACTCCCTTGTATACAAGGCTCCGCTCCCACCCTTGTTTATATGGCTCCACTCCCAGCCTTGTATAAATAGAACCCAAGTGCAAAGGAAAAGGGGGAAGAACAACACCACAAGACAGGTAAAGTATACAATGTGAAAGTTTTATTAATACAATGACAATTATAAAAACATAGTACAAACATAAAAATAACAGCAATAAAAAGGAGGCTGAACACCACCTAATAATAGCCAATACCCAGTTTATCAATATATATAATCAGGTAAGTATATAAATTGAATATAGATTATGCGATAATAATTAGCCAATGGCCTACTATAAACAATATAAAAGTGAGTGTAAACAGAAAAACCAGTGCTTGTAATAAATATACACTGCTGTGCTCAATAAATAAAAAACCTAAATCACTAATGTATACGTGCACACACCCAAAAAAAAAAAAAAAAATAATAATAATTATTTAATGTGTACAAACAGTAACAAAACAATATACTCGAATGAATAAACAGAAAAAAATATATATATGCCCACAAAATTGTGCTTAATCAAACGAAAACAATCGCTTCTGAGGTAAAATGAGCAACAACTATATGCACCTAATAAGCGCTAAATCAGCGCAAGCCACAATGTGATATAGTGGAAATAAAAAAATTACCAACTCAGTGAAGCCATATACACCTAATAAGCGCTAGATCAGCGCAAGCCACAATGTGGTATGGTGGAAATAAAAGGATTACCGACCCAGTGAAGCCATATGGATAACAATAAAATACTAATACCTGAAAAGAACCGGGGAGCAAATAAAGCGGTGGTGTCAGTGCCTCCTAGAACGCGCCCCGACGCGCGTTTCGGAAAACCTTCCTTCGTCAGGGGATGCAAGACAGTGAAATCGCGGACTTTAAATAGGCCAAAAAAACATGTGTGTAATCAAATAACGCATGCGCATACAGACGGTCCATGGTCGCTCAGAAAAGACGTCACAAACCACGTGGGACCCCGGTCACATGACCGCAACGTCAAATGCCATATGCACATACCGTAGTTGCACTGGAACAACGTAATCAGGTCACATGACCGCAACGTTATTATGTGTGAATAGTCACAACAAACCCATATATTCAGATCTGTACCGATAATAGGGATATGTGTTATGTTTCGGTAGCTGAGGAGTGCAGGTAAAAAAGGCAATACACCAGAGCAGTTGGAATCTATGGGATTGCAGTACCCTGACTAACCACCACAACTAGAGGCAGCCGTGGAGCGTTCCTACGTTGGTCCTAGACGCCTCGTCACAGCCTGAGAAACTAACTACACCTAAAGATAGAAATAGGAAAGCTATCTGCCCCGGAGCAGAACCCCAAAGATAATAGAAAGCCCCCAAACATGTAATGGCGGTTAGACAAGAGGAAATACTGACACAGAAAGAAAATAGAATGAGCAAACGCTGGGGCCCAAACTATCTAAATAGAAAAGGACAGGAAGGGTACTTACTGCAATCTCAGAAAACCCTGAAAAACACCAACTCTACTAATTTCAAAATCACCTGAGATCACACGACCTCTACCACCTAAATTAGTTCTCTGGTGTAACAAAATCAAAACAGCAGCCACTGAAAAAACTGGAAAAAGCAAAAGAACAAAACTCAGTGGCTGAACTAAACTGAGAAGGCAGAAGCCCCCGGAGGGGACCCAGAAGGCCCCCAAAGAAGTGCAGGACAAAATGCAAAAATATAGCAACAACACAAAAGAAGAAAAATTCTTATCTGGTAGCAGGAGATGCAGACACGACACAGCAGGCTACAAGGGAAACTGGAATGAAGGATTCAGACCAGAACAATTGATCACCGGCAACCCTGATGGGAAAATGACTCCCTTATATAAGACCAGTCAGTAACACCTGATTCCCAGTCCTCACAATCTTCACTAGTACCGCTTGTAACCACCAGAGGGAGCCTCTGCTCAGAACTCATCTCAAACCCATTCACAACAGTACCCCCCCCTTGAGGAGGGGTCACCGAACCCTCATTTGAGCAACCAGGTCGGTCAGGATGAGTTCTATGATACGCACGGATAAGTCTCCTAGCATGGATGTCCGAAGCAAACACCCAAGAATTGTCTTCCTGACCATAACCTCTCCATTTAACCAAATACTGGAGTCTTCGTCTAGAAAAACGAGAATCCAATATTTTCTCAACCACATACTCCAGATTGCCCTCAACCAAAACAGGGTCAGGAGGCACAGTAGCAGGAACCACTGGCTCAACAAACCTCTTCAACAAGGACTTGTGGAACACGTTATGGATCTTAAATGTCCCTGGAAGAAGCAAACGAAAAGAAACAGGATTAATAATCTCCATGATCTTATAAGGTCCAATGAACCTAGGCTTAAATTTAGGAGATGCTACTCTCATAGGAATATTCTTTGAGGACAACCAGACCAAGTCCCCCACTTTAAACCGAGGACCATCAGTCCTATGCCGGTTAGCAAACCGCTGGGCCTTCTCCTGAGAGAGGGACAACCTCTCCACTACCTGGTCCCAAATCTGTTGCATACGCTCAACAACAGAGTCAACACCTGGACAGACAGAAGCTTCCGTCTGTCCTGAAGAAAATCGAGGGTGAAAACCAGAATTACAGAAAAACGGAGACATCAAAGTGGCAGAGCTAGCCCTATTATTAAGAGCAAACTCAGCCAAAGGCAAAAAAGAGACCCAGTTATCCTGATCAGCAGACACAAAGCATCTTAGATAAGTCTCTAATGTCTGGTTTGTTCTCTCAGTTTGACCATTGGTCTGAGGATGAAATGCCGAGGAGAAAGACAATTGAACACCCAGTTTAGAACAAAAAGTCCTCCAAAATCTGGAAACAAACTGGACTCCTCTGTCAGACACAATGTTCTCAGGAATGCCGTGTAAACGAACCACGTGCTGAAGAAACAACGGCACCAATTCAGAGGAGGAAGGCAACTTAGGTAATGGCACAAGATGTATCATTTTGAAAAACCTATCACAAATTACCCAGATGGTGGTCATTCTCTGAGAAACAGGAAGATCGGAAATGAAATCCATAGAGATATGGGTCCATGGTCTCTTGGGCACAGGCAATGGCATCAACAAACCACTAGAGCGAGAGCAAGGCTTGGAGCGAGAGCAAGTCCCGCAGGACTGCACAAATTCCCTGACATCGCGAGACAAGGTAGGCCACCAAAAGGACCGACTAACCAAGTCTCTGGTACCAAAAATTCCGGGATGCCCAGCCAATGCGGAACAATGAATCTCAGACATCACACTCTTTTTCCATTGGTCCGGGACAAACAATTTTCCAACAGGGCAGCGCTCGGGCCTATCCTCCTGACACCCCTCCAGAGAAAGTCTCAAATTGGGCGAGATGGCGGAAAGAACTACACCCTCTTTCAAAATAACAGAAGGATCAGATAACTCAGGAGAGTCCGCAAGGAAACTCCTCGAGAGGGCATCCGCCTTAACATTCTTAGTGCCAGGAAGAAAGGAAACCACAAAATTAAAACGTGTGAAAAACAAGGCCCACCTGGCCTGTCTAGGATTGAGTCGCTTGGCAGATTCCAGATAGACCAGATTCTTATGGTCCGTAAGGACCACCACCTGATGTTTGGCTCCCTCCAGCCAATGTCTCCACTCTTCAAAAGCCCACTTCATGGCCAATAACTCCCGATTACCCACGTCATAATTACGTTCAGTAGGAGAAAATTTTCGAGAGAAAAAGGCACAAGGGTTACTTTTAGAGGTCTCTGGATCTTTTTGGGACAAAACGGCACCTGCCCCAATTTCAGAGGCATCAACCTCCACCTGAAATGGCAGAGAAACATCAGGCTGCCGTAGAACAGGAGCAGAAGTGAATCTCTGCTTAAGTTCCTGAAATGCAGAGACTGCCTCAGGAGGCCAATTCACCACATCAGAACCCTTTCTGGTCAAATCAGTTAATGGTTTAACAATAACCGAGAAATTACCAATAAATTTACGATAAAAATTGGCAAAACCCAAAAATCTCTGAAGAGCCTTTAATGAAGTAGGTTGGACCCAATCACAGATGGCCTGAACCTTGACCGGGTCCATTTCAATAACAGATGGGGACAAAATGAATCCCAGAAATGAGATCTTCTGTACGCCAAAAAGACACTTTGATCCCTTCACATACAGAGCATTCTCTCTCAAAATCTGGAACACAGTCCGAACATGTTTCACATGAGAGTCCCAGTCATTAGAAAAAATCAAGATATCATCCAAATAAACAATCAGAAATTTGTCCAAAAATCCCTAAAATGTCTTTCATAAAGGGACTGGAAGACGGGAAGGGGATTAGGAGCCAAAGGGCACACATACCAAAAAACCCCTTTAGGGGGTTTTTCCTCTTCCATTTATTCCCCGTGCTTTTTTCAAAATTAACGCCCCCCCTTTAGGTCAGCTTGGTAAACCAATACTTTTTCACCCGGAAAAAAGGCAAAATCAAGGGAACTATTTATATTTCACAGTAAAAATGGTTTAAAACATAATCAAACAGGGGCCTTTAAGAACCACTTTTTGCCCCCAAAAAAAAAAAACCATCAAGGTTTTAAAAGGAGGTTGTATACCCTTTTTCCAAAGATTCCTTTTTAAAGCCGCTTTTCGTCAGTTTAGGTCGACAATTAAAAAAGGGACCTTTAGGGGTTTTACTACCCCACTAATTCAATAGCGCATCATAGCTCCTAGGGGAGGAAGGGGTGCAATTTTCTTTGCAAAAAACATCAAAAAACAAACAAAAAGTCAGGGCACCTCACCCGGGGGGGGCAGAAAAAAAGTGTTGGTTTTAAAACTTGGGGCCCAACGGCAA
>JARQOD010000002.1:2408041-2504794 GCA_033576555.1 Oophaga sylvatica
AGAATGGCGGGCGTACCCGAGGTGGTCAGCGGGGCAGAGGATGGCAGCCGTACCCGAGGTGGTCAGCGATGCAGAGGATGGCGAGCATACCCGAGGTGGTTAGCGGGCAGAGAATGGCAGGCGTACCCGAGGTGGTTAGCAGGGCAGAGAATGGTGGGCATACCCGAGGTGGTCAGCGGGGTAGAGGATGGCGGGCATACCCGAGGTGGTCAGCGGGGCAGAGGATGGCGAGCGTACCCGAGGTGGTCAGCGGGGCAGAGGATGGCAGGCGTACCCCCGAGGTGGTTAGCAGGGCAGAGAATGGCGGGCATACCCGAGGTGGTCAGCAGGGCAGAGGATGGCGGGCATACCCGAGGTGGTCAGCGGGGCAGAGGATGGCAAGCGTACCCGAGGTGGTCAGCGGGGCAGAGGATGGCAAGGGTACCCGAGGTGGTCAGCGGGGCAGAGGATGGCAAGGGTACCCGAGGTGGTCAGCGGGGCAGAGGATGGCAGGCGTCCCCGAGTGGTCAGCGGGGCAGACAATGGCAGGCGTACCCGAGGTGGTCAGCAGGGCAGACAAGTACGATGGATGCGGTATCCGTCACTTGTCTGTACCAGTGTACTATGCTCCATGTGGGGGTTAAATGGGGACTTGTACAGCGCACACCAGGGAGGTCACACCAAACGTTGCGTGTGCCTGCGTCCACCGCCCGGCAGTAGCGCTTGTGTGCGGTGCATCGGCTACAATGTGGATATATTGCATCTCGTGTACCGAGGGAGAGGCCATTATGCCTTCTATATACCATGGAAAGCTCCGATTACACGGGAATAAGTGGAGCAGAGCTGGAAACCTGGAGTTACGTGGCTCAGCGCGGTGCATGGGAGAGATGTGACCTGAGGCTGAAATGGTGGAAAGGGAAAAAGGAGAAAAAGCGGGAAAGGAAGGGGGGGGATGAGCTGTGAGAGGAGAAACAGTGCAGTCGGATGGTTATGGATGGGTCCAGGGAGATGGATCAGAGATAAGGGTTGCTGTAGGTAGTCAGTATAGGCGACTAATGGAAAACAAATGGTGCTAACAACGAGGTACACAACATGAAATGGTGCTAATAACGAGGTAGACAACATGAAATGGTGCCAATAATGAGGTATACAACATGAAATGGTGCTAATAACGAGGTATACAGCATGAAATGGTGCTAATAACAAGGTATACAGCATGAAATGGTGCTAATAATGAGGTATACAGCATGAAATGCTGCCAATAGCAAGGTATACAGCATGAAATGGTGTCAATAACGAGGTATACAACAGGAAATGGTGCCAATAACGAGGTATACAGCAGGAAATGGTGCCAATAACGAGGTTTACAGCAGGAAATGGTGCCAATAACGAGGTATACAGCAGGAAATGGTGCTAATAACGAGGTACACAACATGAAATGGTTATAAAGAGAATGCCATGTAGCAGAATTCAGGGAATTCCATGTCCTGGAAGAGAACAGGATTGAGGTTAATGGACGTATTAATGAGCATTGCTGTTCCAAGTGCCGGATCGCCCCTTACAATCAGGTCTGTAGTCACTGACCCTATAGGAGGCATCAGCCACAGGATGGACAGAAGGTCAGATTCTCTGCTAAGACCTTTTGGGGACACGGTCTGTAGTTCGTGGATCCAAAAAGCTCCTCGTTTCTTGAGGATACTGATGCGGTCACCTCCACGTCTCGGGATTGGAAATGTTTTGTCCGGCTGTATGGAAATGGTGCGGTAGAGGAAGACGCAGGTTCTTGCACCTAATAGTAGACTTATGTTTACTAATCCTATCCTTAATGGCCTGAGAAGTTTCACCGATGTATAAAAGTCCTCAGGGGCACTTCATGTATCACGTAATTGGTGTCACACGTGGTGTCATCTTTAGTCATATGTTTTTTGCCAGAATATGGGTGCTGAAAGTAATTGCCTTTAAGTACACGAGGGTAAGTAGCTGTTTTGGATTTCAGGAGGACTCTGTTTAGGGCCCCTATGGGTGGTGCCCACATCTGCCCTTATGAGAGCATCCCGTATGTGATTAGCACGTCTATAACAAGGTAATAAAGGGTTTCTAAACTCGGGATTATCCGGGTGGGCTGTACTTAGAAGGCCCCAATGTTTTCGGATTGTTTTGTGTAAAATGTGTGCACAGGAATGGTAAGTACGGACAGACGGGACGCATTTATCCACTGGTCAGTGTGGTCTCGCTGGTGGATTCAGTGAGTATCGTGGCAGGATATCCACGTTCAGGAAAATTTAAGTGCATTTGTTCACGTCTTGATTTGCAACTCGGGGAGGGGGGTCTGAGATGATCCTGTTAACCCTCTTAAACTGGGATTTCTGTTGTGAATGGACTTGAAATGAGTTCTGAGCAGAGGCTCCCTCTGGTGGTTACAAACGGTACTGGACTGTCCAGTGAGGATTGGGAATCAGGTGTTACTGACTGGTCTTATATAAGGGAGTCACCTTCCCATCAGGGTTGCCGGTGATCAATTGTTCTGGTCTCAATCCTTGATTCCTGTTTCCTTTGTAGCCTGCTGTGTCGTGTCTGCATCTCCTGCTAACAGATAAGACATTTTCTTCTTTTTGCTTTTGTGCTTGATTTTTGCATTTTGTCCTGCACTTCTGTGGGGGCCTTCAGGGTCCCCTCCGGGGGCTTTTGCCCTCTCAGTTTTGTTCAGCCACTGATGTTTGTACATTTGCTTTTTCCAGTTTTTTCAGTGACTGCTGTTTTGATTTTGTTACACCAGAGAACTAATTTAGGTGGTAGAGGTCGTGTGATCTCAGGTGTTTTTGAAATTAGTAAAGTTGGTGCTTTTCAGGGTTTTTTGGGATTGCAGTAAGTGCCCTTCCTATCCTTTTCTATTTAGTTAGTTTGGGCCCCAACGTTTGCTCATACTATTTTCTGTCTGTGTCAGTATTTCCTCTTGTCTAACCGCCATTACATGTTTGGGGGCTTTCTATGTTCTTTGGGGATCTGCTCCGGGGCAGATAGCTTTCCTCTTTCTATCTTTAGGTATAGTTAGTTTCTCAGGCTGTGACGAGGCGTCTAGGACCAACGTAGGAACGCTCCACGGCTGCCTCTAGTTGTGGTGGTTAGTCAGGGTACTGCAATCTCATAGATTCCAACTGCTCTGGTGTATTTCCCTTTTTACCTGCACTCCTCAGCTACCAAATCATAACAGTATCACCGGCCTAAACTGAAAATTATATGGTACTCACAGAAGGGAAAAATATTGTGAAAGAAAAAAAAAAAAGGTTGTCAGATATTTTTTCTGTTTGTTGCATTTTTTTTTTTTTTTTCCCTCTGTATCTCTGGGTGCTGGGGAGGATTTTTTTTTCTCTCAATGGAGTTTGCACAGTTGTCTGGCCGTGTGGATCAGCTTGCCACTGAGGTTCAGAGTATTGCTACCTATCTTGCTAGGTTGCCTGTTGTGGAACCTAGGATTCCCATGCCAGATTTGTTTTTGGGGGATCGAGCCAAGTTTCTGAATTTCAAAAATAATTGTAAATTGTTTTTTGCCTTAAAATTTAAGTCCTCAGGGAACGCAGCGCAGCAGGTTCAAATTGTCATCTCTCTCCTGCGCGGCGATACTCAGGATTGGGCTTTTTCCCTGACACCTGGGGATCCTGTTTTGAGTGATGTTGATGCATTTTTTTAGGCCTTGGGGTTATTGTACGATGAGCCTAATGTCACTGATCAAGCTGAAAAAGCCTTGTTGGCATTAAATCAGGGGCTTGATGACGCTGAGTTATACTGTCAGAGATTCCGTAGGTGGGCAGTCCTGACCAAATGGAATGACGACGCTTTGGCAGCCCTTTTTCGGAAGGGTCTGTCAGATAATGTAAAGGATGTTATGGTGGGATTCCCTGTCCCCTCTGTTCTCAATGATTCTATGTCATTAGCGATTCAAATTGATAGACGTTTGCGTGAGCGGAGAATTGTGCGTGGAATAGTGTTGCCTTGTGAACCTGCTTCTGAACCCATGCAGTGTGATAGAGTGGTTTCTGGGGCACAGCGTCATGAGTTTCGAAAGCGCAATGGGTTATGTTTCTACTGTGGTGACGCCTCTCATGCTATTTCAGTCTGCCCTAAGCGGGGAAGACGTTTTGCACGCTCAGTTGTCTTGGGTAGTGTTCAGACTAAGTTTTTATTAACTGTTACTCTGATATGCTCTCTGTCCTCATTTTCTGCTCAGGCTTTCGTTGATTCGGGAGCAGCTATTAACCTGATGGATTTTGATTTCGCTAAACGTTGTGGGTTTCCCTTGATACCCCTACAGAAGTCTATTCCCCTACTGGGGATCGATTCTACCCCTTTGGCTGAGAATAAACCTCAGTTCTCTACTCGGGTGATAATGAGGGTTGAACCTGATCATCAGGAGAGCTGCAAATTTTTGGTTCTGTATAATCTGCATGACATTATCGTGCTGGGTTTCCCTTGGTTACAGTCTCATAATCCTGTTTTGGATTGGAAATCTGTGTCTGTAACCAGTTGGGGCTGCCAATGTGTTAATACCAACACTCCTGTTTTTTCTGCCTCCCCCCAGGCTCAGGATGTTCCTGACTTTTTGATTGATTTTTCTGATGTGTTTAGCGAAAGTAAATCTGCATCCTTACCTCCCCATAGGAGCTATGACTGCGCTATTGAATTAGTGCCTGGTAGTAAATTCCCTAAAGGTCGCCTTTTTAACTTGTCTGTACCTGAACATGATGCTATGCGGTCTTATATCAAGGAGTCTTTGGAGAAAGGTCATATCAGACCATCCTCTTCACCCTTAGGTGCCGGTTTTTTCTTTGTGGCCAAAAAGGATGGTTCATTAAGGCCGTGTATTGATTATCGTCTTTTGAACAATATTACTGTGAAATATCAATACCCGTTACCCTTGATTTCTGACCTGTTTTCCAGGGTGAAAAACGCTACTTGGTTTACCAAGCTTGACCTCAGGGGGGCATATAACCTTATTCGCATTAAGCACGGGGATGAATGGAAGACGGCATTTAACACCCCTGAGGGGCATTTTGAGTACCTTGTGATGCCCTTTGGTCTCACTAATGCTCCTTCCAGTCCTTCATGAATGACATTTTCAGGGATTTTGTGGATAAATTTCTGATTGTTTATTTGGATGATATCTTGATTTTTTCCAATGACTGGGACTCTCATGTGAAACATGTTCGAACTGTATTCCAGATTTTGAGAGAGAATGCTCTGTATGTGAAGGGATCAAAGTGTCTTTTTGGCGTACAGAGGATCTCATTTTTGGGATTTATTTTGTCCCCATCTGTTATTGAAATGGACCCGGTCAAGGTTCAGGCCATCTGTGATTGGGTCCAACCTACTTCATTAAAGGCTCTTCAAAGATTTTTGGGTTTTGCCAATTTTTATCGTAAATTTATTGGTAATTTCTCGGTTATTGTTAAACCATTGACTGATTTGACCAAAAAGGGTTCTGATGTGGTGAATTGGCCTCCTGAGGCAGTCTCTGCATTTCAGGAACTTAAGCAGAGATTCACTTCTGCTCCTGTTCTACGGCAGCCTGATGTTTCTCTGCCATTTCAGGTGGAGGTTAATGCCTCTGAAATTGGGGCAGGTGCCGTTTTGTCCCAAAGAGATCCAGAGACCTCTAAAAGTAACCCTTGTGCCTTTTTCTCTCGAAAATTTTCTCCTACTGAACGTAATTATGACGTGGGTAATCGGGAGTTATTGGCCATGAAGTGGGCTTTTGAAGAGTGGAGACATTGGCTGGAGGGAGCCAAGCATCAGGTGGTGGTCCTTACTGACCATAAGAATCTGGTTTATCTGGAATCTGCCAAGCGACTTAATCCTAGACAGGCCAGGTGGGCCTTGTTTTTCACACGTTTTAATTTTGTGGTTTCCTTTCTTCCTGGCACTAAGAATGTTAAGGCGGATGCCCTTTCAAGGAGTTTCCTTGCGGACTCTCCTGAGTTATCTGATCCTTCTGTTATTTTGAAAGAAGGTGTAGTTCTTTCCGCCATCTCGCCCAATTTGAGACTGGCTCTGGAGGGGTGTCAGGAGGATAGGCCCGAGCGCTGCCCGGTTGGGAAATTGTTTGTCCCGGACCACTGGAAAAAGAGTGTGATGTCTGAGATTCATTGTTCCGCGTTGGCTGGTCATCCCGGAATTTTTGGTACCAGAGACTTGGTTAGTCGGTCCTTTTGGTGGCCTACCTTGTCTCGTGATGTCAGGGAATTTGTGCAGTCCTGCGGGACTTGCTCTCGCTCCAAGCCTTGCTCTCGCTCTAGTGGTTTGTTGATGCCATTGCCTGTGCCCAAGAGACCATGGACCCATATCTCTATGGATTTCATTTCCGACCTCCCTGTTTCTCAGAGAATGACCGTCATCTGGGTGATTTGTGATAGGTTTTCCAAGATGATACATCTTGTGCCATTACCTAAGTTGCCTTCCTCCTCTGAATTGGTACCTTTGTTCCTTCAGCACGTGTTTCGTTTACACGGCATTCCTGAGAACATTGTGTCTGACAGAGGAGTCCAGTTTGTTTCCAGATTTTGGAGGACCTTTTGTTCTAAACTTGGTGTTCAATTGTCTTTCTCCTCGGCGTTTCATCCTCAGACCAATGGTCAAACTGAGAGAACAAATCAGATATTGGAGACTTATCTAAGATGCTTTGTGTCTGCTGATCAGAATGACTGGGTCTCTTTTTTTGCCTTTGGCCGAGTTTGCTCTTAATAATAGGGCTAGCTCTGCCACTTTGATGTCTCCATTTTTCTGTAATTCTGGGTTTCACCCTCGATTTTCTTCAGGACAGACGGAGGCTTCTGTCTGTCCAGGTGTTGACTCTGTTGTGGAGCGTATGCAACAGATTTGGGACCAGGTAGTGCAGAGGTTGTCCCTCTCTCAGGAGAAGGCCCAGCGGTTTACTAACCGGCATAGGACGGATGGTCCCCGGTTTAAAGTGGGGGACTTGGTCTGGTTGTCCTCAAAAAATATTCCTATGAGAGTGGCATCTCCTAAATTTAAGCCTAGGTTCATTGGACCTTATAAGATCATGGAGATTCTTAATCCTGTTTCTTTTCGTTTGCTTCTTCCAGGAACATTTAAGATCCATAATGTGTTCCACAAGTCCTTGTTGAAGAGGTTTGTTGAGCCAGTGGTTCCTACTGCTTTGCCTCCTGACCCTGCTCTGGTTGAGGGCAATTTGGAGTTTGTGGTTGAGAAAATTTTGAATTCTCGTTTTTCTAGACGGAAACTCCAGTATTTGGTTAAGTGGAGAGGTTATGGTCAGGAAGACAATTCTTGGGTGTTTGCTTCTGACATCCATGCTAGGAGACTCATCCGTGCGTATCATAGAACTCATCCTGACCGACCTGGTTGCTCAAGTGAGGGTTCGGTGACCCCCCCTCAAGGGGGGGGTACTGTTGTGAATGGACTTGAAATGAGTTCTGAGCAGAGGCTCTCTCTGGTGGTTACAAACGGTACTGGACTGTCCAGTGAAGATTGTGAGGATTGGGAATCAGGTGTTACTGACTGGTCTTATATAAGGGAGTCACCTTCCCATCAGGGTTGCCGGTGATCAATTGTTCTGGTCTCAATCCTTGATTCCTGTTTCCTTTGTAGCCTGCTGTGTCGTGTCTGCATCTCCTGCTAACGGATAAGACATTTTCTTCTTTTTGCTTTTGTGCTTGATTTTTGCATTTTGTCCTGCACTTCTGTGGGGGCCTTCAGGGTCCCCTCCGGGGGCTTTTGCCCTCTCAGTTTTGTTCAGCCACTGATGTTTGTACATTTGCTTTTTCCAGTTTTTTCAGTGGCTGCTGTTTTGATTTTGTTACACCAGAGAACTAATTTAGGTGGTAGAGGTCGTGTGATCTCAGGTGTTTTTGAAATTAGTAAAGTTGGTGCTTTTCAGGGTTTTTTGGGATTGCAGTAAGTGCCCTTCCTATCCTTTTCTATTTAGTTAGTTTGGGCCCCAACGTTTGCTCATACTATTTTCTGTCTGTGTCAGTATTTCATCTTGTCTAACCGCCATTACATGTTTGGGGGCTTTCTATGTTCTTTGGGGATCTGCTCTGGGGCAGATAGCTTTCCTCTTTCTATCTTTAGGTATAGTTAGTTTCTCAGGCTGTGACGAGGCATCTAGGACCAACGTAGGAACGCTCCACGGCTGCCTCTAGTTGTGGTGGTTAGTCAGGGTACTGCAATCTCATAGATTCCAACTGCTCTGGTGTATTTCCCTTTTTACCTGCACTCCTCAGCTACCAAATCATAACAGATTTCAGAATGGACTTCTAGAGGATAAAGGCTAGTAAAATGGAGGAGACTGTTACGATCTGTCGGTTTGGTGTATGACTCCATACTCAATATACCAAACATATCCTTCAAGACCATAGTGTAAAGAAATCTGACTGCTGTGTACTGTTAGTGATGGTGAAGGAGAGACGGCCATGCAGTGTTGAGCTTATGAAAGAATGTGTTAAGGGTCTTTGGAGCGCCCGTCCAGACGCAGAAAACGTCATCAATGTACCTTTTCCATATGAGGCTATATGTCTGAAGAAGGGGGTCTGTGTAAATCGCCTCGTCTTCAAAGGCCGTCATGAAACTATTAGCGTAAGGGGGCGTCATGTTAGAACCCATAGCGGTACCGTTTACTTGGCACCTCGTCTTCAAAGGCCGTCATGAAACTATTAGTGTAAGGGGGCGCCGTGTTAGAACCCATAGTGGTCCCCTTGACTTGGAGATAAAAATGAAGTCGTTTTTGGTGAGAACTACTTTGAGTAATTGCATGAGAAAGTCTATTATTTTGATATGTACAGTCATGGCCTAAAGTTTTGAGAATGACACAAATATTATATTTTCACATGATCTGCTGCCCTCTGGTTTTTATGTGTGTTTGACAGATGTTTTTATCACAGACAGAAATATAATAATTGCAAACATATGAGTAGCAAAAGATTATATTGACAGTTAGAATGAGTTAATGCAGCAAGTCAATATTTGCAGTGTTGACCCTTCTTCTTCAGGACCTCTGCAATTCTCCCTGGCATGCTCTCAATCAACTTCTGGACCAAATCCTGACTGATAGCAGTCCATTCTTGCACAATCAATGCTTTCATTTTGTCAGAATTTTTAGGTTTTTGTTTGCCCACCCGTCTCTTGATGATTGACCACAAGTTCTCAATGGGATTAAGATCTGGGGAGTTTCCAGGCCATGGACCCAAAATCTCTGTTTTGTTCCCTGAGCCATTTAGTTATCACCTTTGCTTTATGGCAAGGTGCTCCATCATGCTGGAAAAGGCATTGTTGATCGCCAAACTGCTCTTGGAGGGTTGGGAGAAGTTGCTCTTGGAGGACATTCTGGTACCATTCTTTATTCATGGCTGTGTTTTTAGGCAAGACTGTGAGAGAGCCGATTCCCTTGGCTGAGAAGCAACCCCACACATGAATGGTTTCAGGATGCTTAACAGTTGGCATGAGACAAGACTGGTGGTAGCGCTCACCTTGTCTTCTCCGAATGAGGCGTTTTCCTGATGTCCCAAACAATCAAAAGGGGATTCATCAGAGAAAATAACTTTACCCCAGTCCTCAGCAGTCCCACTGCCTGTACCTTTTGCAGAATATCAGTCTGTCCGTGATGTTTTTTTCTGGAGAGAAGTGGCTTCTTTGCTGCCCTCCTTGAGACCAGGCCTTGCTCCAAGAGTCTCCGCCTCACACTGCGTGCAGATGCACTCACACCTGCCTGCTGCCATTCCTGAGCAAGCTCTTAACTGCTGGTAGCCCGATCCCGCAGCTGAAACACTTTTAAGAGATGGTCCTGGCGCTTGCTGGTCTTTCTTGGGCGCCCTGAAGCCTTTTTGGCAACAATGGAACCTCTCTCCTTGAAGTTCTTGATGATGCGGTAGATTGTTGACTGAGGTGCAATCTTTCTAGCTGCGATACTCTTCCCTGTTAGGCCATTTTTGTGCATTGCAATGATGACTGCACGTGTTTCTTTAGAGATAACCATGGTTTTCAGAAGAGAAACAATGATGCCAAGCACCAGCCTCCTTTTAAAGTGTCCAGTGGTGTCATTCTTACTTAATCATGACAGATTGATCTCCAGCCATGTCCTCATCAACACCCACACCTGTGTTAATGGAGCAATCACTGAAAAGAGGTTAGCTGGTCCTTTTAAGGCAGGGCTGCAATGATGTTGAAATGTGTTTTGGGGGATAAAGTTCATTTTCTAGCCAAATATTGACTTTGCAAGTAATTGCTGTTAAGCTGATCACTCTTTATAACATTCTGGAGTATATGCAAATTGCCATTAGAAAAAGTGAAGTAGTAGACTTTGTAAAAATTAATATTTGTGTCATTCTCAAAACTTTTGGCCATGACTGTATGTTGGGCAGAGATAGTAGTCGATGGACACAAGCAATGTCCTTGTCATGTGGGATGGAAGTATACAAATCCTTCATGTCAAAGGAGACCAAGATGGCCCCTTCAGGTAGTGGACCCAGTTCGCCAGTTTTCCGTAAAAAATCTCCTGTGTCTAGGAGAAACGAAGGTGTCTCCCTTGTATGGGGGGTGAGAACCTTTTCTGAAAAAAAAATTGAAAGTGGGGACAAAATTGATTCAATGGAGGCCACAATGGGGCGACCAGGGGACTTTCAAGAATTTTGTGTTCTTTCGGTAGGGTATATAAGACCTGAGTAATGGGGTGTGATTTAACAAGGAAGTCTATAGTTTTGGAGTCTATAACTCCCCGATGGGAGAAGTCGGTGAGAATCCTGTTAATTTGATCCTTAATTGAGTTCATAGGGTCCCTCTAGTTTGAGGTGTACAGTATTGTCGTGGAGTTGGCTGGATGCCTCTCTCATGTACAGTTGTCCCTTCTATTCATTACCACTTTGTCGGCGGGTTTGATGATGTGCTGATCAGTGCGACGTGATCGTAACGCCGGAAAATCAGTGGAGTTTAAATTCGCAGGGAAATGTAGTTTATTATCCTTTATATCCTGTCAGTCTATGGACGAAATCAATGAATGTCTCCAGGGCATGAGAGCCACGTGGAGTTGTAAAAAGTACGTGGCTCAGGCCGTTAAGGATAGGATTAGTAAACATAAGTCTACTATTATGCACAAAAACCTGCGTCTTCCTCTACTGCACCATTTCCATACAGCCGGACATAACACTTCCAATCCCGAGTCGTGGAGGTGACCGTATCAGTATCCTCAAGAAACGAGGAGCCTTTTGGATCCACGAACTACAGACCGTGTCCCCAAAAGGTCTGAGCAGGGAATCCGACCTTCTGTCCATCCTGTGGCTGATGCCTCCTATAGGGTCAGTTACTATACACCTGATTGTAAGGGGCGATCCAGCACTTGGAACAGCAACGCTCATTAATACGTCCATTAACCTCAATCCTGTTCTCTTCCAGGACATGGAATTCCCTGAATTCTGCTACATGGCATTCTCTATAGCACCATTTCATGTTGTGTACCTCGTTATTAGCACTATTTCCTGCTGTATACCTCGTTATTAGCACCATTTCATGTTGTGTACCTCGTTATTAGCACCGTTTCATGTTGTATACCTCGTTATTAGCACCATTTCTTTTCCATTACAGAGTTGCTTATTCTGACTGCCTCCGGCAACCCTCAATTCTGATCCATCTCCCTGGACCCATCCATAACCATCCGACTGCACTATTTCTCCTCTCACGGCTCATCCCCGCTTCCTTTCCTGTTTTTTCTCCTCCTTTTTCCCTTTCCGCCATTTCAGCCTCACACAGGTCACCTCTCTCCCATGCACCGCGCTGAGCCACGTAACTCCACGTTTCCAGCTCTGCTCCACTTATTCCCGTGTAATCTTTCCATTGTCTATAGAAGGCATAATGTCCTCTCCCACGGTACACGAGATGCGATATATCCACATTGTAGCCGGCGCACAAGCGCTGCTGCCGGGCGGTGGACGCAGGTACACGCAACGTCTGGTGTGACATCTCCGGTTTGCGCTGTACATGATTCCTCCTTATATTCCAGCCGGCGGGGGGGCAGTCACATCCCTATAATGGCTCCTCTGCCTACAGCCGGCGGGGGATCAGTCACATCCCTATAATGGCTCCTCTGCCTACAGCCGGCGGGGGGGTCAGTCACATCCCTATAATGGCTCCTCACCTACAGCCGGCGGGGGATCAGTCACATCCCTATAATGGCTCCTCTGCCTACAGCCGGCGGGGGGGTCAGTCACATCTATATAATGGCTCCTCTTCCTACAGCCGGCGGGGGGTCAGTCACATCTGTATAATGGCTCCTCTGCCTACAGCCGGCGGGGGGTCAGTCACATCTGTATAATGGCTCCTCTGCCTACAGCCGGCCGGTGGTCAGTCACATCTGTATAATGGCTCCTCTGCCTACAGCCGGCGGGGGGTCAGTCACATCCCTATAATGGCTCCTCTGCCTACAGCCGGCGGGGGGTCAGTCACATCCCTCTAATGGCTCCTCTGCCTACAGCCGGCGGGGGGTCAGTCACATCTGTATAATGGCTCCTCTGCCTACAGCCAGCGGGGGGTCAGTCACATCTGTATAATGGCTCCTCTGCCTACAGCCAGGCGGGGGTCAGTCACATCTGTATAATGGCTCCTCTGCCTACAGCCGGCGGGGGGTCAGTCACATCCCTATAATGGCTCCTCTGCCTACAGCCGGCCGGTGGTCAGTCACATCCCTATAATGGCTCCTCTGCCTACTGACGACCGGTGGTCAGTCATATCCCTATAATGGCTCTTCTGCCTACAGCCGGCGGAGGGTCAGTCACATCCCTATAATGGCTCCTCTGCCTACAGCCGGCGGGGGGTCAGTCACATCCCTATAATGGCTCCTCTGCCTACAGCCGGGGGGGTCAGTCACATCTGTATAATGGCTCCACTGCCTACAGCCGGCCGGTGGTCAGTCACATCCCTATAATGGCTCCTCTACCTACAGCCGGCGGGGGGTCAGTCACATCCCTATAATGGCTCCTCTGCCTACAGCCGGCGGGGGTCAGTCACATCCCTATAATGGCTCCTCTGCCTACAGCCGGCGGGGGGTCAGTCACATCTGTATAATGGCTCCACTGCCTACAGCCGGCGGGGGATCAGTCACATCCCTATAATGGCTCCTCTGCCTACAGCCGGCGGGGGGTCAGTCACATCCCTATAGTGGCTCCTCTGCCTACAGCCGGCCGGTGGTCAGTCACATCCCTATAATGGCTCCTCTGCCTACAGCCGGCGGGGGGTCAGTCACATCTGTATAATGGCTCCTCTGCCTACAGCCTGGGGGGGTCAGTCACATCCCTATAATGGCTCCTCTGCCTACTGACGACCGGTGGTCAGTCATATCCCTATAATGGCTCCTCTGCCTACAGCCGGCAGGGGGTCAGTCACATCTGTATAATGGCTCCTCTGCCTACAGCCGGCGGGGGGTCAGTCAGATCTGTATAATGGCTCCACTGCGTACAGCCGGCCGGTGGTCAGTCACATCCCTATAATGGCTCCTCTACCTACAGCCGGCGGGGGGTCAGTCACATCCCTATAATGGCTCCTCCGCCTACAGCCGGCGGGGGGGTCAGTCACATCTGTATAATGGCTCCACTGCCTACAGCCGGCCGGTGGTCAGTCACATCCCTATAATGGCTCCTCTACCTACAGCCGGCGGGGGGTCAGTCACATCCCTATAATGGCTCCTCTGCCTACAGCCGGCGGGGGGTCAGTCACATCTGTATAATGGCTCCACTGCCTACAGCCGGTGGGGGATCAGTCACATCCCTATAATGGCTCCTCCGCCTACAGCCGGCGGGGGGTCAGTCACATCCCTATAATGGCTCCTCTGCCTACAGCCGGCGGGGGGTCAGTCACATCCCTATAATGGCTCCTCTGCCTACAGCCGGCGGGGGGGTCAGTCACATCTGTATAATGGCTCCACTGCCTACAGCCGGCCGGTGGTCAGTCACATCCCTATAATGGCTCCTCTACTTACAGCCGGCGGGGCGTCAGTCACATCCCTATAATGGCTCCTCTGCCTACAGCCGGCGGGGGGGTCAGTCACATCTGTATAATGGCTCCACTGCCTACAGCCGGCCGGTGGTCAGTCACATCCCTATAATGGCTCCTCTACCTACAGCCGGCGGGGGGTCAGTCACATCCCTATAATGGCTCCACTGCCTACAGCCGGCCGGTGGTCAGTCACATCCCTATAATGGCTCCTCTACCTACAGCCGGCGGGGGTCAGTCACATCCCTATAATGGCTCCTCTGCCTACAGCCGGTGGGGGGTCAGTCACATCCCTATAATGGCTCCTCTGCCTACAGCCGGCGGGGGGTCAGTCACATCCCTATAATGGCTCCTCTGCCTACAGCCGGTGGGGGATCAGTCACATCCCTATAATGGCTCCTCTGCCTACAGCCGGCGGGGGGGGTCAGTCACATCTGTATAATGGCTCCACTGCCTACAGCCGGCCGGTGGTCAGTCACATCTGTATAATGGCTCCTCTACTTACAGCCGGCGGGGCGTCAGTCACATCCCTATAATGACTCCTCTGCCTACAGCCGGCGGGGGGGTCAGTCACATCCCTATAATGGCTCCACTGCCTACAGCCGGCCGGTGGTCAGTCACATCCCTATAATGGCTCCTCTACCTACAGCCGGCGGGGGTCAGTCACATCCCTATAATGGCTCCTCTGCCTACAGCCGGCGGGGGGGTCAGTCACATCCCTATAATGGCTCCACTGCCTACAGCCGGCCGGTGGTCAGTCACATCCCTATAATGGCTCCTCTACCTACAGCCGGCGGGGGGGTCAGTCACATCCCTATAATGGCTCCTCTGCCTACAGCCGGCGGGGGGGGTCAGTCACATCTGTATAATGGCTCCTCTGCCTACAGCCGGCGGGGGGGTCAGTCACATCTGTATAATGGCTCCTCTGCCTACAGCCGGCGGTGGCTCCTCATCCCCTCACCTTCTTGTCTCACACCATTCCTCTGATATTCTGCTCCAGTGCATGGATCCCTGTGTGTCGGTGACAATGTGACTTCTCATTTTTTCTCCGGATGTCGCATTATAAAGGGACTTGAATGGTTTATATTTCTTTAGGGCATGTTCACACGTTGCAGATTTGGCCCAGGAATTTCCTGAGCGGATTCTGCATCTCTTGCCAGAAAACGCATGTCAAAATCTGCGCCTTTTTTTTTGCGGATTTTCCTGCGTTTTTAGCCCTGTAGATTTCGTTAATGGAGTGGGTGTAAGAACGCAGCGGAACCACAAAAAGAATTGCCATGCTGTGGAAAATAAACCGCTGCGGATTCCGTGCAGAATTTTCCGCAGCATGTGCACAGCTTGGTTAAACACTTGCGGATCTGCAGCAAATTCGCAATGTGTGCACATACCCTTAATCTTTGTGCAGCGGACTGATGAACGGCCATGTTGGACTGAAACGTTTATTCCGGACTGCACAATAAAAGTTTCCAACAAAGATACCGCTAAGTGGAGTGCCGAGCTTGGTGGTGAGCGCTCCTACATCCGTGGCGGCTGAGCGCGATAGTGTGTCCTGGGTGGTCCTATGTCAGTGGCGGCTGAGCGCGATGGTGTGTCCTAGGCGGTTCTATGTCAGTGGCGGCCAAGCCTGGTGGTTGTCCTGGGCGGCAGAGCTTGGTTGTGTGTCCTTGGCAGTCCTACGTCAGTTGTGGCCGAGCTTGGTGGTGTGTCCTGAGCGGATCTATGTCCGTGGCGGCCGAGCGCAGTGGTGTATCCTGGGCGCTCCTACGTCAGTGGCGGCAGAGCTTGGTGGTGTGTCCTGGGCGGTCCTATGTCCGTGGTGGCTGAGCTTGGTGGTGTGTCCTGGGCGGTCCTATGTCCGTGGTGGCTGAGCCCGGTGGTGTGTTCTGGGCGGTCCTACGTCGTTGATGGCAACCATGGTGGTGTGTCCTGGGCGGTCCTACGTACGTGGTGGCTGAGCGCGGTAGTGTGTCCTTGGCAGTTCTATGTCTTTGACGGCCAAGCCCGGTGGTGTGTTCTGGGCGGTCCTACGTCGTTGATGGCGACCACGGTGGTGTGTCCTGGGCTATCCTACGTCCGTGGTGGTTGAGCGCGGTGGTGTGTCCTGGGCAGGATAGGATTCTCCTATAGGGATTGTTGGGGATCAGACCACATGGCTGCCATCTTCAGAAATGGCGCCACTTCTCTACAGGTGGTGTGTGGTATTGCAGCTCTGGCCGGTGAATGGTGCCATGCTTTCTCTTGGGTTGGAGCGACGTTGCAGCTGTGGATACGGCATCTGCCCCATGGAAACATCGCTCCATGCCGCTGATATAGTGACGGGTGACCGCGGTCACATCGCAGCCCGCAGGTACCGTCACAGGTCACAAAGTCCAGCTGGTCTTGGCCTTTTGCAGCTTGCGGGTGTCGGCAGCTATGTGACAGTGTGCACACCTGCCATCAGTGATGGGGGCGGGGGACAGTAAAGATGGGGGGCACAGGAGGGGCGCAGACCACCTCTGCTTGTGATATAAAGACAAGCAGCCATCTTTGCTGATCCGGTGATGCGGGGTGAGCCGCCGCACCGCAGTGATGACCGATATTTTTGTTCGGTCGACATTAAAGGTTTCAATAGACAAAAAAAAAGGACAAACTTGACCGAACCTAAAATCCGCTCTCCGCCCAGTAGTTCCCCGCAGTGCAGGATCGGTCCTGCGTCACCCCGCAAACCTTAAGACCAGAACTGCGGGGGCAGCGGTGAATGTCGGGGGGTGGCAGCGGTGAAAGCCGGGGTGGGTGGCAGCGGTGAATGCGGGTGAGGGGGGTGGCAGCGGTGAATGCCGGGGGGTGGCAGTGGTGAATGCTGGGGGGGTGGCAGCGGTGAATGTCGGGGTGGCAGCGGTGAATGCCGGGGTGGGTGGCAGCGGTGAATGACGGGGGGGTGGCAGCGGTGAATGCCGGGGTGGGTGGCAGCGGTGAATGCCGGGGTGGGTGGCAGCGGTGAATGCCGGGGTGGGTGGCAGCGGTGAATGACGGGGGGGGGTGGCAGCGGTGAATGCGGGGTGGGTGGCAGCGGTGAATGCGGGTGGGTGGCGCGGTAATGCCGGGTGGGTGGCAGCGGTGAATGCCGGGGTGGGTGGCAGCGGTGAATGCCGGGGTGGGTGGCAGCGGTGAATGCCGGGGTGGGTGGCAGCGGTGAATGACGGGTGGGTGGCAGCGGTGAATGCCGGGGTGGGTGGCAGCGGTGAATGACGGGTGGGTGGCAGCGGTGAATGACGGGTGGGTGGCAGCGGTGAATGCCGGGGGGGCAGTGGTGAATGCCGCTGGAGCTGGACCCGCTGTGAGGGGTGACTGCGGATGCTCATCTGTTGTGGACATGCTGGGAGTTGTAGTCCTGCTGTGCTGCAGACACAGGTTCCTTACTTTCAGTATCTGGAAGCGGCAGAGCACTCCCATCATCCAGTGCTGCGCGGCCGAATCTCATTCTGCTGCAAACCTCTGGAGCTGCTGCAGAACCTCTTGTGTGAATGGGCTTTCTATGGGGAGCAGCTGGTAGGAGACGAGTGTCGCCCCATTGATGGCAGTGTCCCAGGTGATGGGTCCGTCCTCGCTCGGCTGTTGGTCACTGACCAATACCGCGCTCCTCTCCAGTCTGTGTGGGGTCCGTCATGTGTGCAGTGACATAAAGCCGCCGTTTCCACTACTAGCGTCCATGTCCGGCCGGGGTCACGGGCCCCAAACCTGATCAGTGGCAGCCGCACTGTGACGAGTCCACAGCCCGAGCTCTGGGATCGGTCATCAGCCGACACCTGATGGAATAAGATCCGGCCGGCCCCCCTCACACAGGCCGCTCCCTGACACACTGTGACGAGAGTTTCAGAAAGTTGGTGACAATCCTTTATATGCCGTTGTGGAGATACGGGGTCGGTGGCTGCTCTCGTCCGCTGGCCTGGCTGCCTGTAGAAAGACTGCATGGACCAGGGCTCATACCACTGAACGCCCGCTCTCTCTCCCCGTGGGCACATACTACACAGACAGCGCAGGGTTAGGGTAGAACAGTGTGGCAATGCGTTATAGAACCACAACACTTTAGGCTATGTGCACACGTTGCGGATTCTGCTGTGGAATTTTCTGCACAGATTTTGCTAAATCCGCAGGTAAAATGACCTGCCTTTTACGTGCTGATTTAGTGCAGATTTTTTACGGATTTACTGCAGTTTTAGTGCAGATTTCCCCTGCGTTTTGAGACCTGCGGATTCCTATAATGGAGCAGGTCTCAAAATGCTGCGGAGCCGCACAATAGAAGTGACATGCTGCAGTTTTAAATCCGCAGCAAATCTGCGCCGAAAAATCCGCAGCATGTGCACTGCGTTTTTTGATTTCCATTGACTAGAATGGTACTGTACATCACTTGCAGTTCTGCTGCGGATCCGCAGGGCAAAATCCGCCGCGGATCCGCAGCAGAATCCGCCACGTGTGCACATACCCTTATAGCAAACAGAACATTCCCAGCAATTACCCCCAAGATGGTGACATTACAGGCCCCAACCCGTCCGCTGACTCATCCGGATAACGGTAGATGTTACATCACAGCTCCCAGGGTCGATATTCCACCTGTGATACACACAGAGAAGAGATAACGACAAGCGTAGGGAGGTGACAGTCCATACTGTCCATACAAGGTCAGTTGACACGAGAGTCACCACCTGGCTTATCCGACCACCTCCATGGAACCAAGCGACCAGCGGGTCCCAAAACCTGGCCCAAACATCCAAGGTTCAGAGATGGTCACTGGATCAGATCTGTGTCCTTCCAACCGGAGCCGATAACTCCTAGAATTTCCTTTAGTATCATAGATCCGTGTCCCTCGTGATGGTGCCATGATGACTTGGCTGCAGTCCTGTCTCTCTTATGTTGAGTCTTGTGCAGAATGGCCGACTGGTAGCTCTGTGTGATGAGATGAGGACTGATCTGATCTCTCTGTCTCTTGTTTTTATACCCGAGACATGTGATCTATTTTTAGATTTACCGAGTCTTGATCCTCACCGCCTTTCCCTATCTACCTTCGAAGTCAACAAACTGGTAATAGTGTACAATACACAATCAGCATATCCGCTCACAATAAACACCCACTATGTACAAGTCACTATTACAGACTTACACAATATGTTAAATAGTATATCAGCTTGCAAGATTGTCTTCTTGACCCACCAGACATAAACACTTAAATCCTCAAGCCAATATACAGATAAAAAGTCAATTCTTGTGGGTTTACAAAAACATGGTTGTCTGGGAAATTAAGATTCAATCTGGTTTCCTCACAGCCGTCCTCTCTCCGGATTATTGGATCTGCTCCCAGTGATGATGGCTGCTCCATATACAGGGAGTGGGGGGCTCTGTACACAGGGAGGGGGGAGCGCTGTACTCAGGGTGGGGGTTCCGTATTTAGGGTGGGGGCTCTGTACACAGGGGGGGTTCCGTACTCAGGGTGGGGGACTCCGTACACAGGGAGGGGGAGCTCTGTACACAGGGCAGGGGGCTCGGTACCCCGTGTGGGGGAGTTCTGTACACAGGGTGGGAGGCTCCGTACACAGAGGGGGGAGCGCTGTACACAGGGTGGGGGCTCCGTACTCAGGGTGGGGGGGTTCCGTATTCAGGGTGGGGGGTTCCGTACACAGGGAGGGGGGAGCTCTGTACACAGGGCAGGGGGCTCGGTACCCCGTGTGGGGAGTTCTATACACAGGGTGGGGGGCTTGGTCCCCTGGATTCGGTGGGAGTTCTGTACTCAGGTTGGGGGTCTCCGTACCCCACGAGGGGGGAGTTCTGTACACAGGGCAGGGGCTCGATACCCAGGATGGGGGGAGCTCTGTACACAGGGTGGGGGGCTCGGTCTCCTGGATTCGGTGGGAGTTCTGTACTCAGGTTGGGGGTCTCCGTACCCCACGAGGGGGAGTTCTGTACACAGGTGCAAGGGGCTCGGTACCCAGGATGGGGGGGGAATTCTGTACACGGGGGGGAGCTCTGTACACAGGGCGGGGGCTCGGTCTCCTGGATTCAGTGGGAGTTCTGTACTCAGGTTGGGGTCTCCGTACCCCACGAGGGGGAGTTCTGTACACAGGGGCGGGGGCTCGGTACCCAGGATGGGGGGGGAGCTCTGTACATAGGGCAGGGGGCTCGGTACCCAGGATGGGGGGGGGAATTCTGTACAAGGGGGGGAGCTCTGTACACAGGGCAGGGGGCTCGGTACCCCGTGTGGGGGGGGGGTAAGTTCTATACACAGGGTGGGGGGCTCTGTCCCCTGGATTCGGTGGGAGTTCTGTACTCAGGTTGGGGGTCTCTGTACCCCACGAAGGGGGAGTTCTGTACACATGGGCGGGGGGCTCGGTACCCGGGGGGGAGTTCTGTACACAGGGTGGGGGGCTCGATACCCAGTTTGGGGGAGTTCTGTACACAGGGTGGGGGGCTCTGTACCCAGGATGGAGGGGGGCTCGGTACCCATGGTGGCGGGGTTGGACACTGGGATCTGGTGACCCGCGCTGCTCTTCTTGTACCTTGTTGCTGTCAGTGCCCTCTAGTGGTTGGGTACATAATTGTCGTCCTTGCTGTTGGCAGAGCTCGGCTGACGAGGTGTTGGGACGGGTGCTGGAGCTGGACAGTGACATGGCGGACATCTCCCAGGAGATGCCCCTGGATTTGGTGACCGAGGACCAGGACATCACGGAGGAGCCGGTGTCTGCGTCATCTCACATCGCGTCGTCCCTGGGTGTGAACCCCCACGCTTTACAGGTCAGACATCTGCACCCCGTTGTGACGCGTCTGTGCTCCGGGGCCCCGCGAGTCTCCATCTTTCTGAGTCTCTGACGTTATTTGCAGGTGATGAAGGCGTCGCTGTTACCGGAGGATGATGGGGGGGAGCTCGGCCCCCATTTTACCCTCTTCCCGTCTTCCCTGGACGCCCCCCAGGAGGTGCGCTCACCCATGCGCTTCGTCCCCTCTGCTCGCTCCCCTAGGACGTCCGGGGGTAAGTTGTCAGTGGGGGAGGTTTCTGGATATTCGGGTGGTAGGGTCATAATCAATGCACGGAGTCCTGCCCCGGCGGCTCTGCCTCCGCTGAGGACGGTGCGGTAAATCCTCTGGGAGTCTGGGGTCTTTATGCGGAGGAAACACCCCCTGATCGCTGCTTGCTGCCATTGACTGGTGTAACTGGTCCTCGCTGAATTCATCATTAACCCTTAATATGACCTCAGCACGTACGCAGTTAAGTGAAGGAAGGGTGGGCTTTGTCTCAGTGTTGCCCTCATCTGTGGTCAGTCGCCGGAGACCTGTATGCCCCCGCGTCCACCCTGTCCTCCTGTGCAGCGTTGTGGTGTACGGGGAGTTCTGTCATGTAGGGTACTGCAGCTCCTCGTACCAGCGATCATACGATCACCCACAAGTTCACACTAAATGTCAGGAGAGACTTCCATCAAAGCGTCATCATCCAAAATGGTGCAAATAAGAACGTTCTCTGGAACGAGCATCAGATCCTAAATATTAACCCCTTCCCGACCTCCGCCGTACTAGTACTGTTCTGCGGGAGGTGCATTTCTTCCCAGAGCAGTACTAGTACGGCACTGCCATTTTCTGGTCACAGCGCAGCATCGCGCGGTGACCGGGCTCCGATGGCTGCTGTCCCTGACAGCAGACCATCTCTGCACGTAGTGCCGGGGGGTTGCACCGCCCCCTCACATCGGCGATCGCTCTGATTGGCTGTTAAAAGTAAATCAGAGCGATCACCGATGAAATATGGTGAAATATTACAATCCAGCCATGGCTAGATAAGTTCCTTAGGGGGTCTAGTTTCCAAAATGGGGTCATTTGTGGGGGAGCTCCAAAGTTTAGGCGCACAGGAGCTCTCCAAACATGACATGGTGTCCGCTAACGATTGGAGCTAATCCATTAAAAAAGTCAAATGGCGCTCCTTCCCTTCTGAGCCCTGCCGTGCGCCCAAACAGTGGTTCCCCCCACATATGGGGTACCAGCGTACTCAGGACAAACTGGACAACAACTTTTAGGGTCCAATTTATCCTGTTACCCTTGGGAAAATAAAAAATAGCGGGCTAAAAAATCATTTTTGAGGAATACATTTTTTTTTTATTTTCACTGTTCTGCGTTATATACTTCTGTGAAGCACTTGCGGGTTCAAAGTGCTCACTACACATCTAGATAAGCTCCTTGGGGGGTCTATTTTCCAAAATAGGATCACTTGTGGGGGGTTTCTACTGTTTAGGCACATCAGGGGCTCTGCAAATGCAACATGACGCCCGCATAACATTCCATCAAATCTGCATTCCAAAATGGCGCTCCTTCCCTTCTGAGCTCTCCCATGCGCCAAAACAGTGGTTCCCCCCCACATATGTGGTATCGGTGTACTCAGGACAAATTGCACACAAACTTTTGTGGTCCAATTTCTCCTGTTACCCTTGTGAAAATAAAAAATAGCGGGCTAAAAAATCATTTTTGAGGATAAAAATTGTTTTTTTCTTTTCACTGCTCTGCTTTAATTACTTCTGTGAAGCACTTGGGGGTTTAGAGTGCTCACAACACATCTAGATACGTTCCTTAAGGGGTCTAGTTTCCAAAATGGTGTCACATGTGGGAGTTTTTCACTGTTTAGGCACATCAGGGGCTCTCCAAACGCGTCATGGTGTCCGTTAACGATTGGAGCTAATTTTCCATTCAAAAAGTCAAATGGCGCTCCTTCCCTTCTAGGCCCTGCCGTGCGCCCAAACAGTGGTTTATGACCACATATGAGGTATCTGTGTACTCAGGAGAAATTGCCCAACAAATTTTAGGATCCAATTTATACTGTTGCCCATGTGAAAATGAAAAAACTGAGGCTAAAAGAACATTTTCAGCTGCAGATGGAAGGAAGAGAGCCACAGTATTCATTACTGATGGGTAGGCGGAGCCCCAGACCAGGATGACACCTCAGATCAAAAGCGTGTTGACTGGCTGGCCCCTCCAGCTCGGGCTCCTCCTACTCAGCTCCTTCAGTCTAAGATTTGAGGTCTCAGAGGATGGTCGCTGCTGGAAGCAGCTCCTCAGAAGATTTTATTATTTTTATCGGACAAGAGACTTGGACATGAGTCTGAAAGGTCTCAGGGGTCTCAGCGCTGCTGGACCCCACCTCTCCCCTGGCGGATCTGTATTTTACATAAATAGTCCCTGCAGAATCTTGCCGGCCCTGGGGGACGAGGTTAGCTTCCCTGGCGGGGACGCAAACCGCACACTGGGGTCACTGCGTTCCCCGCCCTGGGGGGGAGCATGGGCACAAGCGCCACAAATCCTGAGGGGTCCCTGTGGCGCTCAGCTGGTGAGTACTCCACAATATATATAAAATGTGTGAGTGCTTTAGCGACTGCTGTGACAGCGCTATTACATGTGTGTTAATGTACTATTAGCGCTGCGGTGGCAGCGCCATGACATGTGAATGTGGTGTTTCTGTACAACCGTTGTCCGCAGGCAAATGCCTGCAGGACAGGGGGGGAGCAGGAGTGAGGAGTTTTGGCGCTCATATTTTTGAGCCGGGGGGGCGTGGCTTCACGCTTCCCGGTCTTTCATGCAGGAAGCGCGCGATTGCGCTTCTCTTCCGGCTCCCTCAGCACGGCGGCCATTAAAAGGGCTCCCGGGCTCCTCAGACTCCGCTCCTCCCGTCTCAGGCACCAAACCAGCTGGGTGAGTGGCGTTTTTTCCTCACCACACAGCGCAGATACATAGCGCTATTCTGCAGCTCGGTCTCACATAGAGACCTTGTTTTTTCTTACAGCCTGCGACATTAACCCCTCTTGAGGGTTTACTTGGCAACAGCTGGGGTAGCTCTATATTTAAGACTTAACCCTTCAGCGTGCTGTTTTGCGTTCACTTAAAAAAAAAAAAAAAAAAAAAAACTGCGTTTTTTTCAGGTTTTCTGACATTTGACCTGCTATATACAGTGTGAGGCATGTCGGAACAGGGTTCAGAAGGCGCGGACCATATTCCAGTTCCGCTTCGGCAATCTGGTACGCAGTCCTCCACAGCGTCTAGCGCTGCGGTTGGAGGTCACAGTGATGCAAAATTGGATGCTATCGCCAGTTCTATTAATGGCTTGTCTGACCTTTTGAGTCAATATGTGTCAGCTAGATCCTCTCAGGACAGAAAGCGACACAGACCGTTACCATCCTTCACCCGTAGCGAATCAGATGTCTCTGATTTAGATTGTGGAGAGGGTTCTCCTTTAAGTTCAGATGGGGAAATGTCCGATTCGGATAAGGAGGAAAGGCGGGGGCTCTCGTCCCTTGTGAGACGTACAGAGGCATTTATTGAAGCCATGAGAGAGGTTTTACAGTTACCGGAGGTGGTAACTAGTTTACCTGGTAAATCAGCACGAATGTACCAGGAGTATCGTACGTCACGATCAGCCTTGCCAGATCTAGATGATCTTAACAGTGCAGTAGAAAAGGAACGTCTGTGTCCGGATAAACGTTTTCACGGAACACGTTTCTTTGACGCACTTTATCCGTGTTCCACAGAGTCGAGAGATAATTGGATTCCCTCTCCTGAAGTGGATTTTTCCTTATCCCAGCTTAGTAAATCCTCACTGCTTCCTGTTAAAGGGAAGGCGAGTTTGCAGGATCCACTGGACAGAAAAACTGAAATGGCGGCGAAATCAAATTATGAGGCCGCGGGTCATGGATTCAGAGCGGTACTAGGATTCATGTGTGCTTCTAAAGCTTCTATAAGCTGGTTGGACCTTTTACACAAGGCGTGGAAAAATGGATCTCCGTCATCTGAGATGGAGGAGATTTTCGAATGGTTGGACACTGCAGTCCGATATATCTATGATGCAGGTCTGGATACTGCGTCGCTTCTGTCCAGGGCGCAGGCTTCGGCGATCACAGTCAGAAGAGCGCTGTGGCTCAGACAGTGGGCCGGGGATGCGGTCTCCAAACAAGGTTTGCTGGCCTTAGCTTATAAAGGTGGTCATCTTTTTGGGTCTGACCTCACAGAACTGATTACCAAGGCAAAGGCAAAAGAAGCGACGTTACCACAACGCAGAGCTATGGCTTCTGTGTCTGGCAGGACATATAGTGGTCGGCGGTCCTTTCGGGGCCGAGGTCGATTCGCTCAGTCCTCTTGGGGATCGGGTCGTTCCTCTTTCTCGGCAAAAAAGTCCTCCCAGAAATCTCGCATCCCCTGGAAGCAGAATTTCCGTCAAGACAAGCGGGAAACTGACAAGAAGCCCGCCAAGACGGACTGACGCCAGGAGTCCACTCGAGGACTCTCGAGTGGGGGGTCGCCTGCTCCAATTCAAGGAGACTTGGATTTCTCGCGTTCCAGATTCATGGGTAACGCGGGTCGTGTCAGCAGGTTATTTCATAGAATTCTCTTCTCGACCCCCAGACACCTTTTGCCAGTCTCGCATTCCGTCAGAACCCGAGCTTTTGGTCGCTCTGCAGCGAGAGGTCGAATTCCTTCTTCAGAAGGGTGTGGTAATACCGGTTCCGCCAGAAGACCGGGGAAAAGGATTTTATTCCAATCTGTTTGTGGTTCCCAAAAAGGAGGACAAATTTCGTCCGATTCTGGATCTCAAAAGATTGAATCGGCATGTCCACACCCGGAAATTCCGCATGGAGTCACTTCGCTCCGTTGTGGCAGCCCTGTCGCAGAACGATTTTTTGGTATCAATCGACATCCGCGACGCTTATTTACATGTTCCCGTCGGAAGGGCTCATCAACGTTTTCTTCGTTTTGCCATAGGTCGGGATCATTACCAGTTCGTGGCTCTGCCATTCGGCTTAGCCTCGGCGCCCAGAGTATTTACAAAGATTCTGGCGCCTCTCATGGCAATTCTTCGAAGACAAGGAATTACGATTCTTCCTTACCTGGACGATCTTTTGATCGTGGCATCCTCGGAGGAGGAAGCAGTGACAGCTCGCAATCTGTCTCTTCAGTTACTGAAGGACTTCGGTTGGCTGGTCAATTGGGAGAAGTCGTTTCTGGAACCGTCGCAAGCTATCCTCTTTTTGGGAATGCATTTCGACACGGTACGGGCAGTGGTGTCCCTACCTCCAGACAAACAGTCATGTCTTCTTCGACATGTACAGATCATGAAGTCTTCGATAGCAATGTCCCTTCGAAAGTGTATGCGTCTTCTGGGTTTAATGGTGGCGTCCATGGAGGCAATTCCGTTTGCCCAGTTTCATTCCAGAGCTCTCCAAAGGTTCATCCTGAGTCATTAGAATCAGTCGCAATCGCTGGATTGCAGTGTCACCATCTCTCGCAGGGTGCGAGAGTCTCTAGGATGGTGGTTACGTCCAGGAGCTTTATCCCTGGGGAAATCTTTCCTCCCTCCGAAATGGTCGGTCATAACCACAGATGCCAGCCTGACGGGCTGGGGGGTGTTTGGAACGATTCCTGGATTCAGGGAGTATGGTCATCAGAAGAGACTGTTTTACCGATCAATATCCTGGAATTGAGGGCGATTTTCCTTTGCCTCCAACACTGGACGGTCCCTTTGAGCGGTCTGCCAGTCCGAGTGCAGACAGACAACGCCACAGCGGTTGCGTATATCAATCACCAAGGCGGAACAAGGAGTCTCAGGCTCATGGCGGAAGTGTCTCGGATCCTGATCTGGGCCGAGGCCAGGGTTCCAGCCATTTCTGCAATCCACATCCCAGGGGTTCAGAATGTTACGGCGGATTTTCTCAGTCGCGAGAAGATGGATCCCGGAGAATGGAGTCTTCATCCGGAGATTTTTGCAATGCTGTGCTCCCGTTGGGGAACTCCCCAAGTGGATTTGATGGCATCCAGGTTCAATGCCAAACTACCAATGTTCATGTCCAGGTTCAAGGACCGGAAGGCTGTGGAGGTGGATGCTCTGGTGGCTCCGTGGGATCAATTCGAGCTGATTTATGTGTTTCCACCGATATCCTTGCTTCCTCTGGTACTGCGTCGGATCAGACTGGAGAGAATCCCGGCTATGTTAATAGCACCAGATTGGCCAAGGAGGACGTGGTTTTCAACGCTAATGTCGCTGTTGGCGGCACCTCCATTTCCACTTCCTCTTCGACCGGACCTATTGACTCAGGGGCCCGTTTGTCATCCGGACTTGAAGTCTCTGCGTTTGACGGCGTGGCTCTTGAGACCGAAATGTTGACTCGTAGAGGTTTTTCAGCCGAGGTCATTGCTACTCTTCGAGCTGCCAGATGTCCGGCTACTACTAGGATTTACCACAAAACTTGGGAAACCTTCTTTTCGTGGTGTTCGGGGTCTTCACGGAACCCGAGGAAATTTTCCATTCCCAATTTGCTGGCTTTTCTGCAGCATGGGTTAGACAAGGGTTTGGCAGTTAGCACCCTGAGAGGTCAGGTTTCTGCTCTGTCTTTATTATTCCGGAGAGCTATTGCCTCGCGTAGGGACGTGCTTTCCTTTTTCCGCGGTATAGCTCGTAAGTTTCCGCCGCGGAAGGCACCTGTGTCTCCTTGGCGGCTCAACCTTGTTTTGGAGGCTCTTCAGCATAAACCTTTTGAGCCTATGGACTCTGCTAGTCTTTCTTTACTTTCTTGGAAGGTGGCCTTCCTAGTAGCGGTCACCTCTTTGAGAAGAGTTTCTGAGTTGGCAGCTCTTTCTTGCTCGCCTCCTTTTCTGGAGTTTTTTCCGGATCGTGTAGTGCTTCGCACTCGGGGTGATTTTTTGCCTAAAGTGGTGTCACAATTTCATGTCAACCAGGATATTGTGTTGCCTTCATTCTGCCCGGATCCGAAGAATGTGAAAGAGCGAGCTTTACACACATTGGATTTAGTGCGGGCCTTGAAGTTTTATCTATCTATTACTCAAGGTTTTCGTAAGACGGACTCCCTGTTTGTGGTTCCAGCAGGTCGTCGGCGTGGTCAACGAGCTTCCAAGGATTCTATAGCTCGTTGGATCCGGTCAGCTATTTTGGAAGCTTACCGTCTTCGGGGTGAATCTTGCCCGATTAAGATTCGAGCCCATTCTACGAGAGCTGTGGCCTCATCGTGGGCTTTTCATCAAGGTGCCTCGGCAGTGCAGCTCTGCCGAGCGGCAACTTGGCGCTCTGTCCACACGTTTACAAAGTTTTATAAAGTGGACGTCAGTGCTTCCGCTGATGCAGCCCTCGGACGTAGGGTCCTGCAGGCAGCTGTAGTGTAAAGTTCTAGATGAACTTGTGTTTAGCGCTGGTTGCGCTTTTTGTTAAGGTTGTTGGGTTTCTGCCCTTTGTTGGTTTTTTCCCACCCTTATTTTTGAACTGCTTTGGGACGTCCCATCAGTAATGAATACTGTGGCTCTCTTCCTTCCATCTGCAGCTGAAAGACGGATTTTGGTAAGACCTTACCTGTAAAATCCTTTTCAGCGAAGGAAGGAAGAGAGACACAGCACCCTCCCAGGGCAGAAGTGTGTTGATGTTTTCAGATGCAGCGCGACCCTTATCTGATAGCGATTATCTGGGCTGAGGTCAGCGCGCTAAGGCTCTGTTCCAGCATTGCCAGCTCATCACAGTAGTCAGGTTCAGTGAGTAGTACCTGGAACTCTGTGGTTTGCCTTACTTTGCATGCATAACCTGTATTCTTGTGTTGTTTCTCTGAAGTTCCTTCAGAAGGGGTTATGTTGCTCCGCTGGTGATCTTGGTTCTTCCCTAAAGCTTTGGTACGACTGAAGGAGCTGAGTAGGAGGAGCCCGAGCTGGAGGGGCCAGCCAGTCAACACGCTTTTGATCTGAGGTGTCATCCTGGTCTGGGGCTCCGCCTACCCATCAGTAATGAATACTGTGTCTCTCTTCCTTCCTTCGCTGAAAAGGATTTTACAGGTAAGGTCTTACCAAAATCCGTCTTTTGTGAAAAAAAAGTATTCTTTTTTTTTTACGGATCAATTTGTGAAGCACCTGGGGGTTCAAAGTGCTCACTATGCATCTAGATAAGTTCCTTGGGGGGTCTAGTTTCCAAAATGGGGTCACTTGTGGGGGAGCTCCAATGTTTAGGCACACAGGGACTCTCCAAATGCGACATGGCATCCGCTAAATATTCCAGCATATTTTCTATTCAAAAAGTCAAATGGCGCTCCTTCCCTTCTGAGCCCTGCCGTGCGCCCAAACAGTGGTTTATGACCACATATGAGGTATCTGTGTACTCAGGAGAAATTGCCCAACAAATTTTAGGATCCATTTTATCCTGTTGCCCATGTAAAAATGGAAAAAATTGATGCTAAACGAAAATTTTTGTTGGAAAAATTAAAATGTCCATTTTTTCCTTTCACGTTGCTTTAGTTCTTGTGAAGCACCTGAAGGGTTAATAATCTTCTTGAATGTAGTTTTGAGTAGCTTGAGGGGTGCAGTTTTTATAATGGTGTCACTTTTCGGTATTTTCTGCCATATAGACCCCTCAAAGTGACTTCAAATGTGAGGTGGTCCTTAAAAAAAAAAAAAAAATGGTTTTGTAAATTTTGCTGTAAAAATGAGAAATCGCTGGTCAACTTTTAACCCTTATAACTTCCTAACAAAAAAAATTGTGTTTCTAAAGTTGTGCTGATGTAAAGTAGACATGTGGGAAATGTTATTTATTAACTATTTTGTGTCACATAACTCTCTGGTTTAACAGAACGAAAATTCAAAATTTGACAATTGCAAAATTTTCACCAAATTTCCATTTTTTTCACAAATAAACGCAAAAATTATCGATCTAAATTTACCACTAACATGAAGCCCAATATGTCACGAAAAAAACAGTCTCAGAATCGCTAGGATCCGTTGAAGCGTTCCTGAGTTATTAGGTCATAAAGGGACACTGGTCAGAATTGCAAAAAAATGGCAAGGTCTTTAAGGTCAAAGTAGGCTGGGTCATGAAGGGGTTAAAGATTGATATAAAGAAACAAACACAAATCATATAATGGCCTCTGCTGGAAGAGGTGAAATGACGGCAAGCAGCGATCGTTCAAAGCTGAAGACTTGAGGCAGCTCTCGGACCGGACGGCTCTGGGTCTGGCGGGGCTGTGGGGCCGGACGGCTCTGGGTCCGGCGGGGGTGTGGGTCTGGCGGGGCTGTGGGGCCGGACGGCTCTGGGTCTGGCGGGGCTGTGGGGCCGGACGGCTCTGGGTCCGGCGGGGGTGTGGGTCTGGTGGGGCTGTGGGGCCGGACGGCTCTGGGTCTGGCGGGTGTGGCGGACGGCTCTGGGCTGGCGGGGCTGTGGGGCCGGACGGCTCTGGGTCTGGCGGGGCTGTGGGGCCGGACGGGTCTGGCGGGGCTGTGGGGCCGGACGGCTCTGGGTCTAGCGGGGCTGTGGGGCCGGACGGCTCTGGGTCTGGCGGGGCTGTGGGGCCGGACGGCTCTGGGTCTGGCGGGGCTGTGGGGCCGGACGGCTCTGGGTCTGACGGGGCTGTGGGGCCGGACGGCTCTGTGTCTGGCGGGGCTGTGGGGCTCTGGGTCCGGCGGGGCTGTGGGGCTCTGGGTCCGGTGGGGCTGGATGGCTATGGGGCCGGTTGGCTCTGGGTCCGGCACGACTGTGGGGCTGGACAGCTCTGGGTCCGGCGGGGCTGGACAGCTCTGGGTCCGGCGGGGCTGTGGGGCCGGACGGCTCTGGATTTGGCTGGGCTGTGGGGCCGGATGGCTCTGGGTCCGGCGGGGCTGTGGGGCCGGACGGCTCTGGGTCCGGCGGGGCTGTGGGGCCGGACGGCTCTGAGTCCGGCGGGGCTGTGGGGCCGGACGGCTCTGGGTTCGGCTGGGCTGTGGGGCCGGATGGCTCTGGGTCCGGCGGGGCTGTGGGGCCGGACGGGTTGGGGCGGGGCTCATGTATTGCCAGGTTCTGTACTGAGGTCTCCTCTGTTTCCTCTTCCCATAGTCGGGGGTCTGCTTCAGTCTCGCTTCTCCGGACCCACGGGGCTGATGCACAAGGAGTCTCCGCTCAGCTCTCAGAGCCCCAAACCCTCCTCGTCCTCCTCCGCTCCGTGGCCGGCTCTGGGGCCCCTCACTTCTGTGTTTGTGATGCCGTCTTCTGTCCCGGAGACGCAGCTGAGGACTGTGGGGACCCGACGCCAGCAGGGACTGGTGCCGCTGGACAAGTCGGTGACTGCTAGGAAGGGCCGGCTGCTGCTCGACATGGCGCTGTTCATGGGACGCTCGTTTTCTGTCGGCTGGGGCCCCAACTGGACGCTGGCCCACAGCGGAGATGTGCTGAGCGGGTCCAAGGAGAGGGCGGAGGCCGGTGACACGGAGGACATCGACTACGGATATCTGCCCAACCCAGTGTCTGCCAAATCGTAAGTGAGCATGAAACTGCAGGGGGGGAAGCGGCGCGGTGACACTTCAGAGCTGCGCTCCCTGCCGCTAGTGTAGCTAGAAAAGCCTGCACATTACGTCACTGCTGGGACTTGTAGTGCACCTCAGCTGATGTATGCACTCCTGACACAGAACGTAATAGTGCGACATGCGTCAGATCTGTGGGATGCCAGGGATGTCCGCTCCTGTCCTCACCACCCATGGGGCCGTCGCTGGGTGTCGGTGGGTTATATCGGCCTCATCGCTGCCTTGTCCTTCCTCCCGGACATTGTAGAGCAGCAATTTCACTATATCCTGCAAGAACCAATCGCTTGCAGGCGCCGGTGCCCTCGGGGGTAAGGGAAAAGAAGTTTTTAAAATTATATAATAAAAAAAAATACTAATAATTTGACTCCCGTGGAATAAATGAGTCATCTCTGTAATATCCCGAGCTGTGAAGATCTGAAATCAGCCGCACATAACACACGGTGACGGGGGGAGCAGAACGGCGTCCGTACCCCGCCCAAAATGTGCCCCATAACAAACGCCGGCTCGCCGCGCAGAAGAGCTCCATCAGTGGGAAATAAAGCGTTCCCACCCCCCACACAGAAAAAAACACTGCACAAGCGCGATACTGCCCTGATCCTACCGCAAAACACCTGTGGAATTACGTTTTTTTTTTCTTAATTTTTTTTATGAAACTAGGAAGTTTTTTCTCCTATTTCAGTACATTATACAGTAAAATAATCGGCGTCACTGGAAGTAAAACTCGCTGCAAATAATGAAGCCCCCGCAGAAAAAAACAACATGCAACATCTGAACATGGCGGGAAGGGGTTAAAGACGTGGGCACTTAGTGATATGTGTGCAGTTATTGCCCCGGGTGGGCATTACTAGGGTGCAGGGGTATCCCACTGCCGGACCCCCGCTCTTCCGATGGCAGCTCTGCCTGGGGGGAGCTGCAGCCGTGTGACTCTGGAATAAGGCTGCATTATGTGACGTCTGTGGTTCTCTCCTCTTCCTTCCTCCTCCTCCTCCCAGTCTGGCTGAGACCCCCTTTAAGGTTCACATGGAGGCGCTGAGTCTGGAGCAGAAGAGCAGAGATCTGCAATCCTACCTGATCCCCCTGGAAATTGCCCTGAGGAACAGCTCGGTGCAGAAAGATGGCTGCCCGCGGCTCGTGCCCAACCCTGGAAACGCCGCCATCCATGACTATGCCGGATGGGCCAGCAAGTTCTGCCGGGAGTGTCCGGAGCGTGAGTGACCCGTGACTTTCCTGCCGCTCTCCTCGCTCATCGGACGTTTTTCTCACGCTCCTCCGTCCTCTTCCTCCGCAGCGGTGGTGAAGCAGTGGAGCCTGACGTGGGCGCTTTGCCAGGCCCTGTGGGGGCAGCTCCAGGAGCTGGAGGTCCGCCTGGATGATGCCAGCGAGTACGTGGAGCAGCTGCAGCGCAGGAAGGCCTTCTCTCATTGGCTGGCCGACACCTCGGCAAAACGCATTGAAGACGAGGTGGCGCTTCACCTCCACGAGCGGCCGATCCAGGCCGTGTTCAGCTTCCTGACCGGCTGTCGAATCAGCGAGGCGTGCCGTCTGGCGCAGAAGTCTGGTGAGTAGTGCTGAGCGCCGTGGTGGTCTTGGGATGTTCCCTGCTGTCCTGCGTGCAGCTGCTGGACCACAGAAAGCTGAGCTGTTGTCTCCGCAGGCGATCACCGTCTGGCCATCTTACTGTCGCAGCTGGTGGGCAGCCGGCAGGTGGTGGAGCTGAACGTCCTGCAGCTGGTGGACTGGAGGAGCCTGCAGGTGGACGCCTTCATCCCGGAGGAGAGGCTGAAGGTCTACGCCTTGTTGTCGGCCACCGCGGTGAGTGCGGAGAGACGGAGGGTGTGTGGTGACTACAGATGACCGAATGTCTTCTGTTCCCCGCGTATTTGGCAAGCTATAGCGCTTCCTGGATTGCTCCGGCTGATCGCCGCCGTAGCTGCATGTGTCACCGCTGTGTGACAGTCACGGCACATACATGGAAGGCCTGTGTGTTGGGCTCTCCATGTATGTGCTGCGACTGTGACACATGCAGCTGCGGCGGCAATCAGCTGATCAGCCGGAGCGATCCAGGAAGCGCTATAGCTAGCCGAATAAGCGGGGAACCGAAGACATTCACTCAACTCTAGTTGTGACCGGCCGCCATGATGGGTGTGTATGGTGACCGGCCGCCATGATGGGTGTGTGTGGTGACCGTCCGCCATGATGGGTGTGTAGTGACAGCCGCCATGGTGTGTATGCCGCCGCCACGATGGGCGTGTGTGGTGACCGGCCACCACGATGGGCGTGTGTGGTGACCGGCCGCCATGATGGGTGTGTGTGGTGACCGGCCGCCATGATGGGTGTGTGTGGTGACCGGCCGCCATGATGGGTGTGTGTGGTGACCGGCCGCCATGATGGGCGTGTGTGGTGACCGGCCGCCATGATGGGCGTGTGGTGACCGGCCGCCATGATGGGCGTGTGGTGACCGGCCACCATGATGGGCGTGTGGTGACCGGCCGCCATGATGGGCGTGTGTGGTGACCGTCCGCCATGATGGGTGTGTAGTGACCGGCCGCCATGATGGGCGTGTGTGGTGACCGGCCACCACGATGGGCGTGTGTGGTGACCGGCCGCCATGATGGGTGTGTGTGGTGACCGGCCGCCATGATGGGTGTGTGTGGTGACCGGCCGCCATGATGGGTGTGTGTGGTGACCAACCGCCATGATGGGTGTGTGTGGTGACCGGCCGCCATGATGGGTGTGTGTGGTGACCAACCGCCATGATGGGTGTGTGTGGTGACCGGCCGCCATGATGGGGGTGTGTGTGGTGACCGGCCGCCATGATGGGTGTGTATGGTGACCGGCCACCGTGTTGCGTAGATATAGTGACCGGCTGCCGTGTGTCGCGTAGATATAGTGACCGGCCGTCGTGTGTCGCGTAGATATAGTGACCGGCCGTCGTGTGTCGCGTAGATATAGTGACCGGCCGCGTGTGTCGCGTAGATATAGTGACCGGCCGCCGTGTGTCGCGTGGATATAGTGACCGGCCGCCGTGTGTAGCGTAGATATAGTGACCGGCCAACGTGTATCACGTGGATATAGTGACCGGCCGCCGTGTGTCGCGTGGATATAGTGACCGGCCGCCGTGTGTCGCGTGGATATAGTGACGGCCGCCGTGTGTCGCATGGATATAGTGACCGGCCGCCGTGTATCACGTAGATTTAGTGACCGGCCGCCGTGTTGCGTGGATATAGTGACCGGCCGCCGTGTTGCGTGGATATAGTGACCGTCCGCCGTGTGTCGCGTGGATATAGTGACCGGCCGCTGTGTCGCGTGGATATGGTGACCGGCCGCCGTGTGTCATGTGGATATAGTGACCGGCCGCCGTGTGTCGCGTGGATATAGTGACCGGCCGCCGTGTGTCGCGTGGGTATAGTGACCTGCCGCCGTGTGTCGCGTGGGTATAGTGGCCGGCCGCCGTGTGTCGCGTGGATATAGTGACCGGCTGCCATGTTTAATGTCCCCTCCAAACAGGTGTGGCAGTCATCTGATAAGAAGAGCATCAATGTCTGCTCGGAGCTGGACTGGAAGCGGGCCTTGGCCGTCCATCTGTGGTACATGCTGCCGCCCACCGCCTCCATCCCCCAGGTGTTGCAGCAGTACGAGACCGCCTTTCAGGTAGGTGCAGCCACCTGTGGTCCTCACCGCGTCATTTGCTGCTCTCGTCACTGACCGCGGCTCTTTATTGATCAGGAGTCGGAGGGCAGCAGCCGCTACGCCGCGTACCCGCTACCGGCCTACTTGGAGGAGCATGGCCTCCGCCTAGAGTCCATGGATGCGGACACATCCTCCATCTGGAGAGACGTCTGCTTCCACCTGCTGAAGCTGTACAGTGACCGGTAAGCTGCGGGGGCCACTTACTAGCCGGCCATCTTGGCTCAGTCCTAGGACCCTATACCCAAGTCTGACCGCGCTGCTCACACATGGAGTTAATCCTCGGTTTCCCTCCTGCTTCCTCTGTAGGTGTTATGATCTCCGGCAGCTGTTAGACCCCAGAAGTGTGACCCCGGACCCCCTGGACTATCGCCTGAGCTGGCATCTGTGGATGGTGCTGCAAGCGCTGAATTACCGGCACCTGTCGGCGCAGAGCCAGGGACTGCTGCACGCCAGCTACGCAGAGCAGCTGGAGAACGTGGGGCTGTGGCAGTGGGCCATATTCGTGGTGCTCCACATCCCGGACGCCGTGTAAGCGCTGACCAGACTCGTGCCCCTCGCCGGCCTCAAGATCTGTGGTCTGTGTCGTAGCCTTCTGTCCTGCACCACACAGGAGACTGAGTGCCCCCCAGACCCCGGCACGTCGTCCATTAAGGCTGCACAGCTGTAGCTGTTGTGTATATGGGGAGGTCTCCGGGGTGTACCCCTGGAGTATAACTCCTATTCTTTTTCCAGTATACGAGTGATGTCAGTGCGGGAGCTGCTGACCAGACTCATGCCCCCCAGCAGTCCCAGACCCCGGCACGTCGTACCTTACGGCTGCACAGCTGTAGATGTGTATATGGGGAGGTCTCAGGTGTATACCCCTGGAGTATAGCTCCTATTCTTTCTCCAGTATACGAGAGACGTCGGTGCAGGAGCTGCTGACCAGACTCATGACCCCTAGCAGTCCCAGACTCTGGCACGTCGTCCCTTACGGCTGCACAGCTGTAGATGTGTATATGGAGAGGTCTCCGGTGTATACCCCTGGAGTATAACTCCTATTCTCCAGTATACGAGAGACGTCAGTGCGGGAGCTGCTGACCAGACTCATGCCCCCCAGCAGTCCCAGACCCCGACACGTCCCTTACGGCTGCACAGCTGTAGATGTGTATATGGGGAGGGTCTCCGGTGTATACCCCTGGAGTATAACTCTTTTCTCCAGTATACGAGAGCCGTCAGTGCGGGAGCTGCTGACCAGACTCATGCCCCCCCAGCAGTCCCAGACCCCGACACGTCCCTTACGGCTGCACAGCTGTAGATGTGTATATGGGAGGGTCTCCGGTGTATACCCCTGGAGTATAACTCCTATTCTTTCTCCAGTATACGAGAGATGTCAGTGCGGGAGCTGCTGACCAGACTCACGCCCCCCAGCAGTCCCAGACCCCGGCACGTCGTCCCTTACGGCTGCACAGCTGTAGATGTGTATATGGGGAGGTCTCGGGTGTATACCCAGGAGTATAACTCCTATTCTTTCTCCAGTATACGGGAGACGTCGGTGCGGGCGCTGCTGACGAGACACTGCGCCCTGCGGGAGACTCCCGAAACGTTGGCGAAGGAGAAGTTCCTGGTAGAGAAGCTCCTGGTCCCTGCAGAGTGGATCTACGAGGCCAAAGCGATCCGCGCCCGGAGGGACGGAGACCACCACAGGGAGGCGCTGTATCTACTGCGCGCCCGACACTGGAACCGGTGCCACAAGCTGGTGTGTCGGCACCTGGCGTCAGGTAAAGCTTGGCCGGGGAACCGTGTCCAGCAGTTACTGCAACCTCTGCTCCATGATGACATCCGGACCCCCGGTTCTGCTTGCTGTCATCCAGAGGCTGGAAGCTCTCACAGACCTACTGTATCCCGCAGATGGTTTGTTGCTTTGAGTCGGCGTGGAGAGATCTGGTGAAGCCAGTGTTCATAGTGGACTGTCTGCACTGATGCACAGTAGCAAACCCTCAGCTGTGTCCGCATTTGCACAGGTCGGTTTTCTCTTTCCCTGAACTTTCTGTAAGTGATGGGAAATGTCGCTGCTTTTGTCTTCTAGACGCCATCATTAATGAGAACTACACGTACCTGCGCAGCTTCCTGGACCAACTGTCCCGGCCGGAGAACAGCGTGCACATCCAGGGCTGGGACACGGCCGGCCAGGTGTACATGGACTACATTAGCGTCATCGAGATGCTGGAGCAAATCCGACAGGTGACACCTGCGCACCGGCTATGGGGCCAGGGGCTGCACGGCGGTGCATGTGTGGAGGCCAAAGGCTGCACGGCGGTGCGGGTATTGGGGGCCAGGGGCTGCACTGTGGTGCATGTGTGGGGGCCAGGGGCTGCACGGCGGTTCGGGTATTGGGGGCCAGGGGCTGCATGTTGGTGTTTGAGGGGGCAGGGGCCGCACGTTGGCGTGGGGGGCAGGGGCCGCACGTTGGTGGGGGGGCAGGGGCTGCTCGGCAGTGTGGGTATTGGGGGCCAGGGGCTGCACGGCGGCGCATGTGTGGGGGCCAGGGCTGCACGCGGTGGGGGCCAGGGCTGCACGGCGGCGCAGGTGTGGGGCAGGGGCCGCACGTTCTCGTGGGTGTTGGGGGGCAGGGGCTGCACGTTAGCGTGGGTGCAGGGGCTGCACTGTGCAGTTGCTGTGTGCAGAGCCGGCTCAGGAGCCGCAGCGACATCTGACGGCCATTTAATCTCAGCCAGCGTCTGCTCCAGGCACCATTCAGCCCTTCTGAAACCAGATCACGGGGTAACAAGGGTCGCCATGGAGGGCTGAAGAATCACATGGCTGCCATCTTGCTTCTGTGTGGTCCCCCTGCACTCCTAATGGCCCCCGCCGTCTCCCCGGGGGTGATTTGTTGTGTCTTTGCCCATAAACTCGTCTGACAACATCTGACCGGTGAACGCTGTGACGAAGGAATAAAATCTCCACGTTCTCCTCCTTATTCTGTATTTGTGACTCCACTAATCGCGGAGCGATGATCGGCCATCTGCACAATGCCACTATGACTGCGCCATAGAACAGGAAAGTGTCGGCTCTCGGGCCACAAACTGGGATTTATTTTACTTTTTTCTACTAAAATGTAATTTTGAGGTATTGTTTGTGTTGGCCAGCGGGGGGCGCCATCGCCATTATCGCACTGACCCCGCTGCTTTCGGAAAGTTGCATTGAGCCAATATTACAGTTGCTGCTGCAGCACAACTACAACTCTCAGCATGCCCTAGCAGCTAGAGATGAGGGGGAGGTGGGGGATGAAGCTGCAGAGCCGTGAGGCAGGAGACGTCCCGTCCCGGGATTCTGGCTTCACGTTTCCTTTTCTTCCTTCTGCAGAACGAATCGTCCGGCTGTGAACTGGAACAACTGCACGCGAAGGTGACGTTCGTCTGTAACCGGGTGCATCACATCCACTGCTGCTCCTCCAAAGACCGGCTGGCACAGTCCGGTGAGTCCGGGGCCCATCACACACTGCAGACACATGGGGGGCTGGAGTGGGAGTTGTTGGAGTCTGGGGGTCCTCTGGGGAAGGGGTCTGGGGGTCCTCTGGGGAGGGGGCGGGGTCCTCTGGGGAGGGGGCCTGGAGGTCCTCTGGGGAGGGGGAGGTCCTCTGGGGAGGGGGCCTGGAAGTCCTCTGGGGAGGGGGGTCCTCTGGGGAGAGGGTCTGGGGGTCCTCTGGGGAGGGGCCTGGAGGTCCTCTGGGGAGGGGGGTTCTCTGGGGAGAGGGTCTGGGGGTCCTCTGGGGAGGGGGGGTTCTCTGGGGAGGGTGGGTCCTCTGGGGAGGGTGTCTGGCGGTCCTCTGGGGAGGGGGTGTCCTCTGGGGAGTTGGTCTGGGGGTGGGGCCCGGGACAAGCATAGAAGAGTCTGCTGCTGTCATCCTTTCTATTCACACCAGGCAGAATCTTCCCAGAATCCAGCCTGCAGTGTAAAGCATGGAGGTTTTCCTTCCAGATCTCATATGTGGAGCTTTTGTAGAGACCCGTACAGGCCGCCATTCTTTACACTGCAATCTGACAAATGGTGAAAAGCAAGGTTTTGTTACAAGTCTTAATTATTACCCCACCTGTGACGAGTTGGGAAGTCACATGATGACACGAACATTGCACCCTGACCAAGTGACTCTGGCTGCGGCACACGAGAGATGGTGGAGGCGCAGGGTGTCCGTCCTCTTAGGTCTGGGCACCTTGTCTGGACATGGTGGTGGCTGGTGGTAGCGCACATGGGATGGCGGAGGTGCAGGGAGTCCCTCCTCCTAGGTCTGGGCCCCTTGTCTGGACATTGTGTGACTAGTGGTAGCGCACACGGGATGGCGGAGATGCAGGGAGTCCCTCCTCCTAGGTCTGGGCCCCTTGTCTGGACATGGTGGTGGCTGGTGGTAGCACATACAGGATGGTGGAGGTGCAGGGAGTACCTCCTACTAGGTCTGGGCCGCTTGTCTGGACATGGTGGTGGCTGGTGGTAGCGCACACGGCATGGCGGAGGTGCAGGGAGTCCCTCCTCCTAGGTCTGGGCCGCTTGTCTGGACATGGTGGTGGCTGGTGGTAGCGCACACGCATGGCGGAGGTGCAGGGAGTCCCTCCTCCTATGTCTGGGCCGCTTGTCTGGACATGGTGGGGGCTGGTGGTAGCACATACAGGATGGCGGAGGTGCAGGGAGTCCCTCCTCCTAGGTCTGGGCCGCTTGTCTGTACATGGTGGTGGCTGTGTGGTAGCGCACACGGGATGGCGGAGGTGCAGGGAGTCCCTCCTCCTAGGTCTGGGCCGCTTGTTTGGACATGGTGGGGGCTGGTGGTAGCACATACAGGATGGCGGAGGTGCAGGGAGTCCCTCCTCCTAGGTCTTGACCCCTTGTCTGCACATGGTGGTGGCTGGTGGTAACACACACAGGATGGCGGAGGTGCAGGGAGTCCCTCCTCCTAGGTCTGGGCCGCTTGTCTGTACATGGTGGTGGCTGGTGGTAGCGCACACGGCATGGCGGAGGTGCAGGGAGTCCCTCCTTTTAGGTCTGGGCCCCTTGTCTGGACATGGTGGTGGCTGGTGGTAGCGCACACGGCATGGCGGAGGTGCAGGGAGTCCCTCATCCTAGGTCTGGGCCCCTTGTCTGGACATGGTGGTGACTGGTGGTAGCGCGCACGGCATGGCGGAGGTTCAGGGAGTCCCTCCTCCTAGGTCTGGGCGCCTTGTCTGGACATGGTGGTGGCTGGTGGTAGCGCACACGGGATGGCGGAGGTGCAGGGAGTCCCTCCTCCTTGGTCTGGGCGCCTTGTCTGTACATGGTGGTGGCTGGTGGTAGCACACACGGGATGGCGGAGGTGCAGGGAGTCCCTCCTCCTAGGTCTGGGCCCTTGTCTGGACATGGTGGTGGCTGGTGGTAGCGCACACGGATGGCGGAGGTGCAGGGAGTCCCTCTCCTAGGTCTGGGCCCTTGTCTGGACATGGTGGTGACTGGTGGTAGCGCCACGGCGATGGCGGAGGTTCAGGGAGCCCCTCCTCCTGGTCTGGGCGCCCTTGGCATGTCCGACATGGGGGTGGGCTCGGGTGGTAGCGCACCCGAGGAGCTTGACTCCAGGAGTCCCTCCCTCTTCCAGGTTGGCGGCTTGCGACATGGATGGTGGCTGGTGGTACACACACAGGATGGCGGAGGTGCAGTGGAGCCTCCTCCTAGGTCTGGGCGCCTTGTCTGGACATGGTGGTGGCTGGTGGTAGCGCACACTGGATGGCGGAGGTGCAGGGAGTCCCTCCTCCTTGGTCTGGGCGCCTTGTCTGTACATGGTGGTGGCTGGTGGTAGCACACACGGGATGGCGGAGGTGCAGGGAGTCCTTCCTCCTTGGTCTGGGCCGCTCCATATCGCCGCACTTCACTAACGAGCTTTATGTCCCTCCAGAAATGGCGAAGCGCGTGGCGAACATCCTGCGCGTGGTCCTACGCTTACAGCACTCTCCAGAATCGGACGACTCTGACCTCCAGCGCGTCCCGCTCAGACGGCTCGTCCCCAGCGTTGGCCGGCTGCCGATGCGGATAACTACGCCCTGGAGGAGCTACACAGCCTCAACCAGTCGTATCTGCGGGCGCTCACCGTATGAGACCTGGAGTGCCGCCAACATGGCGGACCCTCCTCTAGAGCGACGCGGGAGCCGCCATGGCAGAAATACACCGGTGCCTGCATCCTCACTAGAGTCCTTGTGAACAGAATGAACCCCCTGGGGTCAGGTGGGGGAGGGGATTGGATCTCTGTGTGTTTGGGCGGCCATGGCTCCTGCAGGTGAGCGGCGCAGATGGCGGACTCTCATTTTATCATATTTCCTAGGAGGCGCTGCTGCCCTCGCACTGGAGCCTCTGCTCATCCTTGCTGATGGTTTCCCTTCTGGACTGATCAGTGGTCGGTGCCTGGGCAGCGCCTTCCCTCCAGGGCAGCAGACGCTAGTGCTGCCCCCTGCTGGCTGGTGTGTGAGTGACACTGTGTCCGTTTGTATCCAAGTGTTTGCTTGAATCTGGTCGGTGCTTTTTACCCAGAGATTATACAGAGGATGATAATAAATATTCTACATTTTGTTGTTTTTTTTTTTCTTTTTTTGTTCCTGAGATTTTTTTTTTAATAAAATGTTTATAATTTGGATTTCTTCTATTTTTACAAAAATACTCAGCGCTGCTGGAGCGAAACCCTGTGCCTTCATGATGTGGAAAATCTGGACGACCGTATCGCACACACGAGAGGATTAGATGCAGCAGGGAGTAAGACATATACCGTAGGCTCAGATACAGGACATCGGGCGGTATCACAGAGGGCTTAGATACACGACTGCGAGCGACTGAGCCATTGATCTTAGTTTGTGTGAAACAGACTGTTGATGTGATTGGATTAGATACCGCAGATGTATCCGTGTCACAATGATTGGCTGCAGTCAGTACTTGGGCCCAGGTCACTGTAGATACGGTTCTTGTTCCTGGAGTGCCTGCCTTCGCAGTGCGGAGCCATCTGTGAGAGCGTAGGAAGCTTCTTTGGTTATTTCTTATTTTGTGACTATACGCCGTATTGTTTCGTCCCCTTTGTAAAACCTTTTGTTAGTTTTTCGCTTACTAATAGATGTTGATAAACCGCACCCCTGAAGCCGTACGCTACCTGTCAGGTGTGCAGTCGGCCTGTATAACCGATTGGTGGCAGCGGTGGGAGATTACAGAACATCACTGGCTGACTGAACGATCATTCCGGTCACGGAACACTTGGGACGGTTCTCGCCCGATTCTGTTCAGCGTTTTGAGGATCAGACTGTTTTTCTTACGTGTAGCAGTTACCCCCGTCCCCTCCACTGGTTTTTTATCCTGGCAATGATGGCTGCTCGATGAGGCCTGGTATAAGCAGCAGGAGGCTCTTGCCTCCGTCTATATGGTCAGGGAGATTGACGCCATTGGCAAAAGCAAACAGCTTTTGATTGCTGTGCTGGTGCAATAGGACGCAGAGCAGACCGTCACCAGTGCCCTGATGGAGGCCAGCCAAGGCGTGGATGGCGCTGATGCAGAGGTCCCACTAGTAGATGTCAGCCCCAACAGCAGCTGGAGTAGTGTGGACCTCATGGTGCAGATGACCTTACAGCAACTCGACACAGATGCTCGTCAGGTTTGAAGCTGGTTCAGCAGGGTCGTCCAAGAGGGACGGGTCTAGCGAGAGCACCAACTGAAGGTAGCCTGAACCGAGAAGGTGCCATCCACCCCACAGAGCAAACCCCGGCCTGAGCATTTTCCTGACAAGGACGGGAACTTGGTCATATTTCTACAGGGTGTAGAAAACGTCTGCAGACAGGACCACCTGCCTTTGGACGAGTGGGCTTGATATGTAACCCCAGGGCTCAGAGGAAAAGCTCTAGAGGTCTTCTCTTCCCCAAGATCAAGATGGAGACTGAGGCCATCAAAAAGGCCCTGATAAAGAAGTACCAGCTGACTTCTAAGTTATACTGCAAAAAGTTCCTGTCCATCTGGCGTGGACCTCACGACAGCTGTAGTGATGTGAAGGACGGGCTCAGAACCAACGTCGAGCAGTAGGTTCTAGGACTGTCAGTCACCACCTTCGAGGACTAAAGGACTTCGTGATGAAGGACCAGTTTCATCTTTATCCTCCGGAGCTGCGACAGTTCGTGTTGGACCGAGAAGCAAAGGAGGCCGTGCACATCGCAGTTACTTATAAGACCAACCGTACACCTAAGGTGCGACAGTCAGCCATCCCCAGCTGGAAAGGAGGTAAGCCAACAACCACCACCAGTGCTTGTGCCAGCCGATCATCAGGAGGTCTTGCCCATCTCCTGCATCTGACTCGCTGGTGCCATGCCTGCGCCAGAACTGGTCACATCAGCCTCATCCGTCTGCAGAAGATTGACCCCACACCTGAGGCCCCAGGGGCCTAGTACAGCCATTTTTTTTGTGGGTGGGGCAGTTGAGAGGATCCGTAAAAGTTTGCAACCATTTACTGTGGGTGACACGGTCACTGTGGGGCTCAAGAACACTGGCGCAGAACATACCCTCATCAGCCCAAAGTGTGTGCTACCTCAACTCATCCCGGGAAGACCCTGACTGTCACCAGGTTTTCCTGGATTGGGGTGAGGGAAGTGGGGGTGTCGGAGAGTCTCCCCACAACTGTGTAATTAAGAACGGATCTGGGACCGTTGTTGGCCCGATACATCCCTAACAACCCTCCCAGATCTGATATGTCATGTGGTGCCACTGTCCGTAATGTGAATGTCCTCCATAATGATAGTGTTCTGTGGTACAGGAGAACTCGGCCATGTCACACTGCGGGGTGACGTCACTGAGGACCCCCTAAAAGGAACCAGCATGAGGGCGATGGGGATCATTATACAGGTGGTTCTGTGCAGCTGATCAGTGTCACGACGGATGGTGACAAGGCCGGCGGTAGATGACTCATTATATTAGCATGGCTCCTGAGGTAATGGGATGATAAGCATGGAGGTTATAAGAAAGGTGGTCGCGTGCAACTGACCAGTGTCAAGACGGACGGTGACATGGCCGGTGGTAGCTGCCCCATGATTAGCATGGCTCTTGATGTAATGGAAGAAGCACGAGGATCATAGGGAAGGTGGACGCATGCAGCTGGCCAGTCTCACTACAGACGGTGACATGGCCGGTGGTAGCTGCCCCATGATTAGCACGGCCCTTGATGTAATGGAAGAAGCACCAGGATCATAGGGAAGGTGGACGCGTGCAGCTGACCAGTGTCAATACAGACGGTGACATGGCCGGTGGTAGCTGCCCCATGGTTAGCACGGCTCTTGATGTAATGGAAGAAGCACCAGGATCATAGGGAAGGTGGACGCATGCAGCTGGCCAGTGTCACTACAGACGGTGACATGGCTGTTGGTAGCTGCCCCATGGTTAGCACGGCTCTTGATGTAATGGAAGAAGCACCAGGATCATAGGGAAGGTGGACGCATGCAGCTGGCCAGTGTCACTACAGATGGTGACATGGCCGGTGGTAGCTGCCCCATGATTAGCACGGATCTTGATGTAATGGAAGAAGCACGAGGATCATAGGGAAGGTGGACGCATGCAGCTGGCCAGTGTCGCTACAGACGGTGACATGGCCGGTGGTAGCTGCCCCATGATTAGCACGGCCCTTGATGTAATGGAAGAAGCACCAGGATCATAGGGAAGGTGGACGCGTGCAGCTGACCAGTGTCAATACAGACGGTGACATGGCCAGTGGTAGCTGCCCCATGATTAGCACGGCTCCGGAGGTATTAGGGGAGGATGGAAACGTAGTACCCACAGGCTTATGGGAAGTGAAAGTGTTGTTTTCCCCGAGGAGACCGGTGACATGGCCGGTGGTAGCTGCCCCATGGTTAGCACAGCTCTTGATGTAATGGAAGAAGCACGAGGATCATAGGGACAGTGGACGCGTGCAGCTGACCAATGTCAATACAGACGGTGACATGGCCGGTGGTAGCTGCCCCATGGTTAGCATTGCTCTTGAGGTAATGGAAGATGCACGAGGATCATAGGAAGGTGGACGCATGCAGCTGACCAGTGTCAATACAGACGGTGACATGGCCGGTGGTAGCTGCCCCATGGTTAGCACAGCTCTTGAGGTAATGGAAGATGCACGAGGATCATAGGGAAGGTGGACGCATGCAGCTGGCCAGTGTCACTACAGACGGTGACATGGCCGGTGGTAGCTGCCCCATGATTAGCATGGCTCCGGAGGTATTAGGGGAGGATGGAAACGTAGTACCCACAGGCTTATGGGAAGTGAAAGTGTTGTTTTCCCCCGAGGAGACAGCCTACATGGCTGCTGTCACCCGCAGTCAGAATGCCCAGGACTCAGGTAACCCGCTGCCTTCTGGACCCTCATCCTCCATCGAGATAACAGACCAGTTGCGGACTTGGAGCAGGTCCAAGATGGTTCCAGTGAGGTTGGGGCCTTATCGTCGCTTTGGTTTCCTGTAACCATGAGCTCCAGGCGGCTCTGCACTCAGATGTCAGTCTAGAGACATAAGACACCTTGCAGAGAAGCCCATCTATGACATGGATGGTGGTAGTTGTCTCATGATTAGCACTGCTCCTGAGGTATTGGAGGAGGAAGGGGATCATGAAGCAGCTGGTCCCGTGCAGCTGACCAGTGTCACAACGGACGGTGACATGGCTGGTGGTAGTTGCTGCATGATTAGCATGGCTCCTGATGTAACAAGTGGGGTGGGGAAGGTCTTATCCCCAGCCTGTGCAGATGATGGGAAAGTGTGTACCACAACCTGTCAGGGGGGTAGGAAAGTAGGATCCTCAGTCTGTCGGGGGTGGGAAGGTGTGTCCTACTCCCTATCAGAGTGGCAGGAACGTAGTATTCACATTCTGTCATGGTGGTGGGAAAGTAGGGTTTGCAGCCTGTCAGACAAATGGGAAAGCTTTGTTCTCCCCCTGGGAGACAGCCTACATAGTCGCTGTCCCACGCACCCAGAGTGCCCAGAAAGCAGGTAACGTGCTGCCTTCTGGACCCTCATCAGCCAGCTGGATAACAGGACTAGGTGCGGATCCAGAGCAAGTCCCAAAGGGTTGGTGCCTTTGTGTCACTTCTGGCTACCTTTAACCAGGAGTCTCAGACCTGTCTGGTGGTTCTGAGTGACCCCTCGGAGAAGCCCACCTCCAAATTCCAGGAGGAATGGGTTCTGTGAGATCCAGGGAGGTTGGGTCATAAGATAGTCTCCCAAGCCTATCTGTAAATCGGTCTGCCATGCCACCTAAAACAGGAGGCGTCATAGAGACAATTAAAATCCTTGAGAGAAAGAGCTTGCTGTCTACAAGTTCTCTCCACATAACATTCTGTGCAGCTGACCCCTCCTTTGGAATGAAGTAAGAAAACTCCTAATGGCTAACAGATGTGAGACCATTGCATCAGGAATGTGGAGAAGCAGATTTGTGACTGAGATAAGACTTAGGAGAAAAGTAAAGATCTGCTGTTCTTTGCTTATTAGAAAATTAAGACTGGAGGTTTTCATGAAATGCATCGATCGAATAGATAGGAAAGTCATATTTTCACAATCATGATGAAGTGGCAAACGCAAGGCATGGTTTCACGTCGCTGGGCAATGACCAAGATCCCTCCAGTTGAATAATATGCTGATAGATGAGGCTAGACCTGTCATCTTTAGTCTGTGTGTAAAGATAACACGGGCGGAGATATTCTGGAAATTGGGAATCTTATAATTTTCTGAAACTGACGTCACATCCCACAGTCAGACCCGCATGATGTCAACAAGGAACGGTGTGTGGGTGTAACTTAGGAGCTAATGAAAAGACAAGCCAAATCATGATCTGTGCTCCATGCAGGGAGATTCATATCTGTGTAGGCATGATCCACTTTAACCGGACGTTTTTCCAACCAAAGTGCTCTCCTTCGCTAATCCCTGAGTCATCTCTGTCACCAGTGGTGAGTAAGTTTTCGCTGTTGATCCTGTTTATTTTATGTAATTGTGTATACTGCAATCTTTTGTCCCTTTTGTAAAATGTTTAGTATATTTTTTATAAACACTGCCTATCTTTGTAGATTAAATATAGAGTTAATTAGTTCTGTTCTTTTTGTTCTGTAAACCGCATTTTGCGGCCGTACTCTACCTGTCAAGTGTCCAATCTGCCTGATTGGTGGCAGATAGTTTTTCTTTTGTTATTGTGGAGTTCGCAGTGACTGTATCAGGGGTATCTACATATATTCCATCAGTTGGAATCGGAGGTGTATATACCATACGCTCACAGCTAGCTCTCCAATAACCGGCCTTAGTGGAAGCAGCCGCCGCCGTTAATTGTCAATTGCGTAATGGTCCTGATGATACGGGGCAGCAGAGGGCTGTTCGTGACAAAAAGGTAACAGCGTGGTGAGTTCAGCGTGACCCCCCCTAGCTGCGATCATTGACAGTCCAATACAGTTCAGACATGACTAATGGATCCCGCAGGGAGTGTAGCATAATCCCGTACAGATCAGACATGACTAATGGATCCTGCAGGGAGTGTAGCATAGTCCCATACAGATCAGACATGACTAATGGATCCTGCAGGGAGTGTAGCATAATCCCGTACAGATCAGACATGACTAATGGATCCCGCAGGGAGTGTAGCCTAATCCCATACAGTTCAGACATAACTAATGGATCCCGCAGGGAGTGTAGCATAATCCTGTACAGATCAGACATGACTAATGGATCCTGCAGGGAGTGTAGCATAGTCCCATACAGATCAGACATGACTAATGGATCCTGCAGGGAGTGTAGCATAATCCCGTACAGATCAGACATGACTAATGGATCCCGCAGGGAGTGTAGCATAATCCCGTACAGATCAGACATAACTAATGGATCCCGCAGGGAGTGTAGCATAATCCCGTACAGATCAGACATGACTAATGGATCCCGCAGGGAGTGTAGCATAATCCCATACAGTTCAGACATAACTAATGGATCCCGCAGGGAGGGCAGCATAATCCCATAGAGACCAGACATGACTAATAGATCCCGCAAGGAGTGTAGCACAGTCCCCTACAGATCAGACGTGACTAATGGATCCCGCAGGGAGTGTAGCATAGTCCCATACAGATCAGACATGACTAATGGATCCTGCAGGGAGTGTAGCATAATCCCATACAGATTAGACATGACTAATGGATCCCGCAGGGAGTGTAGCCTAATCCCATACAGATCAGACATGACTAATGGATCCCGCAGGGAGTGTAGCATAGTCCCATACAGATCAGACATGACTAATGGATCCCGCAGGGAGTGTAGCCTAATCCCATACAGATCAGACATGACTAATGGATCCCGCAGGGAGTGTAGCATAGTCCCATACAGATCAGACATGACTAATGGATCCCGCAGGGAGGGCAGCATATTCCCATACAGACCAGACATGACTAATGGATCCCGCAGGGAGGGCAGCATAATTCCCATACAGACCAGACATGACTAATGGATCCGCAGGGAGTGTAGCTAATCCCATACAGATTAGACATGACTAATGGATCCCGCAGGGAGGGCAGCATAATCCCATACAGATTAGACATGACTAATGGATCCCGCAGGGAGGAGCATAATCCCATACAGATTAGACATGACTAATGGATCCCGCAGGGAGTGTAGCCTAATCCCATACAGTTCAGACATAACTAATGGATCCCGCAGGGAGTGTAGCATAATCCCGTACAGATCAGACATGACTAATGGATCCTGCAGGGAGTGTAGCATAGTCCCATACAGATCAGACATGACTAATGGATCCTGCAGGGAGTGTAGCATAATCCCGTACAGATCAGACATGACTAATGGATCCCGCAGGGAGTGTAGCCTAATCCCATACAGATCAGACATAACTAATGGATCCCGCAGGGAGGGCAGCATAATCCCATAGAGACCAGACATGACTAATAGATCCCGCAAGGAGTGTAGCACAGTCCCTACAGATCAGACTGACTAATGGATCCGCAGGGAGTGTAGCATAGTCCCATACAGATCAGACATGACTAATGGATCCTGCAGGGAGTGTAGCATAATCCCATACAGATTAGACATGACTAATGGATCCCGCAGGGAGGGCAGCATATTCCCATACAGACCAGACATGACTAATGGATCCCGCAGGGAGGGCAGCATAATCCCATACAGACCAGACATGACTAATGGATCCCGCAGGGAGGGCAGCATATCCCATACAGACCAGACATGACTAATGGATCCCGCAGGGAGTGTAGCCTAATCCCATACAGATTAGACATGACTAATGGATCCCGCAGGAGGGCAGCATAATCCCATACAGATTAGACATGACTAATGGATCCCGCAGGGAGGCAGCATAATCCCATACAGACCAGACATGACTAATGGATCCTGCAGGGAGTGTAGCATAATCCCGTACAGATCAGACATGACTAATGGATCCCGCAGGGAGTGTAGCCTAATCCATAGAGACCAGACATGACTAATAGATCCCGCAAGGAGTGTACATAATCCCGTACAGATCAGACATGACTAATGGATCCCGCAGGGAGGGCAGCACAGTCCCTACAGATCAGACGTGACTAATGGATCCCGCAGAGAGTGTAGCATAGTCCCATACAGATCAGACATGACTAATGGATCCTGCAGGGAGTGTAGCATAATCCCATACAGATTAGACATGACTAATGGATCCCGCAGGGAGGGCAGCATAATCCCATACAGACCAGACATGACTAATGGATCCCGCAGGGAGGGCAGCATATATCCCATACAGACCAGACATGACTAATGGATCCCGCAGGGAGTGTAGCATAATCCCATACAGACCAGACATGACTAATGGATCCACAGGGAGGGCAGCATAATCCCATACAGACCAGACATGACTAATGGATCCTGCAGGGAGTGTAGCATAATCCATACAGACCAGACATGAGTAATGGATCCGCAGGGAGTGTAGCATAATCCATACAGTTCAGACATAATAATGGATCCCGCAGGGAGTGTAGCATAATCCCATACAGATCGGACATGACTAATGGATCCCGCAAGGAGTGTAGCATAATCCCATACAGACCAGACATGACTAATGGATCCCGCAGGGAGTGTAGCATAATCCCATACAGATCGGACATGACTAATGGATCCCGCAAGGAGTGTAGCATAGTCCCCTACAGATCAGACGTGACTATGGGATTCCGCAGTACCAAAGTAAATACTTAGTGAGGCTGGCGTACTTACTTTGAATATCTGTGTGTGAATGGCTGCAGAATCCTGATATAATGATTGGCATTTCATGAGCCCCTCACTGAGCCTGACTGACAGATGTTCCATCTCTGCCTGCCCAACCAGAATGGCTGACAGCTGCAGCTTGTACTAAGCTGTGTGAGATTTCAGCAGAAACATAAAGAAGGGACAGTGAGGAGTTGAAGGTGTCGTCAGTTCATGAGTTACACTTTCAGACAGAATTACACCACTAATCTGACTTGGAGTTTAATAGTAAGTACTGCAGCCTCCTCAGGTTCAATATATCTATTTAATAATGTGCACAGTTTCTATGTGAAACCTAAAACACCCTGATTGTTAGTGAGACCTTGCGCTACATTTACACTGACCAATCACCGTGACTGTGTGTTGTTATAGTCACTCATCTTGCCGTGTACATAGGCGGACGATCTCCAGATAAAGGAGAAAAACTTTCATTGCAAGAAATGATCTTTAGTGCAGGTCATCTTTATGACTGGAGCATCATCCTGTATGAAGAGGAGCCGCGCTGCCGAGAACCATGACAGCCTGTGTGCACTGAAGAGGAGCCACACTGCCGAGAACCATGACAGCCTGTGTGCACTGAAGAGGAGCCACGCTGCCGAGAACCATGACAGCTGTGTGCACTGAAGAGGAGCCACGCTGCCGAGAACCATGACAGCCTGTGTGCACTGAAGAGGAGCCACGCTGCCGAGAACCATGACTGCCTGTGTGCACTGAAGAGGAGCCAAACTGCCAAGAGCCATGACAGCCTGTGTGCACTGAAGAGGAGCCATGCTGCCGAGAACCATGACAGCCTGTGTGCACTGAAGAGGAGCCATGCTGCCGAGAACCATGACAGCCTGTGTGCACTGAAGAGGAGCATTCTGCCGAGAACCATGACTGTCTGTGTGCACTGAAGAGGAGTCGTGCTGCCGAGAACCATGACAGCCTGTGTGCACTGAAGAGCCACGCTGCCGAGAACCATGAAAGCCTGTGTGCACTGAAGAGGAGCCACGCTGCGAGAACCATGAAAGCCTGTGTGCACTGAAGAGGAGCCACGCTGTCGAGAACCATGACAGCCTGTGTGCACTGAAGAGGAGCCACACTGCCGAGAACCATGACAGCCTGTGTGCACTGAAGAGGAGCCACGCTGCCGAGAACCATGACAGCCTGTGTGCATTGAAGAGGAGCCACGCTGCCGAGAACCATGACAGCTGTGTGCACTGAAGAGGAGCCACGCTGCCGAGAACCATGACTGCCTGTGTGCACTGAAGAGGAGCCAAGCTGCCGAGAGCCATGACAGCCTGTGTGCACTGAAGAGGAACCACACTGCGAGAACCATGACAGCCTGTGTGCACTGAGGAGGAGCCACGCTGCTGAGAACCATGACAGCCTGTGTGCACTGAAGAGGAGCCACGCTGCCGAGGACCATGACTGCCTGTGTGCACTGAAGAGGAGCCAAGCTGCCGAGAGCCATGACAGCCTGTGTGCACTGAAGAGGAGCTATGCTGCCGAGAACCATGACAGCTGTGTGCACTGAAGAGGAGCCATTCTGCCGAGAACCATGACTGTCTGTGTGCACTGAAGAGGAGTCGCGCTGCCAAAGAACCATGACAGCCTGTGTGCACTGAAGAGCCACGCTGCCGAGAACCATGACAGCCTGTGTGCACTGAAGAGCCACGCTGCCGAGAACCATGACAGCCTGTGTGCACTGAAGAGGAGCCACTCTGCCGAGAACCATGACAGCCTGTGTGCACTGAAGAGGAGCCACGCTGCCGAGAACCATGACAGTCTGTGTGCACTGAAGAGGAGCCACGCTGCCGAAAACCATTACACCATTACAGCCTTTGTGCACTGAAGAGGAACGTGTGCTGAGAACCATGGTGGCCTTTGTGCATTGAACTGAATCATGATGCTGAGAACCATGACAGCCTGTGGCATTAAATTGGAGCCATGCTGCTGAGAACCCAGGTGCCCTGTGTGCGTTGAAAATGAGCCGCTCGGCCGAGAACCATGGTGGCTTGTGTGGTCTGAAGAGGAGCTGCACTGTCGAGAACCATGGCGTAATGTGTCCACTGAAGAGGAGCCGCGCTGCTGAGAACCATGGCGGCCTGTGTGCACTGAAGAGTAGCCACTTTGCTGAGATCCATGGCAGCCTGTGTGCGTTGAAGAGAAGCCACGCTGCCGAGAACCATGATGGCCTGTGTGCACTGAAGAGGAGCCGCACTGCCGAAAACTATGGCGGCCTGACGAGAACCATGGCGGCCTGTGTGCGTTGAAGAGGAGCCGTCCTGACGAGAACCATGGCGGCCTGTGTGCGTTGAAGAGGAGCCGCACTGCTGAGAACCATGGTGGCCATGGCGGCCTGTGTGCACTGAAGAGGAGCCACGCTGCCGAGAACCATGGCGGCCTGTGTGCACTGAAGAGGAGCCCCCTGACGAGAACCATGGCGGCCTGTGTGCGTTGAACAGGAGCCGCACTGCTGAGAACCATGGCTGTCTGTGTGCACTGAAGAGGAGTCGCGCTGCCAAAGAACCATGACAGCCTGTGTGCACTGAAGAGCCACGCTGCCGAGAACCATGACAGCCTGTGTGCACTGAAGAGCCACGCTGCCGAGAACCATGACAGCCTGTGTGCACTGAAGAGGAGCCACTCTGCCGAGAACCATGACAGCCTGTGTGCACTGAAGAGGAGCCACGCTGCCGAGAACCATGACAGTCTGTGTGCACTGAAGAGGAGCCACGCTGCCGAAAACCATTACACCATTACAGCCTTTGTGCACTGAAGAGGAGACGTGCTGCTGAGAACCATGGTGGCCTTTGTGCATTGAACTGAATCATGCTGCTGAGAACCATGACAGCCTGTGTGCATTAAATTGGAGCCATGCTGCTGAGAACCCAGGTGCCCTGTGTGCGTTGAAAATGAGCCGCTCGGCCGAGAACCATGGTGGCTTGTGTGGTCTGAAGAGGAGCTGCACTGTCGAGAACCATGGCGTAATGTGTCCACTGAAGAGGAGCCGCGCTGCTGAGAACCATGGCGGCCTGTGTGCACTGAAGAGTAGCCACTTTGCTGAGATCCATGGCAGCCTGTGTGCATTGAAGAGAAGCCACGCTGCGAGAACCATGATGGCCTGTGTGCACTGAAGAGGAGCCGCACTGCCGAAACTATGGCGGCCTGACGAGAACCATGGCGGCCTGTGTGCGTTGAAGAGGAGCCGCCTGACGAGAACCATGGCGGCCTGTGTGCGTTGAAGAGGAGCCGCACTGCTGAGAACCATGGTGGCCATGGCGGCCTGTGTGCACTGAAGAGGAGCCACGCTGCCGAGAACCATGGCGGCCTGTGTGCACTGAAGAGGAGCCCCCTGACGAGAACCATGGCGGCCTGTGTGCGTTGAACAGGAGCCGCACTGCTGAGAACCATGGCAGCCTGTGTGCACTGAAGAGGAGCCGCACTGTTGAGAACCATGGCGGCCTGTGTGCGTTGAAGAGGAGCCGCCCTGACGAGAACCATGGTGGCCTGTGTGGGTTGAAGAAGAGCCGCACTGCTGAAAAGCTATGGCGGCCTGTGTGGGTTGAAGAAGAGCCGCACTGCTGAAAACTATGGCGGCCTGTGTGCGTTGAAGAAGAGCCGCACTGCTGAGAACCATGGCGGCCTGTGTGCACTGAAGAGGAGCCACGCTGCCGAGAACAATGGTGGCCTGTGTGCACTGCGTGCTTACAGATCTATTACTGATTGCTCAGTGCACAGCCTTTACTGCAGTCTGCCTAACCACCGACCGGTAAAAGTTTGGTGCCCCATTTGTTCCTTGTAAAGTGACCTGCACCACTGTACTAAAAGTGCAGCACTTCACTACTTCTCCCAAACTCCCTGAAGTCCAATGTTGTGGCCCAAATACCGCTAAGATATTCTGATCCACAGATCGTCAGTGTCCAAATGACCCAACGAAACATCTCATCCTCCCCACAATTCATGTCAGACGTCATCTTGTGTCTTTGTGGATCGGTTGGGAAGGGTTAACATGACATCACCGGCCTCTGGTGCTTTAGGGGTTAATTAGGCACTGTCCCTGACATCAGGACCAGCATCGGCCTCATCTATAGGACACTTGTTAGTGAGTCCGGATGAGGAGGGAGGCAGACAATGGCGCCAGTGTTACAGCGGGTACAGAACCATCACATCATGGACCCCGATGACATGACGAGGGTGGGGGAGGGTGCAGATGGCAGCGAGCCTGGGAGTGACACAGTGAGAAGATTCTCTCCACCCATCCAGTGCAGGGAACGGAGTAAAGTCGTGATTGTCAAAGATCACAACCAGGGGGTCGCGCTGAACCCACCTCACTGTCATCTTTTTGTCACCACCAGCCCTCTGCTGCCCCCTATGATATGGACAATTACGCAATTGACCAGCGGTTATCGGAGGAGGGTTGCGACTGTTACCACTACTAGGCCGATTATTGGGGAACACACAGTGAGCGTATGGTATATACACAAACAATTCCAACGCATGGAATATATATATACCCCCTGTATGGTAACTGCTAGCTCAATAATAACCCAAGAAAGATTATTAGCTGCCACCACCAGTCGTTTATAGGCCAATTGGACTCCCGTTACCGGAAGTGGATGGCTTTCAGGAGTGCGGTTCACAGAACAAAAGGAACAGAAATATTAAATTTTATATTTAATCCAGAACGATAGAAAGTGTTAATAAAATAAGGTACAGGGATATTCTGCACAGGCACCAGCGAGTCACTGTGACCTTGGCATGCGCGACGATAAGGTGCTCTCCCCACTCCCTCCCTGCATAGTCATTGCTAGGAACCATGTGTACATAGCGATGACTATGCAGGGAGGAATTGAAGAGAGCATCTTATCGTCGCGCATGCAGGAGGTCACTGGAACGGAAGTCGCCGCTGCCTGCACAGAAGATCCCTAAATGCAGTATCCATAGAAGGGAAGAAAAGGTACGGCTGGTGGAGGCAGGGCGCAGGCGCGGGATTCCAGCACCAGAACTGACATGTATGGGAGGGGGTAGTATTACAATGAAGACAGGAGGCAGGGATTTCTTCCAGACACTGCACGCCCCTGAGCCTGGAAGAAAAAATTAACATAAAGACAGACTATAAGATTTCTCAACAACAAGATGACAATATGAAGCAGACAGGTAAGGTCCAGTTTAACATTTCTGTTACCTGTAAGTCCGTATCAATAGGTCGTATACGTCCCGCGGAGAGGGGGGGATACAGATTCCCTTTAATTCTTATCTCTGTGGTAAATCTGCTTCCCCACATCCCTGGTGCACGGCCTCACATCTGTTAGCCATTAGGAGTTTCCTTAATTACCTGACTCCAAAGGCGAGGGTCAGCTGCAGGGACTGTCACTTGGAGCCAACTTATAGAGTGCAAGCTCTGCCTCATCTGTGCAAGGGTTTTCATTTTCTGTATTAGGGTTTGGTTCCACGGTCCAGAATTAATGCGCTTTGGACAGAGTGGAAACCCTGCTCCTCCCAAAGCCCCACTCCCTTCTGAACATGCGGTGAATTCATTGAACACATCCGGGATCGCCGCACCCCTACATAGGACTGTATTTACCTTGCAGCGACGGAGCGTACATAGACATGCTGCAATCTAAAAAGACGCGCCGCATGTCCGGTCTAGTGGGGGTGTCACCCGCGTAATCGGACGCATAATGGAGACGGGATTTCATAAAATGCAGGAACTTCTGGCCGCTGCGGTAGGACACAGCGTTCAATCCGCAGCAAATACTGAGTGTTTCCTGACCGTGGAAAGAAACCCTTACAGTGACTGACATCAGTGACACGAGATAGAAAGGGAACCCGGCACAGGGCACAATCAGCTTCTGGGCAGCATGACAGCACGCACCAAATGACCCCCAGAGTGCCAGTCAGGGACCACAGAGCTGCAGAACATCACAATGTGCTACTCAACTGCTGCAGAACCTCACAGTGCACACCTGAGCCACTGCAGAACCTCATAATACACCTCAACTGCTGCAGAACCTCACAGTGCACACCTGAAAGACTGCAGAACCTCATAATACACATCAGCTGCTGCAGAACCTCACAGTGCACACCTGAAACACTGCTGAACCTCATAATACACCTCGGCTGCTGCAGAACCTCACAGTGCACACCTGAAACACTGCAGAACCTCATAATACACCTCGGCTGCTGCAGAACCTCACAGTGCACACCTGAAACACTGCAGAACCTCATAATACACCTCAGCTGCTGCAGAACCTCACAGTGCACACCTGATACACTGCAAAACCTCATAATACACCTCAGCTGCTGCAGAACCTTATAGTGCACAACTGATACACTGCAGAACCTCATAATACACATCAGCTGCTGCAGAACCTCACAGTGCACACCTGAAACACTGCAGAACCTCATAATACACCTCAGCTGCTGCAGAACCTTATAGTGCACAACTGATACACTGCAGAACCTCATAATACACATCAGCTGCTGCAGAACCTCACAGTGCACACCTGAAACACTGCAGAACCTCATAATACACCTCAGCTGCTGCAGAACCTTATAGTGCACAACTGATACACTGCAGAACCTCATAATACCCATCAGCTGCTGCAGAACCTCACAGTGCACACCTGAAACACTGCAGAACCTCATAATACACCTCAGCTGCTGCAGAACCTTATAGTGCACAACTGATACACTGCAGAACCTCATAATACACATCAGCTGCTGCAGAACCTCACAGTGCACACCTGAAACACTGCAGAACCTCATAATACACCTCAGCTGCTGCAGAACCTCACAGTGCACACCTGATACACTGCAAAACCTCATAATACACCTCAGCAGCTGCAGAACCTCACAGTGCACACCTGATACACTGCAGAACCTCATAATACACCTCAGCTGCTGCAGAACCTCACAGTGCACACCTGATACACTGCAGAACCTCATAATGCACCTCAGCTGCTGCAGAACCTCACAGTGCACACCTGAAACACTGCAGAACCTCATAATACACCTCAGCTGCTGCAGAACCTCACAGTGCACACCTGATAAACTGCAGAACCTCATAATACACCTCAGCTGCTGCAGAACCTCACATTGCACACCTGAAACACTGCAGAACCTCATAATACACCTCAGCTGCTGCAGAACCTTATAGTGCACAACTGATACACTGCAGAACCTCATAATACACATCAGCTGCTGCAGAACCTCACAGTGCACACCTGAAACACTGCAGAACCTCATAATACACCTCAGCTGCTGCAGAACCTTATAGTGCACAACTGATACACTGCAGAACCTCATAATACACATCAGCTGCTGCAGAACCTCACAGTGCACACCTGATACACTGCAGAACCTCATAATACACCTCAGCTGCTGCAGAACCTCACAGTGCACACCTGATAAACTGCAGAACCTCATAATACACCTCAGCTGCTGCAGAACCTCACAGTGCACACCTGAAACACTGCAGAACCTCATAATACACCTCAGCTGCTGCAGAACCTCACAGTGCACACCTGAAACACTGCAGAACCTCATAATACACCTCAGCCGCTGCAGAACCTTATAGTGCACACCTGATACACTGCAGAACCTCATAATACACATCAGCTGCTGCAGAACCTCACAGTGCACACCTGATACACTGCAGAACCTCATAATACACCTCAGCTGCTGCAGAACCTCACAGTGCACACCTGATACACTGCAGAACCTCATAATACACCTCAGCTGCTGCAGAACCTCACAGTGCACACCTGATACACTGCAGAACCTCATAATACACATCAGCCGCTGCAGAACCTCATAATACACATCTGCCGCTGCAGAACCTCACAGTGCACACCTGATACACTGCAGAACCTCATAATACACATCAGCCGCTGCAGAACCTCACAGTGCACACCTGAAACACTGCAGAACCTCATAATACAACTCAGCTGCTGCAGAACCTCATACAACACATCAGCTGCTGCGGAACCTCATAATACACCTCAGCTGCTGCAGAACATCAAAATACACACCTCAGCTGCTGCAGAACTTCATAATACACCTCAGCTGCTGCAGAACCTCATACAACACATATCAGCTGCTGCAGAACGTCATAATACACTTCAGCTGCTGCAGAACCACATACTACTCACCTCAGCTGCTGCAGAACCTCATAATACACCTCAGCTGCTGCAGAACCTCATAATACACCTCAGCTGCTGCAGAACCTCATAATACACCTCAGCTGCTGCAGAACCTCATACTACACACCTCAGCTGCTGAAAACAAGGGCTAAGCTTTGTGCAGTCAGCGTTTACGCCCTGGAATTATTGGAGGAATTAAGCTTTCCTCTATTATTGGGCAGCACTGCAGGGGCGGTCTAACAACACCCCGCCCCCGCAGAGCCGCTCATGTCACTGGGTGGATTATTAATGGTTCTTGCCGCCAGGTGGTGGTATGGACAGAGAGCATCAATACTAAACGGTCCCGTAGGCACCCTTCCTATTCTGGAATAGACGGGGTCGCAGTTTACAGCCGGACATCAGGATCCAGGAGGGAAGCAGGAAATGACGTACGAGCCGCGATGCTTCATTTACCTTTATTCAATAAAAAAGCTGCAGAAATTACAGACAATTCAGCGGAAAAGTAAATGTAATAATATAATGAGCCGTGTGCAGCGTAATGTAGAGCGAGCGGGGGCTGATGGGCAGGAGGACCCTCAACCACCAGTTACCTGCAGGCAAAACGTGGGCTCCAGGTCTGGAGATCAGAAGTTCTGACCACTCCACCAGCCAATGAAGGCGTTTCATTAATATAATACGGGAGGGTGGGATTTCGGTACCAAGGACTGAGCTGGACGACGCTCACATCTCTAGGACATCATATCACGGTCATGTGGATACATCCACGGCGCTGACCACAACATGTCATCGACAGATCACCCGCTATGCACCTTCTCGCTCCAGCCTGGTGACCACTATCATTTTTAGGTCACGTAAAGTCCCCACCAATTTCCGGAGCACAAATATCAATCATTCGATTACATATAATATCTGGCCTAATGGGGGCGCTCACACTCTGCAGGTCCTAAGTACATGGAGAACCATTGCCATAGATATCCAGTGTGATGATTGACTGCAGATCATGAAATCATCTCATATGGCTAGAATGTGTGGACATCTCAGAGACATGGATGGTGACGTCCTTCATCTTCTGCTCTTCTGTGGCCGTTAACCATGAATGGCCACACACGTTGGATAGAAGTAGGCTGATGGCTGCACAACAATCTTATGAATGATAATCTCATGGTCGTTTCCATAAAAGCCATACAAAATTATATCGACATTGGCCCTTAGAGTCCTGCAATCTGGACATGCGTGTCATGTTCAGTGACTCCGGAGGAAAGATGAATAAACATTCTTATAAGGAAAGATAATCTAAGGATTTCAGACTGTCAGGTGAAAATTGCAAACATGGACAACTTCTTTCCAGACGGTAACCGGGTATTACAAGCAAATGTTAATGTTTGATATTGTCCTTTTTCCTCCACCTCAGACTAATGTGTACTGCGACCTTTAGAAACATCTCCCTTTACCCAACTTTAAGTTTCTGTCCATTGTTGACCATCGATTAATGAGTTTGTCTCCAGTCTAATCTTCCATACAATGGTGGATGATGAAATCTTCATTTTCAGAATCTCATTGTCTTCTTGAATGGTCTCAGGTTGTTGTTTAGACATGGGTCAACCATGTTTTAAGGTCTGGAGCTGAGGGAACAGACTTCTCAGAACTGATATTGATAGGTCCTTCAAAATCCAAGTTGGCGGTAGACCATATAGATCCAGAGGGTACAGCATGCAGACCTGTTTCTGCTGACACACCATCAAATTCATGAGTATGAACTGGAATTACTGTTGTGTTTGTCCCAGGACAGGACTATTTCAGTTCTTCGTAGCCACACAGACTCAAAATAAGCAAATAAAAAGGGCTCAACTGAAGCTCAGAGGGGGAAGTCTCAAAGACACAGAAATCCTATGTTCTGCACTCAGAGGTCCTCATGGTGGTCTCCAATGACAGACGTGCATTTAGACTCACAGTTTTGTGACATTGGATGAGTGGTTTTCAGAGGAAATCACTCAGCAAACCAAAGTCTGTGAATAGTGGGGTCTCCATGAGTTCAGGAGGGTGACATCACAGTATAAAGCACGGGCTCTTCTTCTTGATTGGGTTTGGGTTGAGGACGGCTCTCACGGACTCACCAAAAACTTCCTTGATGCCTTCTTGGTTCAGGGCTGAGCACTCCATGTATTTTACGGCATGAATATGCTTTGACAAGCTGACCCCTTGTTGGTGGGTGATTGGCACCTGGTTCTGCTCCTTCAACTTTTTGATGACATCTTGGTTTGTCCTGAGATCTTTTTTGGTTCCGACTAGAAGGATCGGCACATTGGGGCAGTGGTGCCCACCTCTGGATACCATTTATGTTTGACATTCTCGTAGGATGAGGGACTGGCAATAGAGAAGCAGATGATGAAGACGTTAGTCTGGGGGTAGGAGAGTGTTCTTAGACGGTCATATTCCTCTTGCCCCGCTGTGTCCCACAGATTTAGGCTAACAGTTCTTCCATCCAAGGTACATTGAGCGCTGTAGTTGTCAAAGACGGTGGGGATGTACTCCTTAGGGAAGGCATTGGTTGTGTAGCAGATGAGGAGGCAGGTCTTCCCTACAGCTCCGTCGCCGACTACCACACACTTAATGGTCTGCATGCTGGAGGTCTTGTTCTCTGTTAGCAACCTGAAAAACATAAGAGGACAATTTCAGCTCTAGCGGGAAGGTCTCTATCATCCACCGATAACAGGACAAGTATCTGAAAACCCTGAATCTCTTTCCTTTCTATTTCATGTCCAAGCCCACCTGCCCGGCATAGGGTGGCAGCATGCACCATACCTAAGGTCTCTTTTAAAAAGTTACTGTCCTGGATGTTGGCAGGACCTCTACTAAAGGTAAAGATTGGTGTGCTCTACTCGTTATTGTTCCCTGGAAATTGAGAATTATTGGGGTGAACTTGGACATTGGGATTCTAGGGAAAAGCAAAGTGTCCTACGGGCCACAGTGGGGTGTGATGTGCCCTGGTCTGTTCCATCATCACCTGGACTCGCTCAATGCTCGCTCATCACCTCGACTGGCGGTAAAGGAAAGGTGACCTGTCTGGGGATCATGTCCTACATAAACTGGGGGAGTGTAAGCATTATATGAGGAAGGAAGGTGGGCTCAGAAATGCTGGTGGACTACACAGAAAACACTGTATAGTGGTGTTACACAATTGTGTGGGTGCTGGGTGGTGTCACTGAGTGTGAGAGCGCTCCGGCCGCTATATTCTCTGGTGTCATCACACTCAACTTCCAGTAATGTTTTATCAGTAAAGAGATTGGGGAAATTCACGTAGAGTTCCCTGCAGACCACAGAAGAGGAAGCTTCATCTGAAATCCTCCGACCTCATCCTTCTCCTTTTCTACTACTACTCATTGACATGGCGGCTTCCTCCTACAAGTCCCGGGGAAATGACAGTAAATGGTGCTGAAAGATGGTGACTGGTGGTGAACGGTACTGAATGATGGCGACTGGTGTATGGTCCTGAATAATGGTGACTGGTGGTGAATGGTCCTGAATGATGGTGACTGGTGGTGAATGGTCCTGAATGATGGTGACTGGTGGTGAATGGTACTGAATGATGGTGACTGGTGGTGAATGGTACTGATTGATGGTGACTGGTGGTGAATGGTCCTGAATTATGGTGACTGGTGGTGAACGGTACTGAATGATGGTGACTGGTGGTGAATGGTCCTGAATGATGGTGGCTGGTGGCGAATGGTCCTGAATGATGGTGACTGGTGGTGAATGGTCCTGAATGATGGTGACTGGTGGTGAATGGTACTGAATGATGGTGACTGGTGGTGAATGGTACTGATTGATGGTGACTGGTGGTGAATGGTCCTGAATGATGGTGACTGGTGGTGAACGGTACTGAATGATGGTGACTGGTGGTGAATGGTCCTGAATGATGGTGGCTGGTGGCGAATGGTCCTGAATGATGGTGACTGGTGGTGAATGGTGCTGAATGATGGTGACTGGTGGTGAATGGTACTGATTGATGGTGACTGGTGGTGAATGGTCCTGAATGATGGTGACTGGTGGTGAACGGTACTGAATGATGGTGACTGGTGGTGAATGGTCCTGAATGATGGTGGCTGGTGGTGAATGGTCCTGAATGATGTACTGGTGTGAATGGTGCGAATGATGTGATGTGGGAATGACTGAATGATGGTGACTGGTGGTGAATGGTACTGAATGATGGTGACTGGCGGTGAATGGTACTGAATGATGGTGACTGGTGAATGATACTGATTGATGGTGACTGGTGAATGGTACTGAATGATGGTGAATGGTAGTGGTGCTAACTGGTGGTGAATGGTACTGAATGATGGTGCTGGATGATGTTGAACGGTGAATGGTACTGAATGATGGTGACTGGTGGTGAATGGTACTGAATGATGGTGGTGATGCTGAATGGTGGTGATTGTCAGTGACGGTACTGAATGATTGAGGGAGATTGAGAATGATGGTGACTGGAGGTGAGTAATAATGAATGGTACTGAATGATGGTGACTTGTGGTGAATTATACTGAATGATTATAGTGGTAGTGACTGATGGAGGTGAATGATGGTGACTGGAGGTGAATGATGGTGAATGATTGTCTACTTTACATCAGCTCAATTTTGGAACCAAATTTTTTTTTGTTAGGAAATTATAAGGGTTAAAAGTTGACCAGCGATTTCTCATTTTTACAACAAAATTTTCAAAGCCATTTTTTTTAGGGACCACCTCACATTTGAAGTCACTTTGAGGGGTCTATATGGCAGAAAATAGCCAAAAGTGACACCATTCTAAAAACAGCACCCCTCAAGGTACTCAAAACCACATTCAAGAAGTTTATTAACCCTTCAGGTGCTTACAGGAGCTAAAGCAACGTGGAAGGAAAAAATGAACATTTCACTTTTTAGTCACAAAAATGATCTTTTACAACCTTTTTTTTATTTTCACAAGGGAAAAAGGAGAAAATGGACAGATAAGGTTGTTGTGCAATTTCTGCTGAGTACGCCGATACCCCATATGTGGGGGAAAACCACTGTTTGGGCGCACGGCAGAGCTCGTAAGGGAAGGAGCGCCGTTTGACTTTTTCAAACCAAAATTGGCTGGAGTTGAGATTGGACGCCATGTCGTGTTTGCAGAGCCTCTAATGCGCCTAAATAGTGGAAACCCCCCACAAGTGACACCATTTTGGAAACTAGACCCCCTATGGAACTTATCTAGATCTGTTGTGAGCACTTTGAACCCCCAAGTGTTTCACAAAAGTTTATAATGCCTGGGTGTGAAAAAAAAAAAAAATCCACAAAAATGATTTTTTTAGTCCCAAATTTTTGATTTTTCCCAAGGAAATTGGACCCCAAAAGTTGTTGTCCAATTTGTCCTGAGTACGCTGATACCCCATATGTGGGGGGGGAACTGTTTTGGCGCACGGCAGGGCTTGGAAAGGAAGTAATAACGTTTTGGAATGCAGACGTTGATGGGGGTCATGTTCCGTTTGCAGTGTCCCAGATGAGCCTAAACAGTGGACACCCCCCACAAGTGACCCCATTTTGGAAACTAGACCCCCTAAGGAACTTATCTAGATTTGTGGTGAGCACTTTGAACCCCCAAGTGCTTCACACAAGTTTATAATGCCCGGGCATGAAAATAAAAAATCCTATTTTTTTCCCACAAAAATTATCTTTTAGTCACCAATTTTTTATTTTCCCAAGAGAAACAGAAGAAATTGGACCACAAAAGTTGTTGTCCAATTTGTCCTGAGTACGCTGATACCCCATATGTGGGGGGAACCACTGTTTGGGCGCACGGCAGAGCTCAAAATGGAAGGAGCACCATTTGACTTTTTCCAACCAAAATTGGCTGGAATTGAGATTGGACGCCATGTTGCATTTGGAGAGCCCCTGATGTGCCTAAACAGTGGAAACCCCCCACAAGTGACCCCATTTTGGAAACTAGACCCCCTAAGGAACTTATCTAGATCTGTGGTGAGCAATTTGAACCCCCAAGTGCTTCACACAAGTTATAATGTAGAGCTGTAAAATTAAAAAATCATATTTTTTCCACAAAAATTATCTTTTCACCCCAATTTTTATTTTTCCAAGGGTAACAAGACTCCAAAAGTTATTGTGAAATTTGTCCTGAGTACGCTGATACCCCATATGTGGGGGTAAACCACTGTTTGGGTGCATGGCAGAGCTCGGAAGGGAAGGAGCGCCGTTTGACTTTTTCAACAACGCAGAATTGGCTGGACGCCATGTCGTGTTTGGAGAGCTCCTGATCTGCCTAAACAGTGGAAACCCCCGACAAATGACACCATTTTGGAAACTAGACCCCTCAAGAAACTTATCTAGATGTGTGGTGAGAACTTTGAACCCCCCGGTGTTTCACTAAAGTTTATAACGCCCGAGCATGAAAATAAAAAAATCATATTTTTTCCACAAACATGATCTTTTAGTCCCCAACTTTTATTTTCCCAAGGGTAACAGGAGAAATTGGACCCCAAAAGTTGTTGTCCAATTTGTCCTGAGTACGCTGATACCCAATATGTGGGAGAAAACTACTGTATGGGCACACGTCTGGGCTCGGAAGGGAAGTAGTGACGTTTTGGATTGCAGACTTTGATGGAATGGTCTGTGGGCGTCATGTCGCATTTGGAGAGCCCCTGATGTGCCTAAACAGTGGAAACCCCCCCACAAGTGACCCCATTTTGGAAAATAGACCCCACAAGTAACTTATCTAGATGTGTGGTGAGCGCTATGAAGCCCCAAGAGCTTCACAGAAGTTTATAACGTACAGCCGTAAAAACAAAAAAAAAATCTTTTTTTTTTACAAAAATTATATTTTTGCCAACAATTTTTTGTTTTCCCAAGGGTAACAGGAGAAATTGGACCCCAAGAGTTATTGTGCAATTTGTCCTGAGTACTCTGATACCCCATATGTGGGGGTAAACTACTGTTTGGGCGCATGGCAGAGCTCAGAAGTGAAGGAGCACCGTTTGACTTTTTCAACGCAGAATTGGCTGGATTGAGATCAGACGCCATGTCACATTTGGAGAACCCCTGATGTGCCTAAACAGTGGAAACCCCCCAATCATAACTCCAACCCTAACCCCAACACACCCTTAACCCTAGTCCCAACCCTAACCATAACCCTAACCACAAACCTAACCCTAACACACCCCTAACCCTAATGGGAAAATGGAAATAAATACATTTTTTAAATTTTATTATTTTTTCCTAACTAAGGGGGTGATAAAGGGGGTTTGATTTACTATTTATAGCGGGTTTTTATGATTGGCAGCTGTCACACTAAAAGACGCTTTTTATTGCAAAAAATAGTTTTTGCATCATCACATTTTGAGAGCTATAATTTTTGCATATTTTGTCCCACAGAGTCATGTGAGGTCTTATTTTTTGCGGTACGAGTTGACGTTTTTATTGGTACCATTTTTAAGCACGTGACATTTTTTGATCGCTTTTTATTTCTATTTTTGGGAGGTTAGAATGAACAAAAATCAGCAATTCATGAATTTCTTTTGGGGAGGCGTTTTTATTGTTCCGCGTGTGGTAAAATTGATGAAGCAGTTTTATTCTTCGGGTCAGTACGATTACAGCGATACCTCATTTATATCATTTTTTATGTTTTGGCGCTTTTATAGAATAAAAACAATTTTATATAAAAAATAATTATTTTTGCATCGCTTTATTCTGCGAGCTATAACTTTTTTATTTTTTTTCGCTGATGATGCTGTATGGCGGCTCATTTTTTGCGGGACAAGATGACGTTTTCAGTGGTACCATGTTTATTTATATCCGTCTTTTTGATCGCGCGTTATTCCACTTTTTGTTCAGCGGTATGATGATAAAGCATTGATTTTTTTTGCTTTTTTTTTTTTTAAGGGGTACACTAAAGGGGTTAACTAGTGGGACAGTTTTATAGGGCAGGTCGTTACGGACGCGGCGATACCAAATATGTGTACTTTTATTGTTTTGTTTTTTTTATTTACAGGAAGAAATGAATTTATTGGGGAATATTTTTTTTTTTCCTTTATTTTGGAATTTTTTTTTACATTTGTTATTTTTATTTTTTTAACTTTCTTACTTTGTCCCAGGGTGGGATATTACAGTATGGGGTCAGATCGCTGGTCTCACAGTGTGCACAGCACTCTGTCACACCAGCGATCTCACAGGCAGTGCTGCAAGCTTCCTCAGCGCCTGCTCCCAGCAGGCGCTGAGGAAGCCGCCTCCCTGCAGGACCCGGCGGCCATCTTGGATCCGGGGTCCTGCAGGGAAGAGGCCTTCAGAACAGCGCGGTCACATTGTGCTGTTCTGAGGGTCTCAGGGGAGCACACAGGTAGCCCCCTCCCTGAGCAATGCTCCCCTGTGTTAATGTGACGGGAGCGGTCCGTGACCACTCCTGGCACATAGTGCCGGGTGTCAGCTGTGATAATCAGCTGACACCCGGCCGCGATCAGCTGCGCTCCCCCCGGGGAGCGCAGCTGATCGCTTCGACGTACTATCCGGTCCATGGTCAGATTGTCACGGGTTTCATGGACGGGATAGTACTTCGGATGGCAGACAGGGGTTAAAAGGGGAGTACACTCCCTAGCTCTGCCCACCCAGTGAGGTCACTGAAGAGAAAGTACAAGGCTATGATGTCCAATTAGGAAGTTGTCTTTTGCCTGGGGATCAGCTGTAGCAAGCTGCGCATTTTGACCTGTCCCTCTGGAAAGGTCCCCTCCTCCACATGGCGTGCCATTGACTGAGATCTATAATTTTCATATTTTAATCCGTTATGTTGTAATTGCCCGTATATACTGTATTTTGTCTCTTTTGTAACATCTTTTATCTTTTTGTAAACACTGCCTATATTTTCTGGAGTAAATCTATAAAATTTACTAGTTTCATTTTTCCTTGCTCTATAATGTACCGCCACGTCTCTGTGCTAAATTCACGCTACCTAGTGGGTTGGCTCCTGACCCGATATTGATATTAATATATAACGAGGAGCTGGTGGCAGCAAAGTGTTCTGGGGTAATTGGGAGATTCTGGCAGTAAAGGAACACAGGTTTTATGTGTGTATTTCCTGCCTGAGACTGGGGATATACATATAGTCCCCACTGCAGAGTGCCCAAAAGCCAGTACATGGCAAGGCAGCCTTTCTGGTGACTACTTATCCTAGGTGTAATTCCCTGACTGACCTGAGGGTAAGGGGGGTGCCAGAGAGCTGCAAGCTCCAAACCGGTACTGGAAAGTGGGATATGATAAATCCCTGACAACTGGGGGCAACCAAACACCCCCAGTTCATGACAATGATGGTGACTGGAGTTGAATGATGGTGACTGGAGTTGAATGATGGTGACTGGAGGTGAATGATGGTAAATCATGGTGACTGGAGGTGAATGATGGTGACTGGAGGTTAATGATGGTGACCTGTGAATTATACTGATTATAGTGGTAGTGACTGATGGTGGTGAATGATGGTGACTGAAGGTGAAAGATGGTTACTGGAGGTGAATGATTTTGATTGGAGAATGATGGTGACTGGCCGTGAATGATGGTAAATGATGGTGACTGATGGTGACTGGAAGTGAATGATGGTGGTGACTGGAGATGAATGATGGTGACTGGAGGTGAATGATGGTGACGAAATGAATGATGTTGATTGGAGTTGAATGATGATGAATGATGGTGACTGGAGGTGAATGATGGTGACTGGAGTTGAATGATGGTGACTGGAGGTGAAAGATGGTAAATGATGGTGACTGGAGGTGAATGATGGTGGTGACTGGAGTTGAATGATGGTTAATATTAGGGATGCTGATCAGTAGTGTATTTTGGTGATGTGTTATTTCGGCTGCCATCTTAGTTGGCATAGTGGGAGGCAGGATGGAGAGTGATTGGAGGACGCCCATGATGAGGGTGGTTGTTCTGAGCTGTGTACTGAATGATTGCAGGAACCTTATAAAGGATCTGAGAGCCGGATCCCGATCTTCCTGTACATTCACCAGACACAACTTCTGAGCATTCCCCCTACATTCAGTGACTTCTATACAGGACCTGGACCCAGAAGAAGATTTCTTGACTTCCAGGAAGGACATGAACTTCCCACAACATTAATCACAGGAAATCCGCTTTCCCTAAAGAAACAAGATGTCTGCAGCAGCGATGCTGGGAACTGGAGCGTCTGGTGTCAGAGGGTGAAATCAGGGCGGACATTATCCCAGACCCGGGTCTATAGTTATGTCGTGTACTAGAAAGTCTTCCTGACCGAGGCCTGCTCTCACAGCTGAGGGTTTGTTACTTAGTATCAGTCTAGCTTCTCACCGGATGTATCACCGGCTGACTCCTAATTTCCAATGCTAATTTTATTTATAGTAAAACATCACCTTTATTTGTTACAATTACAAGCGAAACATCAATAGAACCAAGAAAACAAATAAAAACGGCCTGTATTGCTTGTCACTCTTCGTCCGTCTCTAGGTTATTGGACGTGTATCCTCTTCTCATGGCTGTCTTTTCGCTACCTTGCTGTGGAGGTTGGCACACTTCACCTGTGCAGTGACGCCCCCACTCGCACATCCACTCTTCCCTGAATATACCTCCAATGCCGCCGCTGGGTGGCAGACACCACATGGAATATAGACGGCCAGAGGAGTCAATTTCACAGAGGATTATTACAGCTAATTAAGGAGGAACTTGCGGGGTCGAGACCCCTGATAATTTAGAGGACTTTATTCAACTATGCATCCGAATTGAATAGGAGACTCGCAGAATGAAGAAAGGAAAGACTGCGAGAATTTGTAAAGAACCCTAACTACTCCTCACTCAGGAACTAGAAAGTGTGCCTGGACCTCTGCAAATTGACGTAATCCGAAAACCTTTCCCTGCAATAGAGGAGAGGCGACGTACAGGGACTGTGAGCCTCCATTGTGGGGGCTCTGGACATTTTGCCATTAATTGTCCTAATAAAAGGACCATAGATTTCACAAATTCCAAAACTGAACGCACTTTAGACCTTTCTGAACGTCCAGATCCGGTTCTGCCGACCATCTCATCTGTAATACAAGAGCAATCACCATCATCTCATGTAGTCGTTCCCACATGGGTCATAATAGGGACCCTAAAATTACGATGCTCGGCCGTGTTAGATTCTGGGGCAGGAGGGAATATCATGGACCTACAATTCACACCTGATAATAACATTGCAAGTAGGACTAGGTCCATGCAGTCGATATGGAAACTGTGGAGGGATCACCTTTATCTTCTGGACCTGTTACGAGACAATTGAACTTGAAATCTGTATGGAACCGAATCATCATGAAGCTGTTGGTTTTCATCTTAATTCAGCTCCAAAATTTCCAATAATTCTAGGAAATCCCTGGTTTTCAGTCCATAACCCGTCTATCAACTGAGCATTGAGGACCATTACTGTCAGATCTCGAACCCCGCAGCTCCTGTGCACCACACGGCAGCTCTTCCCTGTGAGCGATTCACCTCGCTGGACAGTTCCATGCAAACCGAGACACAAGGACCTGTGTTGTTCCTGATTGTCTTCACCCTGAGTTCCTGATTGTCTCCACCCTGATCGAACACCCCACTTAAACCTGGCATAGCACTCCTTCCTTGTGAGATTATTGAGCTACCAGCCTCTAGTCAAGCGTCCTTTCACCTGCTCCTTCATCCTAAGACTACACTGCTGCTCCTGTGTACCGACTTCTTGGCTATCCCTGACTACGCTACCTGCCGGTGCTGCCCCTAGTGGCTGCAATATCACTACTCCAATCCAGGTCAGTCCATAACAGGTCTTCTCGCTAGACCTCTTCACCTCAGCCATGTCTGTGAGCACTCAACACTCAAAACAATGGTGAGTGCAGCTCTGGAGTATAATACAGGATGTCACTCAGCATCAGTAATGTAATGTATGTACACAGTGACTGTACCAGCAGAATAGAGAGTGCAGCTCTGGAGTATAATACAGGATGTCACTCAGCATCAGTAATGTAATGTATGTACACAGTGCCTGCACCAGCAGAATAGAGAGTGCAGCTCTGAAGTATAATACCGGATGTAACTCAGGATCAGTAATGTAATGTATGTACACAGTGACTGCTCCAGCAGAATAGTGAGTGCAGCTCTGAAGTATAATACCGGATGTAACTCAGGATCAGTAATGTAATGTATGTACACAGTGACTGCTCCAGCAGAATAGTGAGTGCAGCTCTGGAGTATAATACAGGATGTAACTCAGGATCAGTAATGTAATGTATGTACACAGTGACTGCACCAGCAGAATAGTGAGTGCAGCTCTGGGGTATAATACAGGAGGCAACTCAGGATCAGTAATGTAATGTATGTACACAGTGACTGCACCAGCAGAATAGTGAGTGCAGCTCTGGGGTATAATACAGGATGTAACTCAGGATCAGTAATGTATGTACACAGTGACTGCACCAGCAGAATAGTGAGTGCAGCTCTGGAGTATAATACAGGATGTAACTCAGGATCAGTAATGTAATGTATGTACTCAGTGACTGCTCCAGCAGAATAGTGAGTGCAGCTCTGGAGTATAATACAGGAGGCAACTCAGGATCAGTAATGTAATGTATGTACACAGTGACTGCACCAGCAGAATAGTGAGTGCAGCTCTGGGGTATAATACAGGATGTAACTCAGGATCAGTAATGTATGTACACAGTGACTGCACCAGCAGAATAGTGAGTGCAGCTCTGAAGTATAATACCGGATGTAACTCAGGATCAGTAATGTAATGTATGTACACAGTGACTGCACCAGCAGAATAGTGAGTGCAGCTCTGGAGTATAATACAGGATGTAACTCAGGATCAGTAATGTAATGTACACAGTGACTGCACCAGCAGAATAGTGAGTGCAGCTCTGGGGTATAATACAGGATGTAACTCAGGATCAGTAATGTAATGTATGTACACAGTGACTGCACCAGCAGAATAGTGAGCGCAGCTCTGGAGTATAATACAGGATGTAACTCAGGATCAGTAATGTAATGTATGTACACAGTGACTGCACCAGCAGAATAGTGATTGCAGCTCTGGAGTATAATACAAGATGTAATTCAGGATCAGTAATGTATGTACACAGTGACTGCACCAGCAGAATAGTGAGTGCAGCTCTGGAGTATAATACAGGAGGTAACTCAGGATCAGTAATGTATGTACACAGTGACTGCACCAGCAGAATAGTGAGTGCAGCTCTGGGTATAATACAGGATGTAACTCAGGATCAGTAATGTAATGTATGTACACAGTGACTGCACCAGCAGAATAGTGAGTGCAGCTCTGGGTATAATACAGGATGTAACTCAGGATCAGTAATGTAATGTATGTACACAGTGACTGCACCAGCAGAATAGTGAGTGCAGCTCTGGAGTATAATACAGGATGTATCTCAGGATCAGTAATGTAATGTATGTACACAGTGACTGCACCAGCAGAATAGTGAGTGCAGCTCTGGGTATAATACAGGATGTAACTCAGGATCAGTAATGTAATGTATGTACACAGTGACTGCACCAGCAGAATAGTGAGTGCAGCTCTGGGTATAATACAGGATGTAACTCAGGATCAGTAATGTAATGTATGTACACAGTGACTGCACCAGCAGAATAGTGAGTGCAGCTCTGGGGTATAATACAGGATATAACTCAGGATCAGTAATGTAATGTATGTACACAGTGACTGCACCAGCAGAATAGTGAGTGCAGCTCTGGAGTATAATACAGGATGTAACTCAGGATCAGTAATGTAATGTACACAGTGACTGCACCAGCAGAATAGTGAGTGCAGCTCTGGGGTATAATACAGGATGTAACTCAGGATCAGTAATGTAATGTATGTACACAGTGACTGCACCAGCAGAATAGTGAGTGCAGCTCTGGAGTATAATACAGGATGTAACTCAGGATCAGTAATGTAATGTATGTACACAGTGACTGCACCAGCAGAATAGTGAGTGCAGCTCTGGAGTATAATACAGGATGTAACTCAGGATCAATAATGTATGTACACAGTGACTGCACCAGCAGAATAGTGAGCGCAGCTCTGGAGTATAATACAGGATGTAACTCAGGATCAGTAATGTAATGTATGTACACAGTGACTGCACCAGCAGAATAGTGATTGCAGCTCTGGAGTATAATACAAGATGTAACTCAGGATCAGTAATGTATGTACACAGTGACTGCACCAGCAGAATAGTGAGTGCAGCTCTGGAGTATAATACAGGAGGTAACTCAGGATCAGTAATGTATGTACACAGTGACTGCACCAGCAGAATAGTGAGTGCAGCTCTGGGGTATAATACAGGATGTAACTCAGGATCAGTAATGTAATGTATGTACACAGTGACTGCACCAGCAGAATAGTGAGTGCAGCTCTGGGGTATAATACAGGATGTAACTCAGGATCAGTAATGTAATGTATGTACACAGTGACTGCACCAGCAGAATAGTGAGTGCAGCTCTGGAGTATAATACAGGATGTATCTCAGGATCAGTAATGTAATGTATGTACACAGTGACTGCACCAGCAGAATAGTGAGTGCAGCTCTGGGGTATAATACAGGATGTAACTCAGGATCAGTAATGTAATGTATGTACACAGTGACTGCACCAGCAGAATAGTGAGTGCAGCTCTGGGGTATAATACAGGATGTAACTCAGGATCAGTAATGTAATGTATGTACACAGTGACTGCACCAGCAGAATAGTGAGTGCAGCTCTGGGGTATAATACAGGATATAACTCAGGATCAGTAATGTAATGTATGTACACAGTGACTGCACCAGCAGAATAGTGAGTGCAGCTCTGGAGTATAATACAGGATGTAACTCAGGATCAGTAATGTAATGTACACAGTGACTGCACCAGCAGAATAGTGAGTGCAGCTCTGGGGTATAATACAGGATGTAACTCAGGATCAGTAATGTAATGTATGTACACAGTGACTGCACCAGCAGAATAGTGAGTGCAGCTCTGGAGTATAATACAGGATGTAACTCAGGATCAGTAATGTAATGTATGTACACAGTGACTGCACCAGCAGAATAGTGAGTGCAGCTCTGGGATATAATACAGGAGGTAACTCAGGATCAGTAATGTAATGTATGTACACAGTGACTGCACCAGCAGAATAGTGAGTGCAGCTCTGGGTATAATACAGGAGGTATCTCAGGATCAGTAATGTAATGTATGTACACAGTGACTGCACCAGCAGAATAGTGATTGCAGCTCTGGAGTATAATACAGGATGTAACTCCGGATCAGTAATGTATGTACACAGTGACTGCACCAGCAGAATAGTGAGTGCAGCTCTGGGGTATAATACAGGAGGTAACTCAGGATCAGTAATGTAATGTATGTACACAGTGACTGCACCAGCAGAATAGTGATTGCAGCTCTGGAGTATAATACAGGATGTAACTCCGGATCAGTAATGTAATGTATGTACACAGTGACTGCACCAGCAGAATAGTGAGTGCAGCTCTGGGGTATAATACAGGAGGTAACTCAGGATCAGTAATGTAATGTATGCACACAGTGACTGCACCAGCAGAATAGTGAGTGCAGCTCTGGAGTATAATACAGGATGTAACTCAGGATCAGTAATGTAATGTATGTACACAATGACTGCACCAGCAGAATAGTGAGTGCAGCTCTGGGGTGTAATACAGGAGGTAACTCAGGATCAGTAATGTAATGTATGCACACAGTGACTGCACCAGCAGAATAGTGAGTGCAGCTCTGGAGTATAATACAGGATGTAACTCAGGATCAGTAATGTAATGTATGTACACAGTGACTGCACCAGCAGAATAGTGAGTGCAGCTCTGGGGTATAATACAGGATGTAACTCAGGATCAGTAATGTAATGTATGTACACAGTGACTGCACCAGCAGAATAGTGAGTGCAGCTCTGGGGTATAATACAGGAGGTAACTCAGGATCAGTAATGTAATGTATGTACACAGTGACTGCACCAGCAGAATAGTGAGTGCAGCTCTGGAGTATAATACAGGATGTAACTCAGGATCAGTAATGTAATGTATGTACACAGTGACTGCACCAGCAGAATAGTGAGTGCAGCTCTGGGTATAATACAGGATGTAACTCAGGATCAGTAATGTAATGTATGTACACAGTGACTGCACCAGCAGAATAGTGAGTGCAGCTCTGGGGTATAATACAGGATATAACTCAGGATCAGTAATGTAATGTATGTACACAGTGACTGCACCAGCAGAATAGTGAGTGCAGCTCTGGAGTATAATACAGGATGTAACTCAGGATCAGTAATGTAATGTACACAGTGACTGCACCAGCAGAATAGTGAGTGCAGCTCTGGGGTATAATACAGGATGTAACTCAGGATCAGTAATGTAATGTATGTACACAGTGACTGCACCAGCAGAATAGTGAGTGCAGCTCTGGAGTATAATACAGGATGTAACTCAGGATCAGTAATGTAATGTATGTACACAGTGACTGCACCAGCAGAATAGTGAGTGCAGCTCTGGAGTATAATACAGGATGTAACTCAGGATCAATAATGTATGTACACAGTGACTGCACCAGCAGAATAGTGAGCGCAGCTCTGGAGTATAATACAGGATGTAACTCAGGATCAGTAATGTAATGTATGTACACAGTGACTGCACCAGCAGAATAGTGATTGCAGCTCTGGAGTATAATACAAGATGTAACTCAGGATCAGTAATGTATGTACACAGTGACTGCACCAGCAGAATAGTGAGTGCAGCTCTGGAGTATAATACAGGAGGTAACTCAGGATCAGTAATGTATGTACACAGTGACTGCACCAGCAGAATAGTGAGTGCAGCTCTGGGGTATAATACAGGATGTAACTCAGGATCAGTAATGTAATGTATGTACACAGTGACTGCACCAGCAGAATAGTGAGTGCAGCTCTGGGGTATAATACAGGATGTAACTCAGGATCAGTAATGTAATGTATGTACACAGTGACTGCACCAGCAGAATAGTGAGTGCAGCTCTGGAGTATAATACAGGATGTATCTCAGGATCAGTAATGTAATGTATGTACACAGTGACTGCACCAGCAGAATAGTGAGTGCAGCTCTGGGGTATAATACAGGATGTAACTCAGGATCAGTAATGTAATGTATGTACACAGTGACTGCACCAGCAGAATAGTGAGTGCAGCTCTGGGGTATAATACAGGATGTAACTCAGGATCAGTAATGTAATGTATGTACACAGTGACTGCACCAGCAGAATAGTGAGTGCAGCTCTGGGGTATAATACAGGATATAACTCAGGATCAGTAATGTAATGTATGTACACAGTGACTGCACCAGCAGAATAGTGAGTGCAGCTCTGGAGTATAATACAGGATGTAACTCAGGATCAGTAATGTAATGTACACAGTGACTGCACCAGCAGAATAGTGAGTGCAGCTCTGGGGTATAATACAGGATGTAACTCAGGATCAGTAATGTAATGTATGTACACAGTGACTGCACCAGCAGAATAGTGAGTGCAGCTCTGGAGTATAATACAGGATGTAACTCAGGATCAGTAATGTAATGTATGTACACAGTGACTGCACCAGCAGAATAGTGAGTGCAGCTCTGGGATATAATACAGGAGGTAACTCAGGATCAGTAATGTAATGTATGTACACAGTGACTGCACCAGCAGAATAGTGAGTGCAGCTCTGGGGTATAATACAGGAGGTATCTCAGGATCAGTAATGTAATGTATGTACACAGTGACTGCACCAGCAGAATAGTGATTGCAGCTCTGGAGTATAATACAGGATGTAACTCCGGATCAGTAATGTATGTACACAGTGACTGCACCAGCAGAATAGTGAGTGCAGCTCTGGGGTATAATACAGGAGGTAACTCAGGATCAGTAATGTAATGTATGTACACAGTGACTGCACCAGCAGAATAGTGATTGCAGCTCTGGAGTATAATACAGGATGTAACTCCGGATCAGTAATGTAATGTATGTACACAGTGACTGCACCAGCAGAATAGTGAGTGCAGCTCTGGGGTATAATACAGGAGGTAACTCAGGATCAGTAATGTAATGTATGCACACAGTGACTGCACCAGCAGAATAGTGAGTGCAGCTCTGGAGTATAATACAGGATGTAACTCAGGATCAGTAATGTAATGTATGTACACAATGACTGCACCAGCAGAATAGTGAGTGCAGCTCTGGGGTGTAATACAGGAGGTAACTCAGGATCAGTAATGTAATGTATGCACACAGTGACTGCACCAGCAGAATAGTGAGTGCAGCTCTGGAGTATAATACAGGATGTAACTCAGGATCAGTAATGTAATGTATGTACACAGTGACTGCACCAGCAGAATAGTGAGTGCAGCTCTGGGGTATAATACAGGATGTAACTCAGGATCAGTAATGTAATGTATGTACACAGTGACTGCACCAGCAGAATAGTGAGTGCAGCTCTGGGGTATAATACAGGAGGTAACTCAGGATCAGTAATGTAATGTATGTACACAGTGACTGCACCAGCAGAATAGTGAGTGCAGCTCTGGAGTATAATACAGGATGTAACTCAGGATCAATAATGTATGTACACAGTGACTGCACCAGCAGAATAGTGAGTGCAGCTCTGGGGTATAATACAGGAGGTAACTCAGGATCAGTAATGTAATGTATGTACACAGTGACTGCACCAGCAGAATAGTGATTGCAGCTCTGGAGTATAATACAGGATGTAACTCAGGATCAGTAATGTAATGTATGTACACAGTGACTGTACCAGCAGAATAGTGAGTGCAGCTCTGGAGTATAATACAGGATGTAACTCCGGATCAGTAATGTAATTTATGTACACAGTGACTGCACCAGCAGAATAGTGAGCGCAGCTCTGGGGTATAATACAGGAGGTAACTCAGGATCAGTAATGTAATGTATGCACACAGTGACTGCACCAGCAGAATAGTGAGTGCAGCTCTGGAGTATAATACAGGATGTAACTCAGGATCAGTAATGTTTGTACACAGTGACTGCACCAGCAGAATAGTGAGTGCAGCTCTGGAGTATAATACAGGATGTAACTCAGGATCAGTAATGTATGTACACAGTGACTGCACCAGCAGAATAGTGAGTGCAGCTCTGGAGTATAATACAGGATGTAACTCAGGATCAGTAATGTATGTACACAGTGACTGCACCAGCAGAATAGTGAGTGCAGCTCTGGAGTATAATACAGGATGTAACTCAGGATCAGTAATGTATGTACACAGTGACTGCACCAGCAGAATAGTGAGTGCAGCTCTGGAGTATAATACAGGAAGTAACTCAGGATCAGTAATGTAATGTATGTACACAGTGACTGCACCAGCAGAATAGTGAGTGCAGCTCTGGAGTATAATACAGGATGTAACTCAGGATCAGTAATGTAATGTATGTACACAGTGACTGCACCAGCAGAATAGTGAGTGCAGCTCTGGAGTATAATACAGGATGTAACTCAGGATCAGTAATGTAATTATGTACACAGTGACTGCACCAGCAGAATAGTGAGCGCAGCTCTGGAGTATAATACAGGATGTAACTCAGGATCAGTAATGTATGTACACAGTGACTGCACCAGCAGAATAGTGAGTGCAGCTCTGGAGTATAATACAGGATGTAACTCAGGATCAGTAATGTATGTACACAGTGACTGCACCAGCAGAATAGTGAGTGCAGCTCTGTTCAGCTGCTGCTCATTGTGGTGATTGTGGGTGCGGTCGACAGTGATCCTGCTGTGTGCTCCTGACCTCCAGAGAACCACCACCTCTCCACCCAGGGACCTGCTCTCTCCTACCCAGGGAGGAGTGGGTTTCCTGGGATGAGTGAAGGAGCCAAGTCCCAGGCTTCTGTTTCCCGGGCCAGGCCGGCGGGGGGCAGAAGAAACCAGCAACCGGCCTGCACATCAGAGGACTCGGGGTGAGACGCTCCACCAGGAGTCGCAGAAATGTGGCTCCTACTCCTCCCAAGTCTGCAGAAACCCAGAGAAGCCGCAAGGCTTCCAACATGGAGGAGAAGCCTGCTAGCAGCGTGCAAGATGGCGGTCCTTCCGGAGGAAAGCTGAGTGCTCACGGAGGTGAGGCCGACCTCACTGAGGAGGGTTGGGCGCTGCAGAGACCCCGGGAGTCTGTGTCCACCTATGGCTCCTGGGTCATGAGCCACCTCCGTGAGTATGAAGACGCGAGTAAGACCATCAGGAGGCTCCGGGAGGAGCTGCGCTGCACAAGCGCCAAAGCTGCAGGTTCCTCCAAAGCCAGGAAGAATCAGCTCCAGGCAGAGGTAAAAAGACTAAAGCTTGACATTAATGAGCTGGAGGTAAGGAAAGCCTTCATCAGAGAGAAGAGTGGTCCTTTTAAAGAAAAACTAATAAATGAAGACAGATTCAGAGAAATGGCTGATAACAGAGAGCAAAGGCAGATGGGGCTGCAGCCTGAGAGCCAGGTGGATGATGATGATGATGATGACCAGCAGAAAGTCCCGCCTGGCAGCCTGCAAAGTCACCCGCAGGCAACGTGCAGCGAGCTCCCTGCAGGACAGGTGACATTAACATCTGGTCACAGTCCTGCTGACTCTGGGGAGGACAGTGACAACAGCCGCCAGGGAGGGGCGCTAATGGCGGAGATCAAGCTCCTGGAGTCCCCAGTGTGCCTTCAGAATTTCCATCTTGGTGACAATTTACCAGAGGAGGCACCTGGGGGCCGGAAAAAAAAGGCAAAGACCACCAAGCCCAAGCTGCAGGAAGCGGTAAGGTATGTATATGCCCCCCTCCCTGTACCCCCTGAGTCGGCTGCAGGGTCAGCTCGCTGTATAAGCCCCGTTGCCCAGCCCAGCCCAGCCCGGGTTCTGCTGTGGATCCGGTGCAAAGGCGCGGGGAGATTACAAAGCACGGTAGCGAGGCGCAGAGCTCCGTCTCTGCTTGTAGTAGCGGGGACATAGCAGCAGGTGCATCAGCCGAGAGGCTGGACAGTGAGGGCGGCCCGGCGAACGGTCAGGCCACGATACTGTGGTGCGCTCCTCATTGGGAGGGGGGAGCGGCCCAGTGTCGGGGGCGGTTCCGGTAACCTCGGCGCCCCTGAATGTTGTTGCCACTGATCACTTAGTTGAGAAGCGGCGGCAGTGTGAGGGGGTTGCCGGGACTGCGAGTACCGATCCTCCCAAAGTTCTTTTTTGCGTTGGCGCCGCTGGTCAACAAGATCCTGATATAAAGGATCAGCGGCGCCTCACAGCAGCTAAGGATCAGCGGCGCCTGATACCAGCAATAAAGCAGCGTAAAATATCAACTGATGATGCGGAGGGTGCACGCAAGACCAGGGGTGAGGTTGCCTCCAGTGATGTGGAGGAGACTGAGCCCCTTGTGCCTGATGATGCGGAGGTTAAAATGTCGCCCCCTGGTGTCACTGGTCCAGCAGGAGTGAATATGGTGGGGGGTACGAATGTGGAAAATTCTCTCTCTAGTGGTGTGGCTGCTGGTTTAGTGGAGGGTGAGGGTGTTATGGAGGTGGTTAATAGTGAGACTGTTGGTGTGGATGTGGTCACTGGTCCGGTTGCCCCCCCGGTGGTGGCAGAACCCATGAGGAGTTATGCCGCTGTCACCTCCGGGGAAAGTAGGGCGTCCTCCTCGTCTTCGGGCTCTGGAGACAGCATGTTGCAACAGCGTCTCCTGGGGGCTCTAAAGAAGGGGGAGAGATCACTAATGGTAGAGGGTCGAGAGGTTGATCTATCCTTCTGGATAGAGAGGCATGGCCTCGGGGCCTTCCGAGAGCAAAAACGGTGGGGATACAGTGTGGTCCCTCCCAACAGCCGGGCCGGGTAGTGTGCGTAGGAATGTGGTCCGTCTTCGGTGGAGGGGCAATGATGCGTGTCCTCCAAGGTCTAAAGTTGTGGAGCTCCTGCTGAAGATGGGCTTCAAGGCGATTGACATCTATGCCTTGATACATCCCTATTCCACGCCTGAGTTTGATGTCAGCTTTGTTCGGCCAGAGGGGCTTGAGCTCTTCTGGTCGAATTATGAGTTGGCAAAAAATGAGCCCGGCTGGCGAGACTTTGCCATTCAGGTGGTGTCTCGCCAAAACCAAGTCAAGAAAGTGACCGTGATAACTTGTAACGAGTCTTGTTGTGAATGGGTTTGAGATGAGTTCTGAGCAGAGACTCCCTCTGGTGGTTACAAGCGGTACTGGTCTGTTCAGTGAAGATTGTGAGGACTGGGAATCAGGTGTTACTGACTGGTCTTATATAAGGGAGTCACCTTCCCATCAGGGTTGCCGGTGATCAATTGTTCTGGTCTGAATCCTTCATTCCTGTTTCCCTTGTAGCCTGCTGTGTCGTGTCTGCATCTCCTGCTAACAGATAAGACATTTTCTTCTTTTTGTTTTTGTACTATATTTTTGCATTTTGTCCTGCACTTCTTTGGGGGCCTTCTGGGTCCCCTTCGGGGGCTTTTGCCCTCTCAGTTTAGTTCAGCCACTGATGTTTGTACTTTTGCTTTTTCCAGTTTTTTCAGTGGCTGCTGTTTTGATTTTGTTACACCAGAGAACTAATTTAGGTGGTAGAGGTCGTGTGATCTCAGGTGATTTTGAAATTAGTAGAGTTGGTGCTTTTCAGGGTTTTCTGGGATTGCAGTAAGTACCCTTCCTGTCCTTTTCTATTTAGTTAGTTTGGGCCCCAACGTTTGCTCATACTATTTTCTTTCTGTGTCAGTATTTCTTCTTGTCTAACCGCCATTACTTGTTTGGGGGCTTTCTATTATCTTTGGGGTTCTGCTCCGGGGCAGATAGCTTTCCTATTTCTATCTTTAGGTGTAGTTAGTTTCTCAGGCTGTGACGAGGCGTCTAGGACCAACGTAGGAACGCTCCACGGCTGCCTCTAGTTGTGGTGGTTAGTCAGGGTACTGCAATCTCATAGATTCCAACTGCTCTGGTGTATTGCCTTTTTTACCTGCACTCCTCAGCTACCGAAACATAACAGAGTCTCTTTCTTGCTATGACATCATGACGTGGCTTGGCCGATATGGAGAGGTGGTGGAGATGCCAAAGAAGAACCGTGATGAGTTTGGTATCTGGTCAGGGGCCTGGACGTTTATGGTAAAACTTAAGCGTTCAGGTGGCACGGTTGCCCACATTTCATCATCTGCCTTCCTGGGTAGAGATCGTATCCAGGTCTTCTACCAGGGGCAACCGAAGCTCTGTCACAAGTGCGGCGACCCCACACACTTTAGTGCAAACTGCACTGTGCAGAAATGTGCATTGTGTGGGGATGTCGGCCATCTTGCTGCATCTTGTGTTGTGATTAGGTGCCACCTGTGTGGTGACTTAGGTCACCCATTCAGCCGTTGTCCTCGCTCCTTTGCTAATGCAGTCGTGACTCCTGTGGGAGAAAGCCGTGAGGCTGATTCTGCTGGGGAAGGGACTAGCAGGGGTGAGGGAGCTGAGGGGCCAAGGAGGAAAAGCAATAAAAAGACGCCTGCCCAGCTGAGGCGTCTAGACAAGCGCAGACAGGAGAGGGAGCTGGGCGAGCCCCGGGCTACTAGGGCGGCCCCTGTCCTGGACGCCAGTCTTGCTGCTGAGGCCCCGAGGGATGATGAGTTTGATGAGGAGATCAGGAGGATCCACAGGGAGGAAAGCGTCACTGCCTCGGAATCCTCCCATTACGAAAGTATGGATGAGGATAATAGGCTGTGGCTAAGAACAAGCGTAAGCTCGGCACCAAAAAGAAGAGAAAGAAGGGAGATAAAACATCTTCTCCCGCTCTGACCAAGGTACCTAAGGAAGGAAAAACTGACTCCCTTCTGGTTGGTCTTTCTAACCGGTTCCAAGCCCTGGAGAACATCTCTTCCTCTGAGGATGAATCTGAGGGTGAGGTTCCGGCTTCGGCAGGGCTTACAGGGGGTGCCGAGTCTCCTTCTTCTAGGGATGTAAGGTCCTTGGAGGGAGGGACTGGCCCAGAGTCCGGAGACGAGGACGATAAACAGGAAAAACACGCGGGAATGGACACCTCTGTGTCATTAAAGAGGGGAAGGATTCCTCCTCTGAGATGGAGAATAAGGGGAGTGGGAAGAAGAAAGCCATTTAACTCAATCACCAATGATGGCGGTACCCACTCCGTTGATGCTGGCGTCCATTAATGTCGCCAGCATAAAGTCAAATACAGCTAGATTTGCGGCCTTTGATTTTCTCAGCCGGGTTGAAGCTGACATTTTCTTTTTGCAAGAGACCAGGCTGCCGAACATGGCCGACGTGTTTAAGGCTAAGAGGGAGTGGAGACTCGGGCCCTCCTATTGGTCTCTTGCGGCCGAGCCGTATAGCGGAGTGGCGGTCCTTTTTACCGCACCGGTGGAATGCCGACGGGTTATTGAGTTAGAAATGGGGAGGTGCCTGATCTTAGATGTCCTCATGAAGGGACAAGAGCTCCGGCTCATTAACATCTATGGTCCCCAATCTAAGTGGGACCGGAAATGTCTCTTTATGAGGATCAAGCCCTACCTTTTTACAAGTCGACAGGTTGTCTTTGGAGGGGACTTCAATGCTGTCACGAGGCCCCAAGATAGAGGAGGTTCCAGAGATAAGCTGACTTATGATAGCGTCGCCCTTAATAGTATAGCTAGTGAGGCTCACCTGGTGGATGTCCACATCCGGCACACACCAGGCCACGAGGGGTTCACCTATCATAGAGGTAACTGTAGGTCCAGAATAGATAGGTTTTATTTAAAGGAGGAAGCCGTCTCTTCAGCAGTGTCTGTTGTTGAGGTGGAGTTCTCCGACCACTGTTTAATTTTGTTTTCTCTGAATGTTACAGAAACCCTCCGGATGGGAAGAGGCTTTTGGAGGCTCAATTCGTCTCTCTTGGAAGAAGCGGAAATAAGACAGTCCTTTGAGGATTTTCTTCAGAGCCAGGTACCCTTACTGGATCTTTGTAGTAGTAAGTCAGAGTGGTGGGAGATGTTCAAGAAAAGGGTTGCGAGATTCTTCCGCCAGCTCTCGAGCCTCAGAAGTCTGAGCAGGTACCGCCTGTATCAGGGTCTGAGGAGGAAAGTCGAGCATCTTGTCTCAACTGGAGGTAGCCGTGAGGAGATCTCCAGAGTGAAATCTTTGCTTATGAGGTGTCAGTATGATAGACACGCATCTTTGGTTTTTGAGAGGGATTACGGGAAGTACCGCTCGCCCGACCCTTACAGAAACTGCAAGATGTCAGTGAATAGTAAAGTGGTTACAGGACTGATCGACACTACGGGGTCCCTGAGGCGATCCAGATCAGGGATCCTGGAGGTCGTCAGATCCTTCTACTCGCACCTCTTGGGGAAGAGGGATCTTGATTGGGATAAGATGTCGGCTTTCCTGGCCGAAGCCATCCCTGAGCCAGGGGTAGACCCCTCTCTTGACGTTTTGACAGAGATGATCAGAGAAGAGGAAGTTAAGTTGGCGATTGAAGGGCTTGCCCCCAAAAAATCGCCTGGTCCAGATGGCTTAACATCTGAATTCTATAAGACCTTTAAGGACGCTTTGGTTCCCCTCTTGACTGAGGTATTCAATGAGTGTCTTTCCTCGGGTGCTCTGCCGAAGTCAATGAGGAGGTCTGCCCTGATCATCTTGTCAAAGGGTAAGGACACATCTTGTATTGAGAATTGGCGTCCCATAGCGCTTCTCAATGCAGACAGGAAGGTTCTGGCAAAGGTGCTGTTTAATCGGCTGGTGAAATTTGCACCCCGACTCCTTTCGGAGGCCCAGCATTGCTCTGTTCCAGGCTGCAGCACATTTAGTGCTGTGCTCTGTGTTCGAGAGGCAGTGGAGCAGGGTAGGGCTGGTCACTGGAAGGGGTACATGCTGTCACTGGACCAGGCAAAAGCGTTTGATTGGGTAAATCACGAGTACCTCTGGTTTGTCCTTCTGAGATATGGCCTGCCGGGGGGGTTTATTGATTGGCTTAAGACCTTGTACGGTGGGGCAGAGAGTTTCCCGCTTGTGAACGGTTGGATTGGCAGCTCTTTTGAGGTTGGATCTGGTGTTCGCCAGGGTTGTCCCTTGTGCCCGCTGCTGTACGTGTTTGCGATTGACCCACTTCTTAGGAAGGTGGAGCGTGGACCGTTGGCCGGGATCGGGATGGACCGGGCAGCACCGGAAGCCACTCTGAAGGTGGTGGCATATGCCGATGATGTCACCATTTTTGTTTCCTCTCACGAGGAGGCAGGATGGCTGATGTCAGAGGTAAATCGCTACTCTGAGGCATCCGGGTCAAAGATCAACCGGGATAAGTGTGAGAGTCTCTGGCTGGGAGGAGGAGATTCTGGTTTTGATCTCCCGGACACCCTTCCAGGACCCAAAGTCTCTGCAAAAGTCCTTGGCATCGAATTTGGCCAGGGGGATTACCCCAAACAAAATTGGGACAGCAGGCTAGAGATCGCCACTCAGAAGGTGAACCAATGGAAGGGTTGGTCTTTGACCCTAAGGGAAAGGGTAAACCTGATCAAAACGTACCTGCTCCCTTTACTGATTTATCTGGGCAGTGTGTGCATCTTGCCGGAGTCTCTCTGGACTCGGGTCTACAGTTTGTTCTTTCAACTATTATGGGGGAATAGACTGAACCTGGTCAAGAGGGAGGTTACTTACCGTACGAGGAGACTAGGAGGGTTGGGTATGGTCAACCCTGTTGTATTCCTTGTGGATACCTTCATTAAGATCAATATTGCAAACCTCTGGAAAGAGAGGGCTCCTCCGTGGGTATTCTCCTGTAGGGTATGGTTTCAGCCTTTCTTCCAGGAATGGGAGACAGGAGGGCAAGTGAAGGATCTTCGCACACCGCATGGACATCTTCCGGCTTACGCTACCTTGGTTCTGAAGGTAATTCGCCGGTGGGGTCTGGGAATGTGGGAGATCAGGACTCTGCCAAGGAAACTCCTTGACAACAGGGTTCTGTTGACCCATTTTCAGAGGCCTCTGGCGCTCAGGGACTGCCCAAGTCGGGATCTTGGGGTGGGTTTGCATCTTTGAATTCTATCAGGATCCCCTTGAAGTTTTGGGACTTGGCTTGGCGCTGTTTCCATGGGAAACTGTGTGTGAGGGACAATCTGAAGTGTAGGAGCTCTGAGGACAGGAATTGTCCTCGGGAGCATTGTGGTACCGTGCTGGAAAGCATGTGTGTAGCCCTGGTGTTAGGCACACGCAGTACCCTGGAGAGTGTGTGGCGAGACAGCAGTTTAATGCTCAATACCCATTCACTCAACATACACTAGACACACCCTTAGGGTAGTGTAGTTACTTGTGAGGGAGTGGTCAGGGTGTATATTGGTTGAGTGATTAGGATAGTCAGTTTCCTGTCTTCGGACGGAGCAGACGTGTGGAGTCTAGCTGGAGGGAGGAAGCAGTCCAGCCTGGTTCTGCAGCAGTTCAGAAAGTGGAGGCCAGTACGGGCGAGATATAGATCCCCTCAGCCTGGTCAGAGCTGTACCTCACCTGAATACATTGACAAAGAAAGAAGAAGCTTAGTGCAGAATTACTTCAGTCACCTGTCTCAAGGACAGTGAAAGGTTCAGAGACGTGCTCCTGCCTAGTGGATAACTGAGAATCTGGAACTAACTCTAAAGGAAGAGAAGAAGGGAGTGATTACATGACTTTTTGCAAGTGTGAGTGTTTATGCTACCAGCGAGGACAAGGCGAAAGGCACAGTGGAAAGAGAATAGAAAAGTGCTTTTGGATTGAAGAAGTCCTGCACATTGTAACCGGTCACTGGGGACCGAAGGATCACTATTAGCTTCAAGCATAGTGGTAAGAAAACCAGGGATTTACCGGACCTTAGGTCGCGGCAAACAGCCCCAAATAGTCAGTACGTAACTGGGGTCAGGGGAGTGAAGACTTTGAGCCTGATCAGCAAGATAGGAATTCAGCTCTCTCACAGGAAGGCTCCTACCACAAAACTGACTGGGCAGTACAGCTATGGAATAGCTGGAGTTATTGAGGGAACTACGCTTCAGGCTGGTTGTACTCATCGTGTTGAAAGTAAAGGAGGCCCCTAACTTGTCCAGCTGCTGTCTCAAAATACACTCTCCTTGGATCAGCCTCCCTGGGACCTGCCTGAACATCTTACAAGTAAAGGTATGGAAAGACGCTGACCGTGTGAGACTGTGTTATTTATCTGCACCCGACTTCACTAACTTCATAGACCTGAGGGAAGAGTCCCACCTGTAGGGGACCCGACATCTAGCTGCCTCACCATCCCCTCAGAGCTCTACAGCAGCGCTGGTACAAATTACCAGAGACTACAGGTGGCGTCACGAACTGTATATAAATCTATCCCCTGTAAATATTCCCCCAACATACGCCAGACCGCCAGGGCCACAGACCGAGCCACCGCTACCTGTGACAATCCCATAGACTTCTACGGGCTCGGCTCTGAGTACCCCATTGCCCTGGTAACCCACAATTGTGGTGGCGGGTCGAGACAAATTGGCGTCACGAACAGGATACGAAACTCGCAAAATTGCGAGCCCTGTGTGCCTATGGAATTGTTTTTGTGAAAAAGGACTGTTTGCACTTTTGGCGCCAAAAATCGCCATCTTTGTCGCCATATTCGCGCCCTCAGGCGCTGGAGAAGAAGGTGGGCGTACCTTCGTGGGCGTCTACCCCCCTGTGGCGCGAAGAAAATGCCTGCCCTCTCAAAGTGCTATTACAACATGCGATCCTGCCCTACAGCAAAGGAGGTCCGCCTCCTCTTCACCTTCCCTGCGAGGAGGAGACGCAAACCCCGCCTCCACGGAAGAGACCGGATGTCTCTGGAGGAAGAAGAGAGAATCTTCTGGAACATCATGGAAGCAGGACGTGTGCAGCCGAGCAGGGAAGCGGAGGAAGGCAGGCCCCGTGCCCCAGCCAAGCTGCCACCAGCACCGGAGTTATCCGTGGTCCTGCACCTGCAGCAGGCGTTGCTAGAAATTCAGGAAGAAAATGCACGCCTGAAGAAGATGGTCCAGCACCAACCTGGATTTGAAGAGATCGAGAGACGCCGGCGTACCCTGGAGCAGCGGCGGCTGTGGGACGCGGTGATCTCTCCCCTCAACGACCCCCCACGATTCGAGTTACCGAAGATTCTGCTGCCCAAGGCAAAGGAGCAACCGGAGGCTGCCCCCGAAAGTACCAATCCTGATCCCACCGGTGAAGCGGTGGAGGCGAAGGAGATTGAGGAGGTACCGCCAGTTCCGGAACGCCCGCCCGGCCAGGAGGCCGCAGCAGATGATCGGTCCCCGACAGGGACACCAGAGGGGTCCTGTCCGTCGTTACCAGACGTCGACTGGGACGAGATGGCGCGCCTGGATGACGTCACCTACACCGCCCAGTGGGAATATGAGTGGCAGCGTCGTGAGGAGAAGCAGAAACGCCAGCAGGAGGAAGAGCGGGAAGCTCAGCGGAATCGTCAGCGACAACATGCAGAGCTGATCGCGGACAAGGAGAGTGTCCGGAGAGAGAAAGGTACCCTGAGGGAACCGCGGCGGCAGGGGTGTGTGACTGAGTTCCAGCTCCGGAAGGGCTGGGGCTTCATCCGTGAACCGGGCCTCTATCCAGGGGTCTTTGTCAGCAGGCGGGACGTAGAATCCCACCTACCGCAAGGCCATCCCGGGAGGGACTTAGTAAATGGAGACATTGTCACGTATACACGGCACTGGGGAATGAAGGGATGGTATGCCCTTAACGTCACCATCGTCCGTGACCCCGTCCCAGACGCAGGTAACGACATCACTACCGCAGCGTCCCCGTCTCCAGCTCAAGCAGTATCCGGCCGTGCCCCAGCATCGCCCCCTGCAAGTTCATCGCAAATGAAAGCCACATCTACATCGCAACATGCGACCCAGTTTCCATCGCAATCCATGACACGGTCCATATCGTTAACTGTGATTGAAACGCAATCGGTGTCTCGTGAGGAGAAGGTACCCGTTGCGCCCCTAGAGGTTCGCACGAGAACTGTGGCGACCCAGACCCTAATAGCAGCGCATGACTTGTTAGTAATGGGATCTAGGGACCATCGCATTGTTCCAGCCCCCGGGGTGGAAAATGTATTTGAAAATGAATAAATAGTAAAGAAGAATCGGTGAGATCCATATAGGGTCTACCATAAGTAAAGTTGTAGAAAGTTTAAGTATGTTTACAAATTTTTGCACAAGTTGAAGAGTATAACGTATATAACGTATATATATATTTCTAACAGTAGAATGCCCGGCTGGGTAAACAGAGAGAAAGTTTGCACTTTAGTATTATTATAATGTGATATTATATCTGTGTCTTCGTTTTACAATGGACTTTGAGGTTGAGGACTGTGCCAGCCCAGAACTTATTTGTATATAGTTGCGCTTCGGTGCTTTATCTTGGTTTTACATAAAACCAGCACAACTACCTCTGAATACAAAAACCCGTGTGGTGTGGCACTGAGTGAGGTCTGCATTCGGATGTCCTGCAGCCCACCCAGGACCCACGTTGAAGGTTTGGTGCGGGTCCTTCACAAGAATACTGTATATTTATTGAATGCTATTTAATATTTGTATTTTTCTCTATATAATGTTTTTGTTTTGCAACGTTCAAGATATCCTCACCTCCCGGATGGGACGAATTAATGTTATTGTTGATGTTTTCATGCATAAACAAAATGTCTCTTTGTATTTTACAGCCCGGGAGTGCTGTCTTTTACCATGGGGGAATGTGTAGCCCTGGTGTTAGGCACACGCAGTACCCTGGAGAGTGTGTGGCGAGACAGCAGTTTAATGCTCAATACCCATTCACTCAACATACACTAGACACACCCTTAGGGTAGTGTAGTTACTTGTGAGGGAGTGGTCAGGGTGTATATTGGTTGAGTGATTAGGATAGTCAGTTTCCTGTCTTCGGACGGAGCAGACGTGTGGAGTCTAGCTGGAGGGAGGAAGCAGTCCAGCCTGGTTCTGCAGCAGTTCAGAAAGTGGAGGCCAGTACGGGCGAGATATAGATCCCCTCAGCCTGGTCAGAGCTGTACCTCACCTGAATACATTGACAAAGAAAGAAGAAGCTTAGTGCAGAATTACTTCAGTCACCTGTCTCAAGGACAGTGAAAGGTTCAGAGACGTGCTCCTGCCTAGTGGATAACTGAGAATCTGGAACTAACTCTAAAGGAAGAGAAGAAGGGAGTGATTACATGACTTTTTGCAAGTGTGAGTGTTTATGCTACCAGCGAGGACAAGGCGAAAGGCACAGTGGAAAGAGAATAGAAAAGTGCTTTTGGATTGAAGAAGTCCTGCACATTGTAACCGGTCACTGGGGACCGAAGGATCACTATTAGCTTCAAGCATAGTGGTAAGAAAACCAGGGATTTACCGGACCTTAGGTCGCGGCAAACAGCCCCAAATAGTCAGTACGTAACTGGGGTCAGGGGGAGTGAAGACTTTGAGCCTGATCAGCAAGATAGGAATTCAGCTCTCTCACAGGAAGGCTCCTACCACAAAACTGACTGGGCAGTACAGCTATGGAATAGCTGGAGTTATTGAGGGAACTACGCTTCAGGCTGGTTGTACTCATCGTGTTGAAAGTAAAGGAGGCCCTAACTTGTCCAGCTGCTGTCTCAAAATACACTCTCCTTGGATCAGCCTCCCTGGGACCTGCCTTACCATCTTACAAGTAAAGGTATGGAAAGACGCTGACCGTGTGAGACTGTGTTATTTATCTGCACCCGACTTCACTAACTTCATAGACCTGAGGGAAGAGTCCCACCTGTAGGGGACCCGACATCTAGCTGCCTCACCATCCCTCAGAGCTCTACAGCAGCGCTGGTACAAATTACCAGAGACTACAGGTGGCGTCACGAACTGTATATAAATCTATCCCTGTAAATATTCCCCCAACATACGCCAGACCGCCAGGGCCACAGACCGAGCCACCGCTACCTGTGACAATCCCATAGACTTCTACGGGCTCGGCTCTGAGTACCCCATTGCCCTGGTAACCCACAATTGTGGTGGCGGGTCGAGACACATGGACCATTTCCTGCTTCGTTGTCCCTTCAACACAGAGGTGTACAACAGGGTGGGCACCTCCATTGGCTGGTCTCGGCTGGCCGGTCTCTCCTATGCGGAATGGGCCTATGGAGCATTCAGAGACCTTGGTGGTCGGGACCGCTGCACCTTATTTCTAGTTAGCGCAGTGGTTAGGTATCACACGTGGAACGCATGGTGCTTAGTCTCGACGCAACGGAAAATCCTCCCAGTGGACGATGTGTTTAGGACCATACTCGGTGACCTGGTGAAGGTGCGCTCTCTGGAGTATGAGAGACTGGGCACACGTAGGGCCGCTCTCCTCTGGAGGGGCTTTTCTTTTAGTGTGCCCTAGTCTGGTCATCTCCATTCCTGGTGGTGGGCTGCTGCTGACACTGTAGATTTTGTTTTGTTTGATTATACAGTGATGTAGGGCTGCAGGCGCCGAACTTGGGCTTTGTGATTTGTGTTTATTTTGTTTATTGCAGTGTTTTTCTGTATATATTGTATATAGAGATATAGATGTGGGTGTAGGTGTTAGGTTGGGTGGTGGGAAAAGGGGGGAGGTGGGTTTATCTTGTGGGACTATGGGACACCAGGGTGTTTGGGGGAAAACTGGCACTGCCTGATCTGGCCTGTGGACATTGGACATGGACTGAGGCATGAGATGCAGGACCAGCTCTCAGGTCAGTGCGGGGGTTGGGAATGGTGGGTTTGAGTGTGGGGTGGTCAGTAGCTTAATATTGTATATATTTGTATAGTTTATGGTTATTTTATTTAAAATGAAAAAAAAAAAAAAAGTATGTATATAGTTTTGTTTGCTATTGTTTATTTCATTTATTTGTTATTACTTTGGTGACCAGACCAGAAGGTGAAAGTATTTAATATCAGTTATTATTCTGTATATATAATATGAGTGTGAGGAGAGAATGAGCGGCTGGACCAGTGTTCAGTACACGGATTATTATCTGGTTTATATATTTGTTTTGTTTCTGTTATTATTATTGTTATGTTTTTCACTTTTATAATAAAAGATCTACAGGATGTAACTCAGGATCAGTAATGTAATGTATGTACACAGTGACTGCACCAGCAGAATAGTGAGTGCAGCTCTGGAGTATAATACAGGATGTAACTCAGGATCAGTAATGTAATGTATGTACATAGTGACTGCACCAGCAGAATAGTGAGTGCAGCTCTGGAGTATAATACAGGATGTAACTCAGGATCATTAATGTAATGTATGTACACAGTGACTGCACCAGAAGAATAGTGAGTGCAGCTCTGGAGTATAATACAGGATGTAACTCAGGATCAGTAATGTAATGTATGTACTCAGTGACTGCACCAGCAGAATAGTGAGTGCAGCTCTGGAGTATAATACAGGATGTAACTCAGGATCAGTAATGTAATGTATGTACACAGTGACTGCACCAGCAGAATAGTGAGTGCAGCTCTGGAGTATAATACAGGATGTAACTCAGGATCAGTAATGTAATGTATGTACACAGTGACTGCACCAGCAGAATAGTGAGTGCAGCTCTGGAGTATAATACAGGATGTAATGTGTAGCCCTGGTACACAATACCAGGAGGATGAGTGGAGAGGTAACAGTTAAGGTCTCTTCATGACATCATGTACACTTCTGACACACCCAGCAGGGGTGTGGAAGGGAGTGATTTTCTAGTCAGTCAGTTTCCTGTCCTTGGACAGAGTAGAGTGTCCAGTTTGAGCCTGTCATCAGTTCAGAACGTGGAGGCTGGTACAGGTGGTCTAATTCACCTTAGCCTAGTCAGAGCTGTGCCCCACTGGAAGAAAGACTGAACTATCTATTAAGAGTCGAGCAAATCGAAGGGCAAAGTGGAAGGAAGATTATTGGAAAAGTGCGTTTGGCTTGGAAAAGTCCTGCACATTGCTACCGGTTACTGGAGACCGAAGGATCACTATTAGCTACAAGCATAGTGAAGAGAAAACCAGAGATTTACCGGACCCTAGGTCGCGGCAAACACCCCCTTATAGTCAGTACGTAACTGGGGTCAGGGGAAGTGAAGACTTTGAGTCTCTGCAGGACAAAATAAGGATTCAGCTCCCTCATAGAAAGGCTCCTAACACTAAATTGACTGGGAAGCACAGCTTTGGATAAGCTGGAATCATAGAGGGGACTACGCTTCAGGCTGGTCGTACTCATCTTCATTGTACAGTAAAGGAGGCCCCTAAGTTGCTTAGCTGTTGCCTCAAAGCTCATCCTCCACCAACCCCATCAGCCTCCCTGGGACCTGCTTGAACATCTTACAAGTAAAGGTATGGAAAGACGCTGACCGTGTGAGACTGAGTTATTATTGCATGCCTGCACAATCCCTACCTAACTACCGACCTGAGGGAAGAGTCCCACCTGTAGGGGACCCGACATCTGGCTGCATCACCATCCCCTCAGAGATCTACAGCAGCGCTGGTATAAATTACCAGAATACTACAGGTGGCGTCACGAACTGTATATAAACCTATCCCCTGTAAATATATCCCCAACATACGCCAGACCGCCAGGGCCACAGACCGAGCCACAGCTACCTGTGACAATCCCCATAGACTTCCATGGGCTCGGCTCTGAGTACCCCATTGCCCTGGTAACCCACAATTGTGGTGGCGGGTCGACACAAAAACTTGGCGTCACGAACAGGATACGAAACTTGCAGCATTGCGAGCCCTGTGTGCCTGTGGAGTGTTTTTGCGAAAAAGACTGTTGCTGTTGTTTGGCGCCAAATACCGCCATATTTGCCGCCAGATTCGCGCCCTAAGGCGTTGGAGAAGAAGGTGGGCGTACCTGAAAGAGCGCGCAAAGTCTTGGACACGCCCCCGGCTCTGACTCATCGGCAGGTCCTGCAACAGGAAGTGAACGCTCTGACATCAGAGCGCCAGCGACGAAGGTCCTGTTCCCACTGCGGTGCCTGTGAAATAGCAGCGTCTGAAACCGGTAGGCTCCGTTTAACCAAGGGGGCGCTAAGATGTCACAACAACCGGCTGACAGTGCGGCCCCAGCCGGAGGCCCCAATCCCGCACCGTCTGGTATTGTAGCGCCAGATGGGGGCGCAGGCCCTGCACCCAGTCCGGTAGTCCCGATCATGCCACTAACGCTCCCATATATGCCTGGGGCGAAATGGCTTCCCCAATACAGCGGTGAGCCAGGCACATTAGCAGGCTTCAAGCGGAAGTTATGCAGCATCCTAGAAATGTACTCCATGCCTGAGAGACAAAAAGCTGCTGTGCTAATAGGGCAGCTAACTGGCGCTGCTGAAAGGGAAGTGGAGACTTGGGATACCGTTGATCAGGAGTCGGTACCTGCGATCTTCCTTAAGCTGCATGCCATATTTGAAGACCGCACAGAAACGGATCTCCGGATGGCCTTCTATCACTGTTCACAACAGCCAGGTGACAGCATCCGGGACTACGCTTGCCGACTACAGGGAGCCCTGAGAGCCCTCAAGCAAATTAACAATTTAAATGCTATCGACGAGAATAGAATGCTGAAAGAACAATTTATACAGGGATTGAGATCCCCAGAGGAACGCAGAACTGTAAATTGGTGGTCCTTAGATCATCCGGATGCTACCTTTGATGCCCTAAAAGACATGGCAATAAAAGGGCTGCGGCCCCTGGGCAAACCTGAGGTGGCCACCCAACATCATCAGGGTGAAGTCACTCTGGAACCGGCAGTAACCCCCTGTTCCCCGCTAGTGGCAGAAACCAAAACGCAGGTGACACCTCCTAGTGAATTGGACTGTCTGCGCTCAGAGGTGCGCCAGCTGACTAAAAATCTGGCTGCTGTAATGAGTGCCTTGCAGCTGCGGAGAGAGGAGGAAGGAAAGATCTCGTTAGCCGACTGCCCAGAAGACGTTCCGTGGATGCACCGGAGAAGAAAGAAGACGTCGCCCCCCCGGAGGAGGACAACGCCACCCCCAGGAGCAACCTCTGATCAACACCCTTCTCGTCGAGAGATCATCTGTTATCGCTGCAACCGGAAAGGTCATCTGTCTACACAGTGTCCTTTAAACGGGCAGAACCTGGGTCCAAGGGCCAACACCCAGGAGAATACCCGTCAGGCCCCTAGACTGGAACCGCAGGTATGTGGGCGGGCGACCCTACCTGTCCATTATTCTAGATGGTATTGCTGTTCCAGCATTGTTAGACACTGGGTCGCAGGTGACCCTCATACCTGATGCTCTATATACCAAGTACTGGTCAATGGACAGTCTTAAACCTCCGAGCCTTGACTTTACTGTGTATGCTTCTAATGGTCTTCCTGTAGAAGTACTCGGAACAAAATGTGTAGATGTAAAGGTGGGCAGAGAGGAGTTGAAAGACCAAGGGCTTCTGGTAGTAAAGACTGTAAATGAGGAGAACGGTTTAAATATCATTTTGGGTACTAACATTATCGGTAATTGTTTGGGAGAAGTTGTGTTCTTGCTCCAACAGCTCGCTGAGATTGCCCGACCAAGGCAGAGAGGAGTAATCCAAAGAGAGATCCGGGCCCTGGTGTGTCAGCAGCAAGCGAAGCTTACCGACGGCGAAATTGGTAATGTACGGGTCACTGACTCGGATCCTATTGTGATACCCCCAATGAGTGAAATGATCATTTGGTGCAGGGCAGCCATAGGTCTGAGAGGACAGAATTACCAAGCTGTAGTAGAACCCCACCATTCAGAACATAGACCTACACTTATGACTGCTAGAGGAGTAGTAGAAGTGGTGAATGGAAGAGTACCGGTACGGCTTCTCAATTGGGGAGATGATGAGGTAAATTTACCCCGTTATGCAACCATTGCTAAACTTCATGCTGTTGATAATAATTCTATTCTCCCGGCTGAGTCCTTAGACTCCTGTCAAATAGAGGAGGACAATGACCCAGCAACCCAGGTGGCGGAATGGTGTCAGCAACTCCATGTTGGGACGGACACCACTCCCGCTCACCAGAAGCAAGGGGTATTACGGGTGGTGCAAGAGTACGCCCAAGTGTTTAGCAAAAATCCACTTGATTTTGGGACAATTAAGGGAGTACAACATCACATCCCTACAGGCAGTCATCCTCCCATCAAAGAGCGGTATAGGCCCATACCTCCAGCTCATTATCAGAAGGCTAAAGAAATGTTGAAGGATATGAAGAAAGCTGGGGTGATAAGGGATAGTTGTAGCCCCTGGGCAGCCCCTCTAGTTCTGGTTAAAAAGAAAGATGGTAGTATGAGAATGTGTGTGGATTACAGGCAGGTGAACCGCATAACACACAAGGATGCATACCCGCTACCACGTATAGAGGAATCATTAGCTGCTCTGAAAACGGCTAACTACTTTTCTACCCTTGATCTGACTAGTGGTTACTGGCAAGTGGCTGTGGCTGAGGAGGATCGTGAGAAAACGGCTTTCACCACCCCAATGGGGCTCTGTGAGTTCGACAGAATGCCGTTTGGGCTCAGTAGTGCCCCAGGAACATTTCAGAGAGTGATGGAAAACTGTCTGGGACATCTCAATTTTGAAACCGTGCTGCTATACCTAGACGACGTCATCGTGTATTCCAAGACTTATGAGGACCATCTGAAGCACCTGGCAGAAGTATTCGAGTCCCTGTCCAGGTACGGGATGAAATTAAAACCCTCAAAATGCCATCTACTCAAACAGAAGGTACAATACTTGGGGAACATCGTCAGTTCGGAAGGAGTAGCGCCGGACCCAGAGAAAGTCACTGCCATCCAGAAGTGGCCGGAGCCGAAGAACCTTAAGGAAGTGCGACAGTTCCTGGGACTAACGGGTTACTACAGGAGATTCGTGAAAGATTACACGAAGAAGGCAGCTCCTTTACAGGACCTCCTGGTAGGACAATCCTTAAAGAGCAGAAACCCTCCCTTTAATTGGGGTAAAGAACAGGCTGAAGCATTCCAAAAGATGAAAGAGATCCTGACAGGTGATGAGATCTTAACCTATCCTGATTACAGCCAACCGTTCCTGTTGTACACCGACGCCAGTAATGAAGGGCTGGGAGCAGTTCTCAGTCAGAAGCAGAATGGCCAAGAAAAAGTCATCGCTTATGCTAGCAGAAAACTCAGGCCAACTGAAAGGAATCCAGAAAATTATAGCAGCTTCAAGCTAGAGTTTCTGGCGCTGGTCTGGGCCATTACTGAAAGATTTAAGCACTATCTGGCCTCCAATAAGTTCACTGCGTTTACAGATAACAACCCGTTAACGCACCTGGAAACTGCCAAGCTGGGTGCCATGGAGCAGCGATGGATGGCTCGGTTGTCCAATTACCAGTTTACTATCAAGTACGGGCAGGTCGAAAGAATGCTAA
>JARQOD010000002.1:2504894-2622402 GCA_033576555.1 Oophaga sylvatica
TTTGGAAAGCTGGAGTTATAGAGGGAACTACGCTGCAAGCTGGTTGTACTTATCGTTATTGGACAGTAAAGGAGGCCCCTAACTTGCTTAGCCGTTGCCTCAAAGCTCATCCTCCATCAACCCCATCAGCCTCCCTGGGACCTGCCTTACCATCTTGCAAGTAAAGGTATGGAAAGATGCTGACCGTGTGAGACTGTGTTATTTATCTGCACCCGACTTCACTGACTTCATAGACTTTGAGGGACCAGTCCCACCTGTAGGGGACCCGACATCTAGCTGCCTCACCATCCCCTCAGAGATCTACAGCAGCGCTGGTACTAATTACCAGAAGACTACAGGTGGCGTCACGAACTGTATATAAACCTATCCCCTGTAAATATATCCCCAACATACGCCAGACCGCCCGGGCCACAGACCGAGCCACAGCTACCTGTGACAAATCCCCATAGACTTCCATGGGCTCGGCTCTGAGTACCCCATTGCCCTGGTAACCCACAATTGTGGTGGCGGGTCGACACACCTGGACTACAGTGGCCAGGAAGGAAAGGTAATCCGTGGGGGAAGCTGTGTCCATCCTGTGTTTCATGTACAAGGAGCCGGGGTGTCTGTGGTCTGTGTTTTGTGGGTGAACTTGGTCAGGACTACCACCCCGGTCGCCCTTGTTACACACCACCTCTGCAAACAGCTGAATTTCAGAGGCACTAAATTAGGTGAAATAGGGCGTGTTGTATCATATTAGTAACAGAAGAAAGCATTTTTTAGTGTGGATGAGGCCTGTGTACAATAGAATATATGCTCCAAACAATTTCAAACTCAGATTTATCCTTCTGTATCACGTTTGTCACATAAAAATGTATTTATTTTTACTCTGCAACAGCTCTGCACAAAGATAAATTTCACCGCCACTAAATGACAAGGTGGGATATGGCGTGCTGAATCATGTTAGTGTTTGACTCACGCACCACAATTGTGGATACCAGGGCTATGGGGTACTCGGAGCCGAGCCCATGGGCATCTATGGGAGTTGTCACTGGTAGCGGTGACTCGGTCCGTGGCCCTGGCAGTCAATGCGATGGGGGAATATTTACAGGGGATTATTAGGATAGTTCGTGACGCCACCTGTAGTTGTCTAGTCACTAAGACCAGCGCTGCTGTAGATCTCTGAGGGGATGTTATGGCAGCTAGATGACGGGTCCCCCACAGGTGGGACTGGTCCCTCAAAGTCTATGGTTATAATGATGTAGGGTGCAGATAAATGAATCAGTCTCACACCATCCAGCGTCTTTCCATACCTTTTACTTGTCAGATGTTTAGGCAGGTCCCAGGGAGGCTGGTCGGGGTGGAGAATGTGCTTCGAGATAACAGCTGAACAGGTTAGAGGCCTCCTTTACTTCCAATATGATGAGTCCAACTTGCATGAAGCTAAGCTAACTCCGAATACTCCAGCTAACTCCATAGCTGTTCTGCCCGGCCAGCATTGTGGTGGAGCCTTCCAGTGGTGAGACCCAAGTCTATATTTGCTGATCAGGCTAGACTGTTCTCCCTGACTCCGGTTACGTACCGACACTAAGGGCTGCTTTCTGCGACCTAAGGTCCAGTAAGACTCTGGTTTTCTCGTTACTATGCCTGAAGCGATAGCAACACTTCGGTCCCCAGTGACCGGCTGATAGTGCAGATAATCCGATATCTAAGGCACTTCTCTAATTTCTTTCCACTGCGCCCTTCGCCCTGCTCGCGCTCTTAACATAAGCACTCCACACTTCCTAGGGTAGTACAAGTCAATCCTTTCTTACTTCTTCCTTGGAGCTCGCTGACAGATTCTCAGTATTCTCCTAGTTCAGGAACACATCGACTGAACTTCACTGTCCTTGGGACAGGCGACTGAAGTTTCTGCTGCTAACTCTTCTTTCCATCAAACTGTCTCTGTCTTCAGGTTAAGGAACAGCTCTGACTAGGCTAGGATGAACTGGCTCACCCTTACTAGCCTCCACTTTCTGAACTGCTGACAGGAACTAACTGAGTGACTGTCTTTCACTTCCTAGAAGACTCCTCCGTCCGAAGACAGGAAAACAGAACTCAACTACACTGTCCTGAGACAGGAAGCTTGACTCAGCTCTCCTGCATGTCACTACCTTATATACCCTATGGGTGTGTCCAAGTGTGTGATGGAGTGAATGGATATCAAGCATTAAACTGTTACCTCTCCGCACATCCTCCAGGATTTTATGTGTGCCTTACATACCAGGGCTACACATCCCCCCTTGGTAAAACACAGCACTCCCGGGCTGTAAAATACAAAAAGAAAGACATTTTTGTTTTGCATTAACAATAAACATTACAACTCTTCCCATCCGGGAGGTGAGGATTCTTAAACGTTGCATTTTGTACAGTAGGAAAATACAAAAGTATCAAAACATCAAGACACTCAATAAATATTCACATTAATACTTGACTTTATTCTTTTGGAGGACCCGCACCAAAAACCTCCCACGTAGGTCCTGGGTGGGCTGCAGGACTTTATTGCAGACCTCTTTCTGGTCCCACCACACGGGTTTTTCTTCTGAGGTAGTTGTGTAATAGTGGCTTCGTGTAAAACCAATATAATGCACCGAAGCGCAACTATGTACAGAGATAAGTTCTGGGCTGGCACAGTCCTCAGCCTCTCAGTCCATGACATAATAAAAGACACATATTGGTAACTTCTGAAACTCACATTATACTTCTCACGGTATTTACCCAACCAGGGTATTCTATATGTAAAACTATGCGAAATAGGTAAACATCATTTTTCTTAACTTTTCTTTCTGGTACCCAGCCGGGTATTCTACTCCATATATCAAACATCAGTAGACAATAATAAAGTGCAATTTGCAAGTTATATAAACATTACATACATTTCAAGTGCAATTATGTGAACTTTCTTTTTCAACTTTATACACTATTGTATGCGGTAAACCCCTGTCTGGGTCCTACCGGTCTTCACATTTTCTTGCAGACTTCAATTACACTTTCCACCCCGGGGGCTGGAACAATGCGATGCTCCTTAGAGCACATGACAAACAGGTCGTGACCTGCTATCAGGGTTTGGGTCGCTACTGTCCTTGTGCGAACCGCTTGGGGCACGCCGGGTGCTTTCTCCTTGTGAGACACCGATTGCGTCGCTGTTGGCGATTCAGCTGTAACCGCAGTTTGCGATGTAGATTGGGTCGCCGATTGCGATACGAAGGTGTACGCAGGGGGCGATGCCGATACACAATGTTGGTGTGATGCAGAGCAGGAAGCAGGTGTGCGCAATGGCTCAGTTGGGGACGCACTAACCTGCTGCTGTCACTGCTCCATCACAGACGGCTGGGTTTCCTCCGGTGTCCCTACCGGGGGACTGTAATCTGCTGCGGCCTCCTTGCCTGGCTGGCACTCCGGAACAGGCAGGACCTCCTCAGCCTCCTTGTCATGGGTGCATCGCCACGAAGATCGTCGCGATTGCACATTCTGACTTCTCACAGCTGAGCTGCTGTTTCTTTGTGTTTGGTAATGAGAGAGTTAATTTTACCTAGCTCTTTGCTAAGACTAGGTCCAGCCTCGCCCGGCTGCTTTGGATTATGTTCTAATTAGTTTCCTTTATATTCCTGCCAGTCTGGGTGTTTGATGCCGGTGAAAGCATTCATATAGTTTAGCAGACTGGATCGGTTCTGAGAATACTTAAGCTAAGAGCTCCTTAGTTGTTTTTACTCTTACAGCTTATAGTTTATCTCTGAGACCTTAGGTGTTCCTACTGTGTGTGAGTGTTGTATGTAAGACTTTATTTACTTTATTTCTTGTCTTTCTTGTATGTCTTTCTGTTCATTAACCGTTACCTGTTCATTCCCTTTGGTGGTATTCAGGGTCCTTCTTAGGACTAGAATACAGTTGGCAGGGATTGATAGGAGACAGGGTTTACGCTGGTGGCCTGGACCTCTGTACCTTTAACAGTACCTCCAGGTTGAGGGATTAGTTAGGACCCCAGTTTAGGGTCAGCTTAGACCCCGGTCACCCTCTAGCCGGAGACAGCGTATAACGGATTCCGTTCTGACCCACTGGACTTTCTGTCAGGTAAATCTATGTTATCATATAGCTATGCGCATGTTATATAGTATGTTGCCCTTTTGATATAGATTATTGTCATCACATATATATATCTGCTATACAGCGTGACATTTTCACCGGCCCATACTAAAGATTCTCCCCAGCTATCATGGATCCAGTAGCCCAGCTGGCCCGGCAGTTGCAGGGATTGTCCATGGAGTTGGCAGACATTAAGTCCAAGGTTCTGTCCCCCCCGGAGCAAACCAGATCTGAACCTAAGGTTGCTCTCCCGGACAGGTTCACTGGTGGGCGGGACAAATTTTTTACTTTCCGGGAGGCATGTAAATTGTACTTTCGGCTGCGGCCTCGGTCATCTGGGAGTGAAGAGCAGAGGGTGGGAATTGTTATCTCGCTCTTACAAGGGGATCCTCAATCTTGGGCGTTCTCTATTCCTCCAGGCTCCCCAGATCTCCAGTCAGTGGATCGATTTTTTACTGCCCTGGGTCTGGTATATGATGATCCGGATCGAGTCTCCCTTGCTGAAACAAGGTTACGTAAAATACGGCAAGGAAATCGTCCAGCGGAGGAATATTCTTCTGAGTTCCGTAGATGGGCAACAGATACTCAGTGGAATGACCCAGCTCTTAGGAGCCAGTTTTGTCAAGGGTTGTCTGACAAATTAAAGGATGTGTTAGCTCAGTATGATTCTCCTCCATCACTGGAGGCTGCTATGGCCCTCGCTATTCGCATTGATAGACGTCTTCGGGGAAGACGCGAGGTAACTCCGCCCCCCGTGATGACTCCACCTACTACTAAAGTCCCTTATACTGAGGTTCCCCTGGTCTGTTCTGAGGAACCCATGCAGTTGGGAGGGACATCATTTTGTAGGAGGGAATCAGCGGTGCGCCGCAAGACTAGAAGGTGTTTCTTTTGCGGGAGAGAGGGACATTTTGTTGGGGGGTGTCCATCCCGGACCTCTTTGAACCAAGGAGTTAACCTGGGAGTGTGTATTTCGTCCCCAAATCCCTCTCAGTTTCTCGTGCCTGCGGAGGTGGTGATTGGTACTAGAACTGAGAGGATTTCTGTTTTTCTTGATAGTGGGTCCGGGGCTAATTTGGTGGACACTCGGTTTGCCCAGGTGCATGGTATGCAACTGAGTGTATTGGCCAAACCGGTCCCTATACTCTCTATTGATTCTAGACCTCTTGGTCAAGGTAGCTTGGTACAAGCTGTTCATAACATAGATCTTCGAGTAGGGGCAATACATAAAGAGCAATTGTCTTGTTATGTGTTGGAGGGTCTGCCTGCTCCTATTGTGTTGGGACTTCCTTGGTTGGCTAAACATAACCCAGTGATTGATTGGCAATCCAGAAAGATAAGCCAGTGGGGTGAATTTTGCAAGAATAACTGCATGAGCACGGTCATCGGTGCGGTTGTGCCTAGGACTTTGCCTCCTTTTCTGGAGGACTTTTGGGAGAAGTTCTCAGAGGAGGGGTGTAAAGAGTTACCTCCTCATCGCACATATGACTTCTCAATAAAGTTGCTTCCTGATGCCTTATCTCGTACTTTCCCAGGGGTCGGGAAGACGGATGATCCGGTTCCTATTCCTCAGGAGGGAGTTGTAGTGTCAGCTGTATGCTCTGAGCTTGAGGGGGAGGTATTGGGGGCTCAGGGGGACGCCCCTGTGGGACTTCCAGGGAGACTGATAGTTCCAGATCGCTTAAGACTGAAGGTTACGGAGAACCCTTACAAACGGATGGCTGATAGGAGGAGAGTTTCTGGTCTAGATCTGAGGGTGAACGATCTGGTGTGGTTGTCTACCAGGAATATAAAACTTAAAGTTCCCTCCTGGAGGTTGGGTCCCAGATTCATCGGGCCATACAGGATCAGTTCCATAATTAATCCTGTGGCATTTCGTCTGGACCTCCCTCCTACATTTAAAATTCATAATGTGTTTCACAAGTCATTACTTAAAAAGTATGTGGCACCAGTCATACCGTCACCTCTACCTCCTCCTTCAGTGGTAGTCAATGATAACGTGGAAGTTCATTGGAGGGGGTATGGTCCTGAGGAGAGGACGTGGGTCCCTGCGTCTGATGATAACGCAGATCGATTGGTTCGGACCTTTCACACAATTTACCCGGACAGACCTGGTCATGAGGGTCCGGAGGCCCCTCGTAGAAGGGGGGGTACTGTCATGGGTGCATCGCCACGAAGATCGTCGCGATTGCACATTCTGACTTCTCACAGCTGAGCTGCTGTTTCTTTGTGTTTGGTAATGAGAGAGTTAATTTTACCTAGCTCTTTGCTAAGACTAGGTCCAGCCTCGCCCGGCTGCTTTGGATTATGTTCTAATTAGTTTCCTTTATATTCCTGCCAGTCTGGGTGTTTGATGCCGGTGAAAGCATTCATATAGTTTAGCAGACTGGATCGGTTCTGAGAATACTTAAGCTAAGAGCTCCTTAGTTGTTTTTACTCTTACAGCTTATAGTTTATCTCTGAGACCTTAGGTGTTCCTACTGTGTGTGAGTGTTGTATGTAAGACTTTATTTACTTTATTTCTTGTCTTTCTTGTATGTCTTTCTGTTCATTAACCGTTACCTGTTCATTCCCTTTGGTGGTATTCAGGGTCCTTCTTAGGACTAGAATACAGTTGGCAGGGATTGATAGGAGACAGGGTTTACGCTGGTGGCCTGGACCTCTGTACCTTTAACAGTACCTCCAGGTTGAGGGATTAGTTAGGACCCCAGTTTAGGGTCAGCTTAGACCCCGGTCACCCTCTAGCCGGAGACAGCGTATAACGGATTCCGTTCTGACCCACTGGACTTTCTGTCAGGTAAATCTATGTTATCATATAGCTATGCGCATGTTATATAGTATGTTGCCCTTTTGATATAGATTATTGTCATCACATATATATATCTGCTATACAGCGTGACACTCCTTCTCTTCCACCTCTCCTCCGGTGGGATCAGGTACAGCACTTTTGGGGGCGGCCTCCGGTTTTCCTTCAGCTTTCTTCAGCAGGGATCTTGGAAAAGCAGGTGACGGCATTATGCTTGTGGGAGAGAGCACTGCGTCCCACAGCAGCCGCTGTATCTGGGCACGCCAGCGTCTCTCTGTCTCCAGCAAGTCTGCATGACGCTGGATTAATCTTCTGAGCACTGCATTCTCCCTCTGCAGCTCCAGCATAGTTTGCTGAAGCTTCTGTAGTAGGGATGGCTCTGGTTCAAACAACAGCTTCTCCGGGGGCAGGGCCTGTGCTCCACTGCTCCACTGCATAGCTGCTCTTGTCCTTCTGCCACCTCGCTCCAGGTCTCACTCTCATGTCCAACAGGAACATTCTGGTCCTTTCCGTGGAGGCGGGATTTGCGTCTCCTCCTCTTCGCATAGAGGATGAAGAGGAGGCGTATTTATTTTGCAGTGGGGCTGGATCTCACATTGTAGTAGGCCTTGGAGAGGGAAGCCATATCTTTCGCGCCTTAGGGGGGGTACATGCCCACGAATGTACGCCCACCTTCTTCACCAGCGCCTCAGGGCGCCAACTTGGCAGCAAAATGGCGGTATTTTGGCGCCAAAAGTAACATACAGCAAACAGTTCAATCTAGGCACACAGGACTCACAATTGCAAGTTTTCGCATCCTGTTCGTGACGCCAAGTATGTTTGACTCACGCACCACAATTGTGGATACCAGGGCTATGGGGTACTCGGAGCCGAGCCCATGGGCATCTATGGGAGTTGTCACTGGTAGCGGTGACTCGGTCCGTGGCCCTGGCAGTCAATGCGATTAGGGATATATTTACAGGGGATAGGTATATATACAGTTCGTGACGCCACCTGTAGTTTTCTAGTCACTAAGACCAGCGCTGTTGTAGATCTCTGAGGGGATGTTGTGGCAGCTAGATGACGGGTCCCCCACAGGTGGGACTGGTCCCTCAAAGTCTATGGTTATAATGATGTAGGGTGCAGATAAATGAATCAGTCTCACACCATCCAGCGTCTTTCCATACCTTTTACTTGTCAGATGTTTAGGCAGGTCCCGGGGAGCTGGTCGGGGTGGAGAATGTGCTTCGAGATAACAGCTGAACAGGTTAGAGGCCTCCTTTACTTCCAATATGATGAGTCCAACTTGCATGAAGCTAAGCTAACTCCGAATACTCCAGCTAACTCCATAGCTGTTCTGCCCGGCCAGCATTGTGGTGGAGCCTTCCAGTGGTGAGACCCAAGTCTATATTTGCTGATCAGGCTAGACTGTTCTCCCTGACTCCGGTTACGTACCGACACTAAGGGCTGCTTTCTGCGACCTAAGGTCCAGTAAGACTCTGGTTTTCTCGTTACTATGCCTGAAGCGATAGCAACACTTCGGTCCCCAGTGACCGGCTGATAGTGCAGATAATCCGATATCTAAGGCACTTCTCTAATTTCTTTCCACTGCGCCCTTCGCCCTGCTCGCGCTCTTAACATAAGCACTCCACACTTCCTAGGGTAGTACAAGTCAATCCTTTCTTACTTCTTCCTTGGAGCTCGCTGACAGATTCTCAGTATTCTCCTAGTTCAGGAACACATCGACTGAACTTCACTGTCCTTGGGACAGGCGACTGAAGTTTCTGCTGCTAACTCTTCTTTCCATCAAACTGTCTCTGTCTTCAGGTTAAGGAACAGCTCTGACTAGGCTAGGATGAACTGTCTCACCCTTACTAGCCTCCACTTTCTGAACTGCTGACAGGAACTAACTGAGTGACTGTCTTTCACTTCACTTCCTAGAAGACTCCTCCGTCCGAAGACAGGAAAACAGAACTCAACTACACTGTCCTGAGACAGGAAGCTTGACTCCTCTCTGCTGCATGTCACTACCTTATATACCCTATGGGTGTGTCCAAGTGTGTGATGGAGTGAATGGATATCAAGCATTAAACTGTTACCTCTCCGCACATCCTCCAGGATTTTATGTGTGCCTTACATACCAGGGCTACACATCAGCAACTGAAAAAAAGTCTTTTTTTTTTTCTCTGCAACAATAGAAGCAATGCACAACACACTTGTATGACATGTATCCTGCTGTCTTTGTCTGTGAACTTCACTAAATGGCACAAGCAAAAAAAGCCTGCTTGAAGGTCGATTTCACAGCCACACAGGACCCTAACTAGCTAAACTACCTGACTTAGAAACAACAACATAGCTAATTAGCTAAAATCTATCAGCACCCCGGCATAGTGTCAGGAGCAGCCTCTCTGCGCTGATTTACTGACAAAATGGAGCTAAAACAAGATGTCCGCTCTTTATATAGAGAGGGACATGTGATTTCAGTAGCCAATGGAACAAGCCGTTGCGTCTGGATATTGTGAGTGTTTCCTGCGCCTTGATTAGCTAGCCGCAATGTCCAAAGAAAGTTAAAAAAAAAAAAATTTCAAGCGTGCAGCTCCTCTGAGCTCTGCTCACCTCCTCCCCTCATCAAACACGTGCCCCGCGCTCATGATACACAACTATTATCATTGCAAAAGTGCTAAAAATACTGTTGAGGCAATGCAAATATTTTCCCCACATTTTACCGAATGTCACCGATTTTAAGAAAATTTGCTCGTGTTTCCAATCGCGAATCCGAATGTGCCATATTCGTGCCGAATTTATGTTTGGCGATCGGTTTCCAAACATATTTGCTCATCTCTAGTCTTGACCAGCCAGCTTGTCTTTAATCCTCCCTGACAAATCGTCAAAAATGTAGGCACAGACTCGGAGTAGCAGGCAGGAAAGGATCAGGATCACTGGCAGAATGGATACTGGTGCTGGTTCAAACGGAATGAGTTCAGGATCAGGTTTCAGGTTCAGACAGAAAGGCTCGCTCTGACAGCGTCGTTTCAGAATTACAGGATAGATACTGGGTTGCAGGACTGGTAAAGGAACGCAGGACTTGAAAATGGACTAGTATGGGTAGACACTCTAGGTATTGAATTTGCTCAGGCACCTATTCACAGGGGAATGTCCCTTAAATACCTAATGCCTCCCAGCTATAGGCTGGAACATTTCCGGAGTGCGCGCACTGCCCCTTTAAGAAGCAGGGAGCATGTGCGCCCTAAGCGCGTCATCAGGAGACCTGCACGATGTGCGCAGGTCCTGAAGCCTGAGAGCAGTGGTTGAAGCAGGAACAAGAGACGCCAACGGGGGGCCGTGGTGGTGACCATGTCGGCATCCCTGTCGAGAGGAGGGAGAGTAACCATTCAGAGACGCCGGCATTACAGTGTGGAAGTGATGTCATTACATAAAATGGGAGTGATGTTATTACATAATAGAAATGATGCAGAAATAAGACTTTATAACAGAAGGTAAGTTTCCCGTCTGGTCTCTCGCGCACAGAAGCTTTGGGATTAATTAAAGACCGATCTATTGCAACAAGAGAGGAATAATATTGTCACCCACTGCAAGATGCCTCAGCTTTCCATGGGTGAGGTTGGGGTCATTGGTGTCATCCACAATCAATCACCATACACATCAATAGTTGCACTCTGACCACCGCTACTCCTGAGAAACTGTCCACCAATCTCATGATGATGTGAGCGCTGACCACACCTCAAAATCAAAATAATGGAAGAGACCAGTGAATGGCCCATATTTACCGAGGAGTCTCCCAGGAAAACCAGTGTTGTAGGCTGGACCCAACATGGGGCAGACAACGGCGTCCAGATTCAGCTTCCTCCATTCACTGACGAACTCTGTCCGATACTCCTGGAAGACAGCAGGAACAACAATATCTGACAATCAGGGCTCGTACGGATGAGCGTATAAATGGTCCATGTCTGCCATGGACCACACACAAAGCAAGTGATATATAGGTGCATCTCACAAAAATAGAATATCATCAAAAAGTGAATTTATTTCAGTTCTTCAATGCAAAAAGTGAAAATCATATATTCTATAGAATCATTACACACAGAGTGATCTATTCTATAGAATCATTACACACAGAGTGATCTATTCTATAGTCATTACACACAGAGTGATCTATTCTATAGTCATTACACACAGAGTGATCTATTCTATAGAGTCATTACACACAGAGTGATCTATTCTATAGAGTCATTACACACAGAGTGATCTATTCTATAGTCATTACACACAGAGTGACTTTCTAGATCATTACACACAGAGTGATCTATTCTATAGAGTCATTACACACAGAGTGATCTATTCTATAGAGTCATTACACACAGAGTGATCTATTCTATAGAGTCATTACACACAGTGATCTATTCTATAGAGCATTACACACAGAGTGATCTATTCTATAAGTCATTACACACAGTGATCTATTCTATGAGTCATTACACACAGAGTGATCTATTCTATAGAATCATTACACACAGAGTGATCTATTCTATAGGTCATTACACACAGAGTGATCTATTCTATAGTCATTACACACAGTGATCTATTCTATAGAGTCATTACACACAGTGATCTATTCTATAGAGTCATTACACACAGAGTGATCTATTCTATAGATCATTACACACAGAGTGATCTATTCTATAGTCATTACACACAGAGTGATCTATTCTATAGTCATTACACACAGAGTGATCTATTCTATAGAGTCATTACACACAGAGTGATCTATTCTATAGAGTCATTACACACAGAGTGATCTATTCTATAGAATCATTACACACAGAGTGATCTATTCTATAGTCATTACACACAGAGTGATCTATTCTATAGTCATTACACACAGAGTGATCTATTCTATAGATCATTACACACAGAGTGATCTATTCTATAGAGTCATTACACACAGAGTGATCTATTCTATAGTCATTACACACAGAGTGATCTATTCTAGAGTCATTACACACAGAGTGATCTATTCTATAGAGTCATTACACACAGAGTGATCTATTCTATAGAGTCATTACACACAGAGTGATCTATTCTATAGAGTCATTACACACAGTGATCTATTCTATAGAGACATTACACACAGAGTGATCTATTCTATAGAGACATTACACACAGTGATCTATTCTATAGAGTCATTACACACAGAGTGATCTATTCTATAGAATCATTACACACAGAGTGATCTATTCTATAGTCATTACACACAGAGTGATCTATTCTATAGTCATTACACACAGAGTGATCTATTCTATAGAGTCATTACACACAGAGTGATCTATTCTATAGAGTCATTACACACAGAGTGATCTATTCTATAGAGTCATTACACACAGTGATCTATTCTATAGAGACATTACACACAGAGTGATCTATTCTATAGAGACATTACACACAGTGATCTATTCTATAGAGTCATTACACACAGAGTGATCTATTCTATAGAATCATTACACACAGAGTGATCTATTCTATAGAGTCATTACACACAGAGTGATCTATTCTATAGAGTCATTACACACAGAGTGATCTATTCTATAGAGTCATTACACACAGAGTGATCTATTCTATAGAGTCATTACACACAGAGTGATCTATTCTATGGAGACATTACACACAGAGTGATCTATTCTATAGAGACATTACACACAGTGATCTATTCTATAGACATTACACACACAGAGTGATCTATTCTATAGAGTCATTACACACAGAGTGATCTATTCTATAGAGACATTACACACAGAGTGATCTATTCTATAGTCATTACACACAGAGTGATCTATTCTATAGTCATTACACACAGAGTGATCTATTCTATAGTCATTACACACAGAGTGATCTATTCTATGAATTACCCAATATCTAGAAGATCATTACACACAGAGTGATCTATTCTATAGAGACATTACACACAGAGTGATCTATTCTATAAAATCATTACACACAGAGTGATCTATTCTATAGAATCATTACACACAGAGTGATCTATTCTATAGAGTACATTACACACAGAGTGATCTATTCTATAGAGTCATTACACACAGAGTGATCTATTCTATAGAGTCATTACACACAGAGTGATCTATTCTATAGAGTCATTACACACAGAGTGATCTATTCTATAGAATATTACACACAGAGTGATCTATTCTATAGCATTACACACAGAGTGATCTATTCTATAGAGTCATTACACACAGAGTGATCTATTCTATACAGTCATTACACACAGAGTGATCTATTTCACGTGTTTATTTCTGTTAACGTTGATGTTATGGCTTACAGCCAAAGAAAACCCAAAAGTCATTAAGTAAGTAAGAATACTTTACAACACAACGTGAAAAAATAATTTTAAAATTCAAAACGTTGGCACCTGTCCACACTGCCAAAAGTACCAATACCTGGTTTACAAACAACAGTGTCACTGTGCTTGATTGGCAGCAAACTTGCCTGACCTTAACCCCATAGAGAATGTGTAGAATATTGTCAAAAGGAAGATGAGAGACACCAGACCCAACAATGGAGACGAGCTGAAAGCTGCCATCAAAGCAACCTGGGCTTCCATAACCCCTCAGCAGTGCCACAGGCTGATCGCCTCCATGCCACGCCGCATTGATGCAGTAATTGATGCCAAAGGAGCCGTGACCAAGTATTGAGTGCATTTACTGATCATACATTTCAGTAGGCCAACCTCTTGGATTTTAAAATAATTTTTTCAGGCTGGTGTTATAAAGTATTCTAATTTACTGAGATAATGACTTTCGGGTTTTCATTGGCTGTAAGCCATAATCATCAACATTAACAGAAATAAACACGTGAAATAGATCACTCTGTGTGAAATGACTCTATAGAATAGATCACTCTGTGTGTAATGACTCTATAGAATAGATCACTCTGTGTGTAATGACTCTATAGAATAGATCACTCTGTGTGTAATGACTCTATAGAATAGATCACTCTGTGTGTAATGACTCTATAGAATAGATCACTCTGTGTGTAATGGCTATAGAATAGATCACTCTGTGTGTAATGTCTCTATAGAATAGATCGCTCTGTGTGTAATGACTCTATAGAATAGATCACTCTGTATGTAATGACCCTATAGAATAGATCACTCTGTGTGTAATGACTCTAGAATAGATCACTCTGTGTAATGACTCTATAGAATAGATCACTCTGTGTGTAATGACTCTAGAATAGATCACTCTGTGTAATGACTCTATAGAATAGATCACTCTGTGTGTAATGTCTCTATAGAATAGATCACTCTGTGTGTAATGACTATAGAATAGATCACTCTGTGTGTAATGACTCTATAGAATAGATCACTCTGTGTGTAATGACTATAGAATAGATCACTCTGTGTGTAATGACTCTATAGAATAGATCACTCTGTGTGTAATGACTCTATAGAATAGATCACTCTGTGTGTAATGACTATAGAATAGATCACTCTGTGTGTAATGACTCTATAGAATAGATCACTCTGTATGTAATGACTCTATAGAATAGATCACTCTGTGTGTAATGACTCTATAGAATAGATCACTCTGTATGTAATGACTCTATAGAATAGATCACTCTGTGTGTAATGACTATAGAATGGATCACTCTGTGTGTAATGACTCTATAGAATAGATCACTCTGTGTGTAATGACTATAGAATAGATCACTCTGTGTGTAATGACTATAGAATAGATCACTCTGTGTGTAATGACTATAGAATAGATCACTCTGTGTGTAATGACTCTATAGAATAGATCACTCTGTGTGTAATGACTATAGAATAGATCACTCTGTGTGTAATGTCTCTATAGAATAGATCACTCTGTGTGTAATGACTCTATAGAATAGATCACTCTGTGTATAATGACTCTATAGAATAGATCACTCTGTGTGTAATGACTCTATAGAATAGATCACTCTGTGTGTAATGACTCTATAGAATAGATCACTCTGTGTGTAATGTCTCTATAGAATAGATCACTCTGTGTGTAATGACTCTATAGAATAGATCACTCTGTGTGTAATGTCTCTATAGAATAGATCACTCTGTGTGTAATGACTCTATAGAATAGATCACTCTGTGTGTAATGTCTCTATAGAATAGATCACTCTGTGTGTAATGACTCTATAGAATAGATCACTCTGTGTGTAATGACTCTATAGAATAGATCACTCTGTGTGTAATGTCTCTATAGAATAGATCACTCTGTGTGTAATGACTCTATAGAATAGATCACTCTGTGTGTAATGACTCTATAGAATAGATCACTCTGTGTGTAATGTCTCTATAGAATAGATCACTCTGTGTGAAATGACTCTATAGAATAGATCACTCTGTGTGTAATGACTCTATAGAATAGATCACTCTGTGTGTAATGACTCTATAGAATAGATCACTCTGTGTGTAATGACTCTATAGAATAGATCACTCTGTGTGTAATGTCTCTATAGAATAGATCACTCTGTGTGTAATGACTCTAGAATAGATCACTCTGTGTGTAATGACTCTATAGAATAGATCACTCTGTGTGTAATGTCTCTATAGAATAGATCACTCTGTGTGTAATGACTCTATAGAATAGATCACTCTGTGTGTAATGACTCTATAGAATAGATCACTCTGTGTGTAATGACTCTATAGAATAGATCACTCTGTGTGTAATGACTCTATAGAATAGATCACTCTGTGTGTAATGTCTCTATAGAATAGATCACTCTGTGTGTAATGACTCTATAGAATAGATCACTCTGTGTGTAATGACTCTATAGAATAGATCACTCTGTGTGTAATGACTCTATAGAATAGATCACTCTGTGTGTAATGACTCTATAGAATAGATCACTCTGTGTGTAATGACTCTATAGAATAGATCACTCTGTGTGTAATGACTCTATAGAATAGATCACTCTGTGTGTAATGACTCTATAGAATAGATCACTCTGTGTGTAATGACTCTATAGAATAGATCACTCTGTGTGTAATGACTCTATAGAATAGATCACTCTGTGTGTAATGACTCTATAGAATAGATCACTCTGTGTGTAATGACTCTATAGAATAGATCACTCTGTGTGTAATGACTCTATAGAATAGATCACTCTGTGTGTAATGACTCTATAGAATAGATCACTCTGTGTGTAATGACTCTATAGAATAGATCACTCTGTGTGTAATGACTCTATAGAATAGATCACTCTGTGTGTAATGACTCTATAGAATAGATCACTCTGTGTGTAATGACTCTATAGAATAGATCACTCTGTGTGTAATGACTCTAGAATAGATCACTCTGTGTGTAATGACTCTATAGAATAGATCACTCTGTGTGTAATGACTCTATAGAATAGATCACTCTGTGTGTAATGACTCTATAGAATAGATCACTCTGTGTGTGTAATGACTCTATAGAATAGATCACTCTGTGTGTAATGACTCTATAGAATAGATCACTCTGTGTGTAATGACTCTATAGAATAGATCACTCTGTGTGTAATGACTCTATGAATAGATCACTCTGTGTGTAATGACTCTATAGAATAGATCACTCTGTGTGTAATGACTCTATGAATAGATCACTCTGTGTGTAATGACTCTATAGAATAGATCACTCTGTGTGTAATGACTCATAGAATAGATCACTCTGTGTGTAATGACTCTATAGAATAGATCACTCTGTGTGTAATGACTCTATAGAATAGATCACTCTGTGTGTAATGACTCTATAGAATAGATCACTCTGTGTGTAATGACTCTATAGAATAGATCACTCTGTGTGTAATGACTATAGAATAGATCACTCTGTGTGTAATGACTCTATAGAATAGATCACTCTGTGTAATGACCTATAGAATAGATCACTCTGTGTGTAATGACTCTATAGAATAGATCACTCTGTGTGTAATGACTCTATAGAATAGATCACTCTGTGTGTAATGACTCTATAGAATAGATCACTCTGTGTGTAATGACTCTATAGAATAGATCACTCTGTGTGTAATGACTCTATAGAATAGATCACTCTGTGTGTAATGACTCTATAGAATAGATCACTCTGTGTGTAATGACTCTATAGAATAGATCACTCTGTGTGTAATGACTCTATAATAGATCACTCTGTTGAATGACTCTATAATAGATCACTCTGTGGTAATGCCTAAGATAGATCACTCTGTGTGTAATGACTCTATAGAATAGATCACTCTGTGTGTAATGACTCTATAGAATAGATCACTCTGTGTGTAATGACTCTATAGAAATCACTCTGTGTGTAATGACTCTATAGAATAGATCACTTGTGTGTAATGACTATCACTCTGTTTATATCTAGAATAGATCACTCTGTGTGTAATGACTCTATAGAATAGATCACTCTGTGTGTAATGACTCTATAGAATAGATCACTCTGTGTGTAATGACTCTATAGAATAGATCACTCTGTGTGTAATGACTCTATAGAATAGATCACTCTGTGTGTAATGACTCTATAGAATAGATCACTCTGTGTGTAATGACTCTATAGAATAGATCACTCTGTGTGTAATGACTCTATAGAATAGATCACTCTGTGTGTAATGACTCTAAGAATAGATCACTCTGTGTGTAATGACCTATAGATAGTCACTCTGTGTGTAATGATCTCTATAGAATAGATCACTCTGTGTGTAATGACTCTATAGAATAGATCACTCTGTGTGTAATGATCTATAGAATAGATCACTCTGTGTGTAATGACTATAGAATAGATCACTCTGTGTGTAATGACTCTATAGAATAGATCACTCTGTGTGTAATGACTCTATAGAATAGATCACTCTGTGTGTAATGACTCTATAGAATAGATCACTCTGTGTGTAATGACTCTATAGAATAGATCACTCTGTGTGTAATGACTCTATAGAATAGATCACTCTGTGTGTAATGACTCTATAGAATAGATCACTCTGTGTGTAATGACTCTATAATCACTCTGTGTGTAATGACTCTATAGAATAGATCACTCTGTGTGTAATGACTCTATAGAATAGATCACTCTGTGTGTAATGACTCTATAGAATAGATCACTCTGTGTGTAATGACTCTATAGAATAGATCACTCTGTGTGTAATGACTCTATAGAATAGATCACTCTGTGTGTAATGACTCTATAGAATAGATCACTCTGTGTGTAATGACTCTATAGAATAGATCACTCTGTGTGTAATGACTCTATAGAATAGATCACTCTGTGTGTAATGACTCTATAGAATAGATCACTCTGTGTGTAATGCTCTATAGAATAGATCACTCTGTGTGTAATGACTCTATAGAATAGATCACTCTGTGTGTAATGACTCTATAGAATAGATCACTCTGTGTGTAATGACTATAGAATAGATCACTCTGTGTGTAATGACTCTATAGAATAGATCACTCTTGTGTATGGCTATAGAATAGATCACTCTGTGTGTAATGACTCTATAGAATAGATCACTCTGTGTGTAATGACTCTATAGAATAGATCACTCTGTGTGTAATGACTCTATAGAATAGATCACTCTGTGTGTAATGACTCTTAGAATAGATCACTCTGTGTTAATGCTCTATAGAATAGATCACTCTGTGTGTAATGGCTATAGAATAGATCACTCTGTGTGTAATGACTCTATAGAATAGATCACTCTGTGTGTAATGACTCTATAGAATAGATCACTCTGTGTGTAATGTCTCTATAGAATAGATCACTCTGTGTGTAATGTCTCTATAGAATAGATCACTCTGTGTGTAATGACTCTATAGAATAGATCACTCTGTGTGTAATGTCTCTATAGAATAGATCACTCTGTGTGTAATGTCTCTATAGAATAGATCACTCTGTGTGTAATGACTCTAGAATAGATCACTCTGTGTGTAATGACTATAGAATAGATCACTCTGTGTGTAATGACTCTATAGAATAGATCACTCTGTGTGTAATGTCTCTATAGAATAGATCACTCTGTGTGTAATGTCTCTATAGAATAGATCACTCTGTGTGTAATGACTCTATAGAATAGATCACTCTGTGTGTAATGTCTCTATAGAATAGATCACTCTGTGTGTAATGACTCTATAGAATAGATCACTCTGTGTGTAATGAATCTATAGAATAGATCACTCTGTGTGTAATGTCTCTATAGAATAGATCACTCTGTGTGTAATGACTATAGAATAGATCACTCTGTGTGTAATGACTCTATAGAATAGATCACTCTGTGTGTAATGTCTCTATAGAATAGATCACTCTGTGTGTAATGACTCTATAGAATAGATCACTCTGTGTGTAATGACTCTATAGAATAGATCACTCTGTGTGTAATGACTCTATAGAATAGATCACTCTGTGTGTAATGTCTCTATAGAATAGATCACTCTGTGTGTAATGACTTATAGAATAGATCACTCTGTGTGAAATGACTGTATAGAATAGATCACTCTGTGTGTAATGACTCTATAGAATAGATCACTCTGTGTGTAATGTCTCTATAGAATAGATCACTCTGTGTGTAATGACTATAGAATAGATCACTCTGTGTGTAATGACTCTATAGAATAGATCACTCTGTGTGTTAATGTCTCTATAGAATAGATCACTCTGTGTGTAATGACTATAGAATAGATCACTCTGTGTGTAATGACTATAGAATAGATCACTCTGTGTGTAATGACTCTATAGAATAGATCACTCTGTGTGTAATGACTCTATAGAATAGATCACTCTGTGTGTAATGTCTCTATAGAATAGATCACTCTGTGTGTAATGACTCTATAGAATAGATCACTCTGTGTGTAATGAATATAGAATAGATCACTCTGTGTGTAATGACTATAGAATAGATCACTCTGTGTGTAATGACTCTATAGAATAGATCACTCTGTGTGTAATGACTCTATAGAATAGATCACTCCGTGTGTAATGACTCAATAGAATAGATCACTCTGTGTGTAATGACTCTATAGAATAGATCACTCTGTGTGTAATGACTCTATAGAATAGATCACTCTGTGTGTAATGTCTCTATAGAATAGATCACTCTGTGTGTAATGACTATAGAATAGATCACTCTGTATGTAATGACTATAGAATAGATCACTCTGTGTGTAATGACTCTATAGAATAGATCACTTTGTGTGTAATGACTCTATAGAATAGATCACTCTGTGTGTAATGACTATAGAATAGATCACTCTGTGTGTAATGTCTCTATAGAATAGATCACTCTGTGTGTAATGACTATAGAATAGATCACTCTGTGTGTAATGACTCTATAGAATAGATCACTCTGTGTGTAATGACTCTATAGAATAGATCACTCTGTGTGTAATGACTCTATAGAATAGATCACTCTGTGTGTAATGTCTCTATAGAATAGATCACTCTGTGTGTAATGACTCTATAGAATAGATCACTCTGTGTGTAATGAATATAGAATAGATCACTCTGTGTGTAATGACTATAGAATAGATCACTCTGTGTGTAATGACTCTATAGAATAGATCACTCTGTGTGTAATGTCTCTATAGAATAGATTGATCAGTGTGTAATGACTCTATAGAATAGATCACTCTGTGTGTAATGACTCTATAGAATAGATCACTCCGTGTGTAATGACTCAATAGAATAGATCACTCTGTGTGTAATGACTCTATAGAATAGATCACTCTGTGTGTAATGTCTCTATAGAATAGATCACTCTGTGTGTAATGACTCTATAGAATAGATCACTCTGTGTGTAATGACTATAGAATAGATCACTCTGTATGTAATGACTATAGAATAGATCACTCTGTGTGTAATGACTCTATAGAATATATGAGATTCACTTTTTGTATTGAAGAACTGAAATAAATTCACTTTTTGATGATATTCTAATTTTATGAGATGCACCTGTATTAGAGCTAACGTTCCAGTGCACGTTGACCATTTTCCACATATTTTGTTTGTCTGCATGAAAAAAAAAATCACATCATTCATTGGTTTGGTTTTATGAACCAGAAAATACATGAAAGAAAGGTGACTCCAGATCTTGTCCATGATGTGGAGGAGCACAAGGAGCTGCACATGGAGCCATACACAGGCGCAATTTACAGCTGCTAATCACTTAATCTTCAGTAAGGCGCCTGAGCTCGACCTTACACCGACACTGATGCTTATTAGTCAGAATCTCGCTGACACATTGAGGTCTCATCAGACATATCTGTTATAGGCTCGGGAATTGCATATATGTAAATGGCTAATCTAGAGTCAGTAGCGGAGAGGACAGCGGATTCCTCTCAGCTTCTGTGCAGCTCACCAGCACATTGTGTCCCAACTAGGGTTGAGCATTCCGATACTGCAAATATCGGGTATCGGCCGATATTAGCTGTATCGGAATTCCGATTCCGAGTACCGATATTTTCGTCATATCGGATACCGGAATCGGGATTGTCACTGTCACTGTCAGTGTCCGTCGGTCGGGTCTGTCAGGAGTCAGCGGCACTTACCCGGCAGAAGATCTCCGGCGGTCACGGGCTGGACTGCTTCATGGCTGCCATCATCTTTCCCCGGCGGTCACATGCAGTTTCTCGCGATAACTGCAGTGACTGCTGGGTAATCCCGGCCGTAAAGCAGTCAGTCCGATGACGTCACCGCCGGGGAAGCAGGTAATCAGCTGTGCTGCGCCGGGATGTCAGCCTCTGCCTGTCATTGCGATGTAGCAGAGCTGGATCGTCGTGGGACACTCGTTACTATGGACTGCGTCGGACAGGTGGTATACTGTTGGTTTTTTTTTTTTTTCTTTTTTTACAGGAGATCGATGGCGTCGCAGGAATGAGAGAGTAATAAAAAAAATGAAAACTGTGTTGTCTCTTATTTCATTAAAATACTTTTTTCTTGCTGTGTCTTTTTTTTAAACATTTAATAACTTTGGGATTAATAATGGATCAGTGTCTTATTGACGCCTCTCCATTATTAACCGGGCTTATTGTCACCGTGCAATCAACGGTGACATTAACCCCTTATTACCCCGCTTGCCACCGCTACAGGGCAGTGGGAAGAGCCGGGTAAAGTGCCACAATTGGCACATCTTTTGATGCGCCAAATGTGGGGCTTCTGTAGCCTGGTATTATCAGGCTGTTGAGGGCCAAAATCCATGGGCCTTGACAGTCTTTTAATACCAGGCCGCAGCAGTCTGCATTTTACTTGGCTGGTTAACAAAAATAGGGGGGATCCCCACGTCGTTTTTTTTTTTCGAGGGGATCCCCTATTTTTGTTAACCAGCCAAGCTAAGCAGACTGCTGTGGCCTGGTATTATCAGGCTGGCAAGGTCCATGGATATTGGATCCTTACCAGCCTGAAAAACCAGGCCTCAGCGGTCTGCTTCATCTGGCTGGTTAACAAAAATAGGGGGGACCCCACGCCAATTTTTTTCGAGGGGATCCCCTATTTTTGTTAATCAGCCAAGATATGCAGACTGCTGTGGCCTGGTATTATCAGGCTGGCAAGGTCCATGGATCTTGGCTCCTTAACAGCCTGAAAATCCAGGCCTCAGCGGTCTGCTTCATCTGGCTGGTTAATAAAAATAGGGGGGACCCCACGCCAATTTTTTTCGAGGGGATCCCCTATTTTTGTTAATCAGCCAAGATATGCAGACTGCTGTGGCCTGGTATTATCAGGCTGGCAAGGTCCATGGATCTTGGCTCTTTAACAGCCTGAAAATCCAGGCCTCAGCGGTCTGCTTCATCTGGCTGGTTAACAAAAATAGGGGGGACCCCACGCCAATTTTTTTCGAGGGGATCCCCTATTTTTGTTAATCAGCCAAGATATGCAGACTGCTGTGGCCTAGTATTATCAGGCTGGCAAGGTCCATGGATCTTGGCTCCTTAACAGCCTGAAAATCCAGGCCTCAGCGGTCTGCTTCATCTGGCTGGTTAACAAAAATAGGGGGACCCCACGCCAATTTTTTTCGAGGGGATCCCCTATTTTTGTTAATCAGCCAAGATATGCAGACTGCTGTGGCCTGGTATTATCAGGCTGGCAAGGTCCATGGATCTTGGCTCCTTAACAGCCTGAAAATCCAGGCCTCAGCGGTCTGCTTCATCTGGCTGGTTAACAAAAATAGGGGGACCCCACGCCAATTTTTTTCGAGGGGATCCCCTATTTTTGTTAATCAGCCAAGATATGCAGACTGCTGTGGCCTGGTATTATCAGGCTGGCAAGGTCCATGGATCTTGGCTCCTTAACAGCCTGAAAATCCAGGCCTCAGCGGTCTGCTTCATCTGGCTGGTTAACAAAAATAGGGGGGACCCCACGCCAATTTTTTTCGAGGGGATCCCCTATTTTTGTTAATCAGCCAAGATATGCAGACTGCTGTGGCCTAGTATTATCAGGCTGGCAAGGTCCATGGATCTTGGCTCCTTAACAGCCTGAAAATCCAGGCCTCAGCGGTCTGCTTCATCTGGCTGGTTAACAAAAATAGGGGGGACCCCACGCCATTTTTTTTTCGAAGGGAACCCCTATTTTTGTTAATCAGTTCCCTCTGACGTCACTGATTGTGTCCCTGGCTGACCTGAAGTGAAAGTGGAAAGCAATCAATTAAGCTTTCCACTTAAGGGCCCGTCTCACATAGCGATATCGCTACCGAGATCGCTGCTGAGTCACTAGTTTTGTGACGCAGCAGCGAGCTCACCAGCGATATCGCTGTGTGTGACATTCAGCGACGATCAGCCCCCCTGCCGGGTATCGCTGATCGTCGCTGAAATGTCAGGACCTTTTTTTGATCGCTGGTTTCCCGCTGACAGGCACGCATCGCTGCGTGTGACAGGCGGGAGACCAGCGATCCGCTGGTAACCAAGGTACACAGCGGGTTTCCAGGCGCGGGGCTGTGCCTAGAAACCCGCTGTGTACCTTGGATACCAGCGCCCTGCATCAGGGCGCTGGTATCCAAGGTACACAGCGGGCAGGGGCGGAACTATCGTGGAAGCAGGGGAAGCAGCTGCCATAGGGCCTGGGCTAGCAGGGGGCCCGTCCCTGCTGCAGCTGTCTCCCCTGCGGCTGTGTTCCGCCGCCCATGGCCTGAGAGTCGGCGGTTCCCTGTGCTGGCTGTCATGCTGACAGCCGGCGCAGAGAAGTTGCTGCGTGCCGTCTCCCAGGAATCAATTGCACTGGTGTCTATACAGACGCCAGTACAATTGAAGCTCTGACCGCCGGGTCAGAGCGACGTCTGCAGCGTGATCATGTCATGTGATCACGCTGCTGACATCACTCGTCGGCGGCGCCCAGAAGGGTGAAGACTGGTGGTGAGTGTGCTCCACTGTGGAGCTGAAGATACCACCGAAGATTAACGGGGGCACATACTGTGTGAGTGATAACTCTGCATTCTTGGCTGCATTACTACTTGAGGGGCACATTACTACTGATGGGAGAATAAGAGGGCTTATTACTAGTTATGGGGGCATAATGTGCCTGCATTAATAGTTATGCGGGACATGGTTACTAGTAATGGTAGCATAAGGGGGCTGCATTGCTACCAGTCCATTATATTATATTGTGTTTCCATAATGTCTGCTTTAAATACAGCTCTGATTTGGGCAAAAAGCTGGCCGTTATGAGACTGAAGAGTATTTTTTGGGCCTAGAGAATTGCTGTGATTTGCTCCGCCCACTGCTATTGGCTCCGCCCACTATCAGAACCCCGCCCCCCCCCCGCCGCCCGTTTGGGAGAGGGGGCCCCGTTCAAAATTTTGCTGTGGGGCCCCGCCATTTCTAGTTACGCCACTGACAGCGGGTTTCCAAGCGCTGCGCGGTGCCTGGAAACCCGCTGTGTACCTTGGTTACCAGCGGATCGCTGGTCTCCCGCCTGTCACACGCAGCGATGCGTGCCTGTCAGAGGGAAACCAGCGATCAAAAAAAGGTCCTGACATTTCTGCGACGATCAGCGATACCCGGCAGGGGGGCTGATCGTCGCTGAATGTCACACACAGCGATATCGCTGGTGAGCTTGCTGCTGCGTCACAAAACTAGTGACTCCGCAGCGATCTCGGTAGCGATATCGCTATGTGAGACGGGCCCTTAAGCGATGTTACCCGCAGTGTCGCTGTCCCAGATCGCTGCCAGTGCCTGTTTGGCAGCTCAGCAGTGATCATGTAGCGATACACCAGCGATCCTGACAAGTGCATATCGTTGTCGGGATCGCTGGTGTATCGTTATGTGACACCCAGCCTTTACTCTCCTGTCAGCCAGGAGAGGAACTCATTAATTTGGGGTTTACTGTGAGGCTGCAGCATTAGCTGCGGTCCCTGCAGTAAACATTAACCCTTTCTGAAGGATTACACCGTGGGACCTGACTGTGCATGGGATAGGTAAGAATAATTTTGCTTTTTTATTTTATTTTTATTACAGGAAATGGTTTTTGCAGTAAAATAAAAGATGGTCAAAAACATGTGTCTTTATTTCATTAAAATGATTTTTAATTAAAGTGTGTGTGTTTTATTTTTATTTCATGCAATAGGATTAATAATTGATAGTTGTCTAATTGACAGCTCTCAATTATTAACCTGGCTTAAGGTCACCTTTCAATAGCAAGGTGGCTTTAACCCCATATTAACCCATTCGCCACCGCTACAGGGCAATGGGAATAGACGGGCAAAGTGCCAGAAAGGGCGAATCTAATTATAGATTTGTCTTTCCTGGGGTGTCTGGGGGCAGATGTTAGTAGCCGGGGGGGGGGCAAAAATAATGGTCCCTCTCTGGGCTATTATTATCTGCCCCCACTCACTGGCTTTGTCTGTCTGGTTGCGAAAATAGGGCGGGAGCCCACGCATTTTTTTTCAGCAATTTTACACCTCATATATATATATACATGTCATTGAATTTGTGACACATATATATATATATATTTATATTTGTAGTTCATACACTTCTACATAGTATAATAGCCGCTAATTCAATTGCCGGCTTTTGTGAAAATGCAGAACCCGACATGAAATGACACTTGGTGTACATAGGGTTAACCATGTCTTTTCATGTCCTTTGCTATCTAATTTGCACAAACAATTAAATCAGACTATGTGTGCAAAATTTCACACCTGTAGGGGTTAATTAAAGGTGTAAATTCGTAGCAAAAAAGTCCATTTTTTTTACAACGAATTTACACCTTTAATTAACCCCTACAGGTGTGAAATTTTGCACACATAGACTGATTTAATTGTTTGTGCAAATCAGATAGCAAACGACATGAAAAGACATGGTTAACCCTATGTACACCAAGTGTCATTTCATGTCGGGTGCTTCTGTCTTTTCACTGAAGCCGGCTTTACCCGGCAATTGAATCAGAGGATATTTTACTATGTAGAAGTGTATAAACTATACATATATGTATATATATATGTCACAATGACATGTATATATATATATGTATTCTATGTGTGTATATTTAGTGTTTACAAGGAAAGAATGGGGTTTTTTTTAGTTGCGATATTTTGTTCCCATAGACTTACATGGGACTTCCGGTATCGGTATCGGGTATCGCCGATATTTTAGTGATATCGGCGATACCATTCCGATTCCGATACTTTAGGATATCGGAAAGTATCGCTCAACTCTAGTCCCAACACTTCACACTAGTGAGTAATGCAGTAAGTGAGGGACTTGTTACTCATGCAAATTTTTATCCTCTCTTACTGACAACTTTATCTTCCAAAAGGTAGGGGAGAAAACAAGGGGATTTGCTACCTTGGATCTAATCCTCATAAACAGGGAGGAAATGGTGGAGGAGGTAAGAGTGGCTGGGACCCTAGGAGGTAGTGACCATGCTATTTTAGAATTTTGGATAACTAAAGGAGGAAGACCTGTGAAGACTCAGACGTCAAGGTTAGATTTCAGAAAGGCAGATTTTAAGGGACTCAGAAAGAATCGGAGGGATCCAATGGCTGGATATCCTTAAGGACAAAATGTCCAGGAAGGATGGGAAATCTTGAAAAATAGGATTCTCAAAGCACAATCGTTAACAATTCCAAAAAGAGGGAAGAATACAAAGCATTTAAGGAAACCAGGATGGAAGAACACATAACTTAAACACTTGCTAAAAAGGAAGAAAGAAATGTTTATCAAATGGAAAGAGGGAGGCATATCTAAAGAAGAATATAATGCCGTCTGCAGAACCTGCAGGGCACAAATCAGATTATCTAAAGCTGACAATGAATTAAGGCTTGCAAGAGACATCATAAGCAATAAAAAAGGATTTTGAGGATATGTGAAAAGTAAAAGAAAAGTCAAAGATGCTATAGGATTTTTACAGGATGAAAAGAATGTTGAGAAGGCTAAACTTTTAAATTCCTATTTTGCATCTGTTTTCTCTCAGAAAGGAAATGTAACATCAACTGATCTTCACTGTGCTATTAAAGGAATAAAAGAATCCAGGATATCTATAAACAGAAAAATAGCGAGGAAACACTTAGCTAACATAACTGAATTCAAGTCTCCAGGTCCAGATGAATTACACCCCAGAGTACTGAAGGAGATAGCAGAAGAAATTTTTGAACCACTCTCCATAATCTTTGAAAATTCTTGGAGAACAGAAGTCCCATAAGACTGGAGAAAAGTAAATGTTGTTCCTATCTTCAAAAAGGGGAAGAAGGTGGACCCAGGGAACTATAGGCCGGTGAGTCTTACTTCTATTCCAGGAAAGATCTTTGAACAAATTATTAAACAACATGTATGTAAGTACCTGGATAAGAATGAAGTGATTAAACAGAGTCAGCATGGATTTGTAACTAATAAGTCATGTCAGATTAACTTAATTTTCTTCTATGACAGAATCACTGACTGGGTGGATCAGGGAAATGCTGTAGATATAGTATATCTTGATTTCAGAAAAGCATTTGACAAAGTATCTCACACCATCCTTATTGAAAAAATGACTAAGTATGGAATGGACAAGGCAACTGTTAGATGGATTTATAACTGGTTTAGTGATCGGACCCAAAGAGTGGTCGTAATGGCTGCACATCCAGTTGGAAGAATGTCTCAAGTGGGGTACCACAGGGTTCTGTATTGGGCCCTGTATTGTTCAACATCTTTATCAATGATTTAGATGAAGGAATTGAGGGTAAACTGATTAAATTTGCTGATGACACAAAGCTAGAGAAGAGAGAGAGAGGATTCAAAAGATATAAATAAACTGGAGCAGTGGGCATCAACTAACAGAATGGTTTTTAACAGGGAAAAATGCAAAGTACTACATCTGGGCAATAAAAATGAAAAAAATATACAGAATGGGAGGAATAGGGCTAAGCAACAGCACATGTGAAAAAGACTTGGGTATACTAATAGATCACAGACTGAACATGAATCAACAGTGTGATGCAACAGCAAAAAAAAGGCAAATGCAATTTTGGGATGTATTAACAGAAGCATACAGTCTAGATCACATGAAGACATTATTTCCCTCTACTCCTCTTTGGTCAGATCTCATCTGGAATACTGTGTCCAGTTTTGGGCACCACATTTAAAAAAGACATCAACAAACTGGAGCAAGTTCAGAGAAGAGCCACCAGAATGGTGACGGGTCTGCAAACCTTGCCTTATGAGGAATGGTTACAGGATTTGTGAATGTTTAGCTTGCAAAAAAGAAGACTGAGAGGAGACTTAATAGCTGTCTACAAACATCTCAAGGGCTGTCACATTGTAGAAGGATCATCTTTATTCTCATTTGCACAAGGAAAGACTAGAAGCAATGGGATGAAACTGAATGGGAGGAGACACAGATTAGATATTAGAAAAATCTTTTTGACAGTGAGGGTGATCAATGAGTGGAACAGGCCACCACGAGAGGTGGTGAGTTCTCCTTCCATGGAAGTCTTCAAACAGAGGCTGGACAGACATCTGTCTGGGATGATTTAGTGAATCCTGCTTTGAGCAGGGGGTTGGACCAGATGACCCAGGAGGTCCCTTCCAACTCTACCATTCTATGATTCTATGCAGTGTCCTGCTGAGTGTGATCTGTACATGACAGAGAAAAAAATCTGTGTAAGCTTCATATAACACTACACTCTGTACCTCCATCTCTATCTGCTCAGCCCAGTGATCCTTCACAGACCTAGACGGGGGGGGGGGGAGAAAGGGAACAACACCTTTATTCCAGATATTGGAAACAGGTACGAGGACAGGAGGACAAGGATACAAACAAGTCAGGATGGGTGTATGAGTACAGGAGTATGAGATTAGCATAGGACAGGTAGATGAAGACTGGAGAATGAAGACAAGAGTACCAGGATAGAACATGATGGGAGTATGAAGATAGGAGAACCAGGTTAAAACAGGACGGGGGTATGAGGACAGAAGTATCATGATAGAACAGCAGGAGTGTACGAGGACAAAACATGATGGGTATATGAGGACAGGAGTACCAGCACAGAGCAAGATAGTATCATGAGGATAGAACAGGCCAGGCGTACAAGTCCTGAGATTGAACAGGATGGGTGAGTGAGGACAGGAGTACCGGGATTGAACAGGATGGGTGAATGAGGACAGGAGTGCCAGGATAGAACAAGCCATGCGTATGAGGTCATGATTATCAGGACAGAACAGGATGCGTGTGTGGGGACAGGAGTACTAGGATAGAACAGGATGGGGCTATGAGGACAGGAGTATCATGATAGAACAGGACGGAGCTATGATGACAGGAGTATCATGATAGAACAGGAAGGGGCTATGAGGACAGGATAGAACAGCAGGAGCATACGAGGACAAAACATGATGGGTGTGTGAGGTGAGGACAGGAGTACCAGGACACAACAGGATGGGATCATGAGGATAGAACAGGCCAGCCATATGAGGCCATGATTATCAGGACAAAACAGGATGGATGTATGAGGATAGGAGTACCAGGATAGAGCAGGACAGGTGTATGAGTACAAAAGTACCAGGATAGAACAGGAAAGGTGTATGAGGACAGGATACCAGGATAGAGCAGGATAGAGCAGGATGGGTGTATGAAGACAGGAGTACCAGGATAGAGCAGGACAGGTATGTAGGGGGTGTGCTGGAGGCTGACATGTGCCGGGCAGCCCTGTGCGTACCTTCTTAGTGAAACCGGGTATGTGTGGCACCCCTAAGGGTTCAGTCGCCACAGAGGTATTGCACCTCACCCAGAGGTGTGATACCCCATCTCCAGGTAAGGAGGGAGCACCACCTAGGACTCTAACACCTGCACCCAACACACACTAGAACAGCTGGGCACCCTGGACGCACCCTATGGGAGGATGGTCTCATCCCAGGCTGAGATAGGAAAGGGTGTATGGGTGGGTGGAGTAGTTGGTAGCAAGGAGGAGTGAAGCTTGAGGAAGCAGTAGACAGGATTAGGGAGTCCTGAGGAGGAGTAGGAAGGAGAAGGACGTGTATGAGGCAGCTCCCAGTGAGGGGAGGCTGCAGCGAGAAGAGAAGGAGTCGGGATAGAGACTCGGAGAGGGACTGGAAGCCTGGAAGGGCTTAGTCCTAGAGAAGTAGAGAGAAATGGGAAGAAGGAAGCAACCGAGAAAGATAAGCTTCTGGAGAGAGAGAGAGAGAGAGAGAGAGAGGAAGAAGTCCTAGGGATACGGAGAGAGCAGAAGCCATTCGTTGGTCCCGGTCTGTTGGCAGAGGGACTAGGTCGCAAGAGGGAACTCGACCCCTAGACTAGTGGAAGAACGTCATGATTCAGCTAGCAAGTCGACTGCTGTGATAACTTAGGGATCACAGTCATTAACCACCATTATCTTCTCTGAGACGCAGCTATATAGAATCAAGAGGAACGCAGAAATAAGTCGTCCTAGAGGATTCGCAGCCGCTGATCAGAGACACTGTAGGTGAAGGTGCTGCAGGATAGAAAGGAGTGGAAAATCAGCACAGGGAGATGGCCAGAGGAAGAGACACAAACATCTAGAACGGAGTCCTTGAAAGGTGCATTCCAATCTACCTGGGGTTTGCTGAGCCCCTCACCTGGAGGACACAGTGCCAAGCGGGCATCTGTATTGTACACATCAAAACTGTGAGTAAAGCTTTGGAACCTGCACCTCGCTGACTGTTTCTCAGTTTCTTCCTGCGTCACCCATTGCACTCAGCTACATCTCCCAGCACCATTACTACCTATCACTGCATCTACCTGCCCTGGGATCCCATAGTCTCACCTGTGGGAGACTGTAATAACTCTGCTGCATCTCACCATCTATCCCAGAGGATCTGCACCGCAGCGCTGGTCACCATTGACCAGATACCACAGGTGGCGTCACGAATACCTACACTACAAACTCTAAACATCCCCTGTAAATAATACCCCTATTATTGGACGCCCAGGGCCACAGATCGGGTCACTGCCGCTGTGACACATCCCCTCAATACACCGGCCCGTTTTATATGTAATGTGTCATGTGAAGTGTAACTGTTTTACTGTACATTAATGTGTTAAACAATGTACTGATGTTCATGCATTGTGTATTAGGGATAGAGATGGGGACATAGAGCATTTGGGTAAGGTTTAGTGTTATAAGGGTTAATATAGGAAATAGATAAGAGCTAGGTAAGGCTGAGGTGATGTATAGTGGGAGGGGCTAGAGTAGAGTGAGTGGAGAAAGTTCCAGATTCAGTCAGCCCGGTTAGTGACAGTTGAGAAAGGGGGTGGAGCCAGTGTAGTGGCGGGAAGAGCTCTCCTGAGGTAAAAGTTTGTTGTTCTTAGGACAGTGAACAGTGAGATTGCTAACTGGAGCTGTGTTATGACAGAGGCTCATCATTCCAGGCCCTACGGGTGGTCAGGCATTGGAGCACGAGTGGATCTGGGCAGCACGAGAGTAAAAGTGGCTAGGCTGATGGGACACTCCCGTTATATCCGAGACTTATGGTCTGACAAGGATTGGCAGCGGCATCCTGTAATTTCGCCCAAGATGGGGAAAGTGGACGGGGAGCACCAGGGACCAGCTAGACCGGCTACTCAGAAAGCTGTGGGACTGGAGATCACGGAGCAGGTACACATGATGTCAGGAAGGATCAGGGATAGCTCAGGAGAGAGAGTATCCGTAACATGTGAAAACTGCTGTGCGATGCCGGTATCAGAACTAGAAGAGCTGAGGAAAATGTTGTTGAAAACGAACTTGGACTCTGGAAAGACGGATTTTGGTAAGAACTTACCTGTAAAATCCTTTTCAGCGAAGGAAGGAAAGGAGACACACTAGTAATGACTAGTGGGTAGGCGGAGCCCAGATAGGATTGACACCTCAGATTAAAAAGTCTTGACCGGCCCCTCCAGCTCGGGCTCCTCCTACTCCTGCTTCTTCAGTCGTACAAAAGCTTAGGGAAAAGCAAATATCACCAGCGGAGCAACATAACCCCTTCTGAAGGACTTCAGAGAAAAAGCAAGAATACAGGTTATGCATGCATGTAGGCAAAAAACCACACAGTTCCAGGTACTACTCACTGGACCTGACCACCGCGATGAGCTGGCAATGCTGGAAAGGAGCCGTAGCGCGTCAACCTCAGTCCAGATAATCGCTATCAGAAGAGGGTCACGCCGCATCTGAAAACAGATCAACACACTTCTGCCATGGGCGGGTGCTGTGTCTCCTTTCCTTCCTTCGCTGAAAAGGATTTTACAGGTAAGTTCTTACCAAAATCCGTCTTTCAGCAGCAGAATGGAAGGAAAGGAGACACACTAGTAATGACTAGTGGGACGTCCCAAAGCAGTCCAAAAATTAAGGGTGGGAATATAACCAAGAAAAAACAGGCAGAATCCCAACAACCTTGGTAAATGCGCAACAGGCGTCAAATACAAGTTAACTAGAACTTTACACTACAGCCGCCTGTAGGACCCTGCGTCCTAAGGCCGCATCAGCGGAAGCACTGACGTCCACCTTATAAAACTTTGTAAACGTGGACGGAGCGCCAAGTCGCCGCTCGGCAGAGCTGAGCTGCCGAAGCCCCTTGATGAAAGGCCCACGATGAGGCCACAGCCCTCGTGGAATGAGCACGAATCTTAATCGGGCAAGGTTCGCCTTTAAGTCGGTAAGCCTCCAAAATGGCTGACAGAATCCAACGAGCTATAGAGTCCTTGGAAGCTCGTTGACCACGTCGACGACCTGCTGGAATCACAAACAAGGAGTCTGACTTCCTAAAACCTTGAGTAACAGACAAATAGAACTTCAAGGCCCGCACTAAATCCAATGTGTGCAAAACCCGTTCCTTTGCATTCCTCGGGCCCGGGCAAAGTGAAGGCAAAACAATATCCTGGTTAACATGGAATTGCGACACTACCTTAGGTAAAAAGTCGCCCCGTGTGCGAAGCACTACTCGATCCGGGTAAAATTCCAGAAAAGGAGGCGAACAAGAAAGAGCCGCCAACTCAGAAATCCTTCTCAAAGAAGTGACTGCGACTAGGAAGGCAACCTTCCAAGAAAGCAAAGAAAGGTTAGCAGAATCCATTGGCTCAAAAGGCCCATGCTGAAGAGCCTCCAGGACAAGGTTGAGCCGCCAAGGAGACACAGGTGCCTTCCGCGGCAGAAACTGACGGGTTACCCCGCGAAAAAAGGAGCGCACGTCCCTACGCGAGGCGATAACTTTCCAGAACAACAGGGACAGGGCAGAAACCTGACCCCTCAGGGTGCTAACTGCCAAACCCTTGTCCAGCCTGTACTGTAGAAAAGCCAACAGATTGGGAATGGAAAAAATCCTCGGGTTCCTTGAAGAACCCAAACACCACGAGAAGAAGGCTTCCCAGGTCTTGTGGTAAATTCTAGTAGTAGCCGGACCTCTGGCAGCTCGCAGAGTGGCAATGACTTCGGCTGAAAAACCTCTACGGTCAGTATTTTGGTCTCAAGAGCCACGCCGTCAAACGCAGAGACTTCAAGTCCAGATGACGGACAGGACCCTGGGTTAACAGGTCCGGGCGAAGAGGAAGTGGAAATGGCGGTGCTGCCAAAAGCGACACCAGTGTCGAGAACCACGTCCTCCTTGGCCAATCTGGGGCTATCAACATAGCCGGGATTCTCTCCAGTCTGATCCGACGCAGCACCAGAGGAAGTAAGGATATCGGCGGAAACACATAGATTAGCTCGAATCGGTCCCACGGGGCCACCAGAGCATCCACCGCCACAGCCTTCGGGTCCTTGTACCTGGACATGAAGGTCGGCAACTTGGCATTGGACCTGGATGCCATCAAATCCACTTGGGGAACTCCCCAAAGGGAGCACAGCAGTGCAAAGATCTCCGGATGAAGACTCCATTCTCCGGGATCCATCTTCTCTCGACTGAGGAAGTCCGCCGTGGTATTCTGAACTCCTGGAATGTGAATCGCAGAGATAGCTGGTACTCTGTCCTCGGCCCAATTCAGGATCCGAGACACTTCCACCATGAGCCTGGAACTCCTCGTCCCGCCTTGGTGGTTGATATACGCGACCGCCGTTGCGTTGTCTGTCTGCACTCGGACTGGTAGAATGCTCAAAGGGACTGTCCAGTGTTGGAGGCAAAGGAAAATTGCCCTCAATTCCAAGATGTTGATCGGTAGAACAGACTCTTCCGATGACCATACTCCCTGAACCCAGAGATCGTTCCAGACACCCCCCCAGCCCGTCAGGCTGGCATCGGTGGTTATGACCGACCACCTCGGAGGAAGGAAAGACTTCCCCAGTGATAACGTTCCTGGACGTGACCACCAACTTATCGACTCTCGCACCCTGCGAGAGATGAGGATACTGCGATCCAGTGTAATCTGCGATCGATCCCAATGACTCAGAATGAGCCTTTGGAGGGCTCTGGAATGAAACTGGGCAAACGGAGGCGCTTCCATGGAAGCCACCATCAGACCTAAAAGGCGCATACACTTCCGAAGGGACATTACTGTCGAAGACTTCATAGTCTGTACATGTCGAAGGAGACATGCCCGCTTGTCTGGAGGTAGGGACACCACTGCCCGTACCGTGTCGAAATGCATCCCCAAAAACAGGATTGACTGCGACGGTTCCAGAGACGACTTCTCCCAATTGACCAGCCACCCGAAGTCCTCCAGGAGCTGAAGGGATAGATTGCGAGCCGTCACCGCCTCCTCCTTTGAGGACGCCACAATCAAAAGGTCGTCCAGATAGGGAATAATCGTGACTCCCTGTCTTCGAAGAATTGCCATGAGAGGCGCTAGAATTTTTGTAAAAACTCTGGGCGCTGAAGCCAAGTCGAATGGCAGGGCCACAAATTGGTAATGGTCCTGACCTATGGCAAAACGAAGGAAGCGCTGGTGAGCCCTTCCGACGGGAACATGCAAATAAACGTCGCGAATGTCGATTGACACCAGAAAGTCGTTCTGCGACAGGGTTGCCACAATGGAGCGAAGTGACTCCATGCGGAATTTTTGGGTGTGGACATGCTGATTCAATCTTTTGAGATCCAGAATAGGACGAAATTTGTCCTCTTTTTTGGGGACCACAATGAGATTTGAATAAAAACCTTTTCCCCGGTCCTCTGTCGGAACCGGTATTACTACACCCTTCTGCAGAAGGAATTCCACCTCTCGCAGGAGAGCGGCAAATAGCTCAGGCTCTGATGGAATGCGAGACTGGCAAAAACTGTCCGGGGGTCGAGAAGAAAACTCTATGAAATAGCCTGCCGACACAACTCGCGTTACCCAGGAATCCGGAACGCGGGAAATCCAATTCGCCTTGAATTGGAGCAGGCGACCCCCCACTCGAGAGCCCTCGAGTGAGGACCTGGCGTCAGTCTGCCTTGGCGGGCTTCTTGTCAGTTTCCCGCTTGTCTTGACGGAAACTTTGTTTCCAAGGGGTGCGGGATTTCTGAGAAGACTTCTTTCCCGAAAAAGAGGGACGACCTGATCCCCAAGAAGACTGACCGGATCGTCCCCTAGACCGAAAATACCGCCGACCATTACCGGCACTAGGTCTGCCAGACGTAGAAGCCATAGCCCTTCGCTGTGGTAAAGCCGCTTCTTTAGCCTTTGCCTTGGCAATCAGCTCTGTGAGATCAGATCCAAATAGCTGACCACCCTTGTAGGCTAAAGACAGTAAACCCTGCTTGGAAACCGCGTCCCCGGTCCACTGTCTAAGCCACAGTGCTCTTCTGACTGTGACCGCTGAGGATTGCGTCCTGGATAATAATGACGCAGTATCCAGACCTGCATCACAGCTATATCGGGCTGCAGTCTCCAATAAATCGAGAAGTCCATCTATCTCGGATAATGGAGATCTATTTTGCAACGCCTTCCGTAAACGGACCAACCAGCACAGGGAAGCCTTAGAAGCACACATGGATCCTAGTACTGCTCTGAATCCATCCATGACCTGCAGCTTCATAGATGGATTTCGCCGCCATCTCCGTTTTTCTGTCCAGCGGCTCTTGCAGACTCGCTTTCCCTTTAACCGGAAGCAATGAGGATTTACTAAGCTGGGATAAAGGAACATCCACTTCAGGAGAAGGAATCCAATTATCCGTCAATTCCGTTGAACACGGATATAATGCTTCAAAGAACCGTGTCCCTTGAAAACGTTTATCTGGACACAGACGTTCCTTCTCCACTACCGTATTAAGCTCTTCCAGAGTCGGTAATGTTGACCGCGACTTATGGTACTCCTGGTACATGCGGCCCGACTTACCAGGCCGTGTAGTTACCTCCTCCGGTAACTGTAACGCCTCTCTCATAGCTTCAATTAAAGCCTCTGTTCGGCTCACAAGAGAGAAAGAATGTCCCTGCCGATCCTCCTTATCCGAATCGGATAACTCCCCTTCTGAGTTTGAAGGAGAACCCTGTCCGCATTCCATATCAGATACCTCTGATTCGCTACGCGGAAAAGATGGCACCGGCCTGCGCCGCTTCCTGTCATGAGAGGATCTAGCTGACACCCACTGACCTAAAAGGTCAGACAAGCCATTAATTGACTGAGCGATGGCATCTAATTTGGTATCGCTGTAAATCGCAGCGCTTGATGCCGTCGAAGTCTGCGTATCAGATACTTGCGACTGATCCTGTAGCGGATCTGGCAGATGGTCCGCACCTTCCGGACCCTGAACCGACATGTCAGCAGTAAATGGCAGGTCAAAACCCTGTTAGTAACTGGAAACAGTGTGGTTACTAAGCAGACTGAGCAAGTACGCTGAAGGGTTAAAGCTCTTAAAGAAGAGAGTTACCCAGCTATCTCTCAGTATATAAATAACCTCCTGCGTTCTGATCCCTACCGGGTAGAACCTGCGGCGGTTATTGCTGAAAGGGTTAACCCGTCATAGGGGTTAATGCCGCCAACTCCCCACAACTCCCTATATAAAATAAAAGGAGTGTGCGAGTCCCAGGTCTCTAGAAGAGAACGCGGCTGCAGATAAACGCTATCTGTCACTTGGAACACAGATAGGTTCTGCGCTGTGGGGTGATGATATTCACTCACCCAGCTGGCCTCGGTGAAAGTGTACCTTAAACAGGAGGAGCGGAGCATGAGGAGCCCGGAGCCTCTGTAATGGCCGCCGCGCTGAGAGAAGCCGGAAGAGAAGGACAGTGAAGCTGCAGTCTCCTCAGAGCGATTCCTGTCACAAAAAGATCGGGAAGCGTGAAGCCACGCCCCCCTCCGGCTTCAAAAGAGCGGAAGCGTGAAGCCACCCCCTCGGCTTCAAAAAAGAGCGTGAAGCGTGAAGCCACGCCCCCCTCCAGCTCAGAAAAGAGCGCAAACTCCTCGCTCTCTGCTCTCCTCAGTCCTGCAGGTATCTGCCTGCGGACATAAAATACAGTCACCAAACATGTCATCTAATACATGTACCAGCGGCTGCCGCAGCAGCAGCTGAGAGCACACACACATTCACATAAAATGCCGTACTCATCAGCCGAGCGCCACAGGGACCCCCAGGGGTTTGTGGCGCTGTGCCCATCGCTTCCCCCCCCGGGCGGGGAACGCAGTGACCCCCGATGTGCGGTTTGCGTCCCCGCCAGGGAAGCAATCCTCATCCCCCAGGGCTGGCGTGAAACTGCAGGGACCACCATACAGGGTATTACAGATCGCCAAGGGAGAGGTGGGGGTCCAGCAGCGCTGAGACCCCTGAGACCTCTAGACCACTTCTGGTGATCCAAGTCTCTTGTCCGATAAAAATAATAAAGTTTTCTGAGGAGCTGCTTTCAGCAGCGACCATCCTCTGGACCTCAAATTTTAGACTGAAGAAGCAGGAGTAGGAGGAGCCCGAGCTGGAGGGGTCGGTCAACACTCTTTATAATCTGAGGTGTCAATCCTATCTGGGCTCCGCCTACCCACTAGTCATTACTAGTCATTACTAGTGTGTCTCCTTTCCTTCCATTCTGCTGCTGAAATGTGTGTGTGTGTTGCTGAAAGAAGTGGGAACTCTGCAGACTGAGGAGAGCGTCGGCCCACAGGTGGATGAGACACCTTGCAAACACAGCATACAGCAAAATGGACATTTTAATTACGTAGCGGAGCATCAGGGTGTGATGGAGCAGCAGCAGCCCCTCGGCATTACTACCACCCTGGCTCCCGTTACAGGTGTATGAGGACAGGAGTACCAGGATAGAACAAGATGGGTGTATGAGGACAGGAGTACCAGGATAGAACAGGATAGGTGTATGAGGACAGGAGTACCAGGATAGAACAGGATGGGTGTATGAGGACAGGAGTACCAGGATAGAACAGGATGGGTGTATGAGGACAGGAGTACCAGGATAGAACAGGATGGGTGTATGAGGACAGGAGTACCAGGATAGAACAGGATGGGTGTATGAGGACAGGAGTACCAGGATAGAACAGGATGGGTGTATGAGGACAGGAGTACCAGGATAGAACAGGATGGGTGTATGAGGACAGGAGTACCAGGATAGAACAGGATGGGTGTATGAGGACAGGAGTACCAGGATAGAACAGGATGGGTGTATGAGGACAGGAGTACCAGGATAGAACAGGACAGGTGTATGAGGACAGGAGTACCAGGATAGAACAGGATGGGTGTATGAGGACAGGAGTACCAGTATAGAACAGGATGGGTGTATGAGGACAGGAGTACCAGGATAGAACAGGACAGGTGTATGAGGACAGGAGTACCAGGATAGAACAAGATGGGTGTATGAGGACAGGAGTACCAGGATAGAGCAGGACAGGTGTATGAGGACAGGAGTACCAGGATAGAACAGGATGGGTGTATGAGGACAGGAGTACCAGGATAGAACAGGATGGGTGTATGAGGACAGGAGTACCAGGATAGAACAGGATGGGTGTATGAGGACAGGAGTACCAGGATAGAACAGGATGGGTGTATGAGGACAGGAGTACCAGGATAGAACAGGATGGGTGTATGAGGACAGGAGTACCAGGATAGAACAGGAAGGTGTATGAGGACAGGAGTACCAGGATAGAACAGGATGGGTGTATGAGGACAGGAGTACCAGTATAGAACAGGATGGGTGTATGAGGACAGGAGTACAGGATAAGAACAGGACCAGGTGTATGAGGACAGGAGTACCAGGATAGAACAGGATGGGTGTATGAGGACAGGAGTACCAGGATAAAAACAGGACAGGTGTATGAGGACAGGAGTACCAGGATAGAACAGGATGGGTGTATGAGGACAGGAGTACCAGTATAGAACAGGATGGGTGTATGAGGACAGGAGTACCAGGATAGAACAGGATGGGTGTATGAGGACAGGAGTACCAGGTTAGAACAGGATGGGTGTATGTAGACAGGAGTACCAGGATAGAACAGGATGGGTGTATGAGGACAGGAGTACCAGGATAGAACAGGATGGGTGTATGAGGACAGGAGTACCAGGATAGAACAGGATGGGTGTATGAGGACAGGAGTACCAGGATAGAACAGGATGGGTGTATGAGGACAGAATATCAGTACAAAGCATGACAGATGTATGACATCAGGAATATCTGGATAGAACAGCATGAGTGTATGAGGACAAAACAGGACCAGCGTTTGAAGACAGAAGTACAAGTACAGAACAGGATAGACGTATGAGGTCATAATTCTCAGGATACAACAGGACAGGAGTATGAGCACAGAATAGAACAGGTGGATGAGGCCATGAATATCGGGATAGAACAGCATAGGAGTATGAAGAAATGACAAAATAGGAGGGATGTATGAGAACGGGTCTCACCTTGCTCCACACAATGAGCTTAAGCTCTGGAAATTCTGGGAAACTGAGAAGAAAAGAAAATACTTGAGTTACAGGAAAAACTTTGATATGACAATAAACAGAGAAACAGGCGCCTCCACCGCGATGGAAATTGAAGACCTATAATAATGGTGTTGGACATCAGGAACTCTATTTTCAGCTGTATCGGTGTCACTATTTATTTCAGTAGAATCAATTTCCATGACAATGGCCGTTTTATTTTACCGATAAACCTCTGCTTACTCTTTTCTTACATTTTCTTGAAGAACCATTAATTTCTGTGGTCTGTTACTGTATATAACGGTCATAGTGCTGTATTATTACATGGTGGACAGATGTCATCCACCAGAGTCTGCTCTCCAGAACCATTTGTGGTTCCGGTCCGATAGACTGAGGTTACATTTTATGATGCAGGAAGGATTTATTCGTTTTTGTGATGATGATAATATAGGATATATTTCCACTTTTTATGGACAGCGCCATCAATTGTCTCTACTTACAACAGGGCGGAGAATGAATGCGAGGATCTTCTTCATCACACCAGACATTTTGTATAAAAGTAAAGACTCCTCCAAGTTGGGATCCACAAAGTTGTTGTCACTGATGGCAATAGAAGAGACAGAGAGGTTATATGGCCGATCCATACACACGAGGGGAGCATCCATAGATTTGTTCCTCCATCCATTGTCTCTGCATATTTCAGGTCACATAATTGTCATCCATCACATCCACCTTTAGTTATAAATAGTGATGAGTGAGTATGCTCGTGTTTTCCCGAGATGCTCGGGTGGTCTCCAAGTATTTGGGCGTGCTCGGAGATTTAGCTTGTGTCGCCACAGCTGCATGATTTGCAGCTGCTAGACAGACTGACTACATGTGGGGATTCCCTAACAAACAGGCAATTCCCACATGTATTCAGGCTGTCTAGTAGCTGCAAATCATGCAGCTGCGGCGACACAAACTAAATCTCCGAGCACGCCGAAATACTCGGAGACCACCCGAGCATGCTCGGAAAATCCGAGCAACGAGCATACTTGTTCATCACCATTTATAAAATGTCAGCTGTCTTCCAGGAAGAAAACCACCACCTACATGTATTATTGTATCTACACAAGCACTGGAGACTGAACGTGTGCAGTAAGTATGTGAACCCCAGCATAGGACATTTACAATATACGTACAACTTTTCCACAAGCGTTCTCCCTCCATCTGAAACGAGAGCTTTGAAAAGCATCTGAAACGCGTCGTCTACGCGTGGGGGCTGAAATGGGATGAGCTGAGGACAAAAAAGAAGAGTAAAAAGCCGAATGTGGAGGAGGACGTACATAGGTCATAAATAGACATAATCTTTGTGTGTGCAGGTGCCAAGTCGGTGGAGAGCCACCCATATACCTATATGACCTGTGGCCTCCACCATCCTAAAGCACAGAAGCTTCTAGAATATTCCTGAATGAAGAACGTTACAGCCCACAATTGAAGAAAATCAACGAGATAAAAGGACTCCATGCACCAAAGCTAATGAAGAGGCACACGTCCCAGTGACCCCCAGGCACATATAACAGTAGATAAGAGGAGGCAGTGCTCTATAGTTGGTGATAAACCAATGTATCGTAATCTAAATACACAAGTGGTCAAAATTGTCGGTACCCCTCGTTTAATGACAGAAAAACCCACAATGGTCACAGAAATAACTTGAATCTGACAAAAGTAATAATAAATCAAAAATCTATGAAAATGAGCAAATTAAAGTCAGACATTGCTTTTCAGCTTCCACAGAATTTAAAAAAGTGAAACTCATGAAATCGGCCTGGACAGAAATGATGGTTCCTTTAACTTAATATTTTGTTGCACAACCTTTTGAGGCAATCACTGCAATCAAACGATTCCTGTAACTGTCAATGTTCTGTCTTCGACATCTAATTGTTTTCTGAAGTTGCTTGTTTTGCATTGTGTATATAAGTTTAACAATCTGCTTGCTTTGGCTCCCTCTAGTGACCAGTGTCATATTCGCAGTTGTTTTCTTTTACTTTCAGCGAAATCTTTTCCCTCCCTTTGCAAGGCATGATGGTAGCTTCGCAATGCATGATGGTAGCCTTGCAAAGCATTCTGGTAGCTTTCGCTCCACTTTCCTCAATTTTCCTTCAGCCTGCATCCAGGAAGCATCATCTTTTCCTCTCCCCTTATGATAGCATCGCCGGTATGTACTCATGTTTTCTGTAGCTAATTCCTGTCCCATATTAGCCTGGTTGAATCAGTCCTGCTCCTGGTTAGCTATTAGTGTGCAAATGTTCATTCATGATGTATGCTATGTATAAATGTATTTCTATTGTACTCTGTACTGATTGTATGTATATTATGTTTGTTTATAGTTTCACTGCGCCAATATATCAAGTTCAATAAAAGCACAGACTCAACCACAGTCTCCTTATTGGACCCCGGTATAGCGGTTTAGCTGTCTGTATAACTGCAATAAGTCTGCTTCATTCAGTGAGGACAGAACAGTCAATGAGACTTCTGCGCCTCTCGACAGGTATTTTGGCCACTCCTCAAGAGCAAACTGCTCCCGTTGTCTCGTGTGTGAAGGTTGCCTTTTCCAGACGGCATGTTTCAGCTCTTTCCAAAGATGCTCAACAGGATTTAGGTCAGAGCTCATAGAAAGCCACTGTTTTCCTCTTGGCCATTCTTGGGTGTTTTTAGCTGTGTGTTTTGGGTCATTATCCTGTTGCAAGACCCATGACCTGCGACTGAGACCAAGCTTTCTGACACTGGGCAGCACATTTCTCTCTAGAATCCCTTGATAGTCTTGAGATTTCATTGTACCCTGCACAGATTCTACACACCCTGTGCCAGATGCAGCAAAGCAGCCCCAGAACATAACAGAGCCTCCTCCATGTTTCACAGTAGGGACAGTGTTCTTTTCTTGATATGCTTCGTTCTTCCGTCTGTGAACATAGAGCTGATGAGCCTTGCCAAAAAGTTCCATCTTTGTCTCATCTGTCCATAGGACATTCTCCCAGAAGCTTTGTGGCTTGTCAACATGTAGTTTGGCAAATTCCATTCTGGCTTTCTTATGATTTTTTTTCAACAATGGTGTCCTCCTTGGTCGTCTCCCATGAAGTCCATTTTGGCTCATACAACGACTGATGGTGCGATCTGACACTGATGTTTCTTGAGCTTGAAGTTCACCTTTAATCTGTTTCGAAGTTTTTCTGGGCTCTTTTGTTACCATTCGTATTATCCGTCTCTTTGATTTGTCATCAATTTTCCTCCTGCGGCCACGTCCACGGAGGTTGGCTACAGTCCCATGGAGGTTAAATTTCTGAATAATATGTGCAGCTGTAGTCACAGGAACATCACGCTGCTTGGAGATGGTCTTATAACTTTTACCTGTAACATGTTTGTGTATAATTTTCTTTCTAATCTCCTGAGACAACTCTTTCCTTCGCTTCCTCTGGTCCATATTGAGTGTGATACACACCATGTCACCAAACAGCACAGTGAGTATCTGTAGCCCTCTATACAGGCCACTCACTGACTCCAAGATTGTAGACACCTGTGATGCTAATTAGTGGACACACCGCCATTTAACATGTCCCTTTTGTCACATTATTTTCAGGGGCACAATCATTTCTGTCCAGGCCTATTTCATGAGTTTTATTTATTTTTTTTAAATCTGTGGAAGCTGAAAAGCAATGTCTGACTTTCATTTGTTCATCATCATAGATTTTTTACTTATTAAGGCTGGTTTCACATTAGCGTTTTTTAGCGCAGCGCATCGTGCTCATCCGATCGCATGCGCCATGCGCCCCTATCTTTAACATGGGGGGCGCATGGTTTAGCGTTAGCATGCGATCATCAGTGTTTTCGTGCACTTGCGTTATTTCGACGTGAGCGACTTGGCGCGCACTACGCAACATGTTGCATTTTTGGGTCCCCCAAAGTCGTTAAAAAGGCGCATGCGCTCGCTTTGCGCATGGAATGCACCAAAACAACACATTACAGTCTATGTGATTGCTGATGAGCGCTGGAACAGGTGCACGTCAACGTTCCACTACGCATGCGTTGTCTGAGATAAACATGTCTAGACACTGGTTTAAACCACCCACTAAACAAAGAAACATTGTATGGGGGTAGTGTATATAAAAGAAGGTGTTGGCACTTCAGTCCACTACTCTACAGCCAGCTAGAGAGACAGAAGCTACAGAGACACAGCAGCTACTGCATTGCACAGGAAAGAAAACTTGTATAAAGTGAGTATGAAATCTAATGTCTTTCTTTCCTTTTTTCTCAATTTATTAGGTACTAATGTCTCTTTTTATTGCAGCATGTCTTCTGGGGATGAATATGTTCCGGCCCCTGGTGAACTGGCCCAAGAGAGGGTGAAGTGAGTTCCTTCCTTCCAACTGATTGGTAAGTATTTGCTGTTGCATGGGAATTATTACGTGGCAAATTATTATTTTTTTCTTTTTCAGTCCACATCGTCCACGACAGTGGAGGAAGAGTGGGAGCAGCCAGTCCGTGTGCAGGCAGGGAGGCGGCCTGTAAGTATAGACTGCAGATTGTACTCTTTTTTTGCCCCTGAGTTTTTTCTTGCCTCTTTTTCCTATTCAATCTTGCTTCTATTCTCAATCATTCTTCTTTTCTGTCTTGTTTTCTATCTTTTTCATTTCCAAATCTTTCCAAGATTAATGTTTTGCTTTCTTTTCTAGGCTCCACAACGGCATGAGGAACTCGCCCTGGACAATGACGCCCTGATACAGTTGGTCCAGGAGCGAGTCCCGTTGTGGGACAACCGTCATCCAATGCACTGTGACAACGTGGTGATCCGGCGGCTCTGGAATGAGGTGGCCGCAGCGCTGATGGATGGCTGGGACAACGCCTCTCCCTGGGTCCGCAAGGAATTTCGTAAGTATTTCAATGGTGTGTGATGCTGCAGTGACCTCGGCCGGGATCACACAACTGTGTGTGATGCTAGTAACTCCTGTGAGTTTCTAGCATCCCACACAGTTGTGTGATCCCGGCATTGTCTAAATTTTATTTTTGATTTTCCACAGTGAACAAGGTCAGAACCCGTTGGCGCTCGATGAAGGACCGCTTCAACATGGACCTGAGGCAGGAGAAGTGGTGCTGTGGCAAAGACCACAAGAAAGTACTGTTACCATCGGGCTTTGGCTTTCTTAAGACCAGTCCTTGCCACCAGAGCAAAAGTATTTAGTTGTTGTATTGTATTGTGTTTACTCTGTGTTTTTCTATTCCACAGGAGTTGGCGCTTTTACTATTGTAAATGCATGATCCTAATTTTTTTTCTTTTTTTCACAGTACCTGGAGCAGCACCCTGCAACCTGGTCCTGAAGCGGTCCTTCAGAGAGCTGTCTCGGACCCGTCCCAGCCATCCACCAGCCAAGAAGCACCTTGTGGGTCGGCATCACAGCCAGCTGGAGAACAGGAAGCTGGTCAATCAAGTGTTCCCCTGTCACAGGTCTCTGCCACTGGTTTTGCGGGCACTTCCCGCCCGCGGCAGAAGGCCTCTGACAGGAATCTCATGCCCGAGTTCATTCATTGAGCACGGTTTTCCAAAATGGCCTAAGGCGATGGGCGACAGAGTGGATAGCAGTTTTGCACTAATGGAACAACGCTTCCAGTCTGTTGAGCGTCGCCTTGACCATCTTGAAGCCGAGCTCAAAAGACCAGCGCACCATTTTTTTCAACAAATTGAACGGGGCATGGCAGAACACCTTAATCCTGATCTCCAGCTGACTGTGATGCAGGCCTGCAACAATGCTTACACGCAGGCTACGCAGCAGAGTCAGTACGTGCAGCAGCAGCCAGTGGTGCCTTTCCCACCCGTGCCACCACTGACTCGCTTCACCTCACTACCGACTTCTGCTGCATACCATTGCACGGCCACCAGCATTCCAAGCCATGCTGGACCACACTACACCACACACAGTCACAGTGCAGCTGGACTCTCCCCCGCCACCACGATGCCAAGCGCTACTCCTGTTTGGACTTCCTCCACCCCTGCTTGGACCCACCTGCTGACACAACCACCTCCAGTGACGCCACCACCACCGAGCAGCAGCTGGGGGATCCTCATTCTGTATTCAGGGCCTCGGACCCTGGCAGGAGGTCCAGCAGCCCACGGAGGTGCCCCAGCACACGGTGGTCCCCAAGCAGTAGGAGCTCCCCAAGTGCCAGGAGGTCCCCAAGCCACAGGAGGTCCCCAACACAGTCCCAAGCCAAGGAGGTCCCCAAGCACCAGGTCCCCAAGCCAAAGGAGCTCCACAAGCACCAGGAGGTCCCCAAGCCACAGGAGGTACCCAAGCACCAGGTCCCCAAGCCAAAGGAGATCCACAAGCACCAGAAGGTCCTCAAGCACCAGGTCCACTAGCACCAGGACCTCCAAAAAATAGTACAAAGATTGGACGAACAGTCCACAAAAAATTAAAGACTTTTGTCCTCCCTTCCCCCTCACCCCCCAGTGTGTTTGACCCGCTGCCTTCCCCCACTACTTTCATCGCCCCTTCCCCTCGAACCCCTTCATCGCCCACCCAAAGTCAATCCTCGTCCCTCCACACCCCCAAGTTACCCCATCTTCCCCCAAACGTCGTCCCCATTAATTTTTTTTTTGTGAGTGTGTCTTGTCAAATAAATGTACCTTTTTTTTCCCCCAACTGTTTGGTTTAATTGTGTCTTTCGCCGCCTACACACACTGCGCCGTACACACACTGCGCCGTACACACACTGCGCCATACACTTTGTGATTTTGCCCGCTAGCTCCATTACAACCACCTTCTTGCAGTCCTGATCTATGTGTGTCAACACATTATGACTGTATTCACCACCAGTCTCTTCAGTCTAGAAATATTAGTAGACTGAATAGAGGATGTTGCTGAGTGCAAGGCATATTATTCTCACCTTGCCAGGTATCATAAAGAGTGAATTGAGGATGGTGTGTTTTGCCCATCAACATTTCACTCTTTGTGACAAGGCCAGGGGATTGTAGATATACCTTGTAATTAACCACATCCTCTATTCAGTGTGTGGTGAATAAACTGAAGAGATGATGGAGAAAATACACGCATATCTACAATCCCCTGGACTGGTATCATAACTAGCACACCTGGCCAGGTGACTATACCTATGAGTTGTCATCTGCAGCTTCGCTTCAGTCTGCATCATCTATCGCACGCAGACTGGAGAGATGCTGCTGGTTACTCATATGTGTATTCACCTGCCCAGGTATCATAAATTCTGAAGTCGGGATTCTTTTTTTTTGGCATGCTCACTTCAGCATGACACCAGGCCAGGGGATTGTAGAACTTGTATATACTTTATCATCTCTCCAGTCTGCGTGCATACTGAAGCCACAGTGGAGATACTACAAAGAATATCTATACTCTTATGGTTAGGTGTCATAATGAGTGAAGGATGCTATTGCATCCCAAAATCACTATTTGTAACATCAGGCCAGGTGTATAATATTTGTTGTATTATCTCCACCGTCGCTGCAATCTGCTTGAACATAGACTGGAGAGATGATGAAGGTCATACAACTTTTCTCTGTAGACTCACCTGGTAGGAGTCCTAATAAAGTCGCGATGCAGAAAACACAGCATCCTGACTTCACTGGGACATCTGGGCAGGTGATTATTGTATTGGAGTGTATAAAAACAGAGTGCACTCAGTACAGGTATCAAAACAGGTTTTTTATTAACATAAACACAAGAAAACAATTTTATTACACCATTTGCTCTTGCCATTCCACACGTCCCACATCAGATATAAAGTAGGCCGCAAATTGGTCCCTCATTTGGCCAACTTCAACTGATGACCTGAGAGGGTGCTGAGTGAATTCAGGCAATGGGTTGACAGGTTGTTCATCGAGTTCAAAGGTAGGGTGGTCTTTAGCCATCACAAAATTGTGAAGAACCACACAGGCTTTCACCACCTCATCCACAATTTCAAGTTTCAGATTGATGGCTGTGCCTAGAATGCGCCATCTGGACACAAGAATCCCAAAGGCACACTCGACAGTTCTTCTGGCCCTGGTCAGTCTGTAATTAAAGATCTTTTTGGTGTGGTCCAAGTCCCGGCTGGAGTAGGGTTTCAACAGGTTTGTGCACATTTGAAAGGCCTCATCACCAACCATTACAAATGGCAGTGGCGGACCTTCGGTGTGGGGAAGAGGCTGTGGCAGGGGGAAATTAAAATGGTTGCCATACAACCTAAGGCCCATGTCCGAGTTCTTAAAGGTCTGTGAGTCATTGCCCCGGCCAAATGCCCCAATGTCCACCGCAATAAACCTGCAGTCTGCATCTGCAATGGCCATGAGTACCGTAGAAAAGTACTTTTTATAATTAAAGTACTCAGAGCCACTTCTTGGGGGTTTTGTTATCTGGATGTGTTTCCCATCCGCCGCTCCCAAACAGTTGGGGAAATTGCAGACTGTCCAGAATTTTTCAGCAATATCCATCCACTTTTCCGTGGTGGATAGGGGCATATAACGTCTCACAAAGCCGGGCAGGTGTCCGCAACTATTCCGGACAAGGTGGAGATTCCAAACCGGTACTGAAAGTGGAGTGAAGAGAGGCTCTCACCAGAAGCCAGGAGGCTGCAAAACAGATGAAGAAAAATTGGGATTGTCCAGGCTTTGGCAAAATACTGACATGAAAAATCAATCTGTACATGGCAGAACGATCATTCTGCAGGCTTTTATTAAATGGCAGAACAAAAACAATACACGCATTGGTTTAATATTACGTACCGCAATGTGACGAGGAGCGTTCCTCCGGAGGAATCGCACGACGGAGCTGTGTGTCCTGTCTCCGGATGGCTCCTTCAACACGACCAAGCAAAGACATGAAACTTTCTTGGGACATCTGTGTATAGTCCGAAAATTTCGCCGGGTTTGCCTGGAGCTCGCTGAAGAGGGTGTGGTACGCTCCACGGCTCTCCCGCACTTCAATAATGGGATGTCTCCAAAAACGCCGCCGCTGCCATCTTCACTGTCTCTCTCTCACCCTTTGTTGCTGGCAAGCAAGAGCCAGAAAGAGCGCGATGTCCAGATCCAAGTTTAAGAGAAAACTCTCCCAACGCAGATCCATGGTGACACAGGAAACACCAGCAAAATCTGAAGAATTCAGCTGTAAAGGGTCTATTTAAAGAAGTCCCATGACACTCGCCCACTGGTGTCCCATTGGTGGGGTCTGTTTCAAGGATTTTCCTCCTGTGAAATGTGTGACTCATGCGCCTAAAAAACGCGAACGCATGCAAAACGCTAGATAAACACATGCAAACGCTACTTTTTTTGTGATGCGTACACTGATGCGTTAAAAAACCATGCGCTTGCGCTTGTATGCGTTTTTGCACACGTTTTCAGATGCGCACGATGCGCTGCGCTAAAAAGCGCCAATGTGAAATTAGCCTAATACTTCTGTCAGATTCAAGTTATTTCTGTCACCATTGTGGGATTTTCTGTCATTAAACAAGGGGTAACAACAATTTTGACCACATGTGTACAATTTTTTTTTAAAGCTACACGCTTATACAGCGCCATTAATTCCTCAGCGCTTTTCATACATTATCATCACTGTCTCCATTGGGGATCACAACTTATATTCCCCATCAGTATGTCTTTGTAGTGTGTTAGAAAATCGGAGAACCCGGAGGAAACCCAGCAAACACAGCGAGAAGATATAATCTCCTTTTAGATGTTGACCTTGGAGAGATTTGATCTGAGGACATCAGCACTGTGAGACTACAATGTTACCACTGAGCCACGGTGCAATGCAAGGTTTCAGCCACCAGTTGCTCAAGAAAGGCCGAGATGTAATCCAAATGCACTGCATTATTTAGGCTAGGTCTAAGCTATTCTCGAGTCTCTTGTAGATGAAACGTTGCGTTGGATTACATACATCAGTTTTGCAACCAGGTTGGAGCACTGTCATTGCATCTTCTTTACTGTTGCACCCGTAGTCTACGTTGATCACCTGCTAGCTGCTCTGTGGACAAGGCAGATTTCCCATTCTTCATGCTTTGTCCAGCTGTTGGGGACTGGACTGTGACCTCTCTATTTCTGTGAAGCTTTGTCTTTAAGGCCTTAAAGACAGCAATGTCTTCCTCCAAGATTTTCTTCTATATCCTTACACTCCTCAGGGAAGTCACCGCACCATGGCCTGGATTGTACCAGTTATTACCAATGATGAGAAGGCCAGAGGATCTGCAGTAAGGTACAACTGTTCTTTCATACCCAGAATAGGTCTTCTCACTCAGTAGGGTGATATCTGGGTAACTACTTATGATTTCCTAAATCAAGTGTCTGCTTCGGTGGAGATCATGGTAAGCAATGGAGACGAGCTCTGCATTCACCAATACACAAGAATGTCCAAGCGTGAGCACAAACCCAGACCATGAATAACCCATGTTCCCTCACCTGGTGCCCAGCCTCCTCCAGAATCTGCTTGGCCTCCAGTAGGACCCGTCTCATTCCAGGATTACTCTGGAAAAATCCATCCTCCGTATAATATCCAATGCGGAGGGGAGCGGTGGAGGAGAACACCTGTAAAACATGGAGGAAGATCAGGAAATACCAAAGTCAGGGTAAAATAACACTGTTATAGATCAATTCCCCAATTCTTCTCCCCCCAGTGTTCTATAGAAGCCCCATTATCTCCTGGGTACCCTTTCTTAAGACAACACCAAGATCACTTTCCTAACGGCTTCTCTTACTTCCCATAGAAACCTCCATACATCACATTGTTACGTCTCATTACCTTCTCGTTGAAATAAATTGGGGGAACATATGGGTCCAGCTGGAACAACTCATCACACCATAAAGCCTTCATGGTGAGGACCAGACTGTCCACGTCTCTTGCCATAGGCCCAATGCAAAATGGCACTGAAATGAAAAACATAAAAATCGTCAGTCCTGCCCCAAGATGTCCAATAGACTTGCCTCAAGTGTCCCCCCCTACTGCTGCTGAAATAACTGACTAACTGAGACGTCTTCACCGTGGCTCACATAGTGTGCCAGCTAAACATCTCCCAGAACTGATGGATGGGTGAATGTCTCCACCAGGGGTGGGCATATTGGTGTAACCAGTGCAGCCGCACAAAGACTCAAGACTTAAAGGAGCCACTACTGCCTCCAAAATTGGTGGAATTGTGCATTATGATGAACTTCCCAACTGGAAAGGGCCCATATATTGTTCTTGCACAGGGGTCTCTTGTGTCTGTGTCTCCGACTCCCATGGTGGATGAGACGTCTTCCTAACTTGCATGATGGATGGATGGTTGGATGAGACATCTCTTCAATGGTGGTGATTGGACATCACCCTTTAGAGTAGTGGTTAGCAGTAGATCTGTGTGCCCCTTCTTCTAGCCTCAGCGCTGAGGCTGGAGCTACACTGTAATGTGTGGGGCGACATTAAAATTGCAGTGACTCACTGTCACATCAGATGTAATAACTTCCGGTTTTGCGACCTGCAACGGTTTCCAAATATTTTGAATTTTCTATGAATTAAGCCAATGAATGGGGTTGCCCAAATTTCTTCCATTACTCAGATGCATGTATTTTGGCTAAACAATATTTTTTTTTCATTTGAGTTTCATTAGCGGTTTTGCATCGTTTGTCATCTGCAGCCTCCGAGTTGCACTGTCAATTGCTGGAGGCAGATTGAGTTAACTGAGAATCTGCCAGAAAGCCGGCGATTATCTGATGGGGAGTTATCGCTGTGTAACTTTCTTATGTCTTTTTTCTGAGCTCCTATCAGTTCATTTATGACCACAGACAAATCAAAGTTGAATGTGTAACGAAACAAAGAGCCTGTAAAAAATGACAATGCTAAATTATTTTTAAAGAAACCCAATTGCAAACACAATTTTTATCCTGAAATTAATGAATTTAAGTAAAAAAAAAAAAAAGGTGGGCAACCCCTTTAAGTTGGCAAACCTGACCCTTCACTGCCCTGTATGGAGATCAGACCTGTGACCTCACAGAATCTGTTTCAGTATGAATCCATATTAGAATAGCAACATTAAGCAACGAGTGGAACAAGTCCTGGTCACAGGATGATGAAATGGGAGAGAAGAGGATGTAAAAGATTGTTCTGATAAAAATGGACAAATAAAATAGGAATAATTCATGGCTCAGTTTCGGGATTCAATCCGGTGATCTTATGCTGCATGGTCGGCGTCCCTATGCGCTCAGCTTCAGTCCTTTTTGTCTCTGTCCAAATGCTGATTTATTGTTTTGTCTTGGTTTTCCTTTCTTGGTTGGTTCTCTACAGGTGTTTTCCATTTTGACTTTTGGCTCTGTCCTATCACATTTTGGGATGGGCTTTTTATGTTCAACTTTCACTTACCTCACTTGCTGGTTATACATCCATATAGATTGATGTTTGGAGTTCCTGCTCCTCTTCTAGGGGTTTTACTTGTCCCGTAAGCCCAAGTTGTTTTTCCTTCTGTGAATTTGTAAGTTTTCCTCCCCGGCACCTGTCCCTTCTTCCCGTTTGGGGGTCTGGGAGGTTTCACTTATTCAGTTTGTTATTTTGGTTCTCCTTATTTATCCCTGCCTATCTTTTCTGAACCTGTTTTAGTTTCTTACCCTAGAATCTCGTGTCTCCCTGCACGCTTTCCTCTACCTGTGTTGGATTTGTGTTGCAGCCTCCCCTCTGCTTCTTCAGGAGGTACAAGAAACCCCTTGACATCTTTTAGAGAGGCAGGTCTATATAGTGGTGTGGCTAGGGCCTCATTTATTTGTACAGGGACCAGTTGGGTACAGGTGTAGCTTCTCTCTTTAGTAATTGTTTCCTTCTTCTGCTTCCTATGTGAGTGTGTGAACACAATCATAACAAATAATTGTTCTTATGAAAGGGGTGAGAGGTGAAAGCAGCGAAGATTCATTCTGATGAAAGGATCAGAGGAGGGTTCAAAAAATTATTCTGATCGGAGTAAAATGTGAAGAAGCGTTCTGATGAAATTGATGAGGGAGATGTGAAGAATTGTCCTGATGGAAGGGATTAGAGGAGAATGTGAAGACTAGTTCTAAAGAAAGGTGTTAGAGGAGGGTGTGAATAATTATTCTTATAAAGAAATATAAATAATAATAATAATAATCTTTATTTATATATCGCCAACATATTCCGCAGCGCTTTACAGTTTAACAGTTTCAAAACACAAGTCATAAGTAACAACGTTAACAATACAATAATTAAAGCAAAATCAGCCGCCCCTGCTCGTGAGAGCTTACAATCTACAATGAGGTGGGGGAGATACAAAGTACAGGTGTGTATATACAATGGTGCATTTACAATGATGGTCCAGCCATCTTGAGGGAGTGAGGGATGGATGGAGATAGTGAATGGGCTACATACACACACTTACACATAGAATGACTTTGATTAGTGAATGTGATAGGCCACTCTGAACAAATGTGTTTTGAGGGAGCGCCTGAAACCATGCAAATTGTGGATAGTCCTAATTTCTTGGGGTAGAGCATTCCAGAGGATTGGCGCAGCGAGGGAGAAGTCTTGGAGTCGGGAGTGGGAGGTACGGATTAGTGCAGAGGTTAGTCGAAAGTCGTTTGCAGAGCGCAGCAGTCGGTTAGGCCGATAGATAGAAATGAGGGAGGAGATGTAGGGGGGTGCTGCACTGTGGAGAGGACGGGCAGGTGATAGATAGAAATGAGGGAGGAGATGTAGGGGGGTGCTGCACTGTGGAGAGGACGGGCAGGTGATAGATAGAAATGAGGGAGGAGATGTAGGGGTGCTGCACTGTGGAGAGGACGGGCAGGTGATAGATAGAAATGAGGGAGGAGATGTAGGGGGATGCTGCACTGTGGAGAGGACGGGCAGGTGATAGATAGAAATGAGGAGGAGATGTAGGGGGGTGCTGCACTGTGGAGAGGACGTGCAGGTGATAGATAGAAATGAGGGAGGAGATGTAGGGGGGCTGCACTGTGGAGAGGACGGGCAGGGTGATAGATAGAAATGAGGGAGGAGATGTAGGGGGGTGCTGCACTGTGGAGAGGACGGGCAGGTGATAGATAGAAATGAGGGAGGAGATGTAGGGGGGTGCTGCACTGTGGAGAGGACGGGCAGGTGATAGATAGAAATGAGGGAGGAGATGTAGGGGTGCTGCACTGTGGAGAGGACGGGCAGGTGATAGATAGAAATGAGGGAGGAGATGTAGGGGGGTGCTGCACTGTGGAGAGGACGGGCAGGGTGATAGATAGAAATGAGGGAGGAGATGTAGGGGGTGCTGCACTGTGGAGAGGACGGGCAGGGTGATAGATAGAAATGAGGGAGGAGATGTAGGGGGTGCTGCACTGTGGAGAGGACGGGTAGATGATAGATAGAAATGAGGGAGGAGATGTAGGGGGGCTGCACTGTGGAGAGGACGGGCAGGGTGATAGATAGAAATGAGGGAGGAGATGTAGAGGGTGCTGCACTGTGGAGAGGACAGGCAGGTGATAGATAGAAATGAGGGAGGAGATGTAGGGGGGTGCTGCACTGTGGAGAGGACGGGTAGATGATAGATAGAAATGAGGGAGGAGATGTAGGGGGGCTGCACTGTGGAGAGGACGGGCAGGTGATAGATAGAAATGAGGGAGGAGATGTAGGGGGGTGCTGCACTGTGGAGAGGACGTGCAGGTGATAGATAGAAATGAGGGAGGAGATGTAGGGGGGCTGCACTGTGGAGAGGACGGGCAGGGTGATAGATAGAAATGAGGGAGGAGATGTAGGGGGTGCTGCACTGTGGAGAGGACGGGCAGGGTGATAGATAGAAATGAGGGAGCAGATGTAGGGGGGTGCTGCACTGTGGAGAGGACGGGTAGGTGATAGATAGAAATGAGGGAGGAGATGTAGGGGGTGCTGCACTGTGGAGAGGACGGGCAGGGTGATAGATAGAAATGAGGGAGGAGATGTAGGGGGGTGCTGCACTGTGGAGAGGACGGGCAGGGTGATAGATAGAAATGAGGGAGGAGATGTAGGGGGTGCTGCACTGTGGAGAGGACGGGCAGGGTGATAGATAGAAATGAGGGAGCAGATGTAGGGGGGTGCTGCACTGTGGAGAGGACGGGTAGGTGATAGATAGAAATGAGGGAGGAGATGTAGGGGGTGCTGCACTGTGGAGAGGACGGGCAGGGTGATAGATAGAAATGAGGGAGGAGATGTAGGGGGGTGCTGCACTGTGGAGAGGACGGGTAGGTGATAGATAGAAATGAGGGAGGAGATGTAGGGGGGTGCTGCACTGTGGAGAGGACGGGCAGGGTGATAGATAGAAATGAGGGAGGAGATGTAGTGGGGCTGCACTGTGGAGAGGACGAGCAGGTGATAGATAGAAATGAGGGAGGAGATGTAGGGGGTGCTGCACTGTGGAGAGGACGGGCAGGTGATAGATAGAAATGAGGGAGGAGATGTAGGGGGGTGCTGCACTGTGGAGAGGACGGGCAGGTGATAGATAGAAATGAGGGAGGAGATGTAGTGGGGCTGCACTGTGGAGAGGACGAGCAGGTGATAGATAGAAATGAGGGAGGAGATGTAGGGGGTGCTGCACTGTGGAGAGGACGGGCAGGTGATAGATAGAAATGAGGGAGGAGATGTAGTGGGGCTGCACTGTGGAGAGGACGAGCAGGTGATAGATAGAAATGAGGGAGGAGATGTAGGGGGTGCTGCACTGTGGAGAGGACGGGCAGGTGATAGATAGAAATGAGGGAGGAGATGTAGGGGGGCTGCACTGTGGAGAGGACGGGCAGGGTGATAGATAGAAATGAGGGAGGAGATGTAGGGGGGTGCTGCACTGTGGAGAGGACGGGTAGGGTGATAGAAATGAGGGAGGAGATGTTGTGTAGCCCTGGTGGTAGGCACACGCAGTACCCTGGGGAGTGTATGGCGAGACGGCGGCTTAAAGCTCAATATGCATTCATTCTACACACACTAGACACCCCCTTGGGGTAGTGAAGTATACTCTAGGGAGTGGTCAAGAAGGTATGTGTAGGCGTGATTTTAGTCAGAGAGTCTAGCTCCTGTCTTCGGGCAGTAAGGACGTGGAGAGTCTGCGTCTGGACTACAGTGAGAGAGTCTGCATCTGGAGGGAGGAAGGAGTCTAGATTGCTATCTCATCAGCTTGGAAAGTGGAGTCTGGTATAGGTGTTGGAATACACCTTAGTCTGGTCAGAGCTGTGTCATCTCCTCAGCATACATTGAAGGAAAGAACAAGTTGTAACCCAGAAAGTCTTCAGCATTCCTGTCTAAAGGACAGTATCAGGTACAGAGACGTGCTCCTGCCTGTGATAACTGAGCATCTGTGGTTAGCTTGATTGGAAGGAAAAAGATTGGAAGTGACTGCTCGACCCCTGGCTAGTAAGAGTGTTTATGTTACCAGCGTGGACAAGGCGAAAGGCAAGTGGATTAGAGAATTGGCGCTTCAGGATTGCAGAAGTCCAGCGCCTTGTTACCGGTCACTGGGGACCGAAGAGTCACTGTTGCTTCAGGCACAGTGACAGGACAACCAGGAATCTACCGGACCCTAGGTCGCGGCAGACAAGCCCCTTATAGTCGGTACGTAGCTGGGGTCAGGGGGAGTGAACACTTTGGAGTTCTGCAGGACAAACATAAGTATTCAGCTCCTTCACAGGAAGATCCCTAACACTAAGCTGACTGGGCAGGAACAGCTAAGATTTGCTGGAATCATAGAGGGAACTACGCTTCAGGCTGGTTGTACTCGTTTATTGGAGTTAAAGGAGGCCCCTAACTTGTCCAGCTGCCGTCTCAAGATACACTCTCCTTGGATCAGCCTCCCTGGGACCTGCCTTATCATTCTGCAAGTAAAGGTATGGAAAGACGCTGACTGTGTGAGACTGTGTTATTTACCGGCACCCGACTTCACCATATTAACAGACTTTGAGGGAAGAGTCCCACCTGTAGGGGACCCGTCATCTAGCTGCCTCACCATCCCCTCAGAGATCTACAGCAGCGCTGGTACTAATTACCAGAATACTACAGGTGGCGTCACGAACTGTATATAGTTATTCCCTGTAAATATTCCCAACAACAACATACGCCAGACCGCCCGGGCCACAGACCGAGCCACAGCTACCTGTGACAAAATCCCCATAGACTTCTACGGGCTCGGCTCTGAGTACCCCATTGCCCTGGTAACCCACAATTGTGGTGGCGGGTCGACACAACTAAACTTGGCGTCACGAACAGGATACCAAACTCGCGAAATTGCGAGCCCTGCGTGCCTAAGAACTTGTTTTTGTGAAAAGGACTGTTTGCACTTTTGGCGCCAAAATCGCCATTTTTGTCGCCATATTCGCGCCCTCAGGCGCTGGAGAAGAAGGTGGGCGTACCTTCGTGGGCGTCTACCCCCCTGTGGCGCGAAGAAAATGCCTGCCCTCTCAAAGTGCTACTATAACATGCGGTCCTGCCCTACAGCAAAGGAGGTCCGCCTCCTCTTCACCTTCCCTGCGAGGAGGAGGAGACGCAAACCCCACCTCCACGGAAGAGACCGGATGTCTCCACAGAAAGAAGAAAGAATCTTCTGGAGCGTGATGGAGGCAGGATGTGTGGAGCCGAGCGGGGCAGCGGAGGAAGGCAGGCCCCGTGCCCCCGCCAAGCTGCCATCGGCATCCGAGGCCTATGCGATCCTGCACCTGCAACAGGCGTTGTTAGAGGTTCGGGAGGAGAACTCACGCCTAAAGAAGTTGTTCCAACCTGGACTAGAGGAGATTGAGAGGCGCCGCTGTAATCTGCTGAAGTGGCAAATGACGAACACGGCGTCCTCTCCCCTCAACGAACCCCCACGATTCAAAGTACCGAAAAGTCTGCTGCCCAAGGCGAAGGAGCAACCGGAGGCTGCCCCCGAAAGTACCGTTCCCGATCCCACTGGTGAAGCGGTGGATGCGGAGGAGGTTGAGGAGGTACAGCCAATCCCGGAACGCCCGCCCGGCCAAGAGGCCGCAGCAGATTATCGGTCCCCGGCAGGGACACCGGAGGGGTCCTGTCCGTCACTACCAGATGTGGACTGGGACGAGATGGCGCGCCTGGATGACGTCGCCTACACCGCCCAGTGGGAGCAAGAATGGCAGAGTCGTGAGGAGACGAAGAGGCGCCAGCAGGAGGAAGCGCGGGAAATCAAGAAGAACCGCCAGCGACAGTTTGCTGAGCTGATTGCCGACAAGGAGACTGTCCGTCGCGACAAAGGTACCTTACGGGAACCGCGGCGGCAGGGGTGTGTGACTGAGTTCCAGCTCCGGAAGGGCTGGGGCTTTATCCGTGAACCGGGCCTCTACCCAGCGGTCTTCGTCAGCAGGCGTGACGTGGAATCTCACCTGCCACAAGGCCATTCCGGGAGGGACTTAGTAAACGGCGACATAGTCACCTATACGCGGCATTGGGGAATGAAGGGGTGGTATGCCCTGAACGTCGCCATCGTCCGCGACCCCGTCCCAGACGCCGGTACCGTCACCATTACCGCAGCGTCCCCGTACTCAGCTTCAGCAGCATCCGGCCGTGCCCCAGCATCGCCCCCTTCAAAGTCATCGCAACATGCGACCCAAGGTCTATCGCAAGTAAAAGCCACTTCCATATCGCCAAATGCGACCCAGTCTAGATCGCAAACCCTGACGCGGTCTATATCATTGACTGTAATGGAGACGCAATCGGTGTCATGCGAAGAAAGTGTACCCGTTGCGCCCCTAGAGGTTCAAACCAGAACTGTCGCAACCCAGACCCTGATCGCAGCACATGATTTGCTGGTCCTGGGATCAAGGGCCCATTGCGTTGTTCCAGCCCCGGGGTGGAAGATGTGGTGGAAAATGTCTTAGTAGCTGATGAATAAGTGGTAAAGAGTTGGTGAGATCCATATCGGGTCTACATCAGTACTATAGCAGAAAGTTTAAAATGTTTTTGAAAAAGTATTGCACAAGTTATATATAATGAATATATATTCCTAATTATAGAATGCCCGGCTGGGTAATTGATAATTGATAATTGGTAATTGATAATTGATAATTGGTAATTGGTAATTGATAATTAATATATGATAAACGGTTGCACTTTTACAATGTGATTTATTATGTCTTCTTTTATAAATGGACTTTTTGAGGTAAAGGACTATGCTTACCCAGAACTCTTTTGTACATAGTTGCGCTTCAGCGCCCTATCTTGGTTTTACATAAACCATCCATATCTACCTCTGAAAAACAAAACCCGTGTGGTGTGGCACTGAGTGAGGTCTGCACTTGGATGTCCTGCAGCCCACCCAGGACCCACGTTGAAGGTTTGGTGCGGGTCCTTCACAAGTATCTTGTATATCTATTTATTGAAAATGCTATTTGATACTATTTGTATTAAAGTTTGTAACGTTCGAAGTATTCTTACCTCCCGGATGGGAAGATGTTATTGTTATTGTTATTGCATAAACAAAATTTTTCTGTCTTTTGTATTTCACAGCCCGGGAGTGCTGTCGTTTACCATGGGGGAATGTGTAGCCCTGGTGGTAGGCACACGCAGTACCCTGGGGAGTGTATGGCGAGACGGCGGCTTAAAGCTCAATATGCATTCATTCTACACACACTAGACACCCCCTTGGGGTAGTGAAGTATACTCTAGGGAGTGGTCAAGAAGGTATGTGTAGGCGTGATTTTAGTCAGAGAGTCTAGCTCCTGTCTTCGGGCAGTAAGGACGTGGAGAGTCTGCGTCTGGACTACAGTGAGAGAGTCTGCATCTGGAGGGAGGAAGGAGTCTAGATTGCTATCTCATCAGCTTGGAAAGTGGAGTCTGGTATAGGTGTTGGAATACACCTTAGTCTGGTCAGAGCTGTGTCATCTCCTCAGCATACATTGAAGGAAAGAACAAGTTGTAACCCAGAAAGTCTTCAGCATTCCTGTCTAAAGGACAGTATCAGGTACAGAGACGTGCTCCTGCCTGTGATAACTGAGCATCTGTGGTTAGCTTGATTGGAAGGAAAAAGATTGGAAGTGACTGCTCGACCCCTGGCTAGTAAGAGTGTTTATGTTACCAGCGTGGACAAGGCGAAAGGCAAGTGGATTAGAGAATTGGCGCTTCAGGATTGCAGAAGTCCAGCGCCTTGTTACCGGTCACTGGGGACCGAAGAGTCACTGTTGCTTCAGGCACAGTGACAGGACAACCAGGAATCTACCGGACCCTAGGTCGCGGCAGACAAGCCCCTTATAGTCGGTACGTAGCTGGGGTCAGGGGGAGTGAACACTTTGGAGTTCTGCAGGACAAACATAAGTATTCAGCTCCTTCACAGGAAGATCCCTAACACTAAGCTGACTGGGCAGGAACAGCTAAGATTTGCTGGAATCATAGAGGGAACTACGCTTCAGGCTGGTTGTACTCGTTTATTGGAGTTAAAGGAGGCCCCTAACTTGTCCAGCTGCCGTCTCAAGATACACTCTCCTTGGATCAGCCTCCCTGGGACCTGCCTTATCATTCTGCAAGTAAAGGTATGGAAAGACGCTGACTGTGTGAGACTGTGTTATTTACCGGCACCCGACTTCACCATATTAACAGACTTTGAGGGAAGAGTCCCACCTGTAGGGGACCCGTCATCTAGCTGCCTCACCATCCCCTCAGAGATCTACAGCAGCGCTGGTACTAATTACCAGAATACTACAGGTGGCGTCACGAACTGTATATAGTTATTCCCTGTAAATATTCCCAACAACAACATACGCCAGACCGCCCGGGCCACAGACCGAGCCACAGCTACCTGTGACAAAATCCCCATAGACTTCTACGGGCTCGGCTCTGAGTACCCCATTGCCCTGGTAACCCACAATTGTGGTGGCGGGTCGACACAATGTAGTGGGGCTGCACTGTGGAGAGGACGAGCAGGTGATAGATAGAAATGAGGGAGGAGATGTAGGGGGGTGCTGCACTGTGGAGAGGACGGGTAGGGTGATAGATAGAAATGAGGGAGGAGATGTAGGGGGGCTGCACTGTGGAGAGGACGGGCAGGTGATAGATAGAAATGAGGGAGGAGATGTAGGGGGGCTGCACTGTGGAGAGGACGGGCAGGTGATAGATAGAAATGAGGGAGGAGATGTAGGGGGGTGCTGCACTGTGGAGAGGACGGGTAGGGTGATAGAAATGAGGGAGGAGATGTAGGGGGGTGCTGCACTGTGGAGAGGACGGGCAGGGTGATAGATAGAAATGAGGGAGGAGATGTAGGGGGGTGCTGCACTGTGGAGAGGACGGGCAGGTGATAGATAGAAATGAGGGAGGAGATGTAGGGGGGTGCTGCACTGTGGAGAGGACGGGTAGGGTGATAGAAATGAGGGAGGAGATGTAGGGGGGTGCTGCACTGTGGAGAGGACGGGCAGGGTGATAGATAGAAATGAGGGAGGAGATGTAGGGGGGTGCTGCACTGTGGAGAGGACGGGCAGGTGATAGATAGAAATGAGGGAGGAGATGTAGGGGGGCTGCACTGTGGAGAGGACGGGCAGGTGATAGATAGAAATGAGGGAGGAGATGTAGGGGGGTGCTGCACTGTGGAGAGGACGGGTAGGGTGATAGAAATGAGGGAGGAGATGTAGGGGGGTGCTGCACTGTGGAGAGGACGGGCAGGGTGATAGATAGAAATGAGGGAGGAGATGTAGGGGGGTGCTGCACTGTGGAGAGGACGGGCAGGTGATAGATAGAAATGAGGGAGGAGATGTAGGGGGGTGCTGCACTGTGGAGAGGACTGGTAGGTGATAGAAATGAGGGAGGAGATGTAGGGGGGCTGCACTGTGGAGAGGACGGGCAGGGTGATAGACAGAAATGAGGGAGGAGATGTAGGGGGGTGCTGCAGTGTGGAGAGGACGGGCAGGTGATAGAAATGAGGGAGGAGATGTAGGGGTGCTGCACTGTGGAGAGGACGTGTATTGACCCGCCACCACAATTGTGGGTTACCAGAGCAATGGGGTACTTAGAGCCGAGCCCATGGAAGTCTATGGGGTTGTCACAGGTAGCGGTGGCTCGGTCTGTGGCCCTGGCGGTCAGGCGTATGTTGGGGGGTATATTTACAGGGGATAGATATATTTACAGTTCGTGACGCCACCTGTAGTTGTCTGATCATTAAGACCAGCGCTGCTGTAGATCTCTGAGGGGATGATGTGGCAGCTAGATGTCGGGTCCCCTACAGGTGGGACTGGTCCCTCAGGGCTATGATGATGAAGCAGGGTGCAAATAAATGAAGCAGTCTCACACCATTTAGTGTCTTTCCATACCTTTTACTTGTCAGATGGTAAGGCAGGTCCCAGGGAGGCTGGTCGGGTGGAGGATGTGCTTCGAGATGATAGCTGAACAGGTTATGGGCCTCCTTCACTTTCAAAATGGCGAGTCCGACTAGCATAGAGCCAAGTCCACTCCAAATACTCCAGCTTCTCCAAGCTGTACTGCCCGTCAGTTTTGTGGTCGGAGCCTTCCTTTGAGAGAGCTGAGTTCCTGTTTTTGCTGATCAGGCTCAAGGTTCTCACTCTCCCTGACCCCAGTTACGTACCGACACTCCAAGGGCTGCTTTCTGTAACCTAAGGTCCAGTAAGCCTCTGGTTCTTCTATCCCTACGCCTGAAGCTGTAGTGATGCTTCGGTCCCAGTGACCGGTGACAATGTGCAGGTATCCTATACCTATGGCACTTTTCTGTTCTCTTCCACTGCGCCTTTCGCCCTGTCCGCGCTTGTAGCATAAGCACTCCACACTTCATAAGGTCATATAAGTCAATCCTTCCTTACTTCTTTCTTGGAGCTTGCTGACAGAATCTCAGTATTCTTCTAGGCAGGAGCACGTCTCTGAACCTTCACTCTCCTTGGGACAGGCGACTGAAGTATCTGCAACTAACTCTTCTTTCTCAAAAGGTGTCTCCATCTATCTTCTAGTGGGGCACAGCTCTGACTAGGCTGAGGTGAACTGGCTCACCTGTACTAGCCTCCACTTTCTGAACTGCAGTTGTATCGACCCGCCACCACAATTGTGGATTACCAGGGCAATGGGGTACTCAGAGCCGAGCCCATGGAAGTCTATGGGGTTTGTCACAGGTAGCGGTGGCTCGGTCTGTGGCCCTGGCGGTCTGGCGTATGTTGGGGGGTATATTTACAGGGGATTTGATATATTTACAGTTCGTGACGCCACCTGTAGTCTTCTGGTAATTTGTACCAGCGCTGCTGTAGATCTCTGAGGGGATGGTGAGGCAGCTAGATGTCGGGTCCCCTACAGGTAGGACTCTTCCCTCAGGTCGGTAGTTATATAGGGATTGTGCAGGCATGCAAATAAATAACCCAGTCTCACACGGTCAGCGTCTTTCCATACCTTTTACTTGTAAGATGGTAAGGCAGGTCCCAGGGAGGCTGATCCAAGGAGAATGTATTTCAAGATAGCAGCTGGACAAGTTAGGGGCCTCCTTTACTTTCACAACGATGAGTACAACCAGCATGAAGCGTAGTTCCCTCTATTAACTCCAGCTATTCCAAAGCTGTACTGCCCAGTCAGTTTTGTGGTCGGAGCCCTCCTGTGAGAGAGCTGAATTCCTATCTTGTCCTGCAGAGACTCAAGGTCCTCACTCCCCCTGACCCCAGTTACGTACCGACTATTCAGGGCTGCTTGCCGCGACCTAAGGTCCGGTAAGTCTCTGGTTTTCCTACCACTAAGCGTGAAGCTTTAGTGATCCTTCGGTCCCCAGTGACCGGTAACAATGTGCAGGACTTCTTCAATCCAAAAGCACTTCTAATTCTTTCCACTGTGCCTTTCGCCTTGTCCGCGCTTGTAGCATAAACACTCACACTTGCAAAAAGTCATATAATCACTCCCTTCTTCTCTTCCTTCAGAGTTAGTTACCAGACTCTCAGTAATCCTCTAGGCAGGAGCACGTCTCTGAACCTTCACTGTCCTTGAGACAGGAGACTGAAGTATTTCTGTACTAAACTCTTCTTTCTTTATCAATGTCTTCAAGTGAGGTACAGCTCTGACCAGGCTGAGGTGATCTATATCTCGCCCTTACTGGCCTCCACTTGCTGAACTGCTGATAGAACCAGGCTGGACTGCTTCCTCCCTCCAAGTCCCAGCTAGACTCCACACGTCTGCTCTGTCCGAAGACAGGAAACTGACTACTGAATCACTCAATGAATACACACTGACCACTCCCTCACAAGTGACTAAACTACCCTAAGGGTGTGTCTAGTGTATGTAGAGTGAATGGGTATAGAGCATTGAACTGCTATTTCTCCACACATTCTCCAGGGTACTGCGTGTGCCTTCACACCAGGGCTACACATTCCCCATGGTAAAAGACAGCACTCCCGGGCTGTAAAATACAAAGAGACAATTTTGTTTATGCATTAAACATCAACATTAAACATTAATTCGTCCCATCCGGGAGGTAAGGATGTCTTGAACGTTGCAAACAACACATTGAATATAGAAAAATACAAAAGTATTAAGGCATCAAAACATTCAAAAATACACAGTATTCTTGTGAAGGACCCGCACCAAACCTTCAACGTGGGTCCTGGGTGGGCTGCAGGACATCCGAATGCAGACCTCACTCAGTGCCACACCACACGGGTTTTTGTATTCAGAGGTAGTTGTGGTTTTATGTAAAACCAATATTGTGCACCGAAGCGCAACTATTTACAGATACAGTTTTTGGGCTGGCTCAGTCCTCAGCCTCTGAGTCCATTATTAGCAAACGACACATATTATATCAAATCACATTATAATAATAAAGTGCAAAACTCTTTATCTGTTTACCCAGCCGGGCATTCTACTTTTGGCAATATATATATACATTATATACACATTTAACTTGTGCAAAACATTTTCACTTTTATAAAACTTATGTACATCTTCTTAGTTGCGGTAAACCCTGTCTGGGTCCTACCGTTCTTCACATTTCTTGGTTAACTTTGGTTACACTTTCCATCCCGGGGGCTGGAACAATGCGATGGTCCCTAGATCCCATGACTAACAAGTCGTGACCTGCTATTGGGGTTTGAGTCGCTACATTTCTTGTACGAACCTCTAGGGGCGCAACGGGTACTTTCTCCTTGCGAGACACCGATTGCGTTTCAATTTGCGTTACAGTTAGCGATATCGATCGAGTCATAGATTGCGATGGAAACTGAGTCGCAAGTTGCGATGTAGATGTTGCTTTCATTTGCGAGGAACCCACAGGGGGCGATGCTGGGGCACGGCCGGGTGCTGTTTGAGCTGGAGACGGGGACGCTGCGGTAGTGGTGACGCTACCTGCGTCGGGGACGGGGTCACGGACAACTGCGACGCCAAGGGCATACCATCCCTTCATACCCCAATGTCGTGTATACGTGACAATGTCTCCATTTACTAGGTCCCTCCCGGGATGGCCTTGCGGTAGGTGGGATTCCACGTCGCGTCTGCTGACAAAGACCCCTGGGTAGAGGCCCGGTTCTCTTATGAAGCCCCAGCCCTTCCGGAGCTGGAACTCAGTCACACACCCCTGCCGCCGCGGTTCCTCAGGGTACCTTTTCTCTCCGGACACTCTCCTTGTCCACGATCAGCTCTGCATTCTGCGCTGCCGGTTCCGCTGAGCTTCCCGCTCTTCCTCCTGCTGACGTTTCTGCTTCTCCTCACGACGCTGCCACTCATATTCCCACTGGGCGGTGTAGGCGACGTCGTCCAGGCGCGCCATCTCGTCCCAGTCGACGTCTGGTAACGACGGACAGGACCCCTCTGGTGTCCCTGCCGGGGACCGATCATCTGCTGCGGCCTCCTGGCCGGGCGGGCGTTCCGGAATTGGCGGTACCTCCTCAACCTCCTTCGCCTCCACCGCTTCACCGGTGGGATCAGGATCGGTACTTTCGGGGGCAGCCTCCGGTTGCTCCTTTGCCTTGGGCAGCAGAATTTTCGGTAACTCGAATCGTGGGGGGTCGTTGAGGGGAGAGAACACCGCGTCCCACAGCCTCCGCTGCTCCTGGGTACGCCGGCGTCTCTCGATCTCTTCAAATCCAGACTGGTGCTGGACCATCTTTTTCAGGCGGGTATTTTCCTCCTGAATTTCTAGCAACGCTTGCTGCCGGTGCAGGACCACGGATGGTTCCGGTGCTGGTGGCAGCTTGGCTGGGGAGCGGGGCCTGCCTCCCTCCGCTTCCCTGCTCGGCTGCACACGTCCTGCTTCCATGATGTTCCAGAGCGTTCTTTCTTCTCCTTTCAGAGACGTCCGGTCTCTTCCGTGGAGGCGGGGTTTGCGTCTCCTCCTCCTCGCAGGGAAGGTGAAGAGGAGGCGGACCTCCTTTGCTGTAGGGCAGGATCGCATGTTGTAGTAGCACTTTGAGAGGGCAGGCATTCTCTTCGCGCCACATGGGGTACACGCCCACGAAAGTACGCCCACCTTCTCCAGCGCCTGAGGGCGCGAATATGGCGACAAAGATGGCGATTTTTGGCGCCAAAAGTGCAAACAGTCCTTTTTCACAAAAACAATTCCATAGGCACACAGGGCTCGCAATTTTGCGAGTTTTGCATCCTGTTCGTGACGCCAAGTTGTATCGACCCGCCACCACAATTGTGGATTACCAGGGCAATGGGGTACTCAGAGCCGAGCCCATGGAAGTCTATGGGGTTTGTCACAGGTAGCGGTGGCTCGGTCTGTGGCCCTGGCGGTCTGGCGTATGTTGGGGGTATATTTACAGGGGATTTGATATATTTACAGTTCGTGACGCCACCTGTAGTCTTCTGGTAATTTGTACCAGCGCTGCTGTAGATCTCTGAGGGGATGGTGAGGCAGCTAGATGTCGGGTCCCCTACAGGTAGGACTCTTCCCTCAGGTCGGTAGTTATATAGGGATTGTGCAGGCATGCAAATAAATAACTCAGTCTCACACGGTCAGCGTCTTTCCATACCTTTTACTTGTAAGATGGTAAGGCAGGTCCCAGGGAGGCTGATCCAAGGAGAATGTATTTCAAGATAGCAGCTGGACAAGTTAGGGGCCTCCTTTACTTTCACAACGATGAGTACAACCAGCATGAAGCGTAGTTCCCTCTATTAACTCCAGCTATTCCAAAGCTGTACTGCCCAGTCAGTTTTGTGGTCGGAGCCCTCCTGTGAGAGAGCTGAATTCCTATCTTGTCCTGCAGAGACTCAAGGTCCTCACTCCCCTGACCCCAGTTACGTACCGACTATTCAGGGCTGCTTGCCGCGACCTAAGGTCCGGTAAGTCTCTGGTTTTCCTACCACTAAGCGTGAAGCTTTAGTGATCCTTCGGTCCCAGTGACCGGTAACAATGTGCAGGACTTCTTCAATCCAAAAGCACTTCTAATTCTTTCCACTGTGCCTTTCGCCTTGTCCGCGCTTGTAGCATAAACACTCACACTTGCAAAAAGTCATATAATCACTCCCTTCTTCTCTTCCTTCAGAGTTAGTTACCAGACTCTCAGTAATCCTCTAGGCAGGAGCACGTCTCTGAACCTTCACTGTCCTTGAGACAGGAGACTGAAGTATTTCTGTACTAAACTCTTCTTTCTTTATCAATGTCTTCAAGTGAGGTACAGCTCTGACCAGGCTGAGGTGATCTATATCTCGCCCTTACTGGCCTCCACTTGCTGAACTGCTGATAGAACCAGGCTGGACTGCTTCCTCCCTCCAAGTCCCAGCTAGACTCCACACGTCTGCTCTGTCCGAAGACAGGAAACTGACTACTGAATCACTCAATGAATACACACTGACCACTCCCTCACAAGTGACTAAACTACCCTAAGGGTGTGTCTAGTGTATGTAGAGTGAATGGGTATAGAGCATTGAACTGCTATCTCTCACACATTCTCCAGGGTACTGCGTGTGCCTTCACACCAGGGCTACACACTGACAGGCTCAGGCTGGACTACTTCCTCCCTCCAAGTCCAGGCTAGACTGCCCTGTCCGAAGACAGGAAGCTGACTACTCTGTCCGAAGACAGGAAACAGACTGACTGACTCGCTGCCTGACACTGGCTTATCTCCCTGTGGGTGTGTCTAAGTGTGTGTTGGAGTGAATGTTCATTGAGCATTAAACTATCATCTCTCCACACTTCCTCCAGGGTACTGCGTGTGCCTTCACACCAGGGCTACACAGACGGGCAGGGTGATAGATAGAAATGAGGGAGGAGATGTAGGGGGGTGCTGCACTGTGGAGAGGACGGGCAGGGTGATAGATAGAAATGAGGGAGGAGATGTAGGGGGGTGCTGCACTGTGGAGAGGACGGGCAGGTGATAGATAGAAATGAGGGAGGAGATGTAGGGGGGTGCTGCAGTGTGGAGAGGACGGGCAGGTGATAGATAGAAATGAGGGAGGAGATGTAGGGGGGTGCTGCACTGTGGAGAGGACGGGCAGGGTGATAGATAGAAATGAGGGAGGAGATGTAGGGGGGTGCTGCACTGTGGAGAGGACGGGCAGGTGATAGAAATGAGAGGGAGGAGATGATAGGGGGGTGCTGCACTGTGGAGAGGACGGGCAGGTGATAGATAGAAATGAGGGAGGAGATGTAGGGGGGTGCTGCACTGTGGAGAGGATGGGTAGGGTGATAGATAGAAATGAGGAGGAGATGTAGGGGGTGCTGCACTGTGGAGAGGACGGGTAGGTGATAGATAGAAATGAGGGAGGAGATGTAGGGGGGTGCTGCACTGTGGAGAGCTTTGTGGGTGAGAACCAGTACTTTGAATTGGATCCTATAATGAATGGGCAGCCAGTGTAAGGACTGGCGAAGAGCGGACGCGTCCGAGTACGATTAGCCAGATGGATGACCCTGGCTGCTGCATTAAGGATGGACTGGAGAGGGGATAGTCGAGTAATGGGGAGGCCAAGTAATACAGCGTTGCAGTAGTCCAGGCGGGAGTGGATCAGTGCTACAGTGAGGGTTTTTGTTGTTTCCATGGTGAGAAAAGGGCGGATTCTAGAGATGTTCTTTAGGTGTAGGCGGCAAGAGCGGGCAAGAGATTGTATATGGGAGGTGAAGGAGAGATTGGTGTCAAACATAACACCAGACAGCGAGCCTGCTGCCGGGGTGTTATTATGGTGCCGCCACGGAGAGGGAAATGTCAGATTTAGGGAGGTTATTAGATGGCGGGAGCAGAAGGAGTTCAGTCTTGGAGAGGTTAGTTTCAGATAGAGAGCGGACATGATGTTGGAGACTGCGGACAGACAGTCGGTGGTGTTCTGTAGGACAGCGGGGGTAAGGTCGGGGGATGACGTGTATAATTGTGTCATCAGCATAAAGATGGTACTGAAAGCCAAATCTGCTGATGGTCTGTCCAATTGGGGCCAAGGAGAAGAGAAGGGGGCCAAGGACTGAGCCCTGGGGTACACCGACAGTGAGAGGGAGAGGAGCCAGAGAACAAAACACTGAAGGAGCCGTCAGAAAGATAGGAGGAGAAATATTCATTCACATGTTTCAGAGGAGCCAGGATGCACCAAGAAAATCCTCCCCTATCACTTTCCACCACCACCAGCCTGACAGGAAGGGGTCATCCATACACAAATATCAGAGGAACCAGGATGCACCCAGAATATCTACCCCTCCCCATTACTTCACTTACATCCGGCAGACAGTGAGAAGGGTTTTTTTTTTTTAAACACACCTTAAATCCTTAGCCATTTCCTGTGATGCTGGTGGAGAATAGTAACGTTTCTTGCATGTTCTGTCTCCTCTGATACTTGCGGAAGGATCAATCTTTCATGTTAGACTGGTGGAGGTGCAGTAATGGTGGGTGAAGGTCTTTTTGGAGTACTATGGCTCTTTAGATACCTATGGATGGATGAATCCTTCCTGCCCGGCTGGTGAAAGTGCATTATTTGGGAAGGTTGGTGCACGCTGATTCCTCTGATACCTATGGATGGATGATTCCTTCCTGTCAGGTTGGTGCAGGTCCAGTAATAATGGAGGAAGAGATCCAACCCACAAAGAGATGACAGATGTAACTCAATACGTCCATTGTTTGCTGCACATTGTGAATCCATTTGTTGTTATCGTTCGGCTTTCCCCCACTCATGTAGTTTCCATTATGTGTGGATGTGCTACCGGCCAAGAATCAGTTCTACTCAGCATAAAGATGCGATCAATGACTGTCACAGAGAAAAAGTAAAAATCCATACATCTCCGAAGGAAAAGAGTTGACACTCAAACTCCTTTAGAAGTATAAGTACACATGAACATCTGGGATTAATTACCCTAGAAAAGGGGTTGTAATTTGTGGGGAAACGGGGGGATTGGCGGGCACCCAAGTCCACCAGCCAGAACCACATGGACCAGGGATCGTCCTACCTAATGCTTGCTCTCCCGTTAAAATGGGCATAACGCTACCAGACTACGCAGGGTGAGGGTAAAACAGAGTGGCAATGCATTATTGAACCAACAAAACAGGCAGATAACACATAGAACAGTTTTGGCAAAATTCCCCAAGATGGTGCACATTACAGAGTCTCACCTTTCCGCTGACCCACCAGGGTAATGGCAGATGTCACGTCAGAACTCCCAGGGTCGCTACTCCACCTGTGATACACACACAGAGAGGAAGTAACGACAAGCGTAGGGAGATGATAGTCCATTGAATCAATATGAGGTCCAAAGCCAGTTGACACTAGAGTCATCATCTGGCTTAAATCTGAACATCTCCATGGAGTCAGGCGACCAGCGGTCCCAGTCCTGGCTTTCTTCAAACATATCCATGGTTCAGCTATGGTTCAGCGATCCTTCTAACCGGAGTCGAAAACCCATAGGTTGTTTCCTATAGAATGATAGATCCGTGTCGTTCGTGATGGTGCCATGATGAATTGGCAGCAGTCCTGTCTCTCGTCCATTGGGTGTTTTGCAGAACGTCCGGCTGTGTTGCTCTCTCTCTGAGTCTTTTTATACAGAGGCATATAACCTATTTTTAGATTTATCCAGTGTCCTTCATTCCAGCATCAAGATAAAGGGAACAATGGTGATGAGATCAAGTGGCACTACATGACCATTCAATCTATTTGCACAGTCTTTCTCTCTCTCTGCTTTTGAAGTCAACAAACTGGCTCCATAATACAATGCACAATTAGCATATCAGCAAAGATCAATAGTCAAAGATAAGTGCACACTGTGTTATATGAAATATCAGATTACAAGTCATTATTCCAGGCTTACACAAACAAAAGTCTGTTTTCTTGACCCACCAGAAATCAACAAATTAAATCCAAAAGCCAACATACAGATAAAAAGTCAATTCTTCTTGGTTTGCAAAACATAGTCGTCGGGTAACTAAGATATAATCTGGTTTCTTCACCTAATTGAACAAGAGAAATAGGGTGAGAGATAACGCTTTAACCTGTTTTGAGGCAGAGATCTTCTGAAGTGGCCAGGAAATTAAACAGGAAAGGTCTTCTCTATGAAAATGACGCCCAGGCTGAAATTTGTTTACCATAGGAGAAGTGTGCTTTTCTAGGCATAGAGATTCCTTTCATAAAGCACAGACTGCACACCAGCCAATGGTCAGAAATCAATATTGGGGTTTGTATTGATTTGATATTTATCAGATATAGATTTTCGTTATCATAGTGAAGGGACGGACATGACGCACTCACTCACATCACTATAGGGCTACTAGAACTCCTCCAACTTAATAATGATCCAATAGATGATATGAACTAGGTCGTATTTGGTCTCTATGTATAGGTAAAAGCAAGATAAAAAATATGACATCGATATCTCCCGCCTGGGACCCCCAGGGGCAAAGATATCCTGTGTTAGGGATTTCATAAAATTCTGAAGGGCCAAGCACATCCCATAAATAGACTCCACATAAGGTCATCAAGGGGAGGTGTGTGGGTGTAATTTAGAGCTAATAAAAAGCAGAACCTGGGTTGGGGTCTTTGTCATTCTGGGTACACATAGTTCGCCGTCCAAAGCAAGAGTGCTTTCCTTCGCTAAACTTTGAGCAATTTCTGTGACCAGGTTTAGTAAGTTTCTTTGGTTACCACTTTTAATTTTATGTAATTATATATCATATTGTTTATTTCCCATTTTATATCATCTTTGTATATGTTTTAAACCCTGCCCTGAAACCATACCCTACCTGTAATGGGCATCCAATCGGCTTGTGTAAACGATTGGGGGGGCAGCTAATGATTCCTTTTGTTATTGTGGAGTTCACAGTGATGGTGCCGGGTACATGCAGTGACTTGAGAAAATATTCACCCCCTTAACTTTTTACCTATTTTTGTTACATTACAACCGGGATGGATATATTTTTGTAATCAAATTTGTGTGTGATGCATCATCTCTAAATAATCTAAGTTAGTCAAGTGGGAAAATAGGCATAAATTAAATTTATAGGATCAAATAAGTAAAAATTGACAGGGGCATATGTATTCACCCCTTTTGCTATGAAGCCCCTAAAATTTCTGGTGCAAGCAATTCCCTTCATGCGTCCCATGCTTAGCGACAGGACGTCCCCCTGTGTGCAATCTAAGTGTCACATGTCTGTCAGTATATACACTTTACCTTCTCTGAAAGGCCACAGAGGATGCAACACCATTAATAAAAGGCACAACTAACCAAACACCACCATGAAGACCAAGGAGATCGCCAAACACTATGAAGACCAAGGAGATCTCCAAGCACTACCATGTAGACCAAGGAGATTTCCAAACACCACCATTAAGGCCAAGGAGATCTCCAAAGAATCATATGATTCTATGATTCTATGATTCCAAACAACATCATGATGACCAAGAAGATCTCCAAACAACACCATGATGACCAAGAAGATCTCCAAGCACTACCACGAAGACCAAGGATATTTCCAAACATCACCATGAAGGCCAAGGAGATCAAATCTATTATCATCAAATGTATAGAACATGGTACCACAACAAACCTGCCAAGATAAGGTGCCCACCAAAACTCAGCCCGATCAAGGAGGGTATTAATCAGAGAGGCAGCACATAGACCATAGGTAACCCTGAAGGAGCTGCAGAGTTCCCAAGCAGAGACTTGAGTATCTCTTCATACTACCACAATAAGCCATACACTCCATAGAGGTGGACTTTATGTGAGAGAAAAAAAGCCTTTACTTACACACAAATATTGTAAGGCTCATTTTGAGTTTGCAAAAAGACATGTGTCCAGTTTTGGGCACCACATTTTAAAAAAGACATCAACAAACTGGAGCAAGTTCAGAGAAGAGCCACCAGAATGGTGACCGGTCTGCAAACCATGTCCTATGAGGAACGGTTGCAGGATTTGGGAATGTTTAGCTTGCAAAAAAGAAGACTGAGAGGAGACTTAATAGCTGTCTACAAATATCTCAAGGGCTGTCACATTGTAGAAGGATCATCTTTATTCTCATTTACACAAGGAAAGACTAGAAGCAATGGGATGAAACTGAATGGGAGGAGACACAGATTAGATATTAGAAAAAACTTTTTGACAGTGAGGGTGATCAATGAGTGGAACAGGCTGCCACGAGAGGTGGTGAGTTCTCCTTCAATGGAAGTCTTCAAAACAGAGGCTGGACAGACATCTGTCTTGGATGATTTAGTGAATCCTGCTTTGAGCAGGGGTTGGACCAGATGACCCAGGAGGTCCCTTCCAACTCTACCATTCTATGATTCTATGTGGAAGACTCCCAAAATTTATGGAGGAACTGTAGTCATATGAGACCAAAACTGAACTTTTTGGCTGTCAAGGCAAACACAATGTCTGGCTGCAAACCGACCCAGCTCATCACCCCAAGAACATCATCCCCATAGTGAAACATGGTGGTGGCAGCATCATAGTGAGGGGATGTTTTTCAGCAGCAAAGACAGGGAAAATGGTCTGAACCAAGGGGGGGGTAGATGGATGGTGAGAAATATAGGAATATTCTTGAGCAAAACCTGTTTCAGTTTGTCATTGATTTGAGACTGGGACAGAGGTTTATCTTCCAACAAGACAATGACCCAAAGCATACTGCTAAAGCAACACTTAAGTGGTTTATTAATAATAATAATCTTTATTTATATAGCGCCATCATATTCCGCAGCGCTTTACAGTTTAACAGTTTCAAAACACAAGTCATAAGTAACAACGTTAACAATACAATAATTAAAGCAAAATCAGCCGCCCCTGCTCGTGAGAGCTTACAATCTACAATGAGGTGGGGGAGATACAAAGTACAGGTGTGTATATACAATGGTGCATTTACAATGATGGTCCAGCCATCTTGAGGGAGTGAGGGATGGATGAGATAGTGAATGGGCTACACACACACACTTACACATAGAATGACTTTGATTAGTGAATGTGATAGGCCGCTCTGAACAAATGTGTTTTGAGGGAGCGCCTGAAACCATGCAAATTGTGGATAGTCCTAATTTCTTGGGGTAGAGCATTCCAGAGGATTGGCGCAGCGCGGGAGAAGTCTTGGAGTCGGGAGTGGGAGGTACGGATTAGTGCAGAGGTTAGTCGAAAGTCGTTTGCAGAGCGCAGCAGTCGGTTAGGCCGATAGATAGAAATGAGGGAGGAGATGTAGGGGGGTGCTGCACTGTGGAGAGGACGGGCAGGGTGATAGATAGAAATGAGGGAGAGATGTAGGGGGTGCTGCACTGTGGAGAGGACTGGTAGGTGATAGATAGAAATGAGGGAGGAGATGTAGGGGGTGCTGCACTGTGGAGAGGACGGGCAGGGTGAAAGAAATGAGGGAGGAGATGTAGGGGGGTGCTGCACTGTGGAGAGAACGGGTAGGTGATAGATAGAAATGAGGGAGGAGATGTAGGGGGTGCTGCACTGTGGAGAGGACGGGCAGGTGATAGATAGAAATGAGGGAGGGGATGTAGGGGGTGCTGCAGTGTGGAGAGGACGGGCAGGTGTGATAGAAATGAGGGAGGAGATGTAGGGGTGCTGCACTGTGGAGAGACAGGGTAGGTGATAGATAGAAATGAGGGAGGAGATGTAGGGGGTGCTGCACTGTGGAGAGGACGGGCAGGTGATAGATAGAAATGAGGGAGGAGATGTAGGGAGGCTGCACTGTGGAGGACGGGCAGGGTGATAGATAGAAATGAGGGAGGAGATGTAGGGGGTGCTGCACTGTGGAGAGGACGGGCAGGTGATAGATAGAAATGAGGGAGGAGATGTAGGGGGTGCTGCACTGTGGAGAGGACGGGCAGGTGATAGATAGAAATGAGGGAGGAGATGTAGGGGGGTGCTGCACTGTGGAGAGGACGGGCAGGGTGATAGATAGAAATGAGGGAGGAGATGTAGGGGGGTGCTGCACTGTGGAGAGGACGGGCAGGTGATAGATAGAAATGAGGGAGGAGATGTAGGGGGGTGCTGCACTGTGGAGAGGACGGCAGGTGATAGATAGAAATGAGGAGGAGATGTAGGGGGGTGCTGCACTGTGGAGAGGACGGGAGGTGATAGATAGAAATGAGGAGGAGATGTAGGGGGTGCTGCACTGTGGAGAGGACGGGCAGGTGATAGATAGAAATGAGGAGGAGATGTAGGGGGTGCTGCACTGTGGAGAGGACGGGCAGGTGATAGATAGAAATGAGGGAGGAGATGTAGGGGGTGCTGCACTGTGGAGAGGACGGGCAGGTGATAGATAGAAATGAGGGAGGAGATGTAGGGGGTGCTGCACTGTGGAGAGGACGGGCAGGGTGATAGATAGAAATGAGGGAGGAGATGTAGGGGTGCTGCACTGTGGAGAGGACGGGTAGGTGATAGATAGAAATGAGGGAGGAGATGTAGGGGGTGCTGCACTGTGGAGAGGACGGGTAGGTGATAGATAGAAATGAGGGAGGAGATGTAGGGGGGCTGCACTGTGGAGAGGACGGGTAGGTGATAGATAGAAATGAGGGAGGAGATGTAGGGGGTGCTGCACTGTGGAGAGGATGGGTAGGTGATAGATAGAAATGAGGGAGGAGATGTAGGGGGTGCTGCACTGTGGAGACGGAGGTGATAGATAGAAATGAGGGAGGAGATGTAGGGGTGCTGCATGTGAGAGGATGGAGGGATAGATAGAAATGAGGGAGGAGATGTAGGGGGTGCTGCACTGTGGAGAGGACGGGCAGGTGATAGAAATGAGGGAGGAGATGTAGGGGGGTGCTGCACTGTGGAGAGGACGGGCAGGGTGATAGATAGAAATGAGGGAGGAGATGTAGGGGGGTGCTGCACTGTGGAGAGGACGGGCAGGTGATAGATAGAAATGAGGGAGGAGATGTAGGGGGGTGCTGCACTGTGGAGAGGACGGGCAGGGTGATAGATAGAAATGAGGGAGGAGATGTAGGGGGGTGCTGCACTGTGGAGAGGACGGGCAGGTGATAGATAGAAATGAGGGAGGAGATGTAGCGGGGCTGCACTGTGGAGAGGACGGGCAGGGTGATAGATAGAAATGAGGGAGGAGATGTAGGGGGTGCTGCACTGTGGAGAGGACAGGCAGGGTGATAGATAGAAATGAGGGAGGAGATGTAGGGGGTGCTGCACTGTGGAGAGGACGGCAGGTGATAGATAGAAATGAGGGAGGAGATGTAGGGGTGCTACACTGTGGAGAGGACGGGCAGGGTGATAGATAGAAATGAGGGAGGAGATGTAGGGGGTGCTGCACTGTGGAGAGGACGGGCAGGGTGATAGATAGAAATGAGGGAGGAGATGTAGGGGGTGCTGCACTGTGGAGAGGACGGGCAGGTGATAGATAGAAATGAGGGAGGAGATGTAGGGGGTGCTGCACTGTGGAGAGGACGGGCAGGTGATAGATAGAAATGAGGGAGGAGATGTAGGGGGTGCTGCACTGTGGAGAGGACGGGCAGGTGATAGATAGAAATGAGGGAGGAGATGTAGGGGGGTGCTGCACTGTGGAGAGGACGGGCAGGGTGATAGATAGAAATGAGGGAGGAGATGTAGGGGGGTGCTGCACTGTGGAGAGGACGGGCAGGGTGATAGATAGAAATGAGGGAGGAGATGTAGGGGGTGCTGCACTGTGGAGAGGATGGGCAGGTGATAGATAGAAATGAGGGAGGAGATGTAGGGGGTGCTGCACTGTGGAGAGGACGGGCAGGGTGATAGATAGAAATGAGGGAGGAGATGTAGGGGGGTGCTGCACTGTGGAGAGGACGGGCAGGGTGTAGATAGAAATGAGGGAGGAGATGTAGGGGGGTGCTGCACTGTGGAGAGGAGGGCAGGTGATAGATAGAAATGAGGGAGGAGATGTAGGGGGTGCTGCACTGTGGAGAGGACTGGGCAGGGTGATAGATAGAAATGAGGGAGGAGATGTAGGGGGTGCTGCACTGTGGAGAGGACGGGCAGGGTGATAGAAATGAGGGAGGAGATGTAGGGGGTGCTGCACTATGGAGAGGAGGGAGGGTGATAGATAGAAATGAGGGAGGAGATGTAGGGGGGCTGCACTGTGGAGAGGATGGGCAGGGTGATAGATAGAAATGAGGGAGGAGATGTAGGGGGTGCTGCACTGTGGAGAGGACGGGCAGGTGATAGATAGAAATGAGGGAGGAGATGTAGGGGGCTGCACTGTGGAGAGCTTTGTCGGTGAGAACAAGTACTTTGAATTGGATCCTATAATGAATGGGCAGCCAGTGTAAGGACTGGTGAAGAGCGGACGCGTCCGAGTACCGATTCGCCGGATGGATGACCCTGGCTGCTGCATTAAGGATGGACTGGAGAGAGGATAGTCGAGTAATGGGGAGGCCAAGTAATAGAGCGTTGCAGTAGTCCAGGCGGGAGTGGATCAATGCTACAGTAAAGGTTTTTGTTGTTTCCATGGTGAGAAAAGGGCGGATTCTAGAGATGTTGTTTAGGTGCAGGCGGCAAGAGGGGCAAGAGATTGTATATGGGAGGTGAAGGAGAGATTGGTATCAAACATAACACCAGACAGCGAGCCTGCTGCCGGGGTGTTATTATGGTGCCGCCCACTGAGAGGGAAATGTCAGATTTAGGGAGGTTAGTAGACGGCGGGAGCAGAAGGAGTTCAGTTTTGGAGAGGTTAAGTTTCAGATAGAGAGCAGACATGATGTTGGAGACTGTGGACAGACAGTCGGTGGCGTTCTGTAGTACAGCGGGGGTAAGGTCGGGGGATGACGTGTATAGTTGTGTGTCATCGCATAAAGATGGTACTGAAAGCCAAATCTGCTGATGGTCTGTCCAATTGGGGCGTGAAGAGAGAGAATAGAAGGGGGCCAAGGACTGAGCCCTGGGGTACACCGACAGCGAGAGGAAGAGGAGATGACGTGAAGCCAGAGAACGAAACACTGAAGGAGCGGTCAGAAAGATAGGAGGAGAACCAGGAGAGAACAGTGTCCTTAATGCCTAGTGACTGGAGCCTGGACAGTAGGAGACGGTGGTCAACAGTGTCAAAAGCTGCAGAAAGGTCGAGAAGAATGAGCAGAGAGTGGTCACCGTTACGTTTTGCTGTAAGAAGGTCATTGGTCACTTTGATGAGTGCAGTTTCGGTTGAATGTAGGGGTCAGAAGCCGGACTGTGAAGGGTCTAGGAGGGAGTGATTGGAGAGGTAACAGGTATGGCGAGAGTAGACTAGGCGCTCCAAAAGTTTAGAGATGAAGGGGAGATTGGAGACCGGTCTGTAGTTGTTTGTGCAGGAAGGGTCGAGAGCGGGTTTCTTTAGTAATGGAGTAATGATGGAGTGTTTGAAGGAGGATGGGAAAATGCCAGAGGAGAGTGAGAGACTAAAGATTTTAGTTAGGTGAGTTGTGACAACTGGAGAGAGAGACTGGAGGAGATGTGAGGGAATGGGGTCGGTAGTGCATGTAGTCGGACGAGAGGAAGAGAGGAGTCTGGAGACTTCTTCTTCTGTGATGGGGTCAAATGTGGAAAGTGAGCCAGGGGAAATGCAGGGAGGGATGGGAGTCACAGCACTTGGTGGTTGAGGGCAGATTTCCTGACGGATAGTATCTATTTTTTCTATAAAATGGGAGGCCAGGTCGTATCTATTTTTTCTATAAAATGGGAGGCCAGGTCGTCAGCACAAATGTCTGTGATAGGGGCTTGTGCTTTTGGCCTGAGGAGGGAGTGAAAAGTGTCAAAAAGTTTCTTGGGGTTGTTGGCTAGTGAGGAGATCAGGGTGGTGAAGTAGGTCTGTTTGGCGAGGTTTAAGAGGAAATGCATAAATGTTTTGGAGTGGTTGAGTCAAGGCACAGACCTTAATCCATTTGAGAATCTGTGGTCAGATTTGAAAATTGCTGTTCACCAGAGGAAACCATGCTACGTGAAGGAGCTGGAGCAGTTTGTCCTTTAGGAATCAGGAAAAATCCCAGTGGCAAGATGTGGAAAGCTCAGAAAGACTCATTCAAACTAACTTGCGGCTGCAATGGGTGAATACATTTGTAAGCCACAGTATATATATATTCCATGTGTTGGAATCAGAGGTGTTTATACTTTACGTTCACTTTGAGTTCCCCAATAACCGGCCTAGTAGTGGGAGCAGCCGTGGACTCGTCCGTCACTCGTCAGCCAATTGCATTATTGTCCTGATGATTGGAGGCAGAGGACTTGCGTTCCTTTGATAACTGGTAGGAGCAGTGGGGTCCGTGTGATCGCTCCAAAGTGGTAACAGTGGTTGAGGTAGCGTGACCAAATCGGCTGTGTATCTTTGACAAATACCAAACAGCAAATGATCATTCATTGATCGCTGTACCCGGGACGATGGGGGTGACCGGATGACTCACCATCAGGGCAATCATCCGGCATCACTGACTGCTCAAGAAACTGAGGAAAGCTTTTGGATGGTCACAATCCAGACATCCATGATCTATAAGGACCATCAGCCGACCACGCCAGGAAACCATCCGGTCATCTGAGATGTCAGCTAACAGACATAATGGCCCAATTCATCATTTCCTTTTTTATCTTTTGTTTTTTGTGGCTTTTTAGCGTCGGTTTTGAAAAATGTCGCAGAAATTACTGGAAGGACTTGAGTATATTTCTGACAAACTGTCAAAATCAGCTGAAAACCTCTGAAAACTCGAAACCCTGCAAACTATGGCGAACAAAAAAAAATCATATATAAATATTATAAAATGGACCTAAAAAAGGTGGAAATAGACATGCGCAAAACACCAAAATATTTCTCACGATCACTTCAGTAACTGTATTATCGAGTATAAAACACAGACTCTTACCTGCTGTCATTCCATCAACGCAGTGTCGGACGCCGCACATACTGAAAAATAAAATGAGAAACCACAGTGAGAGCTGTCACCACGAGCTGAACCGCATCAGCCATTACTAACCCTACAGGGGCTGGGTGTCCATCATTTGTCAAAAACCTGTAACCCACCAACACCCCAGTCTGCAGCCCCTCTAAGGGCTTAATCATAATCTTCAGCACAAGACATCGTGGATAATTGTAGCTTCAGCTTTGTAGGAACAGTTTGGGGAAGACCCTTATCTGCCCCCATGACTGTACCCAGTGCACAAGGTCCATACAGACCTGGGAGGGCACATGAGCGGCCGCACAGAGTCCTGACCATAACCACATCCTACAATGGAGAATGTGAGCCCGGACCCCCCAACATCAGGACCTGGCCACACAAATACTCTTCTGGATGAAGGGGCAAAAAGTCGCACAGATGCCTTTAAAATCTTATAGAAAACCTTCCCAGAAGAGTGGGAGCCGTTGTGTCTGCAGAGGGGCAACTCCATAGTAAACCGGATCTGCACGAGGTCAGACGTAGGCAGTTTTTGATCCCATTTTATTTCTGCTGTTTCCCTGAGAATTTTTTTTTTCTTTTAATCCACCATATGGTTCCAGAGATGTGGGACTTTTTATTTAGTGCTACTTTTATGTTTTTTAACAAGGGGGAGTGGCTCAAAGGGTAATCACACAAAGCAGCCAAAAGACACGCCCCAGAGCATCCTGTGAACATCGCCTCCTTGGTAAAAACCATGAAAATTAGCATTAACTATAAAGGCCCACATCAATAAAACTGTAGGGCATATTTAAATAAATAAAATTATGAAATATTTAACTGGGAAGTGGGAATAAAATAAGAGAAAAACTCCAGAGAGGATGATTATTTCTGTTTGGAAACATCCCTAAGACCCAAGTGAGTGATGTTGGTGCCTTTGAGATGGCCGTCCACTGACACTGGACATTCTATGTATGTCTACATCCCATCTGACTGTCTGGCGCTCCTAATTTTTTAGTATAGTCAATCCTGTAAGGGGCAATAGAGATCGCCCACCCTTCCTCCCACTTATTTGTATAAGGGCCTGAGCTAGAGAGCTGAACAGAGATGAGATGTAGACCCTAGTGAGAGAGGAGCCAACGCTGCAGCCACATCCTGAGGGTTTTCATCGGGAAGAGGTTCTCAATCTTTGCTGCCCCTTGTGGCTGGTACATGGATTTTTCCTGTGTACTATTTCTTTTCCATGTATCCGACCTATTGCACTGTACCCCCGCCATTGATCGTTCTCTTAGTAACATGCTCCTTACCCAGGACACTGTTTGTTTCTGCTCTGGCTGACCTTTTCCTGATTCCTCATCATTGTTCTTTGGTGAATATATACACATACGTGTACACTTTGTATATTTATATACATTATATATTTACCTCAGTCTGCTCGGAGTCGGCTTAAATCCAGCGATTCCACAGAAGCTGGACGGAAGCCGGATGCTGCCACCAATGTCCGTTCCTATGCCAAGAATAGAACCTCCACCGCCAATCAATGCCCCTTCTCCCCCAGAGGATCCTGAAGCCCCCTTGGCTTTGTTGTGGGGGTTCAAAGTGTGTCCATATATTGGGTTACTGCACTCATAGCTGGAAGGAAGATGTTGACAGAGTTATAATAAGGTGAGTATTTTCTGCCTTCCCTGGCACCGAGTGTCGCCCATAGTGGACATGGACCCATCCTAAAGTTATACACCCAAAATCAGTCCATGTACAAGAATAGAGCAGAATGAGATCCAACGAACTGGAGACGACAAGAGGAAGATGGACATCTCAGGGATGGGGAGGACGACCCAAAGATGATTGGTCCCGGGGAAACATAAATGGGATGACACACATGACGGTGAGGGTGATAAGGATGATGATGAAAAGAATGAGGGCGAGGATAAAGGTGGGGATCAGAGTTAGCAAGAGAGTGAAGATGAGAGTGAGGATGATGGTAAGGGAGACGGTATGAGTGATGATGGGGATGATTAGAATGATGATTCAGGGAGGATGATGGGGGGGATAAGGCGGGTGGCAGGACTAAGGGTAGCGCAGGGATGAGGGCTGCAGCGGGCACGAGGATGGTGATGACTGATGATGGGGGGTGAGGATTATGGTGGGGATGAGGTTGGTGGTAGGGATGAACACAAATAAACTGGGATTATACTATGAAGAGAAACACTAATCCAGGAAATAGCTGAAAATATATCTATTAAATCTATCATCTATCTGTGACTACGTGACTACACAGCATTTTATCTTAATTAACAGACGTCTATTTTCAGTAGGCCAGGAGGAATAGACTTATTTAAATGTTGACTTTTAATTTATGTATTTTTTCTTCAGTTGATCAAAAACCATACACTGTTGTCATAAGAGTCTTATACGTTGATCTTTGAAGGGCCTGAGCACCTGACAGGAGGTGGCGTGGGGGACATAAAAGGGGCTGAGCATGGGAAGGAGAGAGACTTGGTGGGAAGGCGACTACAGAGAAGGACGAAGGTTGACTCCCTCTCCTCAACGACGACCTTTACCGCCACTGACGCCAGCCCTTTACAGACTGACCGACTCTTATATCCATTACTGGGTGCCCCTCCACGAGCCCTGTCCATAGCGTGTAGTGCAGCAGACTTCTGTCTTTTCCTGAACTGTTTGATACCGTGCGAGGCCTTGTCACCCCTGCAGCCTGTACGGCGTTGTGTTCCCGGTGTACTGTGTCACTCTCAAGGAATCAGCAGAAGGAACTGTACCCACACGTCAAAAGACCCAAGATCAACAGACCCAAGGATAACAGATCCGGATACTTCGTCACGGTCAGGAGACAGTGCATCTCGAATCTACGCAGCAGAGCCAGACACTTTGTTCACGGACTGCAACATCGTTGGGAGCTGTTCCAAGCATTTGCCAACAGAAACTCCAATCGATAAGTCATTACCTTCATTTCTCCCCTTCTTATTTTGTTTATTGTGTAATGTGCGTTGAGTACATTCCTGGTGTGTTATTTGTCTAACCATGTCCCTGCGTGGAGGTTTCTCCGAATACCAGCTCAGAAATTGTTTAAGTAAATTCTTTTTAACCCCTTCTCTGCCTCCTGCTTTTTAGTGCATCTGACGAACCTTTACACTTGGCGTAGTCGGCAGGATGCAGTCCAGCAGCATGGAGTCGGCAGAACAGGCAGCTGGGCCCAGGACCAGTATCTCCTTGGGGGCCATGTTAAGTAATTAGCCAAAATTTATGGAGTCTAACACCATGTTGTGGCGCTGGACAAGAGCGCATGAGGGGTATGTTGAGAATGCACCCAATGACTCCCATGCTAGAGGCTGAGGTGGCCATTACGGTCCTGGACGGAGAGGCTAGAGACTCCATGATGCTACGTGCCCCCCGAGACCGTGACACGTTAACCAAAGTCCTTCAGATTTTGGAAGCGACCCATGGGGACCCCACAGACGTAGGGGAACTTAGGATTCGCCTGTTTAGCCGTATGCAAAGGGAGGGGGAGACGGTGACGCAGTATATGAATGCCCTACAAGAGTTGCATACCGCCATTGTCAGAAAGGACGGAGTGGGGATACGGTCGGCAGATGTTGTGCTACGTGACTTGTTGGTGACTGGGCTACAGGACGTCCTGACCAAACAAACCCTGAGGGAGCGGGTACGGGCGGACCCCCGCATCACTTTTGCTGACATGGGAAGTGAGTCACGCTTACGTGAACAAGAGCCGAGGGTGACGGTCCCAGTAGGGAAGGTCCAGAGTAGGGAAGCAGCAGTAAATATAGTCACTGAACCTCCCTGGGTTGAAGAGATGAGGAAAGAGCGGTTGAATATCCAAGGAGAATTGGCTCAGATGAAGGAAAAAGTTGAAACTGGCCTGAACGCAGCGGGGGGCCGAAGTGGTGTGGATGCCAGTAATGACACCAGAAGGCCCCACCGACAGAGGTCTTTCACCTGCTTCAACTGCAGAGAGATAGGACATATAGCTCAGGAATGCCCGCGGAGGGGCGGACCTCGGCTACGCCAGTCGTTAAACTAGAGGGCTCCGAGCCTGGGGGACGTCGCCCGGAGCCAGAAAGGAAACGAAGGAATGGTGAAAGTCCCAAAAACCTGGTGTCTACGTGTCCTGGGCTGAATTTGATGGACGGGCAGTGCGTTCCTGGTGGATATGGGGTCTCAGGTGACCATGATGCTCGAAGCCTATTTCCATCGACACTTTCCAGAGACTCTGCTGCCCGAGTGGGGCCCAGTAGTAACCTGACAGCGGCAAACCACCTGCCCATCCTGGTCACAGGGGTGGTGCGGATGCAAGTTTCTCTGTGTGGCCAAGACCTTTGGCGGAAAGGTATCGTGTTAACCCAGGGTGAAGTCGGTCTTAGTCATATTGTCACCCGGGGGATGAACGTCCTCAAAGAATTCGGAAAGCTGCACCTGGATGAATCTGCTCACTCATCCCTGAAACAGTGGGGCACACATACTCCCCAGCGACAAATATTCCAGCAACTGCTTCGTGCCATTCAAGCTAAGGAGTCGTCTAGCCAAGGAGAAACGTTGGGGAAGGTGACAGTGCCGAACTCCGCTAAACTCACTCTACCACCGGGACAAACAGTGCCGACTCTGCCTGTTCGAGCCCACTCCCCATTGGAGGGGGTGGAAGTACAGCTAGAACCCCCTTTAACTGAACCACTGCCAGCAGGACTGTAGGTAGCACGAACTCTGGCCGTTGTACGAGATGGAACAGTGCTTGTACAGTTTGACGGATCAAGAAGTAGTAATGCCACCCAGGAGCGAAGTAGCACGTATAATAGGGATGCGGGAGGAAATAGTTCCGCCCCATGCCATACAATTGTCAGTCAAACAGGAAGACCCATGGTCAGTGACGGTTACCACTTCTCCAACGCCGGAGCCCCAATACATTCACAAGGGGCGACGCATATTAGATCAGATGCGTGCCGAGCTGTCCGTACTCACGCCTGCTCAAGTACAACAGGTGGAGGCAGTACTGGGGCAATACAGTCATGGCCAAAAGTTTTGAGAATGACACAAATATTAATTTTTACAAAGTCTACTGCTTCACTTTTTCTAATGGCAATTTGCATATACTCCAGAATGTTATAAAGAGTGATCAGCTTAACAGCAATTACTTGCAAAGTCAATATTTGGCTAGAAAATGAACTTTATCCCCCAAAACACATTTCAACATCATTGCAGCCCTGCCTTAAAAGGACCAGCTAACCTCTTTTCAGTGATTGCTCCATTAACACAGGTGTGGGTGTTGATGAGGACATGGCTGGAGATCAATCTGTCATGATTAAGTAAGAATGACACCACTGGACACTTTAAAAGGAGGCTGGTGCTTGGCATCATTGTTTCTCTTCTGTTAACCATGGTTATCTCTAAAGAAACACGTGCAGTCATCATTGCAATGCACAAAAATGGCCTAACAGGGAAGAGTATCGCAGCTAGAAAGATTGCACCTCAGTCAACAATCTATCGCATCATCAAGAACTTCAAGGAGAGAGGTTCCATTGTTGCCAAAAAGGCTTTAGGGCGCCCAAGAAAGACCAGCAAGCGCCAGGACCGTCTCTTAAAAGTGTTTCCGCTGCGGGATCGGGCTACCAGCAGTGCAGAGCTTGCTCAGGAATGGCAGCAGGCAGGTGTGAGTGCATCTGCACGCACTGTGAGGCGGAGACTCTTGGAGCAAGGCCTGGTCTCAAGGAGGGCAGCAAAGAAGCCACTTCTCTCCAGAATAAACATCATGGACAGACTGATATTCTGCAAAAGGTACAGGCAGTGGACTGCTGAGGACTGGGGTAAAGTTATTTTCTCTCATGAATCCCCTTTTCGATTGTTTGGGACATCAGGAAAACGCCTCATTCGGAGAAGACAAGGTGAGCGCTACCACCAGTCTTGTCTCATTGCAACTGTTAAGCAACTTGAAACCATTCATGTGTGGGGTTGCTTTTCAGCCAAGGGAATCGGCTCTCTCACAGTCTTGCCTAAAAACACAGCCATGAATAAAGAATGGTACCAGAATGTCCTCCAAGAGCAACTTCTACCAACCCTCCAAGAGCAGTTTGGTGATCAACAATGCCTTTTCCAGCATGATGGAGCACCTTGCCATAAAGCAAAGGTGATAACTAAATGGCTCAGGGAACAAAACATAGAGATTTTGGGTCCATGGCCTGGAAACTCCCCAGATCTTAATCCCATTGAGAACTTGTGGTCAATCATCAAGAGACGGGTGGACAAACAAAAACCTAAAAATTCTGACAAAATGAAAGCATTGATTGTGCAAGAATGGACTGCTATCAGTCAGGATTTGGTCCAGAAGTTGATTGAGAGCATGCCAGGGAGAATTGCAGAGGTCCTGAAGAAGAAGGGTCAACACTGCAAATATTGACTTGCTGCATTAACTCATTCTAACTGTCAATATAAGCTTTTATTACTCATATGTTTCCAATTATTATATTTCTGTCTGTGATAAAAACATCTGTCAAACACACATAAAAACCAGAGGGCAGCAGATCACGTGAAAATATAATATTTGTGTCATTCTCAAAACTTTTGGCCATGACTGTACAGGTCCGTGTTTGCGAGTCATGAGGACGATTTTGGCTGTACTATGGATATTACTCACGAAATCCCAACATGGAACACAGCGCCCATCAGAGAACGTTACCGGCAAATTCCCCCTCAGTTATACCAGGAAGTTCAAGCGATGCTCGGTCAGATGCCACAGGCAGGTGTCATCAGGGAGAGCTAAAGTTCGTGGGCGGCTCCCATCGTGTTAGTACTGAAGAAGGATGGAACATTGAAGTTCTGTATAGACTATATCATAAACTTAACGCCTGCACCGGGTGGGATTCATACCCGCTGCCTTGGATTGAAGAGTTCTTATCTGCTTTGGGGAAAGCCAAATTCTTCTCGACATTGGATCTCGCTAGCGGGTACTGGTAAGTGCCTATGTCGAAGGACCGGGCGAAGACAGCTTTTATTCTACCCATGAGCCTCTTCGAATTCAACAGGATGCCCTTCGGCCTGGCCAACGCCCCCCGGTATGTTCCAACGTCTGATGGAGAGGTGCTTGGGTGACATGAAGGCCACGCTCATATACTTGGACGACATCATAGTGTATGCTTCCTCATTTGAAGATCACCTGCGGAGACTAGAGCAAGTGCTGAGCCGCCTGCAGAAGTACTGACTGAAGGTGAAACCCCAGAAGTGCCACTTGTTCCGGACTCAGATTGAGTATCTAGGTCATGTCGTCTCAGCGGACGGAGTGGAACCATCCCGGGAGAAGATCAGGATGATTCAGGACTGGCTAACCCCTAAGACCATAAAAGACGTTCGAGCGTTCCTGGGACTAACAGGATATTACCGTCGTTTTGTGAAGAACTTTACCCGTGTGGTGCAGCCCCTGCTAGAGCTTCTGAAAGGAGTCCCTCCGAATCCAAAAGGCCGGCACATCCACTGGGAAGAACAGGAAAAAGCTTTTCGGGACTTGAAGAAAGCGCTGACTGAAGCCCCGCTGCTGGCCTATGCAGACTTTTCTGTGCCGTTCATTCTCCACACTGACGGAAGCTTACACGGGTTGGGGACTGTGTTATCGCAGGTGTGGGACAGGAAAGAGAGGGTGATCGCTTACGCAAGCCGGTGCCTTCACGATTCCGAACGCAACCCGGACAACTACTGTTCTTTCAAGCTGGAGTTGCTGGCGTTGGTGTGGGCTATGACGGAGAGGTTTGCGGAATATCTGTCTGGCTCGGAAGTGTTGGTGCGCACCGATAATAATCCGTTGGCGCATCTGGAGAATGCTAAGTTAGGGGCCCTCGAACAACGCTGGGTAGCCCGGATGGAGAAGTTTCAGTATAAGATTGCCTACAGGAGGGGGGCTGAAAACACCCACGCAGATGCCTTGTCCAGAGCAAAACATGCAACACCTGGAAAGAGCAAAGATGATATGCTGGAGGATGAGGAAGTTCCCCAATTTCGAAAGACTGCTGGGACTATGGCAGCTACGCTGGATGAAATTTGGACCTCCCTGCATGAAGGAGTGTTGGGAAGGTCCAGGGACGAGTGGGTCCGCTTACAGCAGGAGGACGGTGAATTCGCTCTGTTTCGTCAATGGGTGATTGTGAAACAGTTGCCCAGAAAAGAACAAAGAAGCACGCTTACTCCAGAAGGGCTGAAAATACTTTGACAGTGGGAGCTACTCCAGATGAGAAATGGGCTGTTATATCGAAAGGTTCAGCTACAGAAAGAACTGGGGGCCTCTTGGCAGGTGGTGATCCCAGAAATGGTGCTATCTGAAATCGCTGCTGAAGCTCACGAAAAAGGAGCTCACTTTGGTGCTGAGAAAACATTTCAATGGTTACAGCGTTTTGTCTACCATCCTCGGTTAAGAACAGCAGTTGAAGAGGCTTGTAAACTCTGCCGGGCATGTGAATTGGCCAAATCGCCAGAACAGAGGGCCCCGACACAGACTATTGTGACGTCAGCACCCCTGGAACTGCTGACTGTTGACTACCTGACAATCGGGCTGGCGCATCAAGGATATGACCACTGCCTAGTGATCATTGATCATTTCTTGAAATTCGCTGTAGTAACACGAACCCGAGATCAAATGGCGGAGTCGGCTGCCCATGCCATCTGTAAAAACTTAATTCAGGTCTATGGATGCCGGCAACGGATCCACTCTGCTTCTTAGGGAGAGTCATAAATGAGCTACAACAGATCTATCAGTTTGACCAGTCCCACACCACACCGTACCATCCACAAGGAAATGGGGCCTGTGAACTATTTAACCGTAACCTCATACAGATGGTGAAGACCTTGGAGGAGGATCGGACGGAAGGCTCGGTGGCCTGAGTACGTGTCTGAGCTGGTATGGATCTATAATAATCGAGTGCACCAGACCACCGGTTTCACGCCCTACTCTTTATTGTTCAGCTTCATGACTCCTTTCCCTTCGCGGACAGAGTTGGACCCAGAGGAAGACTACCCACAGACGGGGGTGTCTACCTGGGTTCGAGAACATCATCATCGTCTGCAGACCCTACATCGTCTGGTGCAGACTTGACTTCAGAAGCTGGAGCACCCTGAGAAACTTCCCCTGCGAGGGACAGATCTTCGGGTTGGGGACAGAGTATTGGTAAGGGAAAAACGTCCACGGGACAACCTGGAGAATCGATGGGAGAGTCGGCCATACCGAGTGAAGCGTCGGGTCGGTGAAAAAGGACCTGTCTACAAGATCCAGCCAGAAGGAGATGGGGGATGCTCCCACTCGGGTAGTACACCGAAGTATGCTCCGGCCATGCTTCTCCGAAAATCCCTTACAATAGGAGGAGACGCCTGATACTCCTGAAGTGGTCCATCCCACAGTGGTGGGAGATGAAGAAGAAGAAGGTCCAGAACAACAGCTCCAGAATCAGAACCCTGAAACCTCGGAAGGAGATGTTACGGCGGGCACGGACCTGGCTTCTCCAACATCAGGAGAGCCGGGTACAACCACACTTGATGACTCCACTACTCTTTCCAATCTATGTCACTCCGAACGTGCAACGGCTGGACAGCCCCCCAACTGGTACAACCTGGATCAATTCATTTGGCAACAGGTTGCTGAAAAGATCAATACAGACATAACGTATTCCAGAATACCTCGCCCGTGGAATGGCGAGTGAAAGGAGGAGTGTAAGTAGATAAACAGGAACGGTGCTGTCGGTTCGAGATACGCTCTGGAGCCGGAACTATCGGGGCCATCATCACTGTTCCAGGGGGACGACTTGTCTGTGCAGGAAGGGCCTGAGCACCTGACAGGAGGGGGCGTGGGGGACATAAAAGGGGCTGAGCGCGGGAAGGAGAGAGACTTGGCGCAAAGGCGACTAAAGAGCAGGACGAAGGTTGACTCCCTCTCCTCAACGACGACCTTTACCGCCACTGACGCCGGCCCTTTACAGAATGACCGACTCTTACATCCATTACCGGGTGCCCCTCCATGAACCCTGTCCATGGCGTGCAGTGCAGCAGACTTCCTGTCTTTTCCTGAACTGTGTGATTCCGTGCGAGGACTTGTCATCCCTGCGGCCTGTACGGCGTTGTGTTCCCGATGTTCTGTGTCACTCTCAAGGAATCAGAATGACCAATTCAAAATATTTTATTAATTACAATAATGATCATAGATATAACATTAAGGAATTTATTAATTGTATTACAAAACAAGTCATTTATAAGATTGACTGTACCATATGTAATCTAGCCTATGTAGGATGTACGATGAGGAAATTGAAAACCCGTATTGCCGAACACCTTAATGACATAAATAATGCTACAAATGTTAATAGTAATCGTAATATTTCATCAGTGGCCAAACATTTCATATATCAACATTCATGTAATATTTCATCACTTTGGGTCATTGGTTTAGAACGGGTTAATAAACCCTTGCGAAGAGGCGATGTGAAATGCCGTCTATTAACTTGTGAAGCTTTTTGGATCTTCAATTTAGATACCAGATATCCCAAAGGACTGAACAGACGCAATGAAATTATGTTTCATTATTAATGGCGGTCAGTGATGAAGTTATGGACATTACATTGTTGTCTTTATATCATCTTGTTATACTAATTGTATGAATTCTCATGTTTTTATGGATTTGTCTGTTTTGTATGAACTTTTTTTTTTTAATCAGGATCTTATACATCTTGTGACATGTCAGGTGTCTAATTGGTCTATTTCCTCTATAACACTATGGGTGTTTGGAGTTTCAGCAGCTTTGATAAAGATCGCTGGTGCGCTCGAAACACGTCGCTGTGTGTCCCAGCATGCTGCATAGTGTGGTCTAGGAGTTTACTATTACTGTTTTAAATTTTGAATAAACTTGAAAGAATTTTAAAGGAGCTGGAATGAAAACTCCCTTTTTTTCCCCTTCTCTCTGTGTGTGTGTGCCACAGGTGGGTAGTTGTCCCTGGAAGATGAAACCAGGTTGTGACCCTCCTGTCAACTGGCCCTTGTACCTGAATGGACCATCATCTTCCTACACTCGTCATTACCTCTTCTCTGTGCGTGCCACAGGTGGGATAGTTGACCCTGGAAGATGAAACCAGGTTGTGACCCTCCTGTCAACTGGCCCTTGTACCTGAATGGACCATCATCTTCCTACACTCGTCATTACCTCTTCTCTGTGCGTGCCACAGGTGGGATAGTTGACCCTGGAAGATGAAACCAGGTTGTGACCCTCCTGTCAACTGGCCCTTGTACCTGAATGGACCATCATCTTCCTACACTCGTCATTACCTCTTCTCTGTGCGTGCCACAGGTGGGATAGTTGACCCTGGAAGATGAAACCAGGTTGTGACCCTCCTGTCAACTGGCCCTTGTACCTGAATGGACCATCATCTTCCTACACTCGTCATTACCTCTTCTCTGTGCGTGCCACAGGTGGGATAGTTGACCCTGGAAGATGAAACCAGGTTGTGACCCTCCTGTCAACTGGCCCTTGTACCTGAATGGACCATCATCTTCCTACACTCATCATTACCTCCTCTCTGTGCGTGCCACAGGTGGAATAGTTGACCCTGGAAGATCTGAAGTAACAGTTGCTATTATCTCGGCGAGTCAGCAGAAGGGTGAGACTCTGTAATATGTACCATCTTTGGGGTACTGTGCTGGGACTGTTCTTTGTGTTATCCGCCTGTTTTGTAGTTCAATAAAGCATTGCCACACTGTTTTACCTTCACCCTGTGTTGTCTGAGTAGCGTTACACCCAAATTAAAAGGAGAGCGGGCATTCGGTGGTTTCGGCTAGCGGACCGGGGCGCCCCGCTGACACCCCAGTGTTTCCACACTGTCATCTATCTGCTCATCTATCTAGTGCCTGAGAAAAGAAGGTATAGTCCAGTGTGATGAATGTTACTTTAAGAAGAAGACCTGAACTCACCATAAGAGGCTTTGAGGAACGTTTGTCTTGGCAAACACAATGGCTCCCTGCTTCTTTAAGACACTGACAATGACGCTGTCCTCTTTCTCCAGAACATCAATATACTGAACCAGGCCACAGGTGGAGGGGTGACCCTGAAAATTCACCCAGAGACCTGATGAGGAATATCTGCTCCACCTCAGACTTATTTTATTACAACTAGATACCCAAGTCCTTCCCCAGAGAGCTTACAATCTAATCATAGAGATGACAATTACATTATACAAGTGTCTCTGCCTGACGTGGAGCAGTGGGAACTGTTACCTGATAAGCGACGTGTTCCTTTATGGAGACCGGGATGCCATACAGGGGACCTCTCACGCTAGTCTCTCGCAGTCTATTCAGCTGCTCCTCAAAGTCGGGCAGGAAAACCGTCACACAATTCAGGTCATTGTTCACTTCCAGGGCCTAAGAAACATACGAGGGCGAGTCTAAAATTCATCAATTTCTTACAAAATACATAGAACATCATGGCATGAGAACTGGAACCTGGAAACACATTAGGAATTTAACTATAATCATCTGAAAGCCTCCTGAGAAACCTCTGAAATGAGGGTAAACACGTAAAGGCCGGAACAATTACTACATCACTCTTTGAGATAATTTAAATAATATTACTTATGGTTGATTTTCCAGTATAATTGGTTTCTGTATAAATTATCAGTAAATCTATTATGATTACCAATATACTCATTTGTAGATAAGGTAGGAGTAATACTCCTTGTGAGACAAGTGAGAACATTTATATATGGTTAATTCCAGTATTTTTTTTTTTGCATGAATTATTAGTAAATCAAGTGTGATTATCACTATTTGTATATGAAAACATACAGTAATTGAATCTATCAAGGCTGTGATTATAATTGGTCCTCATCCTATCGTTATAGCTGTGATTTAGCACTTCCCATCTTGTGTTTGCCATCAATAATGAGGACCTCTGCACAGAAACACTTTTTAATTTAATGGTATGAATATGTACTGTGAGGGATCGGCTCTGCAGTAGACGCTGGTTCACACACACAGGACTTAGTTTGCTGGTTCAAAACAAACAGGAGGTTTATGAAAAAAAAGTTCATAAACCATAAGGTTTATAAAATAAAGCAGCCTCTTCCAGGTAAACAAAGGTATAACAGAACAAAACGGAAAATAAGTCCATACAACACATAGGCTCAGCTGTGCTAAATCTGAGTCTTTTCCTCTTAGACCCCAGCAGGGTCTGAGCAGCACATGCAAGGCCTCCTCACCTTGCAAAACACACAGACCAAGTGAAACAGCCCCAGCTGCCTTAACCCCTTAAAACCTGTACATCTATAATGACCACGGACAGGATAAAGATCCCCAACTCCCATCAGGACTACAAGATACCAGGTACTTTCAGCTGCATCACATCTAATGTGGTGTACCTAATTATATGTACAAAATGTCCAACTGGGGGTCTGTATGTGGGGGAGACCGGGCAAAAACTGAGAACAAGGATGAATTCTCATCGCCACACAATAAGAGAAAGGAGAATGGATTTACCTGTGGCAAAACACTTTTGTATGCCCGGTCATAGCATGACGGATATGGAATTACTTGTATTAAAATCTAACTTCAAATCTGAGAAGGATAGAAAAGTCTGGGAATATAAACTTATGATGACCTTTGACACTTCTTAGTGCTGGGATGAATATATCCCAGAGTTTTATGTCTTTCTACAACAATTAAGGAATCTGCTTCCCTGACCTTTTAGGGTCATCACAACACAATACCAGACCCCAATCAGAGGGTAATAAAACTTTCACTCCTTATCTATGAACTAGTCATATTTATGTTCATCCCTCGGCCATAATGACAGTTCTGCTTCACGTCACTTGTCTTACCTATTGCATTATTCCTGTGTCCTCTTGTGTATAAATATGTGATTCTTCAGCTTTTGTTTTAGTCTTTGCCTGATGAAGAGACCTGCGTAGTCTCGAAAGCTGCAATTTGTTACCATCTTTTCAGTTAGCCATTAAAAGGTATCAACCACTGAGGACTCTCAAGTCTAAATATTTTTCTATCTACTGGCGAACACGGTACAAAGATACACATCTTTCCTATATCAAAATGGAGGATACCAGAATGTACCGCATCTTTATGGAACTGAAACCACTTCTTAAGAAACGTGCACAAATGGACAGCGACATTTTTTTCTTATCTAAATGCAGAAAGGAGAATCTAATTCCCAAAGGACTCTGGATTACAAACCCAATTCTTCACACCTACAATACCCATTATGCACAAAACCTTTGTCACAGGACGTCTGAGAGACTTAGGAACCATCTTTTGCATGTCTGCTACAGCATAAGGAGTAAAGTCCAAAGGCAATTTGAAAGCCTAAGGAAAACACTTACAGAAACCACAGAACAAAAATTACAACAATACTATAACAAACTACGGACCTTTCTGATTCATAACAAAGAAAAGAAACTACACAGATTGCGTCTCAATTCCGGACTCTATACAAACAGATCCAAAACAAAACCAAAACCTGACAACTCTGACAACCACTCCATTCCAGACACAAAAGCATCTAACTGTGTCATCAGTCTCTCGGATTACAAACCCAACAAGGTGGAACTGGCCGTGCTTTCTAGAGGACTCTCATTTTGTCCTACTAAGGCCCTGGATAAAACTGAACTCTGCAGTGATATGGAACATTTTTTCAGGAGACTGCGCCTGAGGGAATACTTCAATGATACAGAAGATCCAGAAAACACTCGGACTGAAGGAAAAGGGATCTCAACAACCAAGAAGAGATCAGACTGGACACCTCCTCCTGGACGCAACCCTCATTTGGATAAATATATAGACTCATTCAGACATTTGATAAAATCCACCATCATAGCCACCAACAAGAGACAAGCATCCAACATCAGTGCCCAGGAGAGAAAGGCCATACAGTCTCTGAAAACCAACAAAGAAATCATCATTAAACCTGCTGACAAGGGAGGTGCAATAGTCATGATGAACACATCAGACTATATGAAGGAAGCAAACAGACAACTTACGGACACACGCTACTACAGAAAACTGGAGTCGGACCCTACACAGGACTATTACAAGGAACTAAGCAAGTTGGTATCTTGTCTGTCTGACAAATCCATAAGGGCTGATGACCTGATACCAGAAAGTCCAAGAACAGGGACATTTACATGCTTCCCAAAATCCACAAAGCTGGAAATCCAGGGAGGCCGATTATTTCATGTGTGGACACCCTTACTGAGCAGGTATCTGGATGGGTAGAGGGCATTCTTAAACCCTGGTAAAGGATACACCCAGCTACATTCAGGACACAACTGACCTACTGAATAAACTAGCAGCAATAGGTTCTCTACCAGAAGGAACCATCCTGGCCACCATGGATGTGGAATCTTTGTACTCTAATATCCCACACCAGGATGGATTAAATGCCTGCAAAGTCTTCATGGGAAACACCACGAATGATGCTGATTCTGTGGTGAAACTCACAAAATTTATCCTCACCCACAATTACTTCGAATTTGACAACAAGATCTATTTACAGGAGACTGGCACAGCTATGGGAAGTAAAATGGCTCCACAGTATGCAAATCTTTTCATGGCCAAGCTTGAAAGCGACTTTTTGTCCTCATGTCCCATCAGGCCTCGGGCCTACTACCGCTACATTGATGACATTTTAATCATCTGGACGAAGTCTGAACAACAGCTAAAGACGTTCCATGAACAGTTCAATCAATTTCATCCCACCATCAACTTAACACTTAACTACTCCAGCACTGAAATTAACTTTTTGGACACCATCATTAAGCTAAAGAACAATGAAATAGAGACATCCCTGTATCAGAAGCCAATCGACTGTCCAACATATCTTAAATGGGACAGTTTCCATCCAAAACACATAAAAAACTCTATTGTCTACAGCCAAGCCATCAGATACAACCGTATATGTTCCAACCCCATGGATAGAGATGAACACCTTGGTCGCCTCAGAAAGACTTTTTTGAACCAGGGCTACCATCCAAGAACAATTGAAAACCAAATTACAAGAGCCACCAGAATATCAAGGAATCACCTGCTACATTACAAAGCTAAAGAAGAAAATAACCGGGTGCCTCTAGTGGTCACCTACAATCCAAGTCTGGAGATGCTAAGGGGAGCTGCACGGAAACTACAACCTTTACTACAAAAAGATGCCCGATTACAATCCATATTTCCAGACCCCCCACTACTATGTTTTAGGCAGCCCCCAAATCTAAGAAACATCATTGTCAGAAGTTCCCTGTCCTCCCCAACAGCTGCAGGAACCTTTCCTTGCAAACAAAAGAAATGCAAAACCTGTACATCTATAATGACCACGGACAAGATAAAGATCCCCAACTCCCATCAGGACTACAAGATACCAGGTACTTTCAGCTGCATCACATCTAATGTGGTGTACCTGATTATATGTACTAAATGTCCAACTGGGGGTCTGTATGTGGGGGAGACCGGGCAAAAACTGAGAACAAGGATGAATTCTCATCGCCACACAATAAGAGAAAGGAGAATGGATTTACCTGTGGCAAAACACTTTTGTATGCCCGGTCATAGCATGACGGATATGGAATTACTTGTATTAAAATCTAACTTCAAATCTGAGAAGGATAGAAAAGTCTGGGAATATAAACTTATGATGACCTTTGACACTCTTAGTGCTGGGATGAATATATCCCAGAGTTTTATGTCTTTCTACAACAATTAAGGAATCTGCTTCCCTGACCTTTTAGGGTCATCACAACACAATACCAGACCCCAATCAGAGGGTAATAAAACTTTCACTCCTTATCTATGAACTAGTCATATTTATGTTCATCCCTCGGCCATAATGACAGTTCTGCTTCACGTCACATGTCTTACCTATTGCATTATTCCTGTGTCCTCTTGTGTATAAATATGTGATTCTTCAGCTTTTGTTTTAGTCTTTGCCTGATGAAGAGACCTGAGTAGTCTCGAAAGCTTGCAATTTGTTACCATCTTTTCAGTTAGCCATTAAAAGGTATCAACCACTGAGGACTCTCAATTCTAAATATTTTTCCCCTTAGTGACAGAGCCATTTTGCAGCTTAATGACCAGGCCAATTTTTACAATTCTGACCACTGTCACTTTATGAGGTTATAACTCTGGAACGCTTTAACGAATCCAGCTGATTCTGAGATTGTTTTTTCGTGACATATTGTACTTCACGTTAGTGGTAAAATTTCTTTGATATGACTTGTGTTTATTTATGAAAAAAAACAGAAATATGGCAAAAATTTTGAAAATTTAACAATTTTCAAACTTTAAATTTTTATGCCCTTAAATCAGAGAGATATGTCACACAAATTTCTTAATAAATAACATTTCCCACATGTCTACTTTACATCAGCACAATTTTGGGAACAAAATTTTTTTTTGTTACGAAGTTATAAGGGTTAAAAGTTGACCAGCGATTTCTCATTTTTACAACACCATTTTTATTTTAGGGACCACCTCACATTTGAAGTCACTTTGAGAGATCTATATGATAGAAAATACCCAAAAATGACACCATTCTAAAAACTGCACCCCTCAAGGTGCTCAAAATCACATTCAAGAAGTTTATTAACCCTTTACGTGCTTCACAGGAACTGAAGCAATGTGGAAGGAAAAAATTAACATTTAACTTTTTTTGCAAAAACTTTACTTCGGAACCAATTTTTTTTATTTTCACAACTGTAAAAAGAAAAAATGAACAACAAAATTTGTTGTGCAATTTCTCCTGAATAAGCCGATACCCCATATGTGGGGGTAAACCACTTTTTGGGCGCACGGCAGAGGTCGCAAGGGAAGGAGCGCCGTTTGACTTTTTCAACGCAGAATTGGCTGGACGCCATTTCGCGTTTGTAGAGGCCCTGATGTGTCTAAACAGTAGAAACCCATCACAAGTGACCCCATTTTGGAAACTAGACCCCCTAAGGAACTTATCTAGATGTGTGATGAGCACTTTGAACCTCCAAGTACTTCACAGAAGTTTATAACATAGAACAGTGAAAATAAAAAATCATATTTTTTCCACAAAAACAATCTTTTCACCCCAATTTTTATTTTCCCAAGGGTAACAAGACCCCAAAAGTTTTTGTGCAATTTGTCCTGAGCATGCTGATACCCCATATGTGGGGGTAAACCACTGTTTGGGTGCATGGCAGAGCTTGGAAGGGAAGGAGCGCCGTTTGACTTTTTCAACGCAGAATTGGCTGGACGCCATGTCGCGTTTATAGAGGCCCTAATGTGTCTAAACAGTGGAAACCCCCCACAAGTGACACCATTTTGGAAACTAGACCCCCTAAGGAACTTATATAGATGTGTGGTGAGCACTTTGAACCCCCAAGTACTTCACAGAAGTTTATAACTCCCGGGCATGAAAATAAAAAGTCATATTTTTTCCACAAACCTGATCGTTTAGTCCCCAATTTTTTATTTTCCCAAGGGTAACAGGAGAAATTAGACCACAAAAGATGTTGTCCAATTTGTCCTGAGTACGCTGATACCCCATATGTGGGGTGGGACCACTGTTTGGGCGCACGGCAGAGCTCGGAATGGAAGGAGCGCCGTTTGACTTTTTCAAACCAAAATTGGCTGGAATTGAAATTGGACGCCATGTCGCATTTGGAGAGCCCCTGATGCACCTAAACAGTGGAAACCCCCCACAAATGACACCATTTTGGAAACTAGACCCCCTATGGAACTTATCTAGATGTGTGGTGAGCATTTTGAACCCCCAAGTGCTTCACAGAAATTTATAAACGTAGAGCCGTGAAAATAAAAAATCATTTTTTTCCTCAAAAATGATTCTTTAGCCAGCTATTTTTTTTTTATTTTCCCAAGGGTAACAGGAGAAATTGGACCCAAAAAGTTGTTGTGCAATTTTTCCTGAGTACGCTGATACCCCATATGTGGGGTGATGTGTTCAGTGTATTTATTCCAGTGCCTAGTTTTACTGTAGTTATGGTGGATTTAAGATGGAGTGGGGTCCGTCCCATATCCGGAAGTCAGGGCATGAAAATTCAAATTTGGAAAATTGCAAAATTGTCACCAAATTTCCATTTTTTTCACAAATAAACGCAAGTCATATTGAAGAAGGTTTACCACTAACATGACGTACAATATGTCACGAGAAAACAATCCAGAATCCTCAGGATGCAGAGTTATACCTCATAAAGGACAGTGGTCAGAATGTAAGGCTATGTGCACACGTTCGGGAATTGCCGCGGGAAATGCGCATTTTATAGGTATGAATATTCCCGCCAGAAACTAGCATTTTGCAGGCGTAATTATCTTGCAGAATGCTAGTGTTTTCCTAGCGATCTGTAGCATCGCTTGGAAAACTGATTGACAGGTTGGTGACACGAGTCACACATAGTGTTTGACAAATGTGAGCAACTTTTTACTATTGATGCCGCATTCATTTTAAAAATAATAAAAAAAATCGTGCTATTCTCACCTTCCGGCGGCCCCCGCAGTCTTTCCGGTCCTCGCGATGCTCCTGGCAACTCCCGTTCCCAGTGATGCCTGGCGACAATGACCCCAGATGATGTAGCATCACGCGAGACCGCTGTCATCTGGGGTCATTGTCGCCAGGCATCACTGGGAATGGGATTGGCCGGGAGCGTCGCTGAGAGGCGGAAAGCTGCGGGGGCCGCCGGAAGGTGAGAATATCATTATTTTTTATTTTAATTATTGTTTTTACATGGATATGGTACCAGGGCAGAGTCTCCTCTCCTCCAGACCCTGGGTACCATCCGCACATGAACCGCTCACTTTGTGCATGGTGGGCATAGCCATATGCGGAAAGCAAGCGGTTCAATGTACTTCTATGGCGGCAGAATCGCCGCGATTCCGGAAAAAGAATGAACATTCTGCGTTTTTTTTCCTTGCACATGTGCTCAAAAATTGCGGAATGCATTCTAATAATAGAATGCTTAATGCATGCATTTTTGCAGCGGAAAACTGCCGCAAAAACGCTAAAAAAAAAAAGCGAAAAATCCTGAATGTGTGCACATAGCCTAAAAATTGGCCCGGTCATTAACATGCAAACCACCCTTGGGGGTAAAGGGGTTAAGCCATCATCCAGAGGTCAAGAGGAAGGTGTGATGAGTTTAACTGATTATTTTATCAATTTGTATAGTTTTTCCTCCTCTGTTTTGCAAGTCAACATCTATTGTTCAAATATCCAATGTCTTTATCCTTCTAGACAATGAACTTGAAGCAAACAGCAACTCCAGAACCACATTCAGGCTCAAAGAAAGACACATGCACTGAAAAGTCAACATAAAGGTAATCACGTCTGTCTCGTGGTCTCCTGAATGTATGTCTGGATAATTACGTCTAAACGCTGCCTCCTCACATCAACCTAAAAATGATGAAACCATTCACCTTCCCAATGTAGGAGTACAGGACGCTCTCTGGGCTCAGGGACCCGTCCTTCAGCCTCTCGGTCAGCTCCGGCAGAGGCAGCTCCAGGATAGTCCTACTGTCCAGACCGGGGTTCTGGAAGAAGAGACGGAGGACAGTGAACACAAGATGGAGAAGATGACACCATGCCCCTGCCCCAGTCTCTGCACTGCCAGCGGAGAAATCACCTCATCAGAGCCGAAACTCGGAAGAAATCATTCATAACTGGGCACGAGCGTCTGCACAGTAATGTGTGCACTCTGTACGGTATGTGTGCACTCTGTTACGGTATGTGTGCACTCGTACGGGTGTGTTACGGTATGTGTGCACTCTGTACGGTATGTGTGCGGGTATGTGTACGGTATTGTGCACTGTGCGTATGTGTGCCCTGTACGTATGTGTGGGTATGTGTACATATGTGGCGCCTGAAGTGTGTGTCAAATGTGTCCATGATCAGGATGCATACAGTATGTGTGCATTGTGTACAGTTGTCTGTACAGTGTGTGTGCGGTATGTACAGTGTACGGTGTGCGTGCGGTATGTACAGTGTCTGTACGGTGTGCGTGGGTTATGTGTACGGTATGTGTACAGTGTCTGTACGGTATGTGTGTGGTATGTGTCGAGTCTGTACAGGATGTGTGCAGTGTGTACAGTGTACGGTATGTGTGCTGTGTGTGTCGAGTCTGTACAGGATGTGTGCGGTATGTACAGTGTACGGTGTGCGTGCGGTATGTACAGTGTCTGTACGGTGTGCGTGGGTTATGTGTACGGTATGTGTACAGTGTCTGTAAGGTATGAGTGCGGTATGTGTCGAGTCTGTACAGGATGTGTGCGTGTGTCGGTAGTGGCGTATGTACACTATGTGTATTGTGTCTGTACAGCACCTAGAAGGAGAAGTGGTGAATGGCGCAGATCACAGGATGGAGACGTCACTGATCTACAAATACTGAGTTTAACCCTCTGGATTCCTCCGCTCCGGAGCCTGAGTGCCGGTGACGTCTCCATCCTGTGATCTCCATCATTCACCACTTTCCCTCCTTGGTGCCGTCTTTTCCATGTTGAGGACCAGTTCACCCGCCAGACAAGTGTCGTGTCCGCAGGGCTGGCAGCCGCACATGGTGGCCCTCAGGTCGCAGGTTGTGTCCCCGGGTTGCAGTGTATGGGCTCCTCACAAGTGTGATGTTACCCGGCCACATGAGGAGCGCAGATCTGGAGTGTTTAATGCATAGACGACATAATGACCTTTCTGTGATACTCGTCCACCGCCGTCCTCACGAGCCGCACGCTGTCCTCTCTCCTCTTCCTCTCTTTCTCCATTCTTCTGAGGATCTTCTGTCTCTTCCTCCATCTCAGGCCAAATACAGACACAGCCAAGACGCATCCGGCAGTGACCAAGAGCTTACACTCCAGGGCGTGCTCCGAGAGGATCTCAGCCACCTGCTCCTGCATGGGGACCATGTGAAATCTCTGCTGTGGAGACGAGACAGGGTGGATGCTCGAAATCAGCAACAGCGGAAACCTAGAACCTCGAAACCTGGAACCTCGACACCTGATAAGGGCTCATACCCATTTGCGAGAAAAAAACGGTCCAAATATTTGCAATTGTCATGTGATTTTTATGCGATTTTTAATCGCACCGTCAGTTTTCCATCCGTTTTCCATCTGTATGCAATGCGATTTTAACATGACGTTTTACATAGAGCAGTTCTATGTAAACTCATGTAAAAATCACATTGTAAAAATTAAAATGTACACAAAACATATATATATATAATAATAATTATATATATATATATATATATATAGATATATGTCATACACTTCTACATACTGTAATAGCCGCTAATTCAATTGCCGGCTTTTGTGAAATTCCAGAACCCGACATGAAATGACACATGGTTTACATACAGTTAACCATGTCATTTCATGTTTCAAAAGAGAAATGCTAGAAGTATTGCCATAATATAAACAAGCTTTATTGAGACAAAAAATTTTTAAAAACCATTAAAAAAGGTACATCCCAAAAATTATGCCACAAAGGTCTATATATCCAGATAAGTAATCAGATTTATACTCTGTCAATGTGCAATATGCCAAAGATTATAATGTGTACATATCTAAGCATCAATGGATATAGGATATGAATATCCACAATATTGAGATTGTAAAGCACTTTCAATATATGTGACCAATAGGTCTAATACTGTCCTCCTTAATGTATACTGTATTATAGCCTGCAGTAATAGGGTCATAATCTAGTACATGTGTACAGAAGTATCAGCTGGCTACAGCTAGGTACATGCATAGTAAGCAATGCATATAAGGTGCAATGAGTGCATACATAAAGTGAAACAGTTGGGCTCATAAGCCTAACAGCAATAATGCAGTTCCCCATGAATTACCATGCAGCCAGTAGAAATGTGCAATATAGTACATGTGTACATGAATACCCACTGGCTACATGTGAATACATGGGCAATGATAGTTAGACATGAAAGTGCATACAGTGCAATTTGGCATTGAAAGAATTAAAGGCATATGACCTGTAAGCAGTAGTGCAGCTCCCCGACGCGCGTTTCGCGTTAGCTTTCTCCCAGGGTAGGTTCCATGTCATTTCATGTATTTTGATATATGGTTTTCACTAACAATTACATGAGTGTATGTGTGTGAAATTTCACACATGTACAGTGCCTACAAGTAGTATTCAACCCTCTGCAGATTTAGCTGGTTGACACATGCGGAATTAACTTGGCATTGTGACATTTGTACTGTAGATCAGCCTGGAAGTGGGAAATGCACTGCAGCAAAAAAATTTTTAAAAATTTTTTTAAATTTTTTTTAAAAAAAACGTTAAAAGTTAATTCAGAGTGTCATTTATTATTTAACCCCTCAAACCACAAGAATTCTGTTTGGTCCCCCTAAAGTTTTAAGAAGTAGTTCAGGCACCAAGAATAATGAGCTTCACATGTGTGGATTAATGATCTCTTTTGCCAGCCTTTTCTGACTATTTAAGACCCTCCCCAAACTTGTGAACAGCACTCATACATGGTCAACATGGGAAAGACAAAGGAGCATTCCAAAGCCATCAGAGACAAGATCGTGGAGGGTCACAAGGCTGGCAAGGGTACAAAACCCTTTCCAAGGAGTTGGGCCTACCTGTCTCCACTGATGGGAGCATCATCCGTAAGTGGAAGGCTTATGGAACTACTGTTAGCCTTCCACGGCCTGGACAGCCTTTGAAAGTTTCCTCCCGTGCCGAGGCCAGGCTTGTCGAAGAGTCAAGGCTAACCCAAGGACAACAAGGAAGGAGCTCCGGGAAGATCTCATGGCAGTGGGGACATTGGTTTCAGTCAATACCATAAGTAACGTACTCCACCGCAATGGTCTCCGTTCCAGACGAGCCCGTAAGGTACCTTTACTTTCAGCAGCAGATTGGAAGGAAGGGAGACACACTAGTCATTACTAGTGGGTAGGCGGAGCCCACATAGGATAGAACACCTCAGATTAAAAAGAGTGTTGTCCGGCCCCTCCAGCTTGGGCTCCTCCTACTCCAGCTCTCCAGTCTAAAATTTGAGGTCTCAGAGGATAGTCGCTGCTGAAGCAGCTCAGAAGATTTTTTATTTTTTATCGGAAAGAGACTTGAAAGGTCTCAGGGTCTCAGCGCTGCTGGACCCCCACCCCTCCCTTGGCGGATCTGTATTACCCTTTAAGGTGGTCCCTGCAGAACCCTGCCGGCCCTGGGGGATGAGGGTTGCTTCCCTGGCGGGGACGCAAACCGCGCTTCTGGGGTCACTGCGTTCCCCGCCCTGGGGGGAAGCGATGGGCACAGCGCCACAAATCCCTGGGGGTCCCTGTGGCGCTCGGCTGGTGAGTACTCCGCATTTTTAATGTATGTGAGTGCTTCAGCAGCTGCTGCGGCAGCCGCTGTTACATGTAACTCTGTGGGTGACTGTGTTTTTTGTCCGCAGGCGGATGCCTGCAGGACATGGGAGAGCGGAGAGCAGAGGAGTTTGCGCACATTTTTGAAGCCGGCGGGGGCGTGGCTTCGCGCTTCCCGGTCTTATCGTGCAGGAAGCGCTCTGATCGCGCGATTCTGCCTGTACCTTCTCTTCCGGCTTCTCTCCTCAAAGCGCAGCGGCCATTATTGAGGCTCCAGGGCTCCTCACTCTCCTCTCCTCCCGTACTAACTGAAGGAACAGCACCGTGGCCAGCTGGGTGAGTCGCTTTTGCCTGCAGGGCAGAAGCTTAACTCCCTCACCCCCACAGCGCAGGACATCTTTCTGTTTAACAAGTGGCAGATTGCGCTGTCCTGCAGCTGCGGTCTCATATAGAGACTCTTTTTTGTCTGGGCTCGCACACCCTTTTCATTTAAAGGAGGTTGTGGGGAGCCTGCGACATTAACCCCCATTAGGCGGTTAACCCTTTCAGCGGTCAACAGCAACTACCGCCGCAGGTTCTATCCCAGTATGGATCAGAACATAAAGGGTTAATTATTACTACTGACATATCCTGCTGATATTTTAAATTGAGGGACAGCTGGGGTAGCTCTCACCTTTTAAGAGCTTTAACCCTTCAGTGCTGTTTTGTTTCGTCCCCTTAAGAAACCACACTGTTCTAGTTGCTGACAGGTTTTCACCTGCCATATACTGTGTGAGGCATGTCAGATCAGGGTCCAGGATGCAGCCAAGACCGTCTCCCAGATCCGCTACAGGATCAGTCTCGCGTATCTGATACCCAGACCTCGACGGCGTCAAGCGCTGCGGTCGGAGGTTGCAGTGATGCCAAAATGGATGCCCTCGCTCGTTCTATTGATGGCCTGTCTGAACTTCTAGGTTATTGGGTGTCAGCTAGATCCTCTCATGGCAGGAAGCAACACAGGCCGGTGCCTTCCTTCCCGCGTAGCGACTCGGAGATCTCTGGTATGGAGGGTTCCCCTTCAAGCTCGGATGGGGAGTTGTCGATTCGGATAAGGAGGATCGGCAGGGACACTCTGCCTCTCTTTTGGGCCGTACAGAGGCTTTTATTGGAGCCATGAGGGAGGCGTTACAGTTACCGGAGGAGGTGACTAGACGTCCTGGTAAGTCGGCCCGGATGTTTCAGGAGTCGCATAGGTCGCGATCAGCCTTACCATCTCTGGATGAGCTTAATGGGAGCAGTGGAGAAGGAACGCTGTGCCCAGATAAACGTTTTCAGGGGACACGGTTTTTTGAGACACTGTATCCGTGCTCGACGGAGTTGATTGATAATTGGATTCCTTCTCCTGAAGTGGATGTCCCTTTATCCCAGCTTAGCAAATCCTCATTACTTCGTGTTAAAGGGAAGGCGAGTCTGCAGGATCCGCCGGACAGAAAAATGGAGATGGCGGCGAAATCCATCTACGAGGCCGCGGGTCATGGATTCAGAGCAGTGCTAGGATCCATGTGTGCTTGTAAAGCTTCCCTGAGCTGGTTGGACCGTCTACGGACGGCGTGGCAAGATGGATCTTCTGTTATCCGAGGTAGATGGGCTTCTCAAATTGTTGGAGAATGCAGCCCGATATAGCTGTGATGCAGGTCTGGATACTGCGTCACTGCTTTCCAGGGCGCAATCCTCGGCGGTCACAGTCAGAAGAGCACTGTGGCTTAGACAGTGGACCGGAGAGCGGTTTCCAAGCAAGGTTTGCTATCCTTAGCTTACAAGGGTGGTCAGTTATTTGGATCTGACCTCACAGAGCTGATTGCCAAGGCAAAAGAAGCGGCTTTACCGCAGCGAAGAGCTGTGGCTTCTGCGTCTGGCAGGCCTAGTGCCGGTAGTGGTCGGCGGTCCTTTCGGTCCAGGGGACGGTTCAGTCAGCCCTCTTGGGGATCGGGTCGTCCCTCTTTTTCAGGAAAAAAGACCTCTCAGAAATCCCGCACTCCCTGGAAACAAAGTTTCCGTCAAGACAAGCGGGAAGCTGACAAAAAGCCCCTAAGGCGGACTGACGCCAGGGTCCTCACTCGAGGGCTCTCGAGTGGGGGGTCGCCTGCTCCAATTCGAATCGACTTGGGTTTCCCGCGTTCCAGATGCCTGGGTGACGCGAGTTGTGTCGGCAGGCTACTTCATAGAATTTTCTTCTCGACCCCCGGACAGTTTTTGCCAATCTCGCATTCCGTCAGAGCCCGAGCTATTTGCCGCTCTACTGCGGGAGGTCGATTCCCTTCTGCAGAAGGGTGTGGTGGTACCGGTTCCGCCGGAGGACCGGGGAAGAGGGTTTTATTCCAACCTCTTTGTGGTCCCCAAAAAGGAGGACAAATTTCGCCCCATTCTGGATCTCAAAAGATTGAATCGGCATGTCCACACCCGGAAATTCCGCATGGAGTCGCTTCGCTCCGTTGTGGCAGCCCTGTCGCAGAACGACTTTTTGGTGTCAATCGACATTCGCGACGCTTATTTGCATGTTCCCGTCGGAAGGGCCCACCAACGTTTCCTCCGTTTTGCCATTGGTCAGGAGCATTACCAGTTTGTGGCTCTGCCATTCGGTTTGGCCTCAGCGCCCAGAGTTTTTACAAAAATTCTGGCAGCCTCTCATGGCAATTCTTCGAAGACAGGGGGTTACGATTCTTCCCTACCTGGACAACCTTTTGATTGTGGCGTCCTCAAAGGAGGAGGCGGTGACAGCTCGCAATCTATCCCTTCAGCTCCTGGAGGACTTCGGGTGGCTGGTCAATTGGGAGAAGTCGTCTTTGGAACCGTCGCAGTCAATCCTGTTTTTGGGGATGCATTTCGACACGGTACGAGCAGTGGTGTCCCTGCCTCCAGACAAACAAGCATGTCTCCTTCGACATGTGCAGGTTATGAAGTCTTCGACAGCGATGTCCCTTCGAAGTTGTATGCGCCTTCTGGGTTTGATGGTGGCGTCCATGGAGGCACTTCCGTTTGCCCAGTTTCATTCCAGCGCCCTCCAGAGGCTCATTCTGAGCCGTTGGGATCGATCGCAGGCTTCGCTGGATTACAGTGTCATCATCTCCCACAGAGTGCGAGAGTCTCTAGGATGGTGGTTACGTCCGAAGCGTTATCCCTGGGGAAGTCCTTCCTCCCTCCGAGGTGGTCAGTCATAACCACCGATGCCAGCCTGACGGGCTGGGGGGGTGTCTGGAACGATCTCTGGATTCAGGGAATATGGTCGTCGGAAGAGTCTGTCTTACGATCAACATTCTGAAATTGAGAGCAATTTTCCTTTGCCTCCAACACTGGATGGTCCCTTTAAGCGGTCTACCAGTCCGAGTACAGACAGACAACGCGACGGCGGTCGCGTATATCAACCATCAGGGCGGGACGAGGAGTTCCAGGCTCATGGTGGAGGTGTCTCGGATCCTAGTATGGGCAGAGACCAGGGTACCAGCCATCTCTGCGATTCACATTCCAGGAGTTCAGAATATCACAGCGGACTTCCTCAGTCGCGAGAAGATGGACCCCGGAGAATGGAGTCTTCATCCGGAAATGTTTGCACTGCTGTGCTCCGTTGGGGAACTCCCCAAGTGGATTTGATGGCATCCAGGTGCAATGCCAAGTTACCGACGTTCATGTCCAGGTACAAGGACCCGAAGGCTGTGGCGGTGGATGCTCTGGTGGCTCCGTGGGACCAATTCGAGCTAATCTATGTGTTTCCGCCGATATCCTTACTTCCTCTGGTGTTGCGTCGGATCAGACTGGAGAGAATCCCGGCTATGTTGATAGCCCCAGATTGGCCAAGGAGGACGTGGTTTTTCGACTCTGGTGTCGCTTCTGGCAGCGCCTCCATTTCCACTCCCTCTTCGCCCGGACCTGTTAACCCAAGGGCCCATTCGTCATCCGGACCTGAAGTTCTGCGTTTGACGGCGTGGCTCTTGAGACCGAAATATTGACCCGTCAAGGTTTTTCAGCCGAAGTCATTGCCACTTTGCGAGCGGCCAGAGGTCTGGCTACTACTAGGATTTATCACAAGACTTGGGAAGCCTTCTTTTCGTGGTGTTCGGGTTCCTCAAGGAACCCGAGGATTTTTTCCATTCCCAATGTGTTGGCCTTTTTTGCAGTACGGGCTGGACAAAGGGTTGGCAGTTAGCATTCTGAAGGGTCAGGTTTCTGCTCTGTCCTTGCTGTTTCGGAAGGTTATCGCCTCGCGTAGGGACGTACGTTCCTTTTTTCACGGAGTAACCCGTCAGTTTCCACCGCGGAAGGCGCCTGTGTCTCCTTGGCGCTCAATCTTGTCTTGGAGGCTCTCCAACATGGGCCTTTTGAGCCTATGGACTCTGTTAACCTTTCTTTGCTCTCTTGGAAGGTTGCTTTCCTAGTGGCGGTCACTTCTTTGAGAAGGGTTTCTGAGTTGGCGGCTCTTTCTTGCTCGCCTCCTTTTCTGGAATTTCACCCGGATCGCGTAGTGCTTCGCACACGGGGCGACTTTCTACCTAAGGTGGTGTCACAATTTCATGTTAACCAGGATATTGTGTTGACCTCGCTCTGTCCGGTGCCGAGGAATGCGAAGGAGCGGGCCTTGCACACATTGGATTTGGTGCGGACTTTTTAAGTTCTATTTGTCTATTACTCAAAGTTTTTCGGAAGTCGGATTCTCTGTGATTCCAGCAGGTCGTCGACGTGGCCAACGAGCTTCCAAGGATTCTATAGCTCGGTGGATTCGGTCGGCCATTTTAGAGGCTTACAGACTTAAGGGCGAACCTTGCCCGGTTAAGATTCGAGCTCACTCCACAAGGGCTGTGGGTTCATCGTGGGCTTTTCATCAAGGGGCCTCGGCAGCTCAGCTCTGCCGGGCGGCGACCTGGCGCTCAGTCCACACGTTTACAAGATTTTATAAGGTGGACGTCAGTGCTTCCGCTGATGTGGCCTTAGGACGGAGGGTCCTGCAGGCGGCTGTAGTTTAAAGTTTTCGTTAACTTGTATTTAGCGCTAGTTGCGCATTTATCTAGGTTGTTGGGTTCTGCCTCTTTTGGTTTTTTTTTTTCCCACCCTTATTTTTGGACTGCTTTGGGACGTCCCACTAGTAATGACTAGTGTGTCTCCCTTCCTTCATCTGCTGCTGAAAGACGGATTTTGGTAAGACCTTACCTGTAAAATCCTTTTCAGCGAAGGAAGGAAGGGAGACACAGCTCCCTCCCATGGCAGAAGTGTGTTGTTGTGTTTTCAGATGCGGCGTGACCTTCTCTGATAGCGATTATCTGGGCTGAGGTCGGCGCGCTAAGGCTCTGTTCCAGCAGAAAAGACGATTATTAGCTGTAATTGCAAACAAGGGTTATTCCACGAAATATTAAACATAGGGGTTGTATAATAATTGACCCACACTTTTATGTTTAAAATTTATTAAAATTCGACTGAGCAACATAACTTTTTGGTTTGTAAGATTTATGCTTCTGTTAATAAATCCTACTCTCGTTTGCAGTTTGAAGGCTCTAAATTATTTGTATCTTATCAAACCAGCTAAATCTGCAGGGGGTTGAATACTACTTGTAGGCACTGTAGGTGTTAACTAAAGGTGTAAATTCACTGAAAAAAAAATGCGTGGGCTCCCGCGGTATTTTCTCCACCAGACAGACAAAGCCAGCGAGTGGGGGCAGATAATAATAGCCGAGGGAGGGTGCATTTATTTTGTGCCCCCGCTGACTACTAACATCTGCCCCAGCCACCCCAGAAAAGGCAAATCTATAATTAGATGCGCCCTTTCTGGCACTTAGCCCGTCTATTCCAAATTTCCCTGTAGCGGTGGCGAATGGGTTAATAATGGTTAAAGCCACCTTGCTATTGGAAGCTGACTTTAAGCCAGGTTAATAATTGAGAGTTGTCAATTAGACACCGCACAGCATCAGTGACGTCACAGGGAGTCCCGGGCTGACCTGAACTGAACTGATTAGCCTGGGAAACAATCAATTAAGCTTCCCAGCTAATCACTTTCTCTCCTGTCAGCCGGGAAGGAGCTCATTCGTTCGGGGGCTTACAGCTGAGCTGCCAGCATTAGCTGCGCTGCTTGCTGTAAACCAGTTAACCCTTTGTGAAGGATTACAGCGTTGGACCTGACTGAGCACCGGATAGGTAAAAATAATGTTGCTTTATATGATTATGTATTACTAAGAGATAAGACAGATGAGCAGAGAAATAAGTGGAATGACTGGGTAACTGATGTAACCATGTGCAGTTGAGGTGACTGAATAAAACCGATGAAAGCGAATATACTGAGCTTGATAATGAGATAAAATTGTAAACTAGATATGTACTGCAGTTGATACTGTAGACAGAATGTCAGCAATAGTGACCTGGGTATAAGACACTGATGTGCAGCGATATGCTCGCAGCCATGATGATATTAGCGACTATGAGTAAGCAGAATAGACGTCGTTGAGTGACTGAGAAAAATATAAAGCAAATAGTGATGTCACTTGGATACTGGGTGATATGCAACGATGTTAATTGGATGATGCCGCTCTAGTGAGTACTGAGATAAGACAGATGTAACAGCAGAATGTGATGCAGCTCTGAGGTGACTGAGGATAAGACAGAGTACAGCATTAGTGACGCAGCTCTGGAGGTGACTGGAGATAAGACACGATGTAACAGCAGAATAGTGACCTGCAGCTCTGAGGTACTGGAGGATAGACAGATGTTACAGCAATAGTGACTGCAGCTCTGGAGGTACTGGAGGATAAGACAGATGAACAGCAGAATAGTATGCAGCCTGAGTGACTGAGATAGACAATGTAACAGCAGAATATGACAGCTGAGGTGACTGGAGGATAAGACACGATGTAACGCAGAATAGTGACTGCAGCTCTGGAGGTGACTGGAGGATAAGACATGATGTAACAGCAGAATAGTGACTGCAGCTCTGGAGGTGACTGGAGGATAAGACATGATGTAACAGCAGAATAGTGACTGAGCTCTGGAGGTGACTGGAGGATAAGACACGATGTAACAGCAGATAGTGACTGCAGCTCTGGAGGTAACTGGAGGATAAGACATGATGTAACAGAGAATAGTGACTGCAGCTCTGGAGGAGACTGGAGGATAAGACACGATGTAACAGCAGAATAGTGACTGCAGCTCTGGAGGTGACTGGAGGATAAGACAGATGTACAGCAGAATAGGACTGCAGCTCTGGAGATGAGATAAGACATGATTAGCAGCAGAATAGTGACTGCAGCTCTGAGGACTGGAGGATAAGACATGATGTAACAGCAGAATAGTGACTGCAGCTCTGGAGGTGACTGGAGGATAAGCACGATGTAACAGCAGAATAGTGACTGCAGCTCTGGAGGTGACTGGAGGATAAGACACGATGTAACAGCAGAATAGTGACTGCAGCTCTGGAGGGACTGGAGGATAAGACACGATGTAACAGCAGAATAGTGACTGCAGCTCTGGAGGTGACTGGAGATAACACGATGATAACAGCAGAATAGTGACTGCAGCTCTGGAGTACTGAGGATAAGACATGATGTACAGCAGAATAGTGACTGCAGCTCTGGAGGTGACTGGAGATAAGACACGATGTAACAGCAGAATAGTGACTGCAGCTCTGGAGGTGACTGGAGGATAAGACGATGTAACAGCAGAATAGTGACCGCAGCTCTGGAGGATGATGGAGTAAGACATGATGTAACAGCAGAATAGTGACTGCAGCTCTGGAGGTGACTGGAGGATAAGACACGATGTAACAGCAGAATAGTGACTGCAGCTCTGGAGGTGACTGGAGGATAAGACACGATGTAACAGCAGAATAGTGACTGCAGCTCTGGAGGGACTGGAGGATAAGACAGATGTACAGCAGAATAGTGACGCAGCTCTGGAGGGACTGGAGGATAAGACAGATGTAACAGCAGAATAGTGACTGCAGCTCTGGAGGTGACTGGAGATAAACACGATGTAACAGCAGAATAGTGACTGCAGCTCTGGAGGTGACTGGAGGATAAAATAGCAGAATAGTGACTGCAGCTCTGGAGGAGACTGGAGGATAAGACATGATGTATCAGCAGAATAGTGACCGCAGCTCTGGAGGTGACTGGAGAATAAGACACGATGTAACAGCAGAATAGTGACCGCAGCTCTGGAGGTGACTGGATGATAAGACACGATGTAACAGCAGAATAGTGACCGCAGCTCTGGAGGATAAGACATGATGTAGCAGCAGAATAGTGACCGCAGCTCTGGAGGTGACTGGAGAATAAGACACGATGTAACAGCAGATTAGTGACTGCAGCCATGGGCGTACCCACCGTGGGGCAGGGGGGGGCACACAAAGAACTTGGAGAGCAGGCAGACACACAAAGCTGACAGGGGGCGGGACTCACTGCAGCACAGGCTGAGACTCTGCCACCGATCAGTCCACCCATAGTGAAAGAGAGGAGGACGTCACCCAACCATGTGACCCGCAGCAGGGAGGTGTCACCGCAGGTCCTCTAGTTACATATGTGAAAAATCAGGATGAATTGAATGCAGTCACAGGGTCACATGATCTAGAGAGAGGCGTGTCCACAGGTCCTTCAGCCGCCCAGCTGCTTGAGTGTGTGAGTGCAGCTGCTAGCTATGGCTGCTTCCTCCTGCTGCTGGCCAAGGGTCCCACAGATCTGCACCTGTCCTGTGAGACCTGTTATTAGGAGCCACTCTGTGCCGGGGTGAGTAGTGGCGGAAGCTTCTGCGTCGGAGGTCTCTCTCTCTGTATCTGTATGGGTCTATAGTGCACAGTGAAATGCACATGTCTCTCATGATATGGCTCTATAGTGCACAGGTCTCTCATGATATGGCTCTATAGTGCACATGTCTCTCATGATATGGCTCTATAGTGCACAGGTCTCTCATGATATGGCTCTATAGTGCACAGGTCTCTCATGATATGGCTCTATAGTGCACAGGTCTCTCATGATATGGCTCTATAGTGCATAGGTCTCATGATACGGCTCTATAGTGCACAGGTCTCATGATATGGCTCTATAGTGCACAGGTCTCTCATGATACGGCTCTATAGTGCACAGGTCTCATGATATGGCTCTATAGTGCACAGGTCTCATGATACGGCTCTATAGTGCACAGGACTCATGATACGGCTCTATAGTGCACAGGTCTCATGATACGGCTCTATAGTGCACAGTGAAGAGCACAGGTCTCTCATGATACGGCTCTATAGTGTACAGTGAAGTGCACAGGTCTCTCATGATACGGCTCTATAGTGCACAGTGAAATGCACAAGCCTCTCTCATGATATGGCTCTATAGTGCACAGTGAAGTGCACAGGTCTCTCTCACATGTACGGCTCTATAGTGCACAGTGAAGAGCACAGGTCTCTCATGATATGGCTCTATAGTGCACAGTGAAGTGCACAGGTCTCTCTCTCATGTCATAAAATATGTACATTGTTTTGAATAGTATTTATAACATTTCTCGTCCATTACATCAAAGAAGGGGACATTGGCTGTGACACAAACGGCCAAAAATTGCTCTAGGCTGCTGCTGCTCCATCGATGGGGTTGCATTATGACCCACAAGGTATTGCAACTCCGACAATCAAGTTGCAAAAAAAATCCAACTGGTTCTGATTCTTTGTCGCGGTACCTAGCCGGGTCACAATGCGACCCCATTTACCTGCATTATTATACAAGCAGCTGTTTCATGGCCAAAGTTGACGTATAGCCCCAGCTTAATGAAAAATGACTATTTTCACATTGTGTGCGGTATATAGGCCATATAAATCGTGTGCGGTATATAGAGTGTAGTATATGGTGTATACAGGGTCATACACATCGTGTGCGGTATATAGAGTGTATATACACTGCTGTATTATACTTTTCATATACAGGTTATAATTCTTTGTATAGAGGCTAGTGTGCCATGTATAATATATGGTATATACAGCGTAGTGTCGCATACACTGCTGTATTATACAATATACAACAGTTCTAATGCTCCATACCTAATATGCAGGATAATGTACAGTGTATACAATGTGACCTGTATAAGATGTGACATTGGCTTGCCCCCCCCTAGTTTTGATCCTGGGTACGCCCATGACTGCAGCTCTGGAGGAAACTGGAGGATAAGACATGATGTAACAGCAGAATAGTGACTGCAGCTCTGGAGGTGACTGGAGGATAAGACATGATGTAACAGCAGAATAGTGATGCAGCTCTGGAGGTGACTGGAGGATAAGACACGATGTAACAGCAGATAGTGACGCTTGGAGGACTGAGGATAAGAATGATGTACAGAGAATAGTGACTGCAGCTCTGGAGGGATGGAGGATAAGACTGATGTACAGCAGAATAGGATCAGCTCTGAGGTGATGAGGATAAGAATGTAACAGCAGAAAGTGACTGCAGCTTGAGGTGACTGGAGATAAGACAGATGTAACAACAGAATAGTGACGCAGCTCTGGAGGTGACTGAGGATAAGACGATTACAGCAGAAAGTGACTCAGCTCTGAGGGACTGGAGATAAGACAGATGTAACAGCAGAATAGTGACTGAGCTCTGGAGGGATAAGACACGATGTAACAAAGAATAGTGACTGCAGCTCTGGAGGTGACTGGAGGATAAGACACGATGTAACAAGAATAGTGACTGCAGCTCTGGAGGTGACTGGAGGATAAGACATGATGTAACAGCAGAATAGTGATGCAGCTCTGGAGTGACTGGAGATAAGACACGAGGTAACAAAAGAATAGTGACTGCAGCTCTGAGGTGACTGGAGGAAAGACAGATGTAACAGCAAATAGTGATGCAGCTCTGAGTGATGAGTAAGAAATGTAACAGCAAATAGTGATGCAGCTCTGGAGGTGACTGAGGATAAACATGATGTAACAGCAGAATAGTGATGCAGCTTGGAGGACTGGAGATAAACAGAGGTAACAGCAGAATAGTGACTGCAGCTCTGAGGTGACTGGAGATAGACACGATGTAACAGCAGAATAGTGACTGCAGCTCTGGAGGATAAGACACGATGTAACAGCAGAATAGTGACTGCATCTGGAGTGACTGGAGATAAGACAGAGTAACAGCAGAATAGTGATGCAGCTCTGGAGGTGACTGGAGGATAAGACATGATGTAACAGCAAATAGTGATGCAGCTCTGGAGGATGGAATAGACTGATGTAACGCAGAATAGTGATGCAGCTCTGGAGGTGACTGGAGGATAAGACAGAGTAACAGCAAATAGTGACTGCAGCTCTGAGGTGATGATAGACAAGATGTAACAGCAGAATAGTGACTGCAGCTCTGGAGATAAGACACGATGTAACAGCAAATAGTGACTGCAGCTCTGGAGGTGACTGGAGGATAGACAGATGTAAGCAGAATATGACTGCAGCTCTGGAGGAGACTGGAGGATAAACATGAAGTAAGCAGAATAGTGACTGCAGCTCTGGAGGTGACTGGAGGATAAGACCATTAACAGCGAATAGTGACTGCAGCTCTGGAGTGATGGAGATGAGACATGATGTAACAGCAGAATAGTGACTGCAGATCTGGGGTGACTGGAGGATAAGACATGAAGTAACAGCAAAAGTGACTGCAGCTCTGGAGGTGACTGGAGGAAAGACGAATAACACAGAATAGTGACTGCAGCTCTGGAGATAAGAGACGATGTAACGCGAATAGTGACGCGCTCTGGAGGGACTGGAGGAAGACATGAAGTAACAGCAGAATAGTGACTGCAGCTCTGGGGTGACTGAGGATAAGCGAGTAAAGCAATAGTGATCAGTTGGAAACATACAGCAAAAGTACTGGAGGGACGAGATAAACGAAGTACACAGTACTGAGTAGAGAGTAAAATAACGATAGTATGATAGAGAGAGGACGGTAGAGATGGATAGCGAGACTGATGTGAAGTGGAGTGACGGCAGAAGACGAGTAGAGAGACTGACGAGAACTGCTGAAACGATGAACCGTGTGATGAGATTGAGAAGAGTGGCGAGTAAGAGATGAAAAATAGTGACTGGTAGACACGATACAGCAGAAGAAGAGCTGAGGAGAGATAAAATGTACGCAATGAGTTGGGATAACAAGTACAGAATTCAGCTGGGGGGAAATAACAGATAGTTCGTGGAGGACGAGATAAAGAACGAGAATAGTGACTGCAGCTCTGGAGGTGAGGGGAAAGAATGATGTAACAAGAATAGGAGGCTGGAGGGACTGAGGATAGACACGAGTAACAGGAATAGTGACTGCAGCTGGGGATGGAGGTAACAGATGTAAGGAAGTGACGCAGCTGGAGGTGACGGGATAAGACATGAAAAAGCAGAAAGTGATGAGCTCTGGAGGGATGGAGAAGAACGAGTAAGCAGAAAGTGCACTCGGGGTGACTGGAGGAAAAAATGTAACAGAGAATAGTGATGCTCTGGAGTGACTGGAGTAAGACACGATAACAAGATAGTGATGCAGCTCTGGGGACTGGAGGATAAGAAATGTAAACAGAATAGTGATGCAGCTCGGGGGAGGATAAGACATGATGTAACAGCAATATGAATGCACTGGGGTGATGGAGGATAAGACACGAGGACAGCAGAATAGTGATGCAGCGAGGTGATGGAGGATAAGACAGAGTAACAGAGAATAGTGATGCAGCTCGGGAAGACGAGAAAGCAAAGTACGCAGATAGGAGGCCGGGTGACTGGAGGATAAGACGATAACAGAAATAGACTGCAGCTTGGAGGAAAGAAGATGAACAGCAGAATAGTGATGCACCTGGAGGGACTGGAGGATAAGACACGAGTAACAGCAAAAGTGATGCACGGAGATGCTGGAGGATAAGACAATAAACAGAATAGTGAATGAGTGACTGAGGGATAAGACGAGGTAAACAGAAAGTGATGCAGTCTGAGGTGACTGGGGATAAGAGATAACAGCAGAATGTGAGCTCTGGAGG
>JARQOD010000002.1:2622502-2709147 GCA_033576555.1 Oophaga sylvatica
CACTGCAGGCCAGATTCTGAAGCACTGATTGCTCAGGTGTGGCTGTTTAAGAAGCAAACGGAGAGAATCAGGGCGGGAACATGCAAGCTGGAAAACTCCATTTTAACTGAGGGCAAGATAGCTGCAGCAAAACAGAAAGCAAAATGGCCGACGAACAAACTGAGTTTCAGAAACAGATATACAGAACCTTACACTCAGGAGGCCAATTCACCACATCAGAACCCTTTCTGGTCAAATCAGTTAATGGTTTAACAATAACAGAGAAATTACCAATAAATTTACGATAAAAATTGGCAAAACCCAAAAATCTCTGAAGAGCCTTTAATGAAGTAGGTTGGACCCAATCACAGATGGCCTGAACCTTGACCGGGTCCATTTCAATAACAGATGGGGACAAAATGAATCCCAGAAATGAGATCTTCTGTACGCCAAAAAGACACTTTGATCCCTTCACATACAGAGCATTCTCTCTCAAAATCTGGAATACAGTTCGAACATGTTTCACATGAGAGTCCCAGTCATTAGAAAAAATCAAGATATCATCCAAATAAACAATCAGAAACTTGTCCACAAAATCCCTGAAAATGTCATTCATGAAGGACTGGAAGACGGAAGGAGCATTAGTGAGCCCAAAGGGCATCACAAGGTACTCAAAATGCCCTTCAGGGGTGTTAAATGCCGTCTTCCATTCATCCCCGTGCTTAATGCGAATAAGGTTATACGCCCCCTGAGGTCAAGCTTGGTAAACCAAGTAGCGTTTTTCACCCTGGAAAACAGGTCAGAAATCAAGGGTAACGGGTATTGATATTTCACAGTAATATTGTTCAAGAGACGATAATCAATACACGGCCTTAATGAACCATCTTTTTTGGCCACAAAGAAAAAACCGGCACCTAAGGGTGAAGAGGATGGTCTGATATAACCCTTCTCCAATGATTCCTTGATATAAGACCGCATAGCGTCATGTTCAGGTACAGACAAGTTAAAGAGGCGACCCTTAGGGAATTTACTACCTGGCACTAATTCAATAGCGCAGTCATAGCTCCTATGGGGAGGTAAGGATGCAGATTTACTTTCGCTAAACACATCAGAAAAATCAAACAAAAAGTCAGGAACATCCTCAGCCTGGGGGGAGGCAGAAAAAACAGGAGTGTTGGTATTAACACATTGGCAGCCCCAACTGGTTACAGACACAGATTTCCAATCCAAAACAGGATTATGAGACTGTAACCAAGGGAAACCCAGCACGATAATGTCATGCAGATTATATAGAACCAAAAATTTGCAGCACTCCTGGTGATCAGGTTCAACCCTCATTATCACCTGAGTAGAAAACTGGGGTTTATTCTCAGCCAAAGGGGTAGAATCGATCCCCAGTAGGGGAATAGACTTCTGTAGGGGTATCAAGGGAAATCCACAACGTTTAGCAAAATCATAATCCATCAGGTTAATAGCTGCTCCAGAATCAACGAAAGCCTGAGCAGAAAATGAGGACAGAGAGCATATCAGAGTGACAGTTAATAAAAACCTAGTCTGAACACTACCCAAGACAACTGAGCGTGCAAAACGTCCTCCCGCTTAGGGCAGACTGAAATAGCATGAGAGGCATCACCACAGTAGAAACACAACCCATTGCGCCTTCGAAACTCATGACGCTGTGCCCCAGACACCACTCCATCACACTGCATGGGCTCAGCAGCTGGCTCACAAGGCAACACCACTCCACGCATACTTCTCCGCTCACGCAAACGTCTGTCAATTTGAATCGCTAATGACATAGAATCATTGAGACCAGAGGGGACAGGGAATCCCACCATAACATCCTTTACATTATCCGACAGACCCTTCCGGAAAAGGGCCGCCAAAGCGTCGTCATTCCATTTGGTCAGGACTGCCCACCTACGGAATCTCTGACAGTATAACTCAGCGTCATCAAGCCCCTGATTTAATGCCAACAAGGCTTTTTCAGCTTGATCAGTGACATTAGGCTCATCGTACAATAACCCCAAAGCCTGAAAAAATACATCAACATCACTCAAAACAGGATCCCCAGGTATCAGGGAAAAAGCCCAATCCTGAGGATCGCCGCGCAGGAGAGAGATGATAATTTGAACCTGCTGCGCTGCGTTTCCTGAGGACTTAGATTTTAAAGCAAGAAACAATTTCCAATTATTTTTGAAATTCTGAAACTTAGCTCGATCCCCTGAAAACAAATCTGGCATGGGGATCCTAGGTTCCACAACAGGCAACCTAGCAAGATATGCAGCAATACTCTGAACCTCAGTGGCAAGCTGATCCACACGGCCAGACAACTGTGCAAACTCCATTGGGAGAAAAGATCTCCCCAGCACCCAGAGATACAGAGGGAAAAAAAAAAAAAAAAAAAATGCAACAAACAGAAAAATATCTCTGACAACTTTTCTTCCTTCAAAATATTTTCTCTTTTTTTTTTTTCCCTTCTGTGAGTACCATACAATTTTTAGGGCCGGTGATACTGTTATGTTACGGTAGCTGAGGAGTGCAGGTAAAAAAGGAAATACACCAGAGCAGTTGGAATCTATGGGATTGCAGTACCCTGACTAACCACCACAACTAGAGGTAGCCGTGGAGCGTTCCTACGATGGTCCTAGACGCCTCGTCACAGCCTGAGAAACTAACTACACCTAAAGATAGAAATAGGAAAGCTATCTGCCCCGGAGCAGAACCCCAAAGATAATAGAAAGCCCCCAAACATGTAATGGCGGTTAGACAAGAGGAAATACTGACACAGAAAGAAAATAGTATGAGCAAACGCTGGGGCCCAAACATATCTAAATAGAAAAGGATAGGAAGGGTACTTACTGCAATCCCAGAAAACCCTGAAAAACACCAACATACTAATTTCAAAATCACCTGAGATCACACGACCTCTACCACCTAAATTAGTTCTCTGGTGTAACAAAAACAGCAGCCACTGAAAAAACTGCAAAAAGCAAAAGTACAAAACACAGTGGCTGGACTAAACTGAGAGGGCAAAAGCCCCCGGAGGGGACCCAGAAGGCCCCCACAGAAGTGCAGGACAAAATGCAAAAATATAGCAAAAACACAAAATAAGAAATTGTCTTATCTGACAGCAGGAGATGCAGACACGACACAGCAGGCTACAAGGGAAACTGGAAAGAAGGATTCAGACCAGAACAATTGATCACCGGCAACCCTGATGGGAAAATGATTCCCTTAAATAAGACCAATCAGTAACACCTGATTCCCAATCCTCACTAGTACCGCTTGTAACCACCAGAGGGAGCCTCTGCTCAGAACTCATCTCAAACCCATTCACAACAGGTGGCGTTGTCCTCCTCCGGGGGGGCGACGTCTTCTTTCTTCTCCGGTGCATCCACGGAACGTCCTCTGGGCAGTCAGCTAACAAGATCTTCCCTTCCTCTTCTTTCCGCAGCTGTAGGGCACTCATCACAGCGGCCAGATTTTTAGTCAGCTGGCGCACCTCTGAGCGCAGACAGTCCAATTCACTAGGAGGTGTCACCTGCGTTTTGGTTTCTGCCACTAGCGGGGAACAGGGGGTTACTGCCGGTTCCAGAGTGACTTCACCCTGATGATGTTGGGTGGCCACCTCAGGTTTGCCCAGGGGCCACAGCCCTTTTATTGCCATGTCCTTTAGGGCATCAAAGGTAGCATCCGGATGATCTAAGGACCACCAATTTACAGTTCTGCGTTCCTCTGGGGATCTCAATCCCTGTATAAATTGTTCTTTCAGCATTCTATTCTCGTCGATAGCATTTAAATGGTTAATTTGCTTGAGGGCTCTCAGGGCTCCCTGTAGTCGGCAAGCATAGTCCCGAATGCTGTCACCTGGCTGTTGTGAACAGTGATAGAAGGCCATCCGGAGATCCGTTTCTGTGCGGTCTTCAAATATGGCATGTAGCTTAAGGAAGATCGCAGGTACCGACTCCTGATCAACGGTATCCCAGGTCTCCACTTCCCTCTCAGCAGCGCCAGTTAGCTGCCCTATTAGCACAGCAGCTTTTTGTCTCTCAGGCATGGAGTACATTTCTAGGATGCTGCATAACTTCCGCTTGAAGCCTGCTAATGTGCCTGGGTCACCGCTGTACTGGGGAAGCCATTTCGCCCCAGGCATATATGGGAGCGTTAGTGGCATGATCGGGACTACCGGACTGGGTGCTGGGCCTGCGCCCCCATCTGGCGCTACAATACCAGACGGTGCGGGATTGGGGACTCCGGCCGGGGCCGCACTGTCAGCCGGTTGTTGTGACATCTTAGCGCCCCCTTGGTTAAACGGAGCCTACCGGTTTCAGATGCTGCTACTTCACAGGCACCGCAGTGGGAACAGGACCTTCGTCGCAGGCGCTCTGATGTCAGAGCGTTCACTTCCTGTCGCAGGACCTGCAGCTCTATTTTGCGATGCAATTTGCGATGCGGATTGCAATGCAGATTGTGATGCAGTTTGCTATGCGGATTGTGATGCAGATTGCTATGCAGTTTGCGATGCGGTTTGCGATGCAGATTGCGATGCGGTTTGCGATGCGGTTTGCTATGCAGTTCGCGATGCGGTTTGCAAAGCAGATTGCTATGCAGTTTGCGATGCGGTTTGCGACGCAGATTGCTATGCAGTTTGGGGTGCAGGTTGGGGGCGTGTCCAAGACTTTGCGCGCTTTTTCAGGTCCGCCCACCTTCTTCTCCAGCGCCTGAGGGCGCGAATATGGCGGCAAAATGGTGGATTTTAGCGCCAAACAATAGCAACAGTCTTTTTCATCAAAACACTCCACAGGCACACAGGGCTCGCAATGCTGCAAGTTTCGGATCCTGTTCGTGACGCCAAGTTTTTGTGTCGACCCGCCACCACAATTGTGGGTTACCAGGGCAATGGGGTACTCAGAGCCGAGCCCGTAGAAGTCTATGGGGATTGTCACAGGTAGCTGTGGCTCGGTCTGTGGCCCGGGCGGTCTGGCGTATGTTGGGGGGTATATTTACAGGGGATAGATTTATATACAGTTCGTGACGCCACCTGTAGTATTCTGGTAATTTGTACCAGCGCTGCTGTAGATCTCTGAGGGGATGGTGAGGCAGCTAGATGTCGGGTCCCCTACAGGTGGGACTGGTCCCTCAAAGTCTATGAAGTCAGTGAAGTCGGGTGCAGGTAAATAACACAGTCTCACACGGTCAGCGTCTTTCCATACCTTTACTTGCAAGATGGTAAGGCAGGTCCCAGGGAGGCTGATGGGGTTGATGGAGGATGAGCTTTGAGGCAACAGCTAAGCAACTTAGGGGCCTCCTTTACTGTCCAATGAAGATGAGTACGACCAGCCTGAAGCGTAGTCCCCTCTATGATTCCAGCTTATCCAAAGCTGTGCTTCCCAGTCAATTTAGTGTTAGGAGCCTTTCTATGAGGGAGCTGAATTCTTATTTTGTCCTGCAGAGACTCAAAGTCTTCACTTCCCCTGACCCCAGTTACGTACTGACTATAAGGGGGTGTTTGCCGCGACCTAGGGTCCGGTAAATCTCTGGTTTTCTCTTCACTATGCTTGTAGCTAATAGTGATCCTTCGGTCCCCAGTGACCGGTTGCAATGTGCAGGACTCTTCCAAGCCAAACGCACTTTTCCAATAATTTCCTTCCACTTTGCCCTTCGATTTGCTCAACTCTTAATAGCTAGTTCAGTCTTTCTTCCAGTGGGGCACAGCTCTGACTAGACTAAGGTGAACTAGACCACCTGTACCAGCCTCCACGTTCTGAACTGAAGACAGGCTCAAACTGGACACGTCTACTCTGTCCAAGGACAGGAAACTGACTGACTAAAATCACTCCCTTCCACACCCCTGCTGGGTGTGTCAGAAGTGTACATGATGTCATGAAGAGACCTTAACTGTTACCTCTCCACTCATCCTCCTGGTATTGTGTACCAGGGCTACACACCTCCATCACAGACTCAATGTCCTGCACAACACTAGCCAGCTGTACACCCAGTGTGTTCAGTCTCAGGTCATACGCATCATTACAGGCAGGGTTAGTGGTCTTTAGGGAATAGATAAAGTCTACTTCCATTTGCAGCGCTTTTTTCTGCTGCTGTAACTCACCCAGTTTTCTGACCAGTCCCGGTATCTCATCCGCTAGCTGCAGCTCGGGTGCACGCGCCGGCTCCACAGCTTTAGTCTTCACCACGGGTACAGGGCTTCTGAACACAGTCCTGTGCGGTTCCACCACAGATGGTTTTGTGGCTCCTTGGCTGGATGCAGGCTCCGCAGCAGGTTTATCGCTGCCACCTGACTGCGACCGTGTGCGTCCTGACCGCGCCATACTGCCATGCTGCTGTAAGTTCTCCTGGATGGTTTGTCTTTCCAAAGACGTCCGTCTCTGCCTGGGAGCAGGAGAGGTGATCTGCACAGCTGGGGCTGATCTCACCTGTGCACCCGGCAGGAGCTGCTTGCTGACTGGGGAGTTACCTGACTTCACAATGTGCTGTAACCCTTCGCTGACCGACACTTTTCCTTCTTGCTTCTTTGCTGGACTTGGAGAAGGTTTTCCTCCCAAAACTTTACTGACGGCTTTTTCCTCCTTCACAGAACTGCTGCAGCTTTGGCTCGCTGCATTCACTGCTCTGACAGTGGCTCTGGGATTAACATTCCCATTAGGAGAGGCCTGGGAGGCTTGTCCCAGTGTAGGCCGGGAAGCCTGGGCCTTGCCTGGGGAGTTTCCCCGCCCAGGGTGGCCCCTCCCTGGGCTTGCTCCAGACATGAGGAGATCCACAAAACACAACCTCACAGCTAGGAGGCAGTATTATAGTAGTTATATTCTTGTACATAGGGGCAGTATTATAGTAGTTATATTCTTGTACATAGGGGCAGTATTATAGTAGTTATATTCTTGTACATAGGGGCAGTATTATAGTAGTTATATTCTTGTACATAGGAGCAGTATTATAGTAGTTATATTCTTGTACATAGGAGCAGTATTATAATAGTTATATTCTTGTACATAGGAGCAGTATTATAGTAGTTATATTCTTGTACATAGGGCAGTTTATAGTTATATTCTTGTACATAGGAGCAGTATTATAGTAGTTATATTCTTGTACATAGGAGCAGTATTTATAGTAGTTATATTCTTGTATATAGGAGCAGTATTATAGTAGTTATATTCTTGTACATAGGAGCAGTATTATAGTAGTTATATTCTTGTATATAGGAGCAGTATTATAGTAGTTATATTCTTGTACATAGGGGCAGTATTATAGTAGTTATATTCTTGTACATAGGGGCAGTATTATAGTAGTTATATTCTTGTACATAGGAGCAGTATTATAGTAGTTATATTCTTGTATATAGGAGCAGTATTATAGTAGTTATATTCTTGTACATAGGAGCAGTATCATAGTAGTTATATTCTTGTACATAGGAGCAGTATTATAGTAGTTATATTCTTGTACATAGGAGCAGTATTATAGTAGTTATATTCTTGTACATAGGGGCAGTATTATAGTAGTTATATTCCTGTACATAGGGGCAGTATTATAGTAGTTATATTTGTGCTCTTTTTTTTTAGCAAGCAAACTGGAGAGAAATAGTGAATAAGAAGCTGAAGTTTCCGGTAACTCTGATCAATGCTATACATGATGGGAACCTTCCTCAGGTGCAGCAGCTTCTCCATGTCAGTGACGGGATCCTGCGACAGTTAGATGATAGTGAGGACAGATCATGGCGGGAGGCTCTCAATCTCGCCATTCGTACAGGAAATGAAGAGATCATGAAGACCCTGCTGCATTGTGTGAAGTTTGATTTCCGGCAGATCCATGAAGCTCTCCTCGTGGCTGTTGACACCAACCAACCTCATGTGGTTAAGATGTTACTGGATCGCTTGGACCAAGAGAAAGGGCTGAAGATGGACATCAAGTCGTTCTCAATGGCTTTCTTCGACAACTCTATTGACAACTCCCGCTTTGCTCCTGGAGTGACTCCACTCACCTTGGCCTGTGAGAAGGACTTGTATGAAATTGTGGAGATGCTCATGAAGAAAGGCCATGTGATCACCACTCCGCACAAGATCTCCTGCACATGTCTGGAGTGCAGCAATGGACGCAAGTATGACCTTCTCAAATTCTCGCTGTCTCGAATCAACACTTATAAAGGAATCGCCAGCAGGGCCTATCTGTCCATCGCAAGCGAAGACGCCATGCTGAGAGCCTTTAGGCTGAGTCGAGAACTGAAGAGACTTTCAAGAAAGGAGCCTGAGTTTAAGGTCGGTTACTTATATTTACAGTTTGGCGCATAATGTTACTAATATGGTGAATACTAATTATGTGCATCTGCGTTGTCTGCTTTAGTATCGCAGTCCTTGGTGTCCAGTATTTTAGTGTCCTGATATATTGGTGTCCGGTGCTTTAGCTCTCCAGTCCTGGTGTCCGGTGCTTTAGCTCTCCAGTCCTGGTGTCCGGTGGTTTAGCTCTCCTGTTCCTGGTGTCCGGTGGTTTAGCTCTCCTGTTCCTGGTGTCCGGTGGTTTAGCTCTCCAGTCCCTGGTGTCCGGTGGATTAGTTCTCCAGTCCCTGATGTCCGGTGGATTAGTTCTCCAGTCCCTGGTGTCCGGTGGATTAGTTCTCCAGTCCCTGGTTTCTGGTGGATTAGTTCTCAAGTCCTGGTGTCCAGTGGTTAAGTTCTTCAGTCCCTGGTGTCTGATGGTTTAGTTCTCCAGTCCATGATGTCCAGTGGTTTAGTTCTCCAGTCCCTGGTGTCCGGTGGATTAGTTCTTCAGTCCCTGGTGTCCAGTAGTTTAGTTCTCGAGTCCCTGATGTCCGGTGGTTTATTTCTTTTGTCCCTGGTGTCCAGTAGTTTAGTTCTCCAGTCCCTGGTGTCCGGTGGTTTAGCTCTCCAGTCCCTGGTGTCCAGTAGTTTAGTTCTCCAGTCCCTGGTGTCTAGTAGTTTAGTTCTCCAGTCCCTGGTGTCCAATGGTTTAGTTCTCCAGTCCCTGGTGTCTGGTTGTTTAGTTCTTCTGTCCCTGGTGTCCAGTAGTTTAGCTCTCCAATCCCTGGTGTCCAGTGCTTTAGTTCTCCAGTCCCTGGTGTCCAGTAGTTTAGTTTTCCAGTCCCTGGTGTCCAGTAGTTTAGTTCTCCAGTCCCTGGTGTCCGGTGGTTTAGTTCTCCAGTCCCTGGTGTCCGGTGGTTTAGTTCTCCAGTCCCTGGTGTCTGGTGGTTTAGTTCTCCAGTCCCTGGTGTCCGGTGGTTTAGCTCTCCTGTTCCTGGTGTCCGGTAGTTTAGTTCTCCAGTCCCTGGTGTCCGGTGGTTTAGCTCTCCAGTCCCTGGTGTCCAGTGGTTTAGTTCTCCTGTTTCTGGTGTCCGGTGGTTTAGTTCTCCAGTCCCTGGTGTCCGGTGGTTTAGCTCTCCTGTTCCTGGTGTCCGGTGGTTTAGTTCTCCAGTCCCTGGTGTCCGGTGCTTTAACTCTCCAGTCCCTGGTGTCCGGTGCTTTAGCTCTCCAGTCTCTGGTGTCCGGTGGTTTAGTTCTCCAGTCCCTGGTGTCCGGTGGTTTAGTTCTCCAGTCCCTGGTGTCCGGTGGTTTAGCTCTCCTGTTCCTGGTGTCCGGTAGTTTAGTTCTCCAGTCCCTGGTGTCTGGTGGTTTAGCTCTCCAGTCCCTGGTGTCCGGTGGTTTAGTTCTCCAGTCCCTGGTGTCCAGTGGTTTAGCTCTCCAGTCCCTGGTGTCTGGTGGTTTAGCTCTCCTGTTCCTGGTGTCCGGTGGTTTAGTTCTCCAGTCCCTGGTGTCCGGTGCTTTAACTCTCCAGTCCCTGGTGTCCGGTGCTTTAGCTCTCCAGTCTCTGGTGTCCGATGGTTTAGCTCTCCAGTCCCTGGTGTCCAGTGGTTTAGCTCTCCAGTCCCTGGTGTCCGGTGCTTTAGTTATCCAGTCCCTGGTGTCCGGTAGTTTAGCTCTCCAGTCCCTGGTGTCCGGTGCTTTAACTCTCCAGTCCCTGGTGTCCGGTGCTTTAGCTCTCCAGTCTCTGGTGTCCGATGGTTTAGTTCTCCAGTCCCTGGTGTCCGGTAGTTTAGCTCTCCAGTCCCTGGTGTCTGGTAGTTTAGTTCTCCTGTTCCTGGTGTCTGTTAGTTTAGTTCTCCAGTCTCTGGTGTCTGGTAGTTTAGCTCTCCAGTCCCTGGTGTCCGGTGGTTTAGTTCTTCAGCCCCTGGTGTCCATTGTTATGCTCTCAGACTCTTCCTTTGATATTCTTTTTGATCCTGTATGCTCGCACTTTTATAGCACTGCTTGGCAGACAGCTATCTGATATTGTGCAGGAGACACCAGAGCGTCTGTCTTGTAGTCGTGCTTCATATTCACAGTACTCGCATATAACAGACATTAATCTTTATATGATCCCGTACAGTGTATGGGGCTGAGCATTACCATAGTACAGACCCATATAGAATGACATCACTGAACGGCCAGGTATACATGCCTCCATATACTGCAATGTGTCCTGTGGTTTCTGCAGCCCGAGTACCTGAGCCTGGAGGACCTGAGCCAGGAGTTTGCCGTGGAGTTGCTGGGAATGTGTCGGAATCAGAGTGAAGTCACGGCCGTTCTCAACGACTGTGGGGACGACAGCGACGAAGAAGAGTTGGATAACCAGGCATTTGAGGAAGGAATCCCCAACCTGGCCAGGCTGCGGCTCGCGGTGCACCACAACCAGAAGCGGGTAACTCTATATGGGACACCTACATGGACTTCAGAAGTCCCTAAAGAGGTTGTCTTGTCACAACATATTGATGAAGTCGAATAGAGCTGCACTTTGCAACTCCGCTCAAGGCTCCAAGGCAAGTAACCACTGATGATGGAGTAAGACGGGTGTCATACCTCACTAATCTGATATGGACAGGTCTCCAGTATGTTGTAACCAGACAATCCCTGTAATAAAGATAGGCCCCTATGGATCAGGACAAGAAGCAATATATACTTTTAATATTAACCCTTATTTTACTCTGCAGGTAAAGTAGAGACCTGACAGGTCGATTTTACATTAACATCTACACCATGGACCTGCTCTGCATAGTTAGTATTGAGCAGGCTCTAAGAGGAGAGGTGGACCTAGATTGTATAGGTGGTCAAAAGCCACCTCCAGCCATTCATCCGTATAGTTGGTGGGAACATGCTCAGATGCCCTGGGCTAATAAAGTGGCCAGAAATAGTGAGATTCAACTTATTAAATCAGTTACATTGTAAATTGTGCACACAAACCATTCTTATTGTTGCTTTTAGCTGCTAAGCTCAGTGTAACCAGCAATGTGTAGATTAGAGATGTTCAGATCAACACGCAAGACCCCAGTCCAGCAACCAAGTCAGTATTCCACATCCGCCAGACAACAACCCTGAAAACTGTCTACTATCTGCCAGATTCCCCAGGGATTCTTTTGATTATTTGGCCCATTATGACTTCATGTGTGCATCAATGATGTGTAACATTTCAGGGGATATAGCTCTGAGATCGCTGTCTGGGTAGACAGAATGGCCCGGAAACAGTTCATTCAGACAGCAATTCTGGTAAAAACTGGCCGCAACCAGCTGTATTAAAGTCCACAGCAAACAGATAAAACAAAGCATAAACAGAAAACCTAGGCTTGTCTAGCCACTAATTACACATAAATCGATTGCCCTGTCTATCCGGGTCCCGGCTCTACCAGCCTGACCCAAAACAACACATATGATATATGTTACCAGTATGGAGTTTCACAGATACTCCTCCTTGTGTCTGAAGGCACCTTCAATGTCCAGACTTGAGAGAGATCCACTCCTGTTCAGCCGCTATTCACACGGATTCTCACTGAGACTACTCCTGTGTCCGGGGTCCTTCCTGCACCCAGACTGAGATAGCTCAAACTCCTTGAGACACTCCTTGTGCCAGGACACCTTGTCCAGACTAAGCCTGCTCTCTCCTCTCTGGTGACTGTTTTCCAACACACCTACTTCTGGTCTCCTAATTAACACCTGAGTGATTTCAGGCCTGAGCTGCAAGTGTGTGCTGAATGTGAGGTGTAGTGACCTTTCTCTACCACTAGGTTTACAAAGCCACACATTTCCCTTATACCTAGGTGAAATATACACCCCATTCAACACATATTCACTCACTGTCTCACATATCCCCTCCCTCTTCTCCAGACCGGAGGGCTGGTCATCCAGACCGGAGGGCTGGTCAACAATCCAACAGAGACAGTGAACTCTAGACCAATCATGGCCCTTATCAGCTTCATCTTCACCACTGTCATCACCAACATCAGCTTTCTCTTCATCTGAAGCATCCGCACTACCCTGTACCCTCCCAGGCCTATGCTCTCTGCGGGCCTCGGGTATCCTGCACGGTTTCATCTTGACCTTAGGGCCGGGCTCAGTTTCGATATAGTGCCTGGCCAGAGAAGTACGACCCGTCACATCAGAACACTTCTGCTGACTCTTCCTCAGAAACTCACGCACCTCCTGTCCCTGGTGCACTGACCATGTGTCACCAACTATCACAGAAGGTATAGGAGGTGTAGCACTTTTCTCTAATTCCCCTTGAACCTTTTTTAACACATCTACTTTCCTAAATATCAGTTGGTTCATAAATTCTATTTCACATAATTTAAGCTCCTCTTCTTGTATAGGCTCACTTTGCAGAGCTCTTACTTCTTTCTCCAGGAGATCCACATCTTCTAACAAGTCAAGGCTCATCATCTTTTCTGCTTTCACCTCCTCGTATAATTGCGGCATTTGCTCTCGCAACGAAGAGACTCCCTGTATTCTTCCTTTTACTTCATTGTCCTTTTCAAGAAGGTGCTCATGGTTCTCATCACGCTCCTTCATCACAGTTTGAAATTTTTTCTGAGAAGTACTTGATTCCTCTGGTACCTGTGCAACCATTTTTTCTTGATCTTGCAAGGTACGGTATACACTTTCCCTGTCACTTCGTACTCTCTGTAGCAACTGCTGGCACCGCTCACGTTCCCGGCGAAGAGATAACACATCCAGTTTACACTGTTGTAGCTGCTCGCGCAATGCAACAATATCAGTCTTCATGTCTTTGGTGGAGACCTCATGGAGACGCATCTTCTCCTGTAGCTGTTGGACGTCTTTTACGACTTCGGCCGCTTCTTCAGTCTTGTTCCTCACAGCCTCACTTGAGACCTCAGCTTCTGATGAGGCACCTAGCTTGGTGACCACCATTTCCATGGCCTTCTCCATCTCTGCAACATCTCCCTCAAAGTCCCGGGCACGATGCAGCTCCATACCACACATTGACAACTTCTCATCTTCAACAGCATCCACTTGTGCTGTGTTCAGTTTCAGAGTCCTGCCTTTAAAGCTCAGCTCTCCTCCCTTCACCTTAGTCTTCGCCAGGGAACCGGCCAACTGTAAGACAACTTCAGATGCCATCTTCTGTCTGGCTATAAGGTCAGCATCAGCTTTCTTCTCAGGACTCTCAACCTCCTCTGCTACCACGCCTTCCTCATTTGTACCGGTTGCTTTATGGTCATCAGATGATTCACTATCACTATCTGACCCCTTTTTCTCAGCCACATCTGGCTCACTGTCAGGGCTATACAATTCATTTTCATTCACATCCTGCTCACTGTCAGGGTTATACAATTCATTTTCATTCACATCCTGCTCACTGTCAGGGTTATACAATTCATTTTCATTCACATCTTGATCTGGAACCTTAGTTAACATGTCATCCACAACATTAACTTCACCATCTGGTCCCTCAAGTATGTGACTATGTGACAACCCCAGCACTATACTTCTATATAGCTCAGGCACTAGGAGCTGACTCACGACCTCTCTCTGGACTTCAGTGTCCCTATACAATAGGTTATTGTTCATGGCAGCATGAGGAAACCTCTCCTCAGAGCCAGGCTCCCGGGAAACCTCATTTAGAACACTCATATTTTCCTATGTCGTCCTAAGAGTGGGGTCTCACCACTGCTCACTCTCAAAATTGTCACAGGACACAGGCAAGTCAGGGACACTCGGTTCCCGAGAACCACCATCCTCGTCTCCCAACATCACCTGCAAAGGAATTTCATCTTTATCATGATCATCATCAGTATCATCACTATTATGATTAGCATCATCATCATTATCAATATCAGTATCATCATCATGGTCATCATCATTATCATGATCATCATTATCATTATCAATATCAGCATCATTATCATGGTCATCATCATTATCACATAATTTTAATGGCCCACTAGCATTGTGTTCCGCCCCTCGGGACTGCGCACCCTCAATAGGAGCTTCATCACACTGTCCATCAGAAACATTTTTCCCCAGAGATCCTTAGACTGGGGAAAGTCATTACCCAATATGACGGGTTGCACCAGGTTCTTCACTACCCCCCCTTCATATGAAACCTCCCCGAGTTTGGGGACCAAGTCCACGGCAGTCTCTGGGTAGACTTTGGTGTCTCCATGGATGCACACCATACTCAGGTGCTTATCAGGGATGAAGTCCCTTTCAATCAGGCTGTCACATACGGAAGTCACTGGACTCTCTGAGTCCAAGAGGGCCTGAACCCGCTTATCAGCATACCCCATGTCCCAACAGCTGGAACGCTCTTACCGGGAGAGTTCGGCGTCCGGGAACTCTGAAGTGATGACCTCTCAGACGGCTGTACCTCAGGAGGACATGCTCGGGTGTAGCGGTTCACTATCACCTTTTCAACTCCATAATCAAGCCTGCTGACTGCAGACTCCCAACTGTATCTCCAGTCATGAACTCCCCTGGCACGGGCTGTCACCGTAACACCCAGCCGGGTACGAATCTCCGCTTTCAGCTTGGCATAGTCTTGGCTGTCCTGCTCGCTCAGGTCAGCATAGGCCACCTGGGGCACTCCAATCAGATAGGGTGCGACCATCATGGCCCACTCAGATAGGGGCAGATTCTCCTTCTCTGCCAGTTCCTCAAACTTAGTAAGATATTCCTCCACATCATCACGAGGTGTCATCTTTTTCAGGGACCGTCTTACCGCCTTCTTTACAGCGGGCAAGGCAGGTGCCTTCACAACATTACTCTGGACGAGGTGCTGAGAGCTGCAATCCGCTCCCTCAGCAATCGGTTAAACTCCTGCTGCTGCTGCCAGCTCTGCAGGTGTTTCTTAACAAGCTCCTCCATACTGCCGGACTCATCTGTCTCAATCACAGCAGTCTTATGTTGCACATTAACTTGTGCCATTTGTTCAAACAGCGCCTCCATGCTGTCATCCATGCTGTCAGACTTCTCTGTCTTAACAACGGCAGTCTTCACTCAAGACATACACACTCTACAGTCTTTTCCATAGAAAAATTCAGCTCTGCTGTGCAGACACTTTTTTTTTTTTTTTTTCTGCAAACTCTATTAGGGCCACTGTCTCTTTAAGACTGCTCCACTAGACGTTTCTCTTGACACACTTTTTTTTCTCTCTGCTGCTATTTCAACAGACTTCACCTTTCTTGCTGTCTTTAAGCCTCTGTGCTGCATGCACCCTCCAGCACTAACTGTATCAGCCACTGCGCTGCCCCAGCATTCTCCGCCAATTGTAACATTTCAGGGGATATAGCTCTGAGATCGCTGTCTGGGTAGACAGAATGGCCCGGAAACAGTTCATTCAGACAGCAATTCTGGTAAAAACTGGCCGCAACCAGCTTTATTAAAGTCCACAGCAAACAGATAAAACAAAGCATAAACAGAAAACCTAGGCTTGTCTAGCCACTAATTACACATAAATCGATTGCCCTGTCTATCCGGGTCCCGGCTCTACCAGCCTGACCCAAAACAACACATATGATATATGTTACCAGTATGGAGTTTCACAGATACTCCTCCTTGTGTCTGAAGGCACCTTCAATGTCCAGACTTGAGAGAGATCCACTCCTGTTCAGCCGCTATTCACACGGATTCTCACTGAGACTACTCCTGTGTCCGGGGTCCTTCCTGCACCCAGACTGAGATAGCTCACACTCCTTGAGACGCTCCTTGTGCCAGGACACCTTGTCCAGACTAAGCGTGCTCTCTCCTCTCTGGTGACTGTTTTCCAACACACCTACTTCTGGTCTCCTAATTAACACCTGAGTGATTTCAGGCCTGAGCTGCAAGTGTGTGCTGAATGTGAGGTGTAGTGACCTTTCTCTACCACTAGGTTTACAAAGCCACACATTTCCCTTATACCTAGGTGAAATATACACCCCATTCAACACATATTCACTCACTGTCTCACAGATGTCACACTCAGAAGAGGCGCTGGGGATTTCAGCAGATAGGAGGCGGTTCACAGGTCTCCCGTCCAAATATTGATGTGGACGCTGGACCAAGATCCTACAAATGTTTTCACTCATGTGTGATGTAAACTTGGAGCTCTGTGTCTCACCTCTCACCCGTGATGTGGAACTGCTATGCTCTGTACCTGAACTCTCATGTGTAAAACCCAAGCCCTGTCCTCACCTCCAATATGTACAGTAACTGTCAAGCTCTGTGCCTTTACTCTGATGTGTAACTGTCAAACTCTGTGCCTTTACTCTGATGTGTAACTGCAAAGTTCTGTGCCTTTTCTGTGATGTGTAACTGATAAGTTCTGTACCTTTCCTCTGATGTGGAACTACCAAGTTCTGCGCCTTTCCTATGATGTGCAACTGCTAAGTTCTGTGTCTTTCCTATGATGTGTAACTAAGTTCTGTGCCTTTCCTATGATGTGTAACTGCTAAGTTCTGTGCCTTTCCTATGATGTGTAACTGCTAAGTTCTGTGCCTTTCCTATGATGTGTAACTGCTAAGTTCTGTGCCTTTCCTATGATGTGTAACTGCTAAGTTTTGTGCCTTTCCTATGATGTGTAACTGCTAAGTTCTGTGCCTTTCCTATGATGTGTAACTGCTAAGTTCTGTGCCTTTCCTATGATGTGTAACTGCTAAGTTCTGTGCCTTTCCTATGATGTGTAACTGCTAAGTTCTGTGCCTTTCCTATTGTTGTTAACTGCTAAGTTCTGTGCCTTTCCTATGATGTGTAACTGCTAAGTTCTGTGCCTTTTCTATGATGTATAACTGCTAAGTTCTGTGTCTTTCCTATGATGTGTAACTGCTAAGTTCTGTGCCTTTCCTATGTGTAACTGCTAAGTTCTGTACCTTTCCTATGATGTGTAACTGCTAAGTTCTGTGCCTTTTCTATGATGTTTAACTGCTAAGTTCTGTGTCTTTCCTATGATGTGTAACTGCTAAGTTCTGTGCCTTTCCTATGTGTAACTGCTAAGTTCTGTGTCTTTCCTATGTGTAACTGCTAAGTTCTGTGTCTTTCCTATGATGTAAAAAAAAATATTTAGAGTTGAGAGTCCTCAGTAGTTGATACCTTTTAATGGCTAACTGAAAAGATGGTAACAAATTGCAAGCTTTCGAGACTACGCAGGTCTCTTCATCAGGCAAAGACTAATACAAAATCTGAAGAATCACATATTTATACACAAGACAGCACAGAAAAAATGCAATAGGTAAGACAAGTGACGTGAAGCAGAATAGTCATTATGGCAGAGGGGACATAAATTGAGTCATAGATAAGGAGTGTGAAAGTTTTATTGCCCTCTGATTGGGGTCTGGTAATGTTTTGTGATGTTTTCACAGGGTATTTGGAGTAAATTCCTTAATTGATGTAGAAAGTCATAAATCCGTGTGACAGGTTCATTCCAGCATTAAGAGTGTCAAAGGTCACCATCAATTTGTATTCGCAAATTCTTCTATGTCTCCGAGATGTGAAGTTGCCTCTCAGTACAAGTATTTTCATATCTAACATGCTATGATCAGGGGAGCAAAAATGTTTTGCCACAGGTAGATCCATTCTTTTTTCTTTTATTGTGTGGCGATGAGAATTCATCCTTGTTCTCAGTTTTTGCCCGGTCTCCCCCACATACAGACCCCCATTTGGGACATTTAGTACATATAATTAGGTACACCACATTAGATGTGATACAGCTGAAAGTACCTGGTATCTTGTAGTCCCGATGGGAGTTGGGGATCTTTATCTTGTCCGTGGTCATTATAAATGGGCAGGTTTTGCATTTCTTCTTGTTGCAAGGAGAGGTTCCTGCAGCTGTTGGGGAGGACAGGGAACTTCTGACAATGATGCTTCTTAGATTTGGGGGTTGCCTAAAACACAGTAGTGGGGGGTCTGGAAATATGGATTGTAATCGGGCATCTTTTTGTAGTAAAGGTTGTAGTTTCCGTTCAGCTCCCCTTAGCACCTCCAGATTTGGATTGTAGGTGACCACTAGAGGCACCCGGTTATTTTCTTCTTTAGTTTTGTAATGTAGCAGGTGATTCCTTGATATTCTGGTGGCTCTTGTAATTTGGTTTTCAATTGTTCTTGGATGGTAGCCCTGATTTAAAAAGGTCTTTCTAAGGCGACCAAGGTGTTCATCTCTATCCATGGAGTTGGAACATATACGGTTGTATCTGATGGCTTGGCTGTAGACAATAGAGTTTTTTATGTGTTTTGGATGGAAACTGTCCCATTTAAGGTATGTTGGACGGTCGATTGGCTTCTGATACAGGGATGTCTCTATTTCATTGTTCTTTAGCTTAATGATGGTGTCCAAAAAGTTAATTTCAGTGCTGGAGTAGTTGAGTGTTAAATTGATGGTGGGATGAAATTGATTGAACTGTTCATGGAACGTCTTTAGCTGTTGCTCAGACTCCGTCCAGATGATTAAGATATCATCAATGTAGCGGTAGTAGGCCCGAGGCCTGATGGGACATGAGGACAGAAAGTCGCTTTCAAGCTTGGCCATGAAAAGATTTGCATACTGTGGAGCCATTTTACTTCCCATAGCTGTGCCACTCTCCTGTAAATAGATCTTGTTGTCAAATTCAAAGTAATTGTGGGTGAGGATGAATTTTGTGAGTTTCACCACAGAATCAGCATCATTCGCGGTGTTTTTCTGAAGTCCAAATCTGGAGGTGCTAAGGGGAGCTGCATGGAAACTACAACCTTTACTACAAAAAGATGCCCGATTACAATCCATATTTCCAGACCCCCCACTACTGTGTTTTAGGCAGCCCCCAAATCTAAGAAGCATCATTGTCAGAAGTTCCCTGTCCTCCCCAACAGCTGCAGGAACCTCTCCTTGCAACAAGAAGAAATGCAAAACCTGCCCATTTATAATGACCACGGACAAGATAAAGATCCCCAACTCCCATCGGGACTACAAGATCCCAGGTACTTTCAGCTGTATCACATCTAATGTGTGTACCTAATTATATGTACTAAATGTCCAACTGGGGGTCTGTATGTGGGGGAGACCGGGCAAAAACTGAGAACAAGGATGAATTCTCATCACCACACAATAAGAGAAAAAAGAATGGATCTACCTGTGGCAAAACATTTTTGCTCCCCTGATCATAGCATGTTAGATATGAAAATACTTGTACTGAGAGGCAACTTCACATCTCGGAGACATAGAAGAATTTGTGAATACAAATTGATGGTGACCTTGACACTCTTATGCTGGAATGAACTGTCACACAGATTATGACTTCTACATCAATTAAGGAATTTACTCCAAATACCCTGTGAAAACATCACAAAACATTACCAGACCCAATCAGAGGACAATAAAACTTTCAACACTCCTTATCTATGAACTGTTCCAATATTATGTTCATCCCTCTGCCAAAATGACTATTCTGTTCACGTCACTTGTTTTAACTATTGCATTTTCTGTGCTGTTTGTGTATAAATATGTGATCTTCAATTTTGTATTAGTCCTTGCCTGATGAAGAGACCTGAGTAGTCCGAAAGCTTGCAATTTGTTACCATCTTTTCAGTTAGCCATTAAAAGGTATCAACCACTGAGGACTCTCAACTCTAAATATTTTCATCTACTGCTAACACGGTACAAAGATATACATCTTTCCTATGATGTGTAACTGCTAAGTTCTGTGTCTTACCTATGATGTGTAACTGCTAATTTACTGTGTCTTACCTATGATGTTTAACTGCTAATTCTGTGCCTTTCCTATGATGTAACTGCTAAGTTCTGTGCCTTTCCTATGATGTGCAACTGCTAAGTTCTGTCTTCCTATGATGTGTAACTGCTAAGTTCTGTGTCTTACCTATGATGTTTAACTGCTAAGTTCTGTGCCTTTCCTATAATGTGTAACTGCTAAGTTCTGTGTCTTTCCTATGATGTGTAACTGCTAAGTTCTGTGCCTTTCCTATGATGTGCAACTGCTAAGTTCTGTCTTTCCTATGATGTGTAACTGCTAAGTTTTGTGTCTTTCCTATGATGTGTAACTGCTAAGTTCTGTGCTTTTCCTATGATGTGTAACTGCTAAGTTCTGTGCCTTTCCTATGTGTAACTGATAAGTTCTGTGCCTTTCCTATAATGTGTAACTGCTAAGTTCTGTGCCTTTCCTATGATGTGTAACTGCTAAGTTTCCGTGCCTTTCCTATGATGTGCAACTGCTAAGTTCTGTCTTTCCTATGATGTTTAACTGCTAAGTTCTGTGTCTTACCTATGATGTTTAACTGCTAAGTTCTGTGCCTTTCCTATAATGTGTAATTGCTAAGTTCTGTGTCTTTCCTATGATGTGTAACTGCTAAGTTCTGTGCCTTTCCTATGATGTGCAACTGCTAAGTTCTGTCTTTCCTATGATGTGTAACTGCTAAGTTTGTGTCTTTCCTATGATGTGTAACTGCTAAGTTCTGTGCTTTTCCTATGATGTGTAACTGCTAAGTTCTGTGCCTTTCCTATGTGTAACTGATAAGTTCTGTGCCTTTCCTATGATGTGTAACTGCTAAGTTCTGTGCCTTTCCTATGATGTGTAACTGCTAAGTTCTGTGCCTTTCCTATGATGTGTAACTGCTAAGTTCTGTGCCTTTATATGATGCGTAACTGCTAAGTTCTGTGCCTTTCCTATGATGTGTAACTGCTAAGTTCTGTCTTTCCTATAATGTGTAACTGCTAAGTTCTGTGTCTTTCCTATGATGTGTAACTGCTAAGTTCTGTGCCTTTCCTATGATGTGTAACTGCTAAGTTCTGTGTCTTTCCTATGATGCGTAACTGCTAAGTTCTGTGCCTTTCCTATGATGAGTAACTGCTAAGTTCTGTACCTTTCCTATGATGTGTAATTGCTAAGTTCTGTGCCTTTCCTATGATGTGTAACTGCTAAGTTCTGTGTCTTTCCTATGATGTGTAACTGCTAAGTTCTGTGCCTTTCCTATGATGTGTAACTGATAAGTTCTGTGTCTTTCCTATGATGTTAACTGCTAAGTTCTGTGCCTTTCCTATGATGTGTAACTGCTAACTACTTCTGTGCCTTTCTATGATGTGTAACTGCTAATTCTGTGTCTTTCCTATGATGTGTAACTGCTAAGTTCTGTGCCTTTCCTATGATGTGTAACTGCTAAGTTCTGTGTCTTTCCTATGATGTGTAACTGTTAAGTTCTGTGCTTTCCTATGATGTGTAACTGTTTAGTTCTGTGCCTTTCCTATGATGTGTAACTGCTAAGTTCTGTCCTTTCCTATGATGTGTAACTGCTTAGTTCTGTGCCTTTCCTATGATGTGTAACTGCTAAGTTCTGTGTCTTTCCTATGATGTGTAACTGCTAAGTTCTGTGCCTTTCCTATGATGTGTAACTGCTATATTCTGTGCCTTTCCTATAATGTGTAACTGCTAAGTTCTGTGACTTTCCTATGATGTGTAACTGCTAAGTTCTGTGTCTTTCCTATGATGTGTAACTGCTAAGTTCTGTGTCTTTCCTATGATGTGTAACTGCTAAGTTCTGTACCTTTCCTATGATGTGTAACTGCTTAGTTCTGTGCCTTTCCTATGATGTGTAACTGCTTAGTTCTGTGCCTTTCCTATGATGTGTAACTGATAAGTTCTGTGTCCTTTCCTATGATGTGTAACTGCTGTTCTGTGCCTTTCCTATGATGTGTAACTGCTAAGTTCTGTGCCTTTCCTATGATGTGTAACTGCTGTTCTGTGTCTTTCCTATGATGTGTAACTGCTAAGTTCTGTGCCTTTCCTATGATGTGTAACTGCTGTTCTGTGCCTTTCCTATGATGTGTAACTGCTAAGTTCTGTGCCCTTTACTATGATGTGTAACTGCTAAGTTCTGTGCCTTTCCTATGATGTGTAACTGCTAAGTTCTGTACCTTTCCTATGATGTGTAACTGCTAGTTCTGTGCCTTTCCTATGATGTGTAACTGCTTAGTTCTGTGCCTTTCCTATGATGTGTAACTGCTTAGTTCTGTGCCTTTCCTATGATGTGTAACTACTAAGTTCTGTGCCTTTCCTATGATGTGTAACTGCTGTTCTGTGTCTTTCCTATGATGTGTAACTGCTAAGTTCTGTGCCTTTCCTATGATGTGTAACTGCTGTTCTGTGCTTTCCTATGATGTGTAACTGCTAAGTTCTGTGTCTTTCCTATGATGTGTAACTGCTAAGTTTGATGCTTCAAATATGATAAGTATTTGCCAATCTTTATATTTCAACTCTGTTGTTTAACCACCAAGCCCTGTGCTTTGCGCACTGCACCATCCTCAAGTAGTGTAGTGAGCTAAGTGTCACAGACCACACACATAAATCTGACCCTTTTACAAAACAACCCTCTTACAATGGGGTATTCCAGAGTGATGGTTATTACATTGGAGGGGGTCTGTCAGCACAACGCTGACAGATTACAGCTGGAAGACATCAGATTTTTTAATGCAGCGTTGTGTGTGAATGGAGGCTCAACATTACGTGTAAATGTAAGATGTTACACGAACGTTCCGCCATCTGCCCCCAGCTGCGCTCTGCTCTCTAGTGGCTTCTACACGCAACTGATCTACTGAATATTACCCCACCAGACTTGGGGCTACCTGAGGAGGGTTTATAATGGTCTCCTTTACAATTCTCCTTCAGTTTGTGGCTCATCCCATTTGTCAGCAAGTCTTGTCCTCCATCTGGAGTGGGAAGTTATCAGGTTGGAGGGGCAGTAACACCATCTGGAAGCTCTTCATTGCCTGTGCCATCTTCCTCACTATGCCTCTCCTGTGCCTTATCTACTGGTTGGCTCCAAAGTCCAAGGTAAGGAAAAACTCCTCCTGGTAGGTGAATGCAAGTAGCACAGGTCTCCATGGCTGAGGAGTCAGGACCCCAATGTCAGCATTGGGCTATGGCATGGTGAAGCTTAATGGCACCTCTACTGGCTAAAAGGAGGTACTGCTGGTAGAATTCGCACTGAAGGACTTGTCCACTGTGCTGTCCTCTGCCTCGTCATTGTGATAATCCCATTAGTAGTCTGACATAGTGACAAGTACGGATATGGGGGCACTGTGTCTGGTCCTGTTATGGGGGATTATTAGCTGGTACTAATATGGGGGCACTGTGTCTGGTTCTCTTTTGGGGGCTTGCCAGATAGTGCCCTTGTGCTACTTGTCTGGGACTCCCATGGGAGCTTTTTGTCTAGAATTGATGTGGGAGCAATGTGGCTGACACTTTTTGGGGGCATTGTGTCTGGCATTGTTATGAAGGCTTCTTGGTTGGTACTATTATGGGGGCACTGTAGCTGGTGCTGTTATCAAGACCTTGTGGCTGGTACTAATACAGGGCATTGTGGCTGGTGTTCTTATGGGGGCTTGTCAGTACTCTTATGGTGGCTTGTTGGCTGGGACTGTTATGGGGGTATCTGGCTAATACTGATATGGGGCACTGTGACTGATGCTGTAATGGGAGCATTGTGCCTGGTAGTTTTACAGCAGAGTAAAGGGAAAGTGCACTGCAAGGCCATTTTGTGGCTGTCCAGGTGAACATTACCTTTGGGTATCAAGGTGTAATGGCATCATTTGATTAACGATTCTAATGGGAGTCAATGGGAAATCAGAGCCGTTTTCTGGCAGAGGAGGTCAGGGGGCAGTTAAAATGTTTAAAATGGATGTGAAAGTGCTTAATGGAAGGAGAAAAGCATAGGAAGACCACTGGAAACATTTTTATTCATTTTTTATTAAAAAAAAAAAGAAACTTTAGTGTAATTTATGTAGGAAGCAAGAACTGCCAAAAATTAGATGGAAGAGGGACTCAGATACACCCTGTATTAGGCTGAAGGAGGGCCTCATACACATTCTGGTCACATTTTCATGTACTGGTACTCCTAGACTCATAAAGGCTATGCACTAAATGCAAGGCCTGTTGAAATTACAAGCAGGGTCATCCATACACCCTTGAAGGCATCAACTTTAGTTCCTCATTTAAATATTGTGAACAAAGTGTAGTTGTATTACTCCTACACTTATAGAAGCTCTGCACACAATCCAAAGCCTACCAAAAATTACATTCAGGGTCATCCATACACCCTTGAAGGCACCAACTGTTGTGCCTCACTCAAATATTGTGAACAAAGTGTAGTTGTGGTACTTCTACAATCATAGAAGCTCTGCACACAGTGTAAAGCCAGAAAAAGATTATAAGGAGGGTCATCCATACACCTTTGAAGGCACTAAATGGAGTGCCTCATAAAAAATAACGAAAGTATAAATGTGGCATATCTACACTCATAAAGGCTTTGCACACAGTGCAAAGCCAGAAAAACAAACTTATAAAGAGGGCGTGCAGTCATCCATAGACCCTTGAAGCCAACAAGTTGCAGGCTTCATTCAAATATTTTGAAAGTGCAGTTGACGCATTCCTACACTACTAAAGGCTTTGCACAAAGTGCACAGCCAGGAGAAAGTTCTAAGGAGGGTAATACAGAAATCCTCTTGAGGTGTCCACCTCTTCTCCTTCCTCGGGAGGCTGGGTGGACTGCCTCACACTGCTTATCGGAGCCCGATTCCCAGATGCCAGGGCTGTAAGTGACCCGACTTCTGGTACTGCCAGAACCTCCGACATGTAAAAATGGGTGACCGCCCCCTGTGTCACCTGCACCATCACTTGCTGCCGCATAGGAGGTGGGGAACCCCAAGGACAGTCCAATCTCTTAAAGGTGGTAGCCCGGCTAGAGAGCCTCGAGGATCCTTTCTCAATAGGTACATGGATTGGTCTAGTCTGGGGTCTCATCTCGTATTACTTCTTACATAAACCAGGTCTATAAATGGCCTCTCCCATTTTTGTGATAACCACCCCCTTGACTATTACCCTGTGAAGGGCTCTTCTGAGTTGACATCTCTGCAGGATTCGCATAAGTGATTAGGAGAAGTAGGTCAGAGGTTAATTCTTCTTTTTCTATTATTGAAATTCAGGTTGGAAAAATCCTTAAGATTCCGGTGATAAAGTTCCTTCTTCACTCGGCCTCCTACTTGTGGTTCCTGATACTTCTCCTGGTGGAGTCCCTTATCATGGAGAGAAGACACGACATATATGAAGGCCGAGACCAGACCATATGGCAGAATTCCCTTCACATGATCTGGGTGGCAGGTCGGTCTATGGTTTAGCTCGTGTCATTGATCTGTTATTTGAGGAAGCTGTTAGGTGTTGTTTGACCCCAAACCACCATTAGTACCTGATCGCTCTGATCCCACAGTTCCCAAAGGGACCTGTTGGTGGCAGAAATCAATAAGTTAATATTTATGAGATGAAGGTCCTGATTTATTAGCACATTTGTGCTTGTTTTTTGTCCATTTTTTGTGTTCTCCACTTGTCTTTCATTTGCACTTAATTCTTCTTGTAGATTGCACCCTTTCAAAAATCTATTTTTTCTGTGTTTGCTTGTTTTTTTATGTTCGCCATTGTGGGTGGACTTTGGGGATTCCAGATATTTTCAACTGAGTTATCAATTGCAAATTTTAAACAAAATTTGGCACAAATTTACTACAGTCCTCTTCTGGAGTGATTTTACATCTGACAAAAATTTGGAATTTTTGGAATTTTTTTTGTGCTAAAAATTGCAAAACAGGTGACATACAAGAATAAAAAACGCAAGCGCAATGGCGCAGGTTATCCCTGCCTTGCTTAAGCAGTGAACCGCTAGGAAAGCACACCATGCTGTACTGTACATGAACCAGAAGCAGGAGACACCAAGGCATGAGCAAGCATTTGGCCAGACTTGTGTCTCATGCATACTGCCCTTATGTACAAGAATACAATATTGTAGCTCATTCTCCTGAATTCATCCTAGCTACTGTTAATAAGTACAAGAATGTAATTTCTATTATCGAGCATGCGCGAGGATTCATCTGAGCATGCTCCTGTATACAACAATATAAATTCTATTATCGAGCATACGCAAGGATTCACCCGAGTATGTTCCTATGTGCAACAATATAAATTCTATTATTGATTATTGAGCATACGCAAGGATTCACCCGAGCATGCTCCTATATACAATATAAATTCTATTATCGAGCATACGCAAGGATTCACCCGAGCATGCTCCTATGTACAACAATATAAATTCTATTATTGAGCATACGCAAGGATTCACCCGAGTATGTTTTTATGTACAAAAATATAACTTCTACTATTTAGCAAATGCGAGAATTCATCTGAGCATGTTCATAAGTTCAAAAATATAATTTCTTTTTTTGAGCATACGCGAAGATTCATTTGAGCATGTTCATAACATAAGTACAACACTATGACTTCTATTATCGAGCATATGAAAAGATTGATCTGAGCATGCTCTTATGCACAATTATATAACTTCTATTATTGAGCATACGCAAGAATTCATTTGAGAATGTTCCTATGTACAAAAACATAACATCTATTCTAGCGCATGCGCGAGGATTCGACAGGGATACTCTTGTAAGTAGAATATAATTTCTATACTGTGTCTGCAGGTTTCTTGTGGCACGAGTGTAAGGAGGTCTGGATTGAGGGACTGAGGAGTTATTTCCTGGACTGGTGGAACTTTCTGGACATTGTAACCATCAGTATGTACCTGGCGTCGTTCTCTCTGAGGACCCTGGTGGCGGTGAAGGGTTACGTCTCCTGTAACGATGATCCTGATTCATTTATTTGCAGCTATTACACTAAATCAGGTGAGGTCAGGATCGTGCAGCATCACGTAGTCAGGAGAATTGTATAAACGAGGCGGACCTTGTGCTTGTATTACGATCCGAGAATGTTCCTACCTCCGTCGATCTCTGGGGCTTTAGTTGACGTCATGTCATCATTTCTTGGTAGAATACAAGCTATCAGTATGAAATAATAGGATTATTTCTTAAGATCGAGGAGTTTTATATTGGATCTAGAATGGATTGTAATTACAGGAATTGTTTTCTAGAACGTCAGGACTGGAACTGGGAGGACCCACAGTTCATCGCCGAGGTCTTGTTTGCTGTGACCAGTATGCTGAGCTTCACACGTCTGGCTTACATCCTTCCTGCTCATGAGACCCTTGGGACCCTACAGATATCTATAGGCAAAATGATTGACGACATGATACGGTGAGAAACTTCACCCAGCCATGGTCCTTCTACGCCTTTACATAAGGCCATCCATATGATGTCCATCAAGGCTCAACTTGTAGATCCAATTCACTGACTCAAAATTCTGATGATCCTCTTAACCATGGTTGAAAAAGGGTTTTTGCTTGTTGGTTGAGACAATTTATGGATGGGAAGACATGTGCGGAAAGCAGTGGGCAACTATGGAAGTCACTGGGTAGATGCTCCAATCTACCCTCAGATGGGCCTTTCCCTAACTTCCTTAATATATTGTGAAATTTATGTCGGACGGATGCCACCCATCGGCCATCAGTCATTCATTACTCATACTCCCAATGAAAAAAAAGATAGATATATAATGTACGGTATATGTTTGATCTTTACTGGATAAAGCAAGTTTGTATTAATACAATGTGATGCAGTGACCCCTCTTACAGCTAGGGGGCGCTGTAGGTGCTCCGCGGGATGTACCTGGAGGCGTAGTTGTGATGGTAATACAGTGCCCGGCATTGTTGTGAATGGCTGGTATGTGTAAGCCAAGTAGTGTTGTTCTGGGACTTGTAGTCCACAAAGAGTTTTTGTTTATGTTACCAGGGAGGCTTACAGGGTTAGTCGGAGAGCTGGGCGGGACTAACCACACATACACCGCCCACTTGTGGTTGTGATGAGTTTGAGGACCTGCAGTGAGATCACTATCATGTGACCACTCCATGTGATCCATACCTCACCTGTGGGTGGGGTTACAAGCTATGTACTGGAGGTGTGTGGAGCACATGGGAGAGAGTGGTTGGGAATCTGTCAGGGTGGACAGATTTCCATGTGTCCAGGCTGGACACTACAGAATGGTCTGCCAAACGTGATACTGACCGGGGTCAGTGAGAGACTGTGTTCATGCTAGAGGAATATTTGTGGGATACCACTGAGGAGAAGAGGCATCCGGGAACCTGTGTGGCCGACACCAACAGGTAACGGACAGGAGTCCGTGTTATGCTGACCGAGGTCAGTGAGAGACTGTGTTTATTCTATAAAGCTGAAAGTTTAAAGGACATTGTACTGGCGGCTGCATGCTACTAGGTTCCTGAGGAGCGGTTTATGCTGTCTTTAATAAACCGAATAGACTTGTTTAACCCTGAGTGTCCCAGCGTATGCCTCAACGACAAGCCAAGCGAGTAATCCCTGTCCACAGATAGTCTGGGACGCCACAATAGTTATAAGTTTGAATAAATTAAATTATCACAAAATATCAGATATCCACCCACAGGAAAAAAAAACATTTAAAAAGTCAAAATTCCTGATTTGGAGACTTTAGGTATTGAAATGCGATCAAAAACTCATTTATGGCCCAAAATGGTCCCAATAAAAACAAAAGCTCGTCCCCCACAAGACAACTCGGACTCAGCTGCAACAACAGAAACATCAAAAGTGATTGTTCTCGGAAAATGGCCACACAGATTTATTGTTAATAAGCAGTTATACATTACAAGCAATCTAAATTTGTCATCGCCGGAATGGTACCGATCTGCAGGATGACATTACTCATCCATTGCTTCTGCACAGTGAAAGCAAAAAGAAATACGAACAAAAATGATGGAATTGCTTTTTATTCCTCTTCCACCTCATAAAGACTTTTTCCCCGTTTTTCAGTAGATTGTGACGAGCCACAGGTTGGGGATCACTGGTTCAGTCTTATTGCCTCGTCACTTCTCCACCTTGGTAGCGTGAAGCAGTAGATATATGGTCCTTATGGGATAACTCAGTTGGCACCAACATTACTGTTCCTACTTACATGCGCATTTCTCCTGTTCAGGTTCATGTTCATCCTGATGATTATCCTCACTGCCTTCCTCTGTGGCCTCAACAACATCTATGTCAACTACAGCGAATCAGAAACTCTGGGCAAGTAAGTATCTGACCACCATGTCATCAGAGAGGGTGTCCTACACTTTATATAGGGAGTGTTCAGTCACAAGTCCAACTCCTCCATATACATACTACATGCTACGCTCGGGCTCATTTTGGCATGGTGCTCAATGTCAGTCTGTCGTGGGTAAAGCCACATCTAGCCATGATGCTCAATGTCAGTCTGCAACTGGAAAAGCTACATATAACCATGGTGCTCAATGTCAGTCTGTAGTGGGGAAAGCTACATATAGCCATGGTGCTCAATGTCAGTCTGTCGTGGGTAAAGCAACATCTAGCCATGATGCTCAATGTCAGTCTGTCGTGGGTAAAGCCACATCTAGCCATGATGCTCAATGTCAGTCTGCAACTGGAAAAGCTACATATAACCATGGTGCTCAATGTCAGTCTGTAGCGGGGAAAGCTACATATAGCCATGGTGCTCAATGTCAGTCTGTCGAGGGTAAAGCCACATCTAGCCATAATGCTCAATGTCAGTCCGATGCAGGTAAAGCTACATCTAGCCACGGTGCTCAATGTCAGTCTGCAACTGGAAAAGCTACATATAACCATGGTGCTCAATGTCAGTCTGTAGCGGGGAAAGCTACATATAACCATGGTGCTCAATGTCAGTCTGTAGCGGGGAAAGCTACATATAACCATGGTGCTCAATGTCAGTCTGTAGCGGGGAAAGCTACATATAACCATGGCGCTCAATGTCAGTCTGCGCAGGTAAAGCTTCATCTAACCATGGTGCTCAATGTCAGTCTGTAGCTGGGAAAGCTACATATAACATGGTGATCTGTTATGATTTGGTAACTGAGGAGGACAGGAGCAAAACAGCAAGGCAGCCGAACACCTGAGAGGTTGGGAACTTATGGGTTGCAGATCCCTAAACTAACCGCACAACTAGAAGCAGCCATGGAGCGTACCTACGGTGATCCTAGACGCCTCGGCACAGCCGGAGAGATAGCTGCACCTAAAGACAGAAACAGGAAAGCTAAGTGCCCCGGAGTAGAGCCCCAAAGGAATAGGCAGCCCTCAAACATATAATGGCGGTTAGACAAGATGAAACACAAATGCAGACAGAAAATAGAGTGAGCAAACGCAGGGGCCAAACACTGACTAAATAGGACAGGAAAGAACAGAATACTATCTGCAACCCAGCAAAACCCTAGCAAAACTTCCAACACTTCTGATTACAAAAATGCTGAGATCACGTGATCTCACCACCCACTAAATCAGATCTCAGAGTGAACAAGGCTAACCCGCAGCCACTCAAAAAGCAGGGAAAGAGCAACTGAACAAATAATAGTGGCTACTGAAAAGCAGAGAGTAGCACAGGCCCCAGGAGGGGACCCGGCTAACCTCCACAAAGGTGCAGAAAAAAATGGAAATAGCAAACACAATAGAAATAAGCAGAAAATATTTTATCTGAAAGTAGCAGACGCAGGCAAGACACCAGCAGACTTCCAAATGAACCAGGAAACAACAATTGATCACCGGCGAGGATCATGGGAAGGCAGCTCCCTTATATCAGTCCAGTTAGTGACTCCTGATTGCCAGGTATCGCTGCCAGCTGAGGAGGCCCAGTCATTCGATACAGCTTCAGTACCGACAGCAACCACCAGAGGGAGCCTTCGCTCAGAAATTGTCTCCAATACGTTCACAACAGTGCTCAATGTCAGTCTGTAGCGGGGAAAGCTACATATAACCATGGTGCTCAATGTCAGTCTGCAACAGGGAAAGCTACATATAACCATGGTGCTCAGTGTCAGTCTGTAGCGGGGAAAGCTACATATAACCATGGTTGCTCAATGTCAGTCTGCAACAGGGAAAGCTACATATAACCATGGTGCTCAGTGTTAGTCTGTTGCTGGGAAAGCTACACATAACATGGTGCTCAATGTCTGTAGCTGGGAAAGCTACATATAACCATGTCATTTCACAGCAGGTAAACCAATGTCATTCTACAGCAGGTAACGCTCCGTCTAGCCATGGTGCTTAATCTCAGTCCGAGGTAGGTAAAGCTACATCTAGCCATGGTGCTCTCTGTTAGTCCGCAGTAGGTAAAGCCACATTTAGTCATGATACTCAATGTCAGTGTGCAGGAGGTAAAGTTGCAATTAGACATGGTGGTCAATGTCAGTGCAAGGCACGTAAAGCAACATTTAGCCATGGTACTCAATGACAGTCTACAGCGGGAGAGAGCTACATTTAGCCAATGTCAGTCTGTAACTGGTAGAGCTACGTTTAGCAATGGTGCCAACATTAGTCTGCAGCAGGGTAAGCTATACCTAGTCATGGTGCTCAATGTCAGTCCGCACAGGTAAAGCCACATTGTCATGGGTTTAGCACGACAGAGAGGGGCCAGAAGACCACAGCGTCTGACTTCATGTACTCCTTCACTAATTAGAAACACTTCATCTTCATATTAAACAGTGCAGGTTTCTGCTATCAGTGCAGGGGTTAATCTATTCAGTTGAGAGCTCTGGGAGCTTGGCTGATCTCAGCAGTTCAGTGTTGGTCACTTCCTTATGCTATTTATACTCCCCTCTGGCAATAAGGGATTTCCAGTGTTAGTTTCATACTGCCTGGTTCTGGAGTTGGACGTGTTTGTTGAGGAGGCACTTGAAGTGTTGTTCTAAAGACTGTTGCTTGGTGATTTATCTGTATGCATATCCTCATCCTCTCCTATTTGGGTTTTCCTTCCCTTACTTCCCGGTGTTCCACTCTGTTGTTTGTGAGTGCATATTTGTATGATTGGTATTTTCATTTATCCCTGTATGTCTCTCCTTGTTAGTCTTGTATGTACTGTATATTCTTCTACACTACAATTCCCCATTTCCCAGGGTGGGGGAGGGGACAGATAAGGCTGACTTAGAAGCTCAGCAAGGCACGTGCCCCCAGCGTCTGCACCATTAGAAGTAATCAGGGGAGCAGGGATAGCTAAGGCACCCCAAGAGTTAGGGATAGGGAAGGAGCCACTAGCCCCGGGATATCAAACAAGTGTCGTGATACACATCTAGCCATGGTGCTCAATGCAAGTCCAAGTCAGGTAAAGCTATAACTAGCCATTGTACTCAATGTCAGTCTGCAGTAGGGAAAGCTACATTTAGCCATGGCACTCAATGTCAGACCAAGGCAAGTACAATTACATCTAGCCATGATGCTCAATGTCAGTCTGCAACTTGAAAAGCTACATACAACCATTATGCTCAATGTCAGTCTGAAGCAGGAAAGCTAACTCTAACCATGGTGCCTAAGTCAGTCTATATGAGGGGAAGATACATCTGGCCATTGTCCTCAGTGTCAGACGGCAGCAGGAAAAGCCAGATGCAGTCATGGTTCTCAACATCAGTCTACAGAAAGAAACGCAAAACACAGAATAATTATTATTATAAAACCATTTATTCCATGGCGCTCTATATATGATAAGTGGTATACATAATAAAAAACAAAATACAATAATCATGAACAATACACATCAACGACAGGTACAGGAGAGAGGACCCTGCCCGCGAGGGCTCACAATCTACCGGGGATGGGTGAGGAAACAGTAGGTGAGGGTAGAGCTGGTCGTGCAGCGGTATGGTGCATCGGTGGTTACTACAGGTTGTAGGCTTGTTGGAAGATGTAGGTTTACAGGTTCCTTTTGAAGGTTTCCAAGGTATTAGGAGTTAGGATCGCAATGTTCCCATTTTTTATTAAGTTGAATATTCACTGATAATTTGTGATGTCTGACCATGCTCATGTGTTGTGTCTTTTGCCATCCTGCAGCTTTAATGAGACCTTCCAGTTTCTATTCTGGACCATGTTTCAGATGGTGGAGAGGACGTCGGTGGACATGAACCACTATGTGGTGGCGGAGTTTGTTGGTCGTGCCTTGTATGGTCTCTTCACTATCGTCATGGTTATTGTCCTGCTCAACATGCTCATAGCTATGATCACCAACTCATTCCAGAAGATTGAGGTGAGACTTCAGCCTCACGAGTGAAAGATACATATTGGGTGGATGTGCCTTGTAATTAGACATAGGTCAGATGTGATGTCCATGACAATCGGTCACAGGTGGTTTTCAATGTTTCTTTTGATACTTGTTAGTATATGGTTGTCTTCTCAGTGTTCTCGTTCTTCCATCTTTTTTTCACAGGATGATGCTGATGTCGAATGGAAATTTGCTCGCTCTAAATTGTACCTTTCCTATTTCCGAGAGGGATTGACCCTGCCGGTTCCTTTTAATATCATCCCTACTCCTAAAGCGCTCTTCTACATAGTCAGGTACGGTCTCCACTTCTCTGATCTCAGATCCATATTGGTGACCAATAAAAGCTACCCAAATCACACCTGTGTAGGTCATCAAAAGGAAACGGATTCTTCCTGGGTAATTCTGTGGTTGGTTGGGTATGTTGTAGACTTCTCAATTCCCACTAGGAGCCGGTTAATAAGATTCGGTTCCACATCATGTGGATTTCTTTTTTCAAACAAGGTTTTTCCAAAAATGTCTCAGTATACCACACTCCAGCATTAGTCAAACACAAAATTGTAGTGCGAGTCCTCAAAAAACAATGTTACTATAATTACAGAAGGATCTTCAGATTCATCTGCTGCTACAAACCCAAGAAGAAGCAGGATTATCCTCCGATAGCTACAATCGTAAGTGTTGGGCTCGTCTCCCATCCTCCTGCACACAACTGTTACACGGTCTTCATCCTATCTGAATATTACATTGTCTTTACATTTCCGCAGTCCAACAGGGGAGTTGTCGAAGAGTCTTTCGGTGAGAGTCGTACTTCGTACCGTCTGCAGGTGACCAAAGCTCTGGTCCAGAGATACATCGATACGGCCAGAAGGGAATTTGAAGAAGCCAAACGCAAAGGTAACAGAGGGTTACTCGCTGATTTACATCTATTAATAATAATTTGGTGAAAGCCTAATCTTCATTTCTTGCATCACCCATGAAAGCTCCGAGATCAGGATCATCATTATCACAATGTCCATCTTAGCATCCATGTATGAATAAGGTTCAGTATCAACAAAGTGGAAAAACTTGACGACTTGTCTGAGATGTTTCATTATGAGATGGAGCCCCAGGGTCCAGTCGCAGATTTAGTGGCCGAAAATGGGCATAAAGGGGATGTTTAGGGATGTGACTTAAGATGACACCACAAGTTGGAAAGTACACTACCACTGGAGCCTGTAAGTCTAAGATGGCAGTTTCTGCTGCCCTGCGAATTCTGGACCATCCAAAGATTAACTTTTCAACTCCAAAAAGATAAAGCAACTTCAGGCCAGACATCTAGTAAGTAGTGATAAGACAAAACCCAACATTCCCCTCCTATGGTGAGACCCCAATCCTGAGATGTCTACACCAGGCATGGACGCCTGACACTTCGTCAGCTTCTGCAGACTCCAAATTAAGGTCTCCCATCCTATCAGAATTACTGTAGACTTCTCGAGGTCTGTTCTTGATTTATCGGTGAGTTTTTCACATCCCGCACAAGGGCAGCTCTATCCATGGAGCAGTACTGCACAGCCATTGTGGAGGACTGGATATAGTACAGGTTCCCGGGCAGCGATATTTCTCTGCAGATGCCTGGCAAGCACATGTCATCTCTAGGTCATTCCCCACCTGTATTGTAACTGCAACTTTTTATTTATTTAGATCTCGGAAACACGCATCACGGAGCTAAACAAGAATGTTGTCCGTCTGCAATCGGAGGTGAAGCACCTGAGACGTTCTCTGGCGGACACAGGCACGCAGGTCTCAGCTAGAGAAAGTGAAAATGTGCTGAGCCGCTACATCATGAAAGTCAAGAACAGTTTCCAAAATTACGATCAGGAGTCGGTCAGTTCCGGGAAGGATTCTTCAGAAGTCACCGTCCACCAGGATAGCTTCAGGAACATCCTCCCAGATGATGACTGCCCTCCCTATCCTGATGTGTCACTCGCTGATGACCTGGACCAAGCTGGGGACGGCTCAGAGGTCGGGGAGGACATGTGAATAATGTATAGTAGACGATACTGCACACCCACCAGTACTAGAGCAGGGACGAGGGGGGTCTTCAGGGTTACCCCAACATGTGCATGTAGCTTGTACGCTCTCCGGGGTCCTGTGCTTTCCCGCATATTTCATCAGCTTCCTATTAAATAAACCAGATGTTATTACAGTACAGCAGCGAAATAAGAGGAGCGCCTGACACCTGTCACATAGACAAGACCCCTAAGATAGAGACCCTAGAAGATATCACGTTATGTGCAACTATAAGGTAGTGACATCTAATCCTGTACTAAGGTCTATGAGAGACACAGATGTGTTACTTATCACTATGTATCCCGGGGAATAAAGTACACACAAGGAACCAGCAGAACAGTGAGCGCAGCTCTGGAGTATAATACAGGATATAACTCAGGATCAGTAATGTAATGTATGTACACAGTGACTGCACCAGCAGAATAGTGAGTGCAGCTCTGGAGTATAATACAGGATATAACTCAGGATCAGTAATGTAATGTATGTACACAGTGACTGCACCAGCAGAATAGTGAGTGCAGCTCTGGGTATAATACAGGATGTAACTCAGGATCAGTAATGTAATGTATGTACACAGTGACTGCACCAGCAGAATAGTGAGTGCAGCTCTGGAGTATAATACAGGATGTAACTCAGGATCAGTAATGTAATGTATGTACACAGTGACTGCACCAGCAGAATAGTGAGTGCAGCTCTGGAGTATAATACAGGATGTAACTCAGGATCAGTAATGTAATGTATGTACACAGTGACTGCACCAGCAGAATAGTGAGTGCAGCTCTGGAGTATAATACAGGATATAACTCAGGATCAGTAATGTAATGTATGTACACAGTGACTGCACCAGCAGAATAGTGAGGGCAGCTCTGGAGTATAATACAGGATGTAACTCAGGATCAGTAATGTAATGTATGTACACAGTGACTGCACCAGCAGAATAGTGAGTGCAGCTCTGGAGTATAACACAGGAGGTAACTCAGGATCAGTAATGTAATGTATGTACAGTGACTGCACCAGCAGAATAGTGAGGGCAGCTCTGGAGTATAATACAGGATGTAATTCAGGATCAGTAATGTAATGTATGTACACAGTGACTGCACCAGCAGAATAGTGAGGGCAGCTCTGGAGTATAATACAGGATGTAACTCAGGATCAGTAATGTAATGTATGTACACAGTGACTGCACCAGCAGAATAGTGAGGGCAGCTCTGGAGTATAATACAGGATGTAACTCAGGATCAGTAATGTAATGTATGTACACAGTGACTGCACCAGCAGAATAGTGAGGGCAGCTCTGGAGTATAATACAGGATGTAACTCAGGATCAGTAATGTAATGTATGTACACAGTGACTGCACCAGCAGAATAGTGAGTGCAGCTCTGGGGTATAATACAGGATGTAACTCAGGATCAGTAATGTAATGTATGTACACAGTGACTGCACCAGCAGAATAGTGAGTGCAGCTCTGGAGTATAATACAGGATGTAACTCAGGATCAGTAATGTAATGTATGTACACAGTGACTGCACCAGCAGAATAGTGAGTGCAGCTCTGGAGTATAATACAGGATGTAACTCAGGATCAGTAATGTAATGTATGTACACAGTGACTGCACCAGCAGAATAGTGAGTGCAGCTCTGGAGTCTCACACAGGAAGGGGCGGAGCTTGACGTGTGCTCGGTGTCTGCAGCTGCTTGGAAAGATCTCTGCAAAGGAAGGATTTTTTTTCCCTGGTCCACCTGCCTGCCTTCCCACAGAGAGACACTTATCCCTGGGACGGTGTGCCGGCTCCCACCCTCCAGCAAGGCGGCTGGGGGTGGGAGGCCTCACATACCAGCAGGAGGCCATACCATCTAGCCGGTCCCAGGGGAGATGGCGAGGAAAAAGCCCTCGGGGGGCCGCAAGACCCCAGGAACCAAGACCCCCGAGGCTGGGACCGTGGCGGTTCCTACTTCCGGAGGAGGAGGAGAGGCGGCCAGCGGAGGTGCGGTGGTGGAGCCCCCCAACATCTGGGGCTCCAAGGCAGCGGGGGAGCCTGTCACCACCTATGGCTCCCGCATCCACGCGCACCTCTGCGAATACGAGGAGGCCGCCAAACAGCTAAGGAGACTCCGGGAGGAGTTGAAGGGAGCACGCATCATGGCGAAGAACAAGCTCCCTGCCTCAAGGAGAGCAGAGGTCACCGCCACGGTGCAGAGGCTGAAGGGGTCAATTACAGATCTGGAAAAAAGGAGGGCAGAGATCCTGGCTGGGAGCGGCCCTTTCGAGGAGAAGCTCAAAAACGACGACCGGTTCAGGGCCCTGACCGGTGGGTCTCCTGGGGGGTCAGGAGGCCCCAGCCAGGTGGAGGAGGAGAAGGAGGAAAATGGCGGCTGTGAGGTATCTGCGCCAGTCCCACCTGAAGACCTGGTGAGTGTAAACGCCCAGGTATCATGCAGCGGTATGGCCCCCGAGCAAGTGGCCCTCCCACCGGACTCCAGTAATTCGGAGGAAAGTGGGAGCGAGGGGGAGGATGGAGGGAGTGGTATCAGCAGTGAGGGGGGCTGCCTCATCCTGCAACAAGTGCGGCAGATCGAGTCCCCAGCACGGTTTGGCGAGCTGTTGTTTGGGGATGAGATCTGCGAGGATGGGGCAACCGGGAAGGGGAAGAAAAGAAAAAAAAAAGCCAGAGTCACCACCATGGACAAATTCGTCTATGCTCCCCTTCCTGGGGCCCCCCTGTCCCGTTGTGTGGAACCCGCTACCCACCCCGGCTCGGGCCCTGTGGTGGGTCCGCAGCAAGGGAGCGGGGAGAGAAGAGTCTGCCGGGTCTGGGTGCCATGTCTGGTGGTGGCAGCTCGGACTCAGGCAGCGATATGGAGAGTGTCGGTGCCGGTGTTGTTGATGGTGGTGGTGCTCGGGCCCAGTCCTCTGTGGCAGCGGGGGCTGGCCCGGCACCTGGAGTCGGTACAGCCGGGGCCGCATCTCAGGCGGCGAGAGCTGGGGTCTCTGGGCCCCCCACACGCGGATCCGCTCAGACTGGATCATTTTTGGGGGTCCAGAGACCAAGAAAGGGCGCGGAGTCTGCCGTAAGGCAGCAAGTTAAAAAGTGCAAGCTGTTGGTCGCTCCCCTGGCGGTGTCCGCGGCAGGGTCGGGGTCCTCTGCGCGTCGATCCAATAAGGGGTCCGCGCCGGGGGCCCCGCCGCCGCTGGGTGCCGAGGGGGAGTGGCCGACCTTGCCAAAAGCGAGTGGTGGGTACAAGAAGGCAGTGGTGGCCTGTGAGGGGGGCGTGTCCTCCTCAGCCGCTGTCCCACCCGCTATTGTCACGTCTGGCGGGGGGGGCGTAGCCTTGCGGGCTGCTGCCTCACCCGCTATGACTGCGGCTGGCGGTGGGGGCGTGGCCTCGGCGGCCGCAGCTCCGCTCGCTGTGCTCACGGCTGGCGGGGGGAGCGTGGCCTTTCGGGCCTTCGCTCTACCCGCCATTACCGTGACCAGCGGGGGGGCGTGGCCTCGGCGGGCCCGCTGCCTTCTGTCCCACCCAAAACAATGCCCGAGAGAGCTGGCAAGGGGTTGCCGGGGTCCCCGGCCCGCTTACCTCCATCTGGTGGTGCGGGGGCTCCGGTGCCCCAAGAGAAGCCAGCACAGGTTTACAGTGGGGGGCAGGGTGCAGAGGCAGAGCCCGGCCCTGCCCCAAATGTAACAACAGAAAAAAAAATGGAGCCAGAGAGCCCAGGAAGTGCTGCTGCTCCTGAGCCCAGGCAGAGCTTACTAGGTGGGCTCTGTTCTGCGGCTCGTAAAGGGCGGCAGTACTCCTGGGCAAAAACAATACGGGGCAGAGTACCGATCAGCCAGGGCCCCCAGCAGGTAAAAAACGAAACAGCAAGGAAAATAATATTGAAAATTCTGATGAATTGGCTGAGGTGAATGGTATGAGTGAGGTGAGTGACATGAGTGACGTGGATGTGGATGTGGGAGTGAATGCGGAGGGAGTGAGTGTTGGTGTAAGTGGGAGCACGGGTGGTGAGGGAGGGGCTGGCCCATCTGGCACCCCAGCAGTGAGACCCCGTTCTTTTGCGGGGGTTGTGGCTGGGGCTCCGGGGGTTCTCGGGGGGTCTCCTTGCCTCCGGACTCTGGGGACGGCGTTTTGCACCGCCGTTTTCTGGAGGCCCTTAAAAAAGGAGAGCGGTCGGTCAATGTAGAGGGAAGAGAGGTGGACTTGTCTTTCTGGTTGGAGAGACATGGCCTGGCCGCCTTCCAAGATAGAAGGGAGGGGGAAACCATTTGGTCCCTCCCGACAGCCGGGCAAGGGCCGGCCAGGAGGAATGTGGTCCGTCTTCGCTGGAGGGGCGGTGAAGCTTTCCCACCCAGGAGTAGGGTGGTGGAGCTCCTCCTGAAGATGGGCTTCAGGGCGATGGACATCTTTGCCCTGATCCATCCCTCGGCCACCCTATTCTTCGACATCAGTTTAGTTCGGCCGGAGGGGCTAGAGCTCTTCTGGTCTAATTACGAGCTGGTGAAGGGGGAGCCCGGATGGCGAGACTTCGCTGTACAGGCGTTGTCTCGCCAAAATGCAGTTAAGAGAGTGACCGTGGTGACTTGTAACGAGTCACTCTCCGGCGTTGACATCATGACGTGGCTTTCCCGTTATGGGGAAGTCACGGACGTCCCCAAAAAAAATCGGGATGAGTTCGGTATCTGGTCGGGGGGCTGGACCTTCATGATGAAGTTGAAGGTCTCAGGGGGTACCGTCACCCACATCCCTTCCTCGGCGTTCCTAGGGAGGGACAGGATCCTGGTCTTCTACCAGGGGCAGCCGAAGGTCTGCCACAAGTGCGGTGATCCCCGCCACTTCAGCGCAAGCTGCAAGGTGCAGAAATGTGCCTTGTGTGGTGGGGTAGGTCATCTCGCCGCATCTTGCAAGGACATTCGGTGCCACCTGTGTGGTGACCTAGGTCACCCGTATAGCCGCTGCCCTCGCTCCTTTACCAATGCCGCTGCAGGCCCGGTGGGGGAGACCATGAGGGGGCAACCCCTGGCGGCGCGACCTCTGCTGTGGCAGGTGGTGGTGGCGGGAGAGGGGCTAAGGGGCCAGTGAGGAAGGACAAGGCCAATAGAGGTCCCTCTTACCAGAGGAGACAGGAAAATCGCCACGGGGGTGAGGGGCGGGGAGAGCCTCAGGCAACTGGGGTGATGCCTGCCCTCCCCTCTAGGCCGGTGGCCGGTGTCTCTGAGGCCCCGGGGGAGGAAGAGGTATGCGAGGAGATCAGGAGGTTGGAGAGGGAGGAAAACCTGGCTGACTCCGACAACTCCTCCCAGTATGAAAGTGTGGATGAGGAGGTCACGGATCAGCCTACAGTAGAGAAGGGTGATAAAAAGCGTACCGGAAGGAGGAAGAAGAAGGTGGTTAAGCCTTCCAAACCTCCTCCCCCGACCGTAAGTATGCCAACGGAAGGGCTCACCGGCTCCCCTCTGATCGCCCTCTCCAACCGGTACCAAGCCCTCGACGACCCTGCTGGGACGGAGGTCGGGGGCGAGGGGCCGGGGGCGCCATCTGGGGGCTTTCAGGGGATGGCGGAGTCTGTCCGCCAGGGGACGCTGTTTCCTCTGGGGGGGACAGACCTGGAGCCCGGAGGCAAGGAGACCATGGGGATGGATACCTCGTCTTCCCTAAAACGGAAGGGATCAGACCCCTCTTCGGAGGGGAAAGATGGGAAAGACGGGGTGGGGAAGAAGAAGGCCATCTAACCCAATCACCCATGATGGCGGAACTCACCCCGTTGACTCTGGCGTCCATTAATGTCGCCAGTATTAAGTCAGATGCGGCCAGATTTGCGGCCTTTGATTTTTTCACCCGATTTGAGGCTGAAATTTTGTTTTTGCAAGAGACCCGACTAACAGACATGGGGGCCATCCATAAAGCCAGGAAGGAGTGGAGGTGTGGGCCCTCATACTGGTCTCTTGCGGCCGAGCCGTATAGCGGGGTGGCGGTCCTTTTTAAGACCGCGGAGGTGGAATGCCGACGGGTTATTGAGATAGAAATGGGGAGGTGCCTGGTCTTAGACGTTTTCATGAGGGGACAGGAGCTTCGGCTCATAAACATCTATGGTCCACAATCCAAGTGGGACCGCAAATGTCTCTTCATGAAGATCAAGCCCTTTCTTTTTACGAGCCGGCAGGTGGTCTTCGGTGGGGATTTTAACACCATTACGAGATCCCGTGATAGGGGGGGCCCCGGAGGCCACCTGGCTTACGATAGTACAGCATTAAATAGTATAGCTAGCGAAGCTCGCCTGGTGGATGTCCACATCCGGCACACCCCAGGTCACGGGGGTTTCACCTTTCATAGAGGTAGCTGTAGGTCTAGGATAGATAGGTTTTTTTTGAAGGAGGATGCCATCTTTTCTGCAGTGTCCGCCGTTGAGGTGGAATTCTCCGATCACTGTTTAATTTTCTTTTCTCTGAATGTTACAGAGACGCCCCGGATGGGAAGAGGGCTGTGGAAGCTGAATTCATCCCTGTTGGAAGAAGCGGAAGTGAGACAGTCCTTTGAGGAATTTCTTCAGAGCCAGGTACCGCTTTTGGATCTCTGTAGCAGTAAGTCTGAGTGGTGGGAGATCTTCAAAGAGAGGGTGGCGGGGTTCTTCCGTCAGCTCTCGAGCCTCAGGAGTCTGAACAGGCACCGCTTGTATCAGGCTTTGAGGAGGAAACTCGAGCAGCTCGTCTCGACTGGGGGTGACCGTGAGGGGATCTCCAGGGTGAAGTCTTTGCTCAAGAGGTGTCAGTATGATAGGCACACATCTTTGGTTTTTGAGAGGGATTTCGGGAGGTACCGCTCGCCCGACCCTTACAGAAACTGTAAGATGTCAGTGAATTGTAAGATGGTGACAGGACTGATCGACAGTACGGGTTCCCTGAACCGATCCAAATCAGGGATCCTGGAGGTGGTCAGATCCTTCTACTCGCACCTCTTGGAAAAGAGGGATCTGGATCGAGACGGGATGTCGGCTTTCCTGGCTGAGACCATTCCTGAGCCAGGAGATGACCCCTCTCTTGATGTTTTGGTAGAGGCAATCAGGGAAGAGGAAGTGAGACTGGCCATTGATGGGCTTCGGCCCAAAAAATCGCCAGGTCCGGATGGCTTAACATCCGAGTTTTACAAGGCCTTTAGGGACTCCTTGGTCCCCCTCTTGACTGAGGTGTTTAATGAGTGCCTTTCCTCGGGTGCTCTTCCCAGCTCAATGAGGAGGTCAGCCCTGATTATCCTATCAAAGGGTAAGGACTCGTCCCGTATTGAGAACTGGCGTCCCATAGCGCTTCTCAATGTGGACCGGAAGGTTCTGGCAAAGGTGCTGTTTAATCGGCTGGTGAAGTTTGCACCCCAGCTCCTTTCGGGGGCTCAGCACTGCTCTGTTCCAGGCCGCAGTACTTTTAGTGCTGTGCTCGGTGTCCGAGAGGCAGTGGAGCAGGGCAGGGCGGGTCACTGGAAGGAGTACTTGCTGTCCTTAGATCAAGCAAAGGCCTTTGACCGGGTGAATCACGAGTACCTCTGGTCTGTCCTTTTGAGGTACGGTCTGCCTGGGAGGTTTGTAAATTGGTTAGAGACCTTATACCAGGGGGCTGAGACTTTTCCACTCGTGAACGGTTGGGTTGGTCACCCTTTTGAGGTGAGTTCCGGGGTCCGCCAGGGTTGTCCTCTGAGCCCACTTTTATACGTGTTCGCAATCGATCCCTTCTTGAGGAGGGTAGATCGTGGACCGTTGGTGGGAGTCGGGATGGACCGGGCGGAGCCGGGGGCCACTCTGAGGGTGGTAGCGTACGCTGACGACGTCTCCCTCTTTGTGTCCTCGAGAGAGGAGGCGGATTGGGTCATGTCTGAGGTCGAACGCTACTCGGAGGCGTCCGGGTCCATGATCAACCGGGAAAAGTGCGAAAGTCTCTGGCTGGGAGGGGAGATCCTAGTTTTGATCTCCCGGACACCCTTCCAGGGCCCCAGACCTCCGCCAAAATCCTAGGCATCGAATTTGGCCCCGGGGACTACCCCAGCAAAATTGGGAGGGCAGACTTAAGATCGCCGCCCAAAAGGTGGACCAGTGGAAGGGTTGGTCTTTAACCCTGAGGGAAAGGGTCAACTTGGCCAAAGGCTTTCTGCTTCCCTTGTTAATATACCTGGGCAGTGTCTGCATCTTGCCAGAGCCTCTCTGGACACGGGTCTATAGCCTTTTCTTCCAGCTGTTATGGGGGAACAGGCTTAACCTAATTAAGAGAGAGGTCACGTACCGCACGAGGAGACTAGGTGGGTTGGGTATGGTCAACCCGGTGGTGTTTCTGATAAACACCTTTCTTAAGATCAATGTTGCCAACCTCTATTTAGAGAGGGCTCCTCCGTGGGTATTCTCCTGCAGGGGTTGGTTTCGGCCTTTTTCCAGGAATGGGGACAGGTGAAGGACCTGCGCACACCGCACGGACATCTCCCGGCTTATGCTACCCCGGTTCTGAAGGTGATCCGCCGGTGGGGTCTGGGAATGTGGGAAATCAGGACCATGTCGAGGAAATTCCTTGACAGCAGGGTTCTGTTGACCCATTTCCAGAAGCCCCTGGTGCTCAAGGATTGCCCAGGCCGGATCTGGAGGTTGGGCTTGGGTTATTAAATTCCAAGCGGATCCCCTTGAAGTTTTGGGACTTGGCCTGGCGCTGCTTCCATGGGAGGCTGTATGTAAGGGACAACCTGAAGTGCAGGAGCTCCGATGATCGGGGTTGTCCCCGTGAGGAGTGTGGCGACATGTTGGAAAGCATGGAGCACTTCCTCCTTCAGTGTCCCTTTAATACAGGGGTCTACAACAGGGTGGGTGCTTCCATAGGCTGGCCTAGGCTGGCGTCCCTTTCTTATCCGGAGTGGGCTTATGGGGCATTCAGATCCCTGGGTGGCCGAGAACGGAGCACTTTATTCCTGGTTAGTGTAGTCATTAGGTTCCACACTTGGAGTGCACGGTGTTTAGTTTCCACGCAGCGGAAAGTCCTCCCCCAGGATGAGGTGGTTAGAAACATCTTGGGTGACCTGGGGAAGGTGCGCTCTTTGGAGTTCGAGAGGCTGGGCGTGAGGAGGGCCTCTTGGCTTTGGAGGGGTTTCTCCTTTAACGTGCCTTAGGGAGAGCTGGTCTGTGTGAGATTGTTGGTAGGGTAAGATAAGGTGGTGTGGGTGTTGAGGGAGAGAAATGTAGGGTCAGATAGGGACAGGGAGGGCCAGTTTAGGGATAGCTAGATAGTTAGTTTTGATAAGCTAGGTAGAGTAGGGATAGGTAGGGGCAGGTAGGGATAGTTAGGGTCAGTTTCTTTTCTTTTAGGGCAGATTTAGTTGGTGAGGGACAGGGTGCGTGTGTTGGTGGTTAGGGACGGGGCCTCTTAGGACTCCAGTTTCCCGGTGGTGGGCTGGTGTGTGGCACGTTTAGCTTTTTGTTTTGTAAATTCAGAAATAATGGATATTGGGCTTGCAGGCGCTGAACTTGGGCCTTGCAAGTTATGTGGTCAGTGTACAGTGTAAATGTTTATAATGTTGTGGTTTAAGCAAAGTGTGGTTAATGTAATGTAATGTGGTAAAGTATGTAATGTAGTGTTTTGTGTGGTAGGTCTGTTAATGTAATGTTTTGTATATAAGTGTAAATAGTTATATGTTTGGGGGGGTATAGTTTAGGTTGGGTGGGGGTGTTTGTGTGGGGGGAGGTCATGGAACCTGCCATGGACCCGAAAAATTTTCTAAGGGCATAAACTTTCATGGACCCATCAAGTTTGCTGTGAAAAGGGCATGAACTCATGGACCTGTGGTGTGGTGAGGGAAAAAAAAAAAAAAAAAAAATTAAAAAAAAAAAAAAAAAAAAAATTAATTAAAAAAATAAATAAATTTTTTTCCATATCTTAGTGTATATAGTAGTGTATATAGTAGCGTTTATATATAGGTTGTGTTGTATGTATGGCCAGGTGAGGCCTTTTTTCTTTTTTTTTTTTGGGGAAGTGCGTGATTGTGTGTCAGTGTGAGTGTGTGTGCATGTTTCTTTTATGTCTTATATTTAATTTTGTTTAATGATAATGTCCCTGCTGGGGGTCCTTTGGAGCTGCAATAGTTCTGAAGGAGAGAAAGGACTAAGGACTCTGGACTTTTTGGTTTAATTTTGTTTTGAAGCTGGTTTCTTTTGTTTCTGTTATTTATCTTAGCAATGTTCATTTATGTACAGTTTGAAATTTATTACGGTATGTATTGTTTATATTTTTTATAATAAAAAGAGCTACAGGATGTAACTCAGGATCAGTAATGTAATGTATGTACACAGTGACTGCACCAGCAGAATAGTGAGTGCAGCTCTGGGGTATAATACAGGATGTAACTCAGGATCAGTAATGTAATGTATGTACACAGTGACTGCACCAGCAGAATAGTGAGTGCAGCTCTGGAGTATAATACAGGATGTAACTCAGGATCAGTAATGTAATGTATGTACACAGTGACTGCACCAGCAGAATACTGAGTGCAGCTCTGGAGTATAATACAGGATGTAACTCAGGATCAGTAATGTAATGTATGTACACAGTGACTGCACCAGCAGAATAGTGAGTGCAGCTCTGGAGTATAATAGAGGAGGTAACTCAGGATCAGTAATGTATGTACACAGTGACTACACCAGCAGAATAGTGAGAGCAGCTCTGGAGTATAATACAGGATGTAACTCAGGATCAGTAATGTAATGTATGTACACAGTGATTGCACCAGCAGAATAGTGAGTGCAGCTCTGGAGTATAATAGAGGAGGTAACTCGGGATCAGCAATGTAATGTATGTACACAGTGACTACACCAGCAGAATAGTGAGTGCAGCTCTGGAGTATAATACAGGATGTAACTCAGGATCAGTAATGTAATGTATGTACTGTGAGATAGTGAAGGGGTGCGTACTGGACGGGGTGTACATCTCGCCCAGGTTTCTTAGCTGGGTGGCATGAGGAATGTAGGAGTGAAGGTAGGATGGCAGTGCGACGTTCACTCCACTCCCCATCCAGTACAGGCTTGCAGCCCAACCCTGAGTGCACTCAGCTGTCTAATTAAGCAGCCAGAAGTAGGTGGTGAAGTTACACAGACTTCGCTCTCAGTCTGAATCTGGCTTCAGACGCTGCTGGAGTCTCCTGGAAGCCAAGCTCTGGTAACTACAAAATATGTGTTGTTTTGGCCAGGCTGTTAGAGCCTAAACCACGGTAGTGAGGGAACTAACTGTGTCTAGCTAGCAGCCTGCCAGGCTTAGGACTTTGTTTTATGATTTGGTTTATGTTTGTTGCTGTGGACTTTAATAAAACTGGTTGCCGCCAGTTTACCCCAGTACTGCTGTCTGTGCTTGAACTTTTTCTATGCCACTCTGTCTACCCGAGACGGCGATCCCAGAGCTATACCCCCTGAACTGGTTACAATTGGTGCTCGAATGCGGGCAGCACAGTGGCTAAAACAGCAGTAAAGAAAAAGAAAAAAAAGGAAACGTCTGTCAAAGCAGCCTTAAAGAGACAGTAACCATAATAGTGTCTGCACAGAAAAAGCTGAACTTGCTGTGGTAAAGACTTTGGAGTGTGCATGTCCTGGGTAAAGGCTGCCGTTGCCGGGACAGACAAGTCTGACAGCATGGAGGCGCTGCTTAAACATATGTCGCAAGCTAGTGTGCAACAGCAGGAGACTAACTGATTATTAATGGAGCAGGTTGCAGCACTACGCCAGGCTCTCAGCACCTCGTCCCAGATTGATGACGCAAGGTCACCTGCGTTGTCCGCGGTAAAGAAGGCGGTAAAACAGACCCTGCAGAAGATGACGCCTCATGATGATGTGGAGGCATATCTCGCTATGTTTGAAAGACTGGCAGAGGAGAATCTGCCACCATCTGAATGGGCCATGGTGGTCGCACCCTATCTGACTGGGGAACCTCAAAAGGCCTATTTTGACCTTAGCGAGCAGGACAGCAGAGACTATGCCAAGCGGAAAGCGGAGATTCTTGCCCGCCTAGGGGTTACGGTTGCAGTCCGTGCCAGGAGAGTCCATAACTGGAGATACAGTGGGGACAAGCCTGCTCGCTCACAAATGTATGATCTAATTTATTTAGTAAAGAAGTGGATAGAGCCTGACATCAGCACTCCTGCCCAAATGGTCGAAAAGGTAGTGGTGGACCGGTACATCTGGGCCCTTCCTCCTGAGGTGCAGCTCTGGGTCGGACAGGGAGACCCCAAAGATGCCAATCAACTGGTCAGCCTGATAGAGACGTACTCCGCCACCAAAGACTACCTCCGTGACCAGCCGTCCGAGCGGTCGTCACTTCGGAGTTCCCGGCCTCCGACATCTCCCGGTAAGAGAGTTCCAGCTGGTGGTGCCAGGGGGGCTGCTGATAGACGGGGCCAGGCCCGAGGGGACATGTGTGAGGCAAGGGCCGATGCTTCCCTGTTGGAAGTTCCCAGGCCTAGAAAGGTCTCCCCGTCTGAACCCCCAGACCTAAGACAGTGTTGGAGATGCCGTGAACGGGGTCATATTTCAGCCAACTGTCCACTAGTGGGGGAACCTATGGACTGTGATGCTGGAAGGTCTCTCTCTCTCCTCGCGGAACCAGTGTGCGTGGCCACCCCAACCGAGGAGAATGGCCCACAGGTGTCCCAGGTGGTTATAAATGGCTGCACTGTACAAGCCCTCCTAGACTCAGGGAGTTGAGTGACTCTGATACATGCCAGCCTGGCTGACAGGGACTTCATCCCCGATAAACACCTGAGCGTGGTGTGCATCCATGGAGATACCAAAGTCTACCCGGTGACTTCCGTGGACTTCGTCACAAAACTCGGGGAGATCTCGTATGAAGTGGGGGTAGTGAAGAACCTGATGCACCCCGTCATATTGGGTAGTGACTTTCCCCTGTTTTGGGGTCTGTGGGAAAAAAACGGTTCTACCGGACAGTGTGATGAAGCTCCTACTGAGGTTGCGCGGTCCATAGGGGCGGAACACAATGCTAGTGTGTTGTTGAACTTAGATGATGATAATGATGAATTTCCATTTCAGGTGATGTTGGGGGGGGGATAATGGTTCTCTGGAACAGAATGTCCCTGACGTACCTGTGGCCCGTGACAATTTCGGGAGTGAGCAGTTGCGAGACCCCACTCTTAAAAATGCCAGGGAAAGTATAACTGTTCTGAATGAGATCCCACAAGAGCCCGGCTCTGATAAATGATTTCCCCATTTTGCCATGAACAATGACCTGCTATATAGGGACACTAAGGTAAAGGGAGAGGCCGTGAGTCAGCTCCTGGTACCTAAAACATATAGAAGTATGGTGCTAAGTTTGTCACATAACCACGTGCTTGGTGGGCACCTGGGGATGGACAAGACCCAGGAAAGAATCCTCCAGAGGTTTTACTGGCCAGCGGTTTATCGAGATGTGGGGGATTATTGCAAATCCAGCCCCACGTGTCAGATAAATGCTCCGGTTTCCCACTTCTGTAGTCCATTAGTCCCGCTTCCGGTTATAGAGATACCATTTGAAAGAGTAGCGATGGACTTGGTAGGTCCTATTGTGAAATCAGCCAGGGGGCACCAATACATACTAGTGGTACTTGATTATGCAACCCAGTACCCTGTGGCTGTCCCTTTAAGAAATATGGCGTCCAAAAATATTGCACGGGAACTCTTTCATATGTTTTCCAGGACAGGAATCCCTAAAGAGATCCTCACGGACCAAGGCACACCTTTTATGTCCAAGGTAATGAAGGAGCTGTGTAAGTTGCTTAAAATCTCGCACATTCGAACATCCGTTATCATCCACAGATGGATGGGCTGGTTGAACGTTTTAATAAAACGTTAAAACATATGTTAAAGAAAGCAGTGGAGAAAGATGGTCGGGACTTGGACTACCTGTTACCCTACCTAATGTTTTCGGTCAGAGAGGTGCCCCAAGCCTCTACGGGGTTTTCTCCCTTTGAGTTGGTATATGGTCAGCACCCGCGGGGCTTGCTAGACATAGCCAAGGAAGTATGGGAGACCGAGGCAACCCCATACAAGAGTGTCATAGAGCATATTGCCCAGATGCAGGATAGAATTGCTAAGGTTATGCCATTGGTTAAGGATCACCTGCAGAGAGCCCAAGAAGCTCAAAGCAAAATATATAATCAGGCAGCAAAAGTTAGGACATTCAACCCCGGGGATCGGTCCTGATCTTAATCCCCACGGTGGAAAGTAAGTTTTTGGCCAAGTGGCATGGACCCTACAGATAGTACAGAAAGTGAGCGAGGTCACCTACAAGGTACACCAGCCAGGGAGACGGAAGCCCTACCAGGTCTATCATATCAACCTGATCAAGCCCTGGAGGGACAGAGAGTCATTATTGGCCTCGGGTGAATTAGAGAAAGGGTTAAAACCACCTGTACCTCCTGTGATAGTGGGTGAGACGTTGTCAGTACACCAAAAACAGGAAGTACGGGAGTTTCTGCAGAAAAATCAGCAGAGGTTTTCAGACTTGCCCGGCCGGACTTCTCTCGTGAAGCACTATATCGAGACCGAACCCGGCACTAAGGTCAAGCTGAAGCCGTACAGGATTCCGGAAGCCCGTAGAGAGATAGTCTCCACTGAGATCAAACGGATGCTAGCCCTAGGGGTCATTGAGGAGGCCCAAAGCGAGTGGTGTAGCCCGATTGTCCTGATCCCAAAACCTAATGGAACCTGGAGGTACTACAATGATTTTAGAAAGTTGAACGACGTGTCAAAGTTTGACGCCTACCCTATGCCCCGGATAGACGAGCTAATCGAGAGGTTAGGGGGCACCCTCGATCTGACAAAAGGGTACTGGCAGATACTCCTGTCTGAGGAGGCAAAAGAAAAAAACGGCCTTTGCAACCCCCCGACGGCTTGTTTCAGTACCTTGTGATGCCATTCGGCTTGCATGGAGCCCCGGCTACCTTTCAGAGGCTTATGGACCTGATCCTGCTCCCACATCAAGCCAATGCGGCTGCCTACCTGGATGATGTGGTAATTTTCAGTTCCGATTGGGAGAGCCACCTCGCTAAGGTACAAGCCGTCTTAGACTCGATAGGCGGAGCTGGGCTGAACATAAACCCAGAGAAATGTGCACTAGAAGTGGCCAAGTACCTGGGCTACGTCATTGGCAGGGGGCTGATTAAGCCCCAAGACAATAAGGTAGAGGCGATTCAGAACTGGCCTACACCCCTCACAAAACGACAGATCAAAGCGTTTCTGGGCATCACTGGGTACTATCGCAGATTTGTACAAAATTTTGCCTCCATTGCTGCCCCGTTGACCGACCTGACAAAGGGTGGGAAGTCAAAAATGGTAGTTTAGAATCCGGAGGCAGAAAAAGCATTTCAGTCTTTGAAAATGGCTTTATGTCAAAGCCCAGTTCTGGTCACCCCTAATTTCAGGGAGGAGTTTCTTGTTCAAACTGATGCCTCTAATGTGGGGTTAGGGGCAGTTTTGTCGCAGGTCGTGAAGGGTGAGGAGCACCCGGTCATGTATCTGAGTCAGAAACTGACACCGGCTGAACAAAATTATGCCATTCTGGAGCGAGAGTGCCTCGCAATCAAATGGGCGCTGGACTCGCTACGTTATTACCTCTTGGGCAGGAAATTTAAATTGCAGTCAGACCATGCTCCTCTGGCATGGATGAAGCAGAACAAGGAAAGGAACGCCAGGGTGACAAGGTGGTTCCTTTCGCTTCAAGAATTCAATTTTTCGGTAGAGCATAGGCCTGGGAAGTTACAAGGTAATGCCGATGCCTTGTCCAGAGTTCACTGTCTCTTTGGGTTTGTTGACCAGCCCTCCGGTCTGGAGAAGAGGGGGGGGATATGTGAGACAGTGAAGGGGTGCGTACTGGACGGGGTGTACATCTCGCCCAGGTTTCTTAGCTGGGTGGCATGAGGAATGTAGGAGTGAAGGTAGGATGGCAGTGCGACGTTCACTCCACTCCCCATCCAGTACAGGCTTGCAGCCCAACCCTGAGTGCACTCAGCTGTCTAATTAAGCAGCCAGAAGTAGGTGGTAGAGTTACACAGACTTCGCTCTCAGTCTGAATCTGGCTTCAGACGCTGCTGGAGTCTCGTGGAAGTCAAGCTCTGGTAACTACAAAATATGTGTTGTTTTGGCCAGGCTGTTAGAGCCTAAACCACGGTAGTGAGGGAACTGTGTCTAGCTAGCAGCCTGCCAGGCTTAGGACTTTGTTTTATGATTTGGTTTATGTTTGTTGCTGTGGACTTTAATAAAACTGGTTGTCGCCAGTTTACCCCAGTACTGCTGTCTGTGCTTGAACTTTTTCTATGCCACTCTGTCTACCCAAGACGGCGATCCCAGAGCTATACCCCCTGAACTGGTTACAATACACAGTGACCACCGGCAGAATAGTGAGTGCAGCTCTGGAGTATAATACAGGATGTAACTCAGGATCAGTAATGTATGTACACAGTGACTGCACCAGCAGAATAGTGAGTGCAGCTCTGGAGTATAATATAGGAGGTAACTCAGGATCAGTAATGTAATGTATGTACACAGTGACTGCACCAGCAGAATAGTGAGTGCAGCTCTCGAGTATAATACAGGAGGTAACTCAGGATCAGTAATGTAATGTATGTACACAGTGACTGCACCAGCAGAATAGTGAGTGCAGCTCTGGAGTATAATACAGGAGGTAACTCAGGATCAGTAATGTATGTACACAGTGACTGCACCAGCAGAATAGTGAGTGCAGGTCTGCGGTGTAATACAGAATGTAACTCAGGATCAGTAATGTAATGTATGTACACAGTGACTGCACCAGCAGAATAGTGAGTGCAGCTCTGGAGTATAATACAGGATGTAACTCAGGATCAGTAATGTAATGTATGTACACAGTGACTGTACCAGCAGAATAGTGAGTGCAGCTCTTGAGTATAATACAGGATATAACTCAGGATCAGTAATGTAATGTATGTACACAGTGACTGCACCAGCAGAATAGTGAGTGCAGCTCTGGAGTATAATACAGGATGTAACTCAGGATCAGTAATGTAATGTATGTACACAGTGACTGTACCAGCAGAATAGTGAGTGCAGCTCTTGAGTATAATACAGGATATAACTCAGGATCAGTAATGTAATGTATGTACACAGTGACTGCACCAGCAGAATAGTGAGTGCAGCTCTGGAGTATAATACAGGAGGTAACTCAGGATCAGTAATGTAATGTATGTACACAGTGACTGCACCAGCAGAATAGTGAGTGCAGATCTGGGGTATAATACAGGATGTAACTCAGGATCAGTAATGTAATGTATGTACACAGTGACCACCGGCAGAATAGTGAGTGCAGCTCTGGAGTGTAATACAGGATATAACTCAGGATCAGTAATGTAATGTATGTACACAGTGACTGCACCAGCAGAATAGTGAGTGCAGCTCTTGAGTATAATACAGGATATAACTCAGGATCAGTAATGTAATGTATGTACACAGTGACTCCACCAGCAGAATAGTGAGTGCAGCTCTGGGTATAATACATGATGTAACTCAGGATCAGTAATGTAATGTATGTACACAATGACTGCACCAGCAGAATAGTGAGTGCAGCTCTAGAGTATAATACAGGATGTAACTCAGGATCAGTAATGTAATGTATGTACACAGTGACTGCACCAGCAGAATAGTGAGTGCAGCTCTGGGGTATAATACAGGATGTAACTCAGGATCAGTAATGTAATGTATGTACACAGTGACTGCACCAGCAGAATAGTGAGTGCAGCTCTGGGGTATAATACAGGACGTAACTCAGGATCAGTAATGTATGTACAAAGTGACTGCACCAGCAGAATAGTGAGTGCAGCTCTGGGGTATAATGCAGGAGGTAACTCAAGATCAGTAATGCAATGTACAGTGTCTTGAAAAATTCTTCATAACCCGTGAATTTTTCCACATTCATTCACATTATTCCCACAAATTTAAATGTATTTAACTGGGTTTTATGTGATACCGAGAGAAAGTAACAAGCATTTGTGTTGTGTAAAGGAAATGATACAAAGTTTTCTACTTATTTAAAACATTTAAATCTGAACATTGTTCCATGCTGTTGTATTCAGCCCCCTCAGTCAGTACTTTACCACCTTTTTCTCCAGTCTTTTGGGGTCTGTTTCTCCACTTTTCTCTGCAGTCTTCTGGGGTCTGTCTCTCCACCTTTCTCTGCAGTCTTTTGGGGTCTGTCTCTCACCTTTCTCTGCAGTCTTTTGGGTCTGTCTCTCCCACCTTTCTCTGCAGTCTTTTGGGGTCTGTCTCTCCCACCTTTCTCTGCAGTCTTTTGGGGTCTGTCTCTCCACCTTTCTCTGCAGTCTTTTGAGGTCTGTCTCTCCAGCTTTCTCTGCAGTCTTTTGGGGTCTGTCTCTCCACCCTTCTCTGCAGTCTTTTGGGGTCTGTCTCTCCCACCTTTCTCTGCAGTCTTTTGGGGTCTGTCTCTCACCTTTCTCTGCAGTCTTTTGGGGTCTGTCTCCACCTTTCTCTGCAGTCTTTTGAGGTCTGTCTCTCCAGTCTTTTGGGGTCTGTCTCTCCACCCTTCTCTGCAGTCTTTTGGTCTGTCTCTCCCACCTTTCTCTGCAGTCTTTTGGGGTCTGTCTCTCCCACCTTTCTCTGCAGTCTTTTGGGGTCTGTCTCTCCACCTTTCTCTGCAGTCTTTTGGGGTCTGTCTCTCCACCTTTCTCTGCAGTCTTTTGGGGTCTGTCTCTCCCACCTTTCTCTGCAGTGTTTTGGGGTCTGTCTCTCCACCTTTCTCTGCAGTCTTTTGGGGTCTGTCTCTCCACCTTTCTCTGCAGTCTTTTGGGGTCTGTCTCTCCCACCTTTCTCTGCAGTCTTTTGGGGTCTGTCTCTCCCACCTTTCTCTGCAGTCTTTTGGGGTCTGTCTCTCCCACCTTTCTCTGCAGTCTTTTGGGGTCTGTCTCTCCACCTTTCTCTGCAGTCTTTTGGGGTCTGTCTCTCCCTCCTTTCTCTGTAGTCTTTTGGGGTCGGTCTCTCCACCTTTCTCTGCAGTCTTTTGGGGTCTGTCTCTCCCACCTTTCTCTGCAGTCTTTTGGGGTCTGTCTCTCCCTGATGCTGTTTGATACCTAATGTTTTCACATAAACCTCTGAGGCCTTCACAGAACAGCTGTAGCTATACTGATAAGAAATCACCCCCAGGTGAACGCAATGAGAAAACCTCATATCATTTCCTTTACACTTCACAAATACTTATTACTTTGTGGGTGTAATGTGAAACAATATGGAAAAGTTCACGGGGTGTGAATACTTTTTCAAGGCACTGTATGTACACAGTCACTACACCAGCAGAATAGTGAGTGCAGCTCTGGAGTATAATACATGATAGGTAATAGAAGATCAGATGCTGCAGAGTGAAGGAGTTGCAGGGTTCTTTGGTGATTTAACCCATAGTTTGTGGGGGTCTCAAATACAAATTGATAGGAATCCCGTCTGTATCTGCCATATTACCTTGTAGAATTACCGTATCAGCTACTATATTATATTGATATCACTATATATGTATACACACATCTCTCATGAGCAGCGGTTCTTGAAGACCCGCAGTCCTGCGGTCTGGTCTTTCCCATGTAGGACCGGTCTGCTCTCGGACATTAGTGTAATAATCTTTGTTAATTAAAATGAATTCATGTTTGTTTTACTTATAATGGAGATTTTATAAATTTTTTTGTATTTTAAACTGTGTAGTTTGCTAAAGAGAGGTCGAGATACGGACGCCCTGACTGTACGGAGGTGAAGTTGTCAGGCGCTCGAATCTCACTCTAGCACACCCTCTCATCAAGACCGGCGTGATAAACACTGGTGTTACAGGGACAAAGTCTTTAACTTTTCGCAGTCACCTCACATTGAAAATAATCTGTTTCACAATGGAAGATGAGACTCAGGACAATTTCCATATCAGATCCGTCATCAGTATCTGGTGACCGCCCGTCTCCTCTGTCATCAGTATCTGGTGACCACCTATTACCTCCATCACCAGTATCTGGTGACCGTCCGTCACCTCCATCATCAGTATCTGGTGACCGTCCATCACCTCCATCATCAGTATCTGGTGATCGCCCGTCACCTCCATAATCAGTATCTGGTGACCACCCGTCTCCTCCATCATCAGTATCTGGTGACCACCCGTCTCCTCTGTCATCAGTACCTGGTGACCACCCAGCACCTCCATCACCAGTATCTGGTGACTGCCCGTCACCTCCATCATCAGTATCTGGTGACCACCCGTCGTCTCCATCATCAGTATCTGGTGACCACCTGTCGCCTCCATCATCAGTATCTGGTGACCGCACGTTACCTCCATCATCAGTATCTGGTGACCACCTGTTGCCTTCATCATCAGCATCTGGTGACCGCCCGTCACCTCCATCATCAGTGTCTGGTGACCGCCCGTCACCTCCATCATCAGTATCTGGTGACCACCCGTTGCCCGCCTGTCGCCTAATGATGGAAGTGACGGGCGGTCAGCAGATACTGATGATGCAGGCATCGGTCGGTCAACAGATACTGATGACGGAGGCGTCGGGCGACATTGGGTGGTCACTAGTGATGGGCGAGCACTAAAATGCTTGGGTGCTCGTTGTTCGGGTCAAGCAGATTGGAATACTCGGTACTCGGACAGAACAACGAGCCCAATGTAAGTCTATGGGAGACCAAAGTATTTTTGCCGCGATCCCCCCCGGGGGTCTTTTTAAGGTCTTAATGCGTCTGAAAATGATGGAAACACTGCTCAAATGACACGGGGACATCATGGAGATCGCCCCTGGAAGCATTCCTGACTCCTAGTTCACACCTTTAAACAATGTTGTCAGAGTTTCATGCCATTTTTACCGGTGCATCAAAAAACATACCAAAACGAAACCAAAACAGATTTTGCTGGGAAATATGTGAAGGCACATCCTTTCCAGGTTAACGACTTATATATAAGGCAAAATAATTAACCCAAGACCAAAATGTTCCTCCACCACTTGGGATATGTTCAGACGCAGCGTTTTTCAACTTTAACATTGCTTTCAACCAAAACAAATGCATTCACTGGGAAATGTCACCGTAACATTTACCAACCCTAGCTGGCCATGTGGTGTGTGACACATAAGCAGACACATCTTGTTTCATTTATAAAGGAGGGACTCTTGAAGTCACAGAACCTATTTGTACTGGTGCATCAGGCAGCATTAGGCCGGCGTCACACTAGCGAGTTTGATGCGAGTTAGTCGCACGACTTACTCGCATCAACACCCGGCACGGCCGCCCGCTCTCGGACCAGAGTGCGCGGTGGCATAGAAATACATGCATCCGCGCACTCTGGTCCGAGAGCGGGCGGCCGTGCCGGGTGTTGATGCGAGTAAGTTGTGCGACTAACTCGCATCAAACACGCTAGTGTGACGCCGGTCTGAATCTGCTTAAAGGGCCATTATTAAACAGTGGGTCTCTGAAACTGTTCTAGCGAGTGGATGGGCTGCCAAGAATTACGACGCACCTCAATACCTCTTTCACGAGATGTCCAGGGCTTCCATAAAAAATTTTGCATTGAATGCAAGGCCTGCCCTGCTACCAAGTCATATGCACCCCAATAAGCCCAATCCCCCCCTTGGTAGAAACATGTAGGAGGGCCTCTTACCAAAAAATGTCCCATTAAAAATGAGCGTATCTCCTAGACTTGGAATGTCCATACACTTAGGGCGGCAGACATTTCCCCTGTGGGATACACCTCAACCGTTTTCAGAACAAGTATTTTACGCCCAACAAAAACACCCACCCTTGTTAATAATGAGACATTGGCTGTAGCTGCACAGGAAACGTAGACCCTTTTGATCTAGTGGCGGTGGATGATCAGACGTGAAGGCCTGATTTAAAAATAGGAGCAATTTCTAGGAGCGGGTCTCCTAGACTTGGAATGCCCATACACTTAGTGTATGAGCTGGCAAACATTTCCCCTTGGGGGGTGTACATATTTTTTGTATTTTGGTGACGGGCATCATAACACCCTTGCCAAAACATAGAATGTCCTGAGCATGACTGAATACGTTCACCCTGGTGTTCAAATGGTGGTGGACGGTGAGGATGAGGAGAAGGAGGAGGAGGGGGACACCAAATAGCCAAAATCAGGAAGCGTATACCCATGTTTGGTTGTGAAGAGGTGCATGGGAATACACCTCCCAAAAAAACACTACATTGGAGTTTATGCTTCACTGTCATCATTTGGTGGTGTCAAGAAGTCAGGCCCAATCCATCCCTTGTTCATTTTTATAAGAGTCAGCCTGTCTGCATTTTCCGTAGAAATGCGAATGCGCTTATCTGTGATGATGCCACCAGCAGCACTAAAACCCCGCTCAGACAAAATGCTAGCCGCAGGGCAGGCCAGGACCTCCAAGGCGTAGAGAGCCAGTTCATGCCACATTTCCAGCTTGGATACCCAATAATTAAAAGGCACAGAGGAATCACGGAGGACCTTGGTATGGTCATCAAGGTACTCCCTCAGCATCTTAGAGAACATTGCATTCCTTGTGAGACTACCCTGCGCCTCAGTGCGTGGGCGATGGGGGGTCTTAGAAAACTGTCCCAGAACTTTGCCAGTGTTCCCCTGCCTCTGCTGGAGTGGACTTGTGTCTGTCTCGCCTGTCCTGCTTGGTTGGCCAACGAACTGTTATCTCTGCCGCCAGCATTGAGATGGGAATTTTTTTTAATAATTCTGAAACAATGGCCCAATGGTACGGCACCATTTTGGTACACCTGTCTGCCTCTGGAACAAGAGATTGAAAGTTATCCTTGTACCGTGGGTCTAAAAGTGTCACTAGCCAGTAATGACAGGTACCCAATATTTTGACAATACGACGGTCACAGGAAAGGCAGCGCAACAAAGTCAGTCATGCGTGCCAGACTGGTAACAGGCAACACTTCCGTGTCCTCAACAACAGGACGACTGACCATGCTCTCCTCCTCCTCCTCCCTGTCCTTAGGCCATCCACGCTGAACAGACAGTATGACAGTTGTAGTCCCGTCTATAGCGCATGAAAGTAGCTCCTGTTCTTCCTCCTCATTGTCAACCAATCCACATTGGGATGACACGAGGCTGGGCTGTGTGTAATCACCCAGTATGGTTCCTTGATCCATGTCCTCGTGCTACGCCTGCAATGCCTCCTCTTTCATTGTGAGCAGAGAGCTTTTCAGAATGCAGATGAGCAGGATGGTGAGGCTAATTATGGCGTCATCGCCGCTCACCATCTTGGTGGACTCCTCAAAATTTTGGAGGATGCTACATATGTCTGACATCCATGTCCACTCCTGAGGTATTATGTGTGGACTCAAACCTGACAAACGACGGCCTTGTTGATGCTGGTATTCAACAACTTCCAGCTTCTGCTTACAAATCCTTTCTAACATATGCAGTGTAGAGTTCCAACGGTGGGGACATCACACACCAGTTGGTGAGCCGGAATCTGAAATTGCTGCTGAAGCACGGCAAGGGCGGCTGAAGCTGTAGCTGACTTTCTAAAATGTGCACACAAGCGGCGTACTTTAACCAGCAGATCCGGCAGCTCCGGATAGCTTTTTAGAAAACGTTGAACGAGGTTCAGCACATGGGCCAGGCATGGTACGTGTGTCAGTTCGCCTCGCCTCAAAGCCACCACCAGGTTCCTACCATTGTCACACACAACCATGCCTGGCTGGAGATTTACCGATGTCAGCCACACATCTGCCTGCTCTTTCAAAGCTGTCAACAACTCTTCAGCATTGTGCGGGTTGCACCTAAGCAAATTAGCTTCAGCACAGCCTCTTGCCGCTTTGCTTTTGCAGTACTTCCAGCTTGTGATTGATGTGTTAATTTCTGACATGGAGGCTGAAGAGGAGGAGGTGCAGGAGCTGTACACAGTGGGGGCAACCCTGATTGACGTAGGGCATCTTCACATGCACCGTGGACAGGGGATTGGCTTGCACGCACAACAGTGGAAGAAGCAGAGGAGTCCACCCGCAACACTGTTCCTAGGGTTGGGCCCAGAAAGTCGGGTGCTTTGCTGCCATGTGCCTGAGCATGCTGGTGGTGATAAGGCTGGTAGTTTTGCTACCCCTGCAGATGGTGGCATGACAGGTGTTGCAAATGGCCTGTTTTGGGTTATCGGCAGAGTCTTTAAAAAATAACCAGCCTCGGGAAGACCTAACAGTTGGGCTGGCAACGTCCATCAGGTTGGTGTTACGGGGAACGGTTGCACGCCTTCTGTCTGCAGCCACCACACTGCTTCTTCCTGCCTGAAGTGGTGCAATGCCTATCTCCCCCTGTGTGCTGCTGTCCTCGCTCTGCATGTCCTCCTGCCAGGTTGGGTCTGTTACCACATCATCCACCACCTCATCTTCCACTTCCCCACTCTGGTCCATCTCCTGACTTTCCAGCAATTGTGTCTCATCAACGTCCACCTCTTGTGACCGTGGCTGCTCAAAGATTTGTGCATTGCTACATGGAATATCATCTTGCCCCGCTTCTAGTGGAGCAGGCGAGAGGCACGAATCTCCAAATGGAAAACTGAACAGCTCTTCGGAGTGTCCGAGTGTGGGATCAGTTGTCTCAGGGCACTCAGCATGGTGTGAGGAAGCAGGATCAGGGTAAAGAATATGCAGTCCCGATTCACGGCTACTGTGACTTGACCGTGTTGAAGACAGGGTGCTGGTGGATAAGTAACTGGAAGTATTATCCGCTATCCTACCAACCTTTTTACACTGCTCGGGCTTCAATAGTGCTGTCTTTTCACGGTCCCCTAGGACTTCGGACACTAAGGTCCAGCAAGAAGATGTGGGTGTTTTCGGTGGGCCAATTTCAGCTTGTCCACGGCCTCGGCCTGCACAATCACCATCACGTCCACTTCCCCGTCCCTTGCCACGCGCCTTACCCATTGTAAATGGAATAGAATATTATACACATTCACTACAAAAGGGTGATCTGGGAGTCAACTTGTATGTGATACGTGTGCTTGAAAACTACTGTTACCCATCTGGACTTTAGGTAAAAATGTTTTTGGCCTTATCAGATTTAATAAATACGTTAACAGCCTGCAAAAAAAATACAATGTTTTGGTCTAAACTGGCCAAACTTTGAGCACTCACAGATATGAGCTGGCATGGCAATACCATTACAACAAATGTGTGAGTTTTTTGGGGGTTAAATACTGCTGTATATAAGTACAGTGACACCCAAGACAAAAAAAGAAAAGCACCTTAACTGGCCAAACTTAGCTGTGCGTGCTCTATGAGCTGGCACGGAGATACCACACCAAAAAATGTGTGGCCTGTATTCCAATTACACCTGGGGCTAGCTATATACGGCCAATATATCCTACAGGTAGCAGCAGCACCAGAACACAGGAAGGGAATGGACCCTCTTGATGTATGCCAGAAGATCAGCTCTCCACCCTCCTGTCAAGATCCCACCTCACCACTTGAGTGCTTGACCCGCTCCTGTCCCACCTTATCCCTAACTTTGCCACAGTCTTCATCCCAACTCTTACACACCTCTTCAACCTTTCACTTACAAATGGTGTCTTTCCCTCATCCTTCAAACATGCCTCAATCACACCCATCCTCAAAAAGCCCTCCCTCGACCCATCCTGTGTCTAACTATCGCCCAATATCTCTTCTCCACTATCTCAATCCAGGGCTGAATGTGGCGAGCAGGGCGGCGTCCGGTCTCTTACACCCGATGATGCTGGGCGGCCAGCCAATCACTGTACGACCACAACAAAGATGGCTACAGTGTTATTGCCTGCAAAATCCTGCATCGTGCCTGGTTTTGTAAAGACCGCCAAAAAAGCTGGGTGGAGACCCGAGTTCCCGCCGAGTAATCCCGGAAATGCTCGGTACTCGCAGAGTACAACGAGTACCGTGACAAACGGGCGAGTAATGAGTAGTGGGGAGCACGTTCGCTCATCACTAGTGGTCACCAGATACAGCAGAGTGTTCGTTACACTTGTATCTAGTCTAGACAATCAGCTGTGAGTTACACTGCTCCTACCTCAAGCTCAGCGTCCATGTGTGGGAAGGGGAGAAGGGGTTCCCGATGAATAGGTGTCACACAAACAGGGCTGCAGTTGACCTAAGGTGTGTGGCGTCTTCAGTGACTCGTGTAGACAGCGCCATGATGGCTATATACCAGAATATGGCAGGTTCTCCCAATCTAATATTGCCCATCATACCCCACATAATAGCTCTGGCAAAAATTAAGAGACCACTGCAAAATGTTCAGTTTGTCTGATTTTTCTCTTTATTTTTCAGTGTAATGTAAAATTGCTCTTTTATTCTATAAACTACTGACATGTCTCAGAATTTCCAAGCAAATTTTGTATTTATTTTCAGAAAATGAGTAATGGTCAAAATAACAAAAAAATGCAGACCTCAAATAATGCGAAGAAAACAAGTTCATAATCATTTAGAAACAATACTGATGTTTTAACTCAGGAAGAGTTCAGAAATCAATATTTTGTGGAATAACCATGATTTGTAATCACAGCTTTCATGCGTCTTGGCATGCTTTCCACCAGTCTTTCACACTGCTTTTGGGTGACCTTATGCCACTCCTTGTCCATAAATGTAAGCAGTTCTTCTTTGTTTGATGGCTTGTGACTATCCATCTTCCTCTTGATTACATTCCAGAGGTTTTCAATGGGGTTCAGGTCTGGAGATCGAGCGGCCGTGACAGGGATTTAATGTGGTGGTTCTTCATCCACACATTGATTGACCTAGCTGTGTGGCATGGCGCATTGTCCTGCTGGAAAAACCAGTCCTCAGAGTTGGGGAACATCGCCTGAGCAGAAGGAATCAACTGTTTTTCCAGGATAACCTTGTATGCGGCTTGATTCATACGTCCTTCGCAAAGATTAACCTGCCCTATTCCAGCCTTGCTGAAGCATCCCCAGATCATCACCGATTCTCCACCAAACTTCACAGTGAGTGCAAGGCACTGTGGCTTGTATGCCTCTCCAGGTCTCCGTCTAACCATTAGACAACCAGGTGTTGGGCAAAGCTGAAAATTAGACTCATCAGAGAAGATTACCTTACTCCAGTCCTCTATGGTCCAATCCTTATGGTCTTTGGCAATCTTCAGCCTGGCTCTCCTTTGCTTTTCATTGATGAAAATATTTTTTCTAGCTTTACATGACTTGAGCCCTGCCTGTAGGAGCCTGTTATGAACTGTTCTTGCCGTGCACTTCACCCCAGCTGCCGTTTGCCAATCCTTTTGTAGGTCACTTGATGTCATCCTGCGGTTGCTGAGTGACATTCGAATAAGATGACGGTCATCCTGGTCAGTGGAGAGTCATTTTCGCCCTCTGCCGGTCTGTAGCTTTGTTGTCCCCAATTTCTGCTGCTTGACCTTGTTGTAATGGACTGCCATCTTAGAAATTTTAAGGATGGAGGCAACATGATGCTCACTGTATCCCTCTGCTAGTTAAGCCAGAATTGAGCCCTTCTTTTCCTCACTCAAGACTTTTCTTTTCCACTCCTTTGGCATGGTTACAAGTTATTTTTTCATTCCTATTACTTTCAGCTGCAGATGGAAGGGAGGGAGACACAGTAATTCATTACTGATGGGTAGGCGGAGCCCCAGATCAGGATGACACCTCAGATCAAAAGCGTGTTGACTGGCTGGCTCCTCCAGCTCGGGCTCCTCCTACTCAGCTCCTTCAGTCTAAGATTTGAGGTCTCAGAGGATGGTCGCTGCTAATGCAGCTCCTCAGAAGATTTTATTATTTTATATCGGACAAGAGACTTGGATCACTAGTTGGTCTAGAGGTCTCAGGGGTACCAGCGCTGCTGTACACCAACCTCTCCCTTGGCGGATCTGTATTTACACTATAGTCCCTGCAGAATCTTGCCGGCCCTGGGGGATGAGGATGGCTTCCCTGGCGGGGACATAAACCACACGTGCGGTCACTGCGTTCCTCGCCCTGGGGGGAAGCATGGGCACAAGCGCCACAAATCCTGAGGGTTCCCTGTGGCGCTAAGCTGGTGAGTACTCCACATTCCTTTTTTATAATGTGTGTAGTACTTTAGCGACTGCTGTGGCAGCGCTATTACATGTACCACTATGTGCTTTAACGACTGCGGTGGCAGCGTTATTACATGTATTCACTGTGTGTTATCAGTGTGCCTTAACGACTGCGGTGGCAGCGTTATTACATGTATTCACTGTGATTATGTCAGTGTGTTTTAACGACTGCGGTGGCAGCGTTATTACATGTGTTCACTGTAATTATGATCAGTGTGCATTCAACGGTCGCGGCGGCGACCGCCGGTACATGTATTCAGTCACGGTGAGGAGAGAGGAGTTCCCGCTTTTTTATTTGAATTTTCGCGGCACTCTGAGCGCGCGCTTTCTGAGCAGTCTCCATTTCCTGCATCTTCTACATGGAGACACAGCGCGGCGGCCATTATTAATGCAGGAGCTGGAAGCTCCTCGGGGTCATCGCTCTCCCTTTCCTCCCGGCAGCTATTACCAGCAGGGTGAGTCGCTTCTGCGGAAGCTTAACCCCTTCAACTGCAGGGCGCCTTCCTGATTTTATTCCCTATCTGCGGCTATGCCGCATATATCTGGGAGCGCAGGGCGTCTTTTTTGAGCCAGTTCCTGCAATACCTCCGTCCAGCAGAGGCTATGGGAGGCTGCGGCATTAACCCCTTGGAAGGCGGTTAACCCTTGTTTTGAAGGGTCAGCTGGGGTAGCTCATGCTGTAAGAGCTTTAACCCTTCAGCTATATGAGAAACAGTTATTGACAGTTTTTAACCCGTCATATACTGTGTGAGGAGCGTCCAAATGCTTGTGATTGACGTTTCCATAACGTCTGCGCTTCAGATGCTCTATCCAGCACCTACACCTGTACTACAGATGGTGACTGACGCCTGCTCACCTGACGCCTGCGCTATGTATTCGCTATGTCCTACGGATGTGCTGTGTCCTGCGCCTACGCTACAGTACGTTTTTTCTGTTTAGTGTGGCATAGCTGTCCTGCAGCTGCGACCTTATAAGAGGCGCCTGAGATTCGCACCCCTTTTTCATTATCAAGGTTGTGGGGAGTCAGCTACTTTAACCCCTTATTAGGCGGTTAACTCTTAATGGGAGACAGCTGGGGTAGCTCTCTCTTTAGAGCTTTAACCCTTCAGCTTTTGTTTTTTAAGAACTGCTCTAGTTACTGACAGGTTTAGCCTGCCATATACTATGCAAGGGCATGTCAGAGACCCTCTCCCAGATCCGCTACGGACCAGCCTCGCGTATCTGACACGCAGACCTCGACTCATGCACGGTCGGAGGTTCCAGTGGTGTCAAAATGGAGGCCTTCACTGGTTTCTATTGATGGCCTGTCTGACCTTTTAGGTTATGGAGTGTCAGCTAGATCCTCTCAAGGAAGCGACACAAAATCGGTGCCTTCTTTTTTGCTTAGCGAAGAAGTCCGATTCAGACAAGGAGGTTCGGCAGGGACTCCCTGCCTCTCTCATGGGCCGTACTAAAATTTCTGTGGAAGCCATGTGGACGTTACAGTTACCGGAGGAGGTAACTAGTCGTCCTGGTAAGTCGGCCCGGATGTTGCAAGGGTCGCGCGCGACGACCTTACAAACTGTATCCGTTTTTTCTACGGAGTTGTTTGTTAATTGGACCCCTTCTCCTGAAGTGAATGTTCCTTCATTCCAGCTTAGCAAATCTTCCTGGTAAAAGGGAAGGCGAGTCTGCAGGACACGCTGGACATAAAAACGGAGACGGCAACAATTTCCATCTGCGAGGCCGTGGACATAGATTCGGTATTAAGGATCTAGGTGTACTTGTTAAGTTCCCCTGAGCCGGTTGGACCGTCTAAGGACGGCAGGCAAGTTGGATCCCCTCTATCGAGGTAGATGGGCTTTTCTAGTTGAAGGATAATGCGTCACTGCTATCCAGGGCGCAATCCTCGGCAGTTACAGTCAGAAGAGCTCTGTAACTTGGATGGAACGCGGTTTTCCAACAAGGTTTGCTATCTTTAGCTTAGAAAGTGGTCAGCTATTTGACTGACCTCATGGAGCTGATTGCCAAGGCAAAGGCAAAAGAAACAGCTTTACCGTAGCGCAGAGCTGTGACTTCTGCGTCTGGCAGGACTAGTGCCGATAGTTATTGGCAGTCCCTTTCGGTTCAAGGGATGATCTGGCCAACCCTCTGGGGGTTTGTGTCGTCCTCCTTTCTTTTTAAAAAAAAAAATAAAAAATCCGCCAAGGCGGACTGACATCTGACATTCTGTCAGAGCCAAGCATGAAGTCGCTTCGCTCCGTTATGGCAGCCCTGTCGCAGATCGATTCTGTGGTCAATCGACATTCGCGACGCTTATTGGCATGTTCCCGTCGGAAGAGCTCATCAGCGCTTCCTTCGTTTTTGCCATAGAATCAACCATTACCAGGTTGTGGCTCGGCCATTCGGCTTGGCCTTAACGTCCAGAATTTTTACAACGATTCTGGCGCCTAAATCTCATGGCAATTCTTCAAGGACGGGGACTTACGATTCGTCCCTATTTGGGACGACCTTTCGATTGTGGCCTCAAGGGAGGAGTCGTCTCTGGAATCGTCGCAGGCAATCCTGTTTTTTGAGGATGCTTTTCGACACGGTACGGGCGGTGTTGTCCCTACCTCCAGACAAGCAGGCATGTCTGCTCCAACATGTACAGATTATGAAGGCTGCGACAGCAATGTCCCTTCGGAAGGTATGCGCCTTCTGGGTTTGATGGTACGTCCATGGAGCACCTCCGTTTGCCCAATTTCATTCCAGAGCTCTCCACAGGCTCATTCTGAGTCGTTGGAATCGGTCGCAATCATTGGATTGCAGTGTCACCATTTCTCGCGGGGTGCGAGAATCCCTAGGATGGTGGTCACGTCCAGGAGCGTTATTCATGGGAAAGTCTTTCTCCCTCCGAAGTGGTCGGTCATAACCACCAATGCCAGCCTGACGGGCTGGGGAGGGTGTCTGGAACGATCTTCGGATCCAGGGAGTATGGTCATCGGAAGAGTCGGTTCTACCGATCAACATCCTGGAATTGAGGGCAAAATTTTTTCTTTGCCTCCAACACTGGACGGTCTCCTTGAGCGGTATGCCAGTCCGAGTGCGGACAGACAACGCGACGGCGGTCGCGTATATCAACCACCAAGGCGGGACGAGGAGTTCCCATGCTGGAGGTGTCTCGGATACTGATTTGGGCCGAGACCAGGGTTCCAGCCATCTCTGCAATTCACTTTCCAGGAGTCCAGAATACCACGGCGGACTTCCTCGGTCGCGAAAAGATGGTTCCCGGAGAATGGGGTTTTCATCCGACAATTTTTTTGCACTGCTGTGCTTCCGTTGGGGAACTCACCAAGTGGACTTGATGGGGTCCAGGTTTAATACCAAATTACCGACCTTCGTGTTCAGGTACAAGGACACGAAGGCTGTGGCGGTAGACGCTCTGGTGGATCCGTGGGACCATTTCGAGCTAGTCTATGTTTTCCGCCGATATCTTTACTTCTCTGGTGCTGCGTCGGTTCAGACTGGAGAGAATTCCGGCTATTTTGATAGCTCAGATTGGCCAAGGAGGACGTGGTTCTCGACACTAGTGTCGCTTTTGGCGCCGCCGCCATTTCCACTTCCTCTGCTTCCGGTCCTGTTAACCCAGGGACTCACTCGTTATCCGGACTTGAAGTCTCTGCGTTTGACGGAGTAGCTCTTGAGACCGAAATGTTAACCCGTAGAGGTTTTTCAGCCAGAAGTCCGGCTACTACTACTAGGATTTACCACAAAACTTGGGAAACCTTCTTTTCGTGGTGTTCGGGATCTTCACGGAACCCGAGAAAGTTTTCCATTCCCAATCTGTTGTTTTTTCTACAGCATGGGTTAGACAAGGGTTTGACAGTTAGCAGCCTGAAAGGTCAGGTTTTCTGCTCTGTCCTTATTATTTCGGAGGGCTATTGCCTCGCGTAGGGACGTGCTTTCCCTTTTCCGCGGTATAGCTCGTAAGTTTCCGCCGCGGAAGGCACCCGTGTCTTCTTGGCGGCTCAACCTTGTTTTTGGAGGCTCTTCAGCATAAACCATTTTGAGCCTATGGATTCTGCTAGCCTTTCTTTACTTTCTTGGAAGGTGGCCTTCCTAGTAGCGGTCGCCTCTTGAGGAGAGTTTTTCTGAGTTGGCAGCTCTTTCTTGCTCGCCTCCTTTTTCTGGAGTTTTTTTTTTTTTTTTTTTCCGGATCGGGTAGTGCTTCGCACACGGGGTGATTTTCTATCTAAGTAGTGTCACAATTTCATGTTAACCAGGATATTGTGTTGCCTTCACTCTGTTTGGATCCGAAGAATGCGAAAGAGCGAGCTTTACACACTTTGGATTTAGTGCGGGCCTTGAATTTTTATCTATCTATTATTCAAGGTTTTCGTAAGACGGACTCCCTGTTTGTGGTTCCAGCAGGTCGTCGGCGTGGTCAACGAGCCTCCAAGGATTCTATAGCTTGTTGGATCCGGTCAGCTGTTCTGGAAGCTTACCGTATTGGGGGTGAATCTTGCCGATTAAGGTTCGAGCCCATCCCACGAGAGCTGTGGCTTCATCGTGGGCTTTTCATCAAGGTGCCTCGGCAGTGCAGCTCTGCCGGGAGGCAACTTGGCGCTCTGTCCACACGTTTACAAAGTTTTTATAAAGTGGACGCCAGTGCTTCCGCTGATGCAGCCCTCGGACATAGGGTCCTGCAGGCAGCTGTAGTTTAAAGTTTCTAGATGAACTTGTGTTTAGCGCTGGTTGCGCTTCCTTGTTAAGGTTGTTGGGTTTCTGCCTTTGTTGGTTTTTCCCACCCTTATTTTTGAACTGCTTTGGGACGTCCCATCAGTAATGAATTACTGTGTCTCCCTCCCTTCCATCTGCAGCTGAAAGACGGATTTTGGCAAGAACTTACCTGTAAAATCCTTTTCAGCGAAGGAAGGGAGGGAGACACAGATCCCGCCCAAGGCAGAAGTGTGTTGATGTTTTCAGATGCAGCGCGACTCTTATCTGATAGCGATTATCTGGGCTGAGGTCAGCGCGCTAAGGCTCTGTTCCAGCATCGCCAGCTCATCGCAGTAGTCAGGTTCAGTGAGTAGTACCTGGAACTCTGTGGTTTTTGGCTTACTTTGCATGCATAACCTGTATTCTTGTGTTTTTCTCTGAAGTTCCTTCAGAAGGGGTTATGTTGCTCCGCTGGTGATCTTGGTTCTTCCTTAAAGCTTTGGTACGACTGAAGGAGCTGAGTAGGAGGAGCCCGAGCTGGAGGAGCCAGCCAGTCAACACGCTTTTGATCTGAGGTGTTATCCTGATCTGGGGCTCCGCCTACCCATCAGTAATGAATTATGTGTCTCCCTCCCTTCCTTCGCTGAAACACGGATTTTGGTAAGAACTTACCTGTAAAATCCTTTTCAGCGAAGGAAGGGAGGGAGACACAGGATTCATTACTGATGGGTAGGCGGAGCCCCAGATCAGGATGTCACCTCAGATCAAAAGCGTGCTGACTGGCTGGCCCCTCCAGCTCGGGCTCCTCCTACTCAGCTCCAGTCGTACCAAAGCTTTAGGGAAGAACCAAGATCACCAGCGGAGCAACATAACCCTGTCTGAAGGAACTTCAGAGAAAAACACAAGGATACAGGTTATGTACACAAAGTAAGCCAAAAACCACAGAGTTCCAGGTACTAATCACTGAACCTGACTACTGCGATGAGCTGGCGATGCTGAAAAGAGCCTTAACGCGCTGACCTCAGTCCAGATAATCGCTATCAGATAAGAGTCGCGCTGCATCTGAAAACATCAACACACTTCTGCCTTGGGCGGGATCTGTGTCTCCCTCCCTTCCTTCGCTGAAAAGGATTTTACAGGTAAGTTCTTACCAAAATCCGTGTTTCAGCTGCAGAATGGAAGGGAGGGAGCCACAGGATTCATTACTGATGGGACGTCCCAAAGCAGTTCAAAAAATAAGGGTGGGAAAAAACCAACAAAAGGCAGAAACCCAACAACCTTAACAAGAAAACGCAACCAGCGCTAAAACACAAGAACTTCAAACTACAGCTGCCTGCAAGACCCTACGTCCGAGGGCTGCATCAGCAGAAGCACTGACGTCCACTTTATAAAACTTTGTAAACGTGTGGACAGAACGCCAAGTTGCCGCCCGGCAGAGCTGCACTCCGAGGCGCCTTGATGAAAAGCCCATGATGAAGCCACAGCTCTCGTGGAATGGGCTCGAATCTTAATCGGACAAGATGCACCCTGAAGACTGTAAGCTTCCAGAATAGCTGACCGAATCCAACGAGCTATAGAATCCTTGGAAGCTCGCTGACCACGCCGGCGACCAGCTGGAACCACAAATAGAGAGTCAGTCTTACGAAAACCTTGAGTAACAGATAGGTAAAACTTCAAGGCCCGCACTAAATCCAATGTGTGCAAATCTCGCTCTTTCGCATTCTTCGGATCCGGGCAGAAAGAAGGCAACACAATATCCTGGTTAACATGAAATTGTGATACCACTTTAGGTAAAAAATCACCCCGTGTGCGAAGCACTACACGATCCGGAAAAAAATCCAGAAAAGGAGGCGAACAAGAAAGAGCTGCCAACTCAGAAACTCTCCTCAAAGTGACCGCTACAAGGAAAGCCACCTTCCAGGAAAGTAAAGAAAGGCTAGCCGAACCCATAGGCTCAAAAGGTTTATGCTGAAGAGCCTCCAAAACAAGGTTGAGCCGCCAAGGAGACACGGAAGCCTTCCGCGGCGGAAACTTACGAGCTATACCGCGGAAAAAGGAAATCACGTCCCTATTTGAAGCAATGGTTCTCCGAAACAATAAAGACAGAGCAGAAATCTGACCTTTCAGGGTGCTGACTGCCAAACCTTTGTCCAGCCCATGCTGCAGAAAAGCCAACAGATTGGGGATGGAAAACTTTCTCGGATTCCGAGAGGATCCCAAACACCACGAAAAGAAGTTTTCCCAGGTTTTGTGGTAAATCCTAGTAGTAGCCGGACTTCTCGCAGCACGAAGGGTAGCAATAACCTCGGCTGAAAAACCTCTATGGGTTAAGATTTCGGTCTCAAGAGTCACGCCGTCAAAAGCAGGGACTGCAAGTCCGGATGACAAATGGGCCCCTGAGTCAACAAGTCCGGTTGAAGAGGTAGCGGAAAAGGAGGTGCCGCCAACAGCGACATTATTGTCGAGAACCACATCCTTCTTGGCCAATCCGGAGCTATCAAAATAGCTGAAATTCTCTCTAATCTGATCCGACGCAGTACTAGAGGAAGTAAAGATATTGGCGGGAATACATAGATCAGCTCGAACTGATCCCACTGAGCTACTAAAGCATCCACCGCCACAGCCTTCGGGTCCTTGTACCTGGACATGAACGTCGGTAACTTGGCATTGAACCTGGATGCCATCAAATCCACTTGGGGAGTTCCCCAACGGGAGCACAGTAGTGTAAAAACTTCCGGGTGAAGGCTCCATTCCCCAGGATCCATCTTCCTGCGACTGAGAAAGTCCGCTGTAAGATTCTGAACCCCTGGAATGTGAATCGCCGAAATGGCTGGCACACTGGCCTCGGCCCAAATCAGAATTCGAGACACCTCCACCAAGAGCCTGGAACTCCTTGTCCCGCCTTGGTGATTGATATACGCGACAGCCGTCGCATTGTCTGTCTGCACTCGAACTGGCAGACCGCTCAAAGGGACCGTCCAATGCTGGAGGCAAAGGAAAATCGCCCTCAATTCCAGGATGTTGATCGGAAGAACAGACTCTTCCGGTGACCATACCCCCTGAACCCAGAGATTGTTCCAAACACCCCCCAGCCCGTCAGGCTGGCATCGGTGGTTATGACTGACCACTTTGGAGGGAGGAAGGACTTCCCCAGGGCAAAAACCCCTGGACGTAGCCACATCCTAGAGAATCCCGCACCGCGCGAGAAATGGTGACACTGCAATCCAGCGATTGCGACCGATTCCATCGACTCAAAATAAACTTTTGGAGGGTCCTGGAATGGAACTGGGCAAAAGGAATCGCCTCCATGGACGCCACCATCAGTCCCAGAAGACGCATACACTTCCGTAAGGACATTGCCGTTGAGGATTTCATAATCTGTACATGTCGAAGAAGACATGACTGTTTGTCTGGTGGTAGGGAAACTACCGACCGAAACGTGTCGAGATGCATTCCCAAAAAGAGGATTGTCCTCGATGGTTCCAGGGACGACTTCTCCCAATTGACCAGCCAACCGAAGTCCTTCAGAAACTGAAGAGACAAATCCCGAGCCGTCAACGCCTCCTCCTCCGAGGAAGCCACGATCAAAAGATCGTCCAGATAAGGAGAATCGTAATCCCCTGTCTTCGAAGGATTGCCATGAGGGGCGCCAGAATTTTTGTTAAGACCCTTGGCGCTGAGGCTAAGCCGAACGGCAGAGCCACGAACTGGTAATGATTCTGACCTATGGCAAATCGAAGAAAGCGCTGATGAGCCTTTCCGATGGGAATATGCAAATAGGCGTCGCGAATGTCGATTGACACCAGAAAATCGTTCTGTGACAGAGCTGCCACAACGGAGCGAAGCGACTCCATGCGAAATTTCCGGGCATGGACATGCCGGTTTAATCGCTTGAGATCCAGAATCGGGCGAAATTTGTTCTCCTTTTTGGGAACTACAAAAAGGTTGGAATAAAAACCTTTCCCTCGGTCCTCTGACGGAACCGGTATCACTACACCCTTTTGTAGCAGAAATTCGACCTCTCGCTGTAGAGCGACAACAAGCTCGGGTTCCGACGGAACGCGAGACTGACAAAAAACATTTGGGGGTCGAGAAGCAAACTCTATGAAATAGCCTGCCGACACTATCCGCGTTACCCAGGAATCTGGAACGCGAGCCATCCAAGTCGCCTTGAAAAGAAGCAGGCGACCCCCCACTCGAGAATCCTCGAGTGGACCCCTGGCGTCAATCCGACTTGGCGGGCTTCTTGTCAAGTTCCCGCTTGTCCTGGCGGAAACTCTGCTTCCAGGGAGTACGAGTTTTCTGAGAGGATTTCTTTCCTGAGAAGGAAGGACGACCCGATCCCCACGAGGAGTGACTAGATCGTCCTCGGCCCCGAAAGGACCGCCGACCACTATAGACACCAGGCTTACTGGACACCGAAGCCATGGCCCTACGCTGTGGTAATGCTGATTCCTTCGCCTTAGCCTTGGAAATCAGCTCTGTGAGGTCGGATCCAAAAAGATGGCCACCCTTGTAAGGTAAGGCCAACAACCCTTGTTTGGAAACTGCGTCCCCGGCCCACTGTCTGAGCCATAAAGCTCTTCTGACTGTGACCGCAGAAGCCTGCGCTCTGGCCAGCAGGGATGCCGTATCCAGACCGGCATCAAAGATATAACAGGCTGCCGTTTCTAACCATTCACAAGTTTCCCGTATCTCAGATAACGGAGATTCATTTTGCAACTCCGTCTTCAAACGTGCCAACCAGCCTAGAGAAGCTCTAGCAGCACACATGGATCCTAGCACTGCTCGGAATCCATGACCCGCAGCCTCATAGCTTGCTTTTGCCGCCAATTCCGTTTTTCTATCCAAAGGCTCCTGTAAACTCGCTTTCCCCTTAATAGGGAGTAGTGAGGATTTACTAAGCTGAGATAAAGACACATCCACTTCAGGAGCAGAAGTCCAATTAGCCTTTAACTCCGCAGAGCAAGGATAAAGTGTATCAAAGAAATGCGTTCCATGAAAACGCTTATCTGGACACAGACGTTCCTCCTCTATTACACTATTAAGCTCATCCAGAGCTGGCAATGTTGTACGCGAAGCACGGGACTCCTGGAACATGCGTGCTGATTTACCAGGACGACTAGTTACCACCTCCGGTAACTGTAATATATCTCTCATGGCTTCAATTAATGCCTCCGTACGCTTCGCCATAGAGGAACGCCCCTGCGGCTCGTCGCATCTGAATCGGATATTTCTCCATCCGAATTTAAAGGGAACTCTGCCCAATATCAGATACATCTGACTCGCTCCGTGTAGAGGCCGGTAACGGCCTGCGTCGCTTCCTCTGAGAGGAATTAGCAGACACATATTGACCTAAAAGGTCAGACAAGTTGTTGATCGATCGAGCGATATCGTCCAATTTTTCACCGCTGTCGACCGCAGCGCTAGACGCTGTTGAGGTCTGCGTATCTGATTGCCGCAATGGCACTGGGACGTGGTCCGCGGCATCTGAACTCTGTTCAGACATGTCTCACCTGTATGAGCAGGTCAAAGCGGTAATACCAGCAAAAACTATTCGGTTTTTTTTTTTTTTTAAACGCTGAAGGGTTAACGCTCCACCAGGCAGGGTTACCCCAGCGGTATTCAGTCAAAAAAATTGCTGGTAGAAATAACCCTCAGAGGGGTTAATATTGCAAACTCACCACAATATATATATATGAAGTGTGAGCCCCAGCCAATTTTATGTCTCTAATGAGACTGCAGCTGCAGGATAGCGATCTGTTATGTTACGGTAGCTGAGGAGTGCAGGTAAAAAAGGAAATACACCAGAGCAGTTGGAATCTATGAGATTGCAGTACCCTGACTAACCACCGCAACTAGAGGCAGCCGTGGAGCGTTCCTACGTTGGTCCTAGACGCCTCGTCACAGCCTGAGAAACTAACTACACCTAAAGATAGAAATAGGAAAGCTATCTGCCCCGGAGCAGAACCCCAAAGATAATAGAAAGCCCCCAAACAAGTAATGGCGGTTAGACAAGAGGAAATACTGACACAGAAAGAAAATAGTATGAGCAAACGCTGGGGCCCAAACTATCTAAATAGAAAAGGACAGGAAGGGTACTTACTGCAATCCCAGAAAACCCTGAAAAACACCAACTCTACTAATTTCAAAATCACCTGAGATCACACGACCTCTACCACCTAAATTAGTTCTCTGGTGTAACAAAAACAGCAGCCACTGAAAAAACTGCAAAAAGCAAAAGTACAAAACACAGTGGCTGGACTAAACTGAGAGGGCAAAAGCCCCCGGAGGGGACCCAGAAGGCCCCCACAGAAGTGCAGGACAAAATGCAAAAATATAGCAACAACACAAAAGAAGAAATTGTCTTATCTGATAGCAGGAGATGCAGACACGACACAGCAGGCTACAAGGGAAACTGGAAAGAAGGATTCAGACCAGAACAATTGATCACCGGCAACCCTGATGGGAAAATGATTCCCTTAAATAAGACCAATCAGTAACACCTGATTCCCAATCCTCACTAGTACCGCTTGTAACCACCAGAGGGAGCCTCTGCTCAGAACTCATCTCAAACCCATTCACAACAGTACCCCCCCCTTGAGGAGGGGTCACCGAACCCTCATTTGAGCAACCAGGTCGGTCAGGATGAGTTCTATGATACGCACGGATAAGTCTCCTAGCATGGATGTCCGAAGCAAACACCAAGAATTGTCTTCCTGACCATAACCTCTCCATTTAACCAAATACTGGAGTCTTCGTCTAGAAAAACGAGAATCCAATATTTTCTCAACCACATACTCCAGATTGCCCTCAACCAAAACAGGGTCAGGAGGCACAGCAGCAGGAACCACTGGCTCAACAAACCTCTTCAACAAGGACTTGTGGAACACGTTATGGATCTTAAATGTCCCTGGAAGAAGCAAACGAAAAGAAACAGGATTAATAATCTCCATGATCTTATAAGGTCCAATGAACCTAGGCTTAAATTTAGGAGATGCTACTCTCATAGGAATATTCTTTGAGGACAACCAGACCAAGTCCCCCACTTTAAACCGAGGACCATCAGTCCTATGCCGGTTAGCAAACCGCTGGGCCTTCTCCTGAGAGAGGGACAACCTCTCCACTACCTGGTCCCAAATCTGCTGCATACGCTCAACAACAGAGTCAACACCTGGACAGACAGAAGCCTCCGTCTGTCCTGAAGAAAATCGAGGGTGAAACCCAGAATTACAGAAAAACGGAGACATCAAAGTGGCAGAGCTAGCCCTATTATTAAGAGCAAACTCAGCCAAAGGCAAAAAAGAGACCCAGTCATCCTGATCAGCAGACACAAAGCATCTTAGATAAGTCTCCAATGTCTGGTTTGTTCTCTCAGTTTGACCATTGGTCTGAGGATGAAATGCCGAGGAGAAAGACAATTGAACACCCAGTTTAGAACAAAAAGTCCTCCAAAATCTGGAAACAAACTGGACTCCTCTGTCAGACACAATGTTCTCAGGAATGCCGTGTAAACGAACCACGTGCTGAAGGAACAACGGCCCCAATTCAGAGGAGGAAGGCAACTTAGGTAATGGCACAAGATGTATCATTTGGAAAACCTATCACAAATTACCCAGATGGTGGTCATTCTCTGAGAAACAGGAAGATCGGAAATGAAATCCATAGAGATATGGGTCCATGGTCTCTTGGGCACAGGCAATGGCATCAACAAACCACTAGAGCGAGAGCAAGGCTTGGAGCGAGAGCAAGTCCCGCAGGACTGCACAAATTCCCTGACATCGCGAGACAAGGTAGGCCACCAAAAGGACCGACTAACCAAGTCTCTGGTACCAAAAATTCCGGGATGCCCAGCCAATGCGGAACAATGAATCTCAGACATCACACTCTTTTTCCATTGGTCCGGGACAAACAATTTTCCAACAGGGCAGCGCTCGGGCCTATCCTCCTGACACCCCCCAGAGCAAGTCTCAAATTAGGCGAGATGGCGGAAAGAACTACACCCTCCTTCAAAATAACAGAGGGATCAGATAGCTCAGGAGAGTCCGCAAGGAAACTCCTCGAGAGGGCATCCGCCTTAACATTCTTAGTGCCAGGAAGAAAGGAAACCACACAAAATTAAAACGTGTGAAAAACAAGGCCCACCTGGCCTGTCTAGGATTGAGTCGCTTGGCAGATTCCAGATAGACCAGATTCTTATGGTCCGTAAGGACCACCACCTGATGTTTGGCTCCCTCCAGCCAATGTCTCCACTCTTCAAAAGCCCACTTCATGGCCAATAACTCCCGATTACCCACGTCATAATTACGTTCAGTAGGAGAAAATTTTCGAGAGAAAAAGGCACAAGGGTTACTTTTAGAGGTCTCTGGATCTTTTTGGGACAAAACGGCACCTGCCCCAATTTCAGAGGCATCAACCTCCACCTGAAATGGCAGAGAAACATCAGGCTGCCGTAGAACAGGAGCAGAAGTGAATCTCTGCTTAAGTTCCTGAAACGCAGAGACTGCCTCAGGAGGCCAATTCACCACATCAGAACCCTTTCTGGTCAAATCAGTTAATGGTTTAAACAATAACAGAGAAATTACCAATAAATTTACGATAAAAATTGGCAAAACCCAAAAATCTCTGAAGAGCCTTTAATGAAGTAGGTTGGACCCAATCACAGATGGCCTGAACCTTGACCGGGTCCATTTCAATAACAGATGGGGACAAAATGAATCCCAGAAATGAGATCTTCTGTACGCCAAAAAGACACTTTGATCCCTTCACATACAGAGCATTCTCTCTCAAAATCTGGAATACAGTTCGAACATGTTTCACATGAGAGTCCCAGTCATTAGAAAAAATCAAGATATCATCCAAATAAACAATCAGAAACTTGTCCACAAAATCCCTGAAAATGTCATTCATGAAGGACTGGAAGACGGAAGGAGCATTAGTGAGCCCAAAGGGCATCACAAGGTACTCAAAATGCCCTTCAGGGGTGTTAAATGCCGTCTTCCATTCATCCCCGTGCTTAATGCGAATAAGGTTATACGCCCCCCTGAGGTCAAGCTTGGTAAACCAAGTAGCGTTTTTTTACCCTGGAAAACAGGTCAGAAATCAGGGTAACGGGTATTGATATTTCACAGTAATATTGTTCAAGAGACGATAATCAATACACGGCCTTAATGAACCATCTTTTTTGGCCACAAAGAAAAAAACCGGCACCTAAGGGTGAAGAGGATGGTCTGATATGACCTTCTCCAATGATTCCTTGATATAAGACCGCATAGCGTCATGTTCAGGTACAGACAAGTTAAAAAGGCGACCCTTAGGGAATTTACTACCTGGCACTAATTCAATAGCGCAGTCATAGCTCCTATGGGGAGGTAAGGATGCAGATTTACTTTCACTAAAACATAAAAAAAATTTTAAAAAAAAAATTCGGAAAATCCCCCCCCGGGGGGAAAGGGCAAAAAAAACAGGATTTTTAAAAATTAACTTTTTGGGCCCCCCCCAAGGGGGGTTACAGCCAGTTTTCCCCCCCAAAAACAGGATTATGAGACAAAAACCCCAAAGGGGGAAACCCAGCACGATAATGTCAGGGCGTTTTTTTTAAAAACCCCAAAAATTTGCAGACTCCTGGTGATCAGGAAAAACCCCTCATTACCCCCTTTTAGTAAAAATTTGGGGTTTATTCCCCCCCCAAAGGGGGTTTTGAATCGATCCCCAGTAGGGGAATGGGAACTTCTGTGGGGGCCCCCAAGGGGGGAAAATCCAAAAATTTTTAGCAAAATCATCCCCCCTTTCAAAAAAATAGCTGCCCAGAATAAACAAAAACCTGAGCAAAAATGGGACAGAGAGTTTTAAAAAAAGAGTGACATTTAAAAAAAAACTTAGCAAAAACCCCCCCCCAAAAAACTGAGCTTTTGAAAAAACTTTTTCCCCCGGGGGGGCAGAAAAAAATACATAGGGCATCACCAAGTAGAAACATAACCCTTTTTTTTCGAAACCATGACGCTGTGCCCCAGACACCCCCCCAAAAAAACCCCCTGAAGGGGGCTCACCGCTGGTCACAAGGCAACACCACCCCCCGCTTTATTTTTTCCGCTCCGCAAACGTTAAAAATTTTTTAAAATCGCAAATGACATAGAATCATTGCCCCCAGGGGGACGGGGAAACCCCCCCAAAAAACCCCTTTTAATTTCCAAAAAACCCCTTAAAAAAGGGGCCCCCAAAAAAAAGGCGTCTTTTTTTTCCATTTGGTAAGGACGCCCACCTACGGAATCTCTGAAAAAAAATAACTCAGCGTCATAAACCCCCCGGATTAATCCCAAAAAAGGGGGTTTTTTTCCCCTTTTTGATCGTGACATTGGGCTAATCGAAAAAAAAACCCCCCAAACCCAAAAAAAATGCATAAAAAAACAATCAAAACGGGCCCCCCCATTTTTGTGGGGAAAACCCCCCCCCCTTTTGGGGGAAACGCCGCGCAGGGAGAGATAAAAATTTTTGAACCACGGGGTTTTTGCTTTTCCTGGGGATTTTGATTTTAAAAAAAGGAAAACAATTTACAATTTTTTTTGAAATTCTAAAAATTACCCTCCCCCCCCTGAAAAACAAATCTGGCAGGGGGGACCCGGGGGTTTCCCCACAAAAAAAACCCCTAGCAAGATTGCAGAAAAAACTAAAAACCTTTTCAGTAAAAAGTCCCCCACACGGCCAGACAACTGTAAAACCCCCATTGGGGAAAATATCCCCCCAGCACCCAGAGATACAGGGGGAAAAAAAAAAAAAAAAATGCAAAAAAAAAAAAAATTATCCTAAAAAATTTCTTCCTTAAAAATTTTTTTTTCCCCTTTTCTGTATTCCCAAAAAATTTTTTTTTGGCCGGTGAAATTTTAAAAAAAACGGTAGCTGAGGATGCGGGGTAAAAAAGGAAATACCCCCAGAGCAGTTGGAATCTATGTTTTTTGCACCCCCTGCAAAACCCAAAAAACTAGAGGCCCCCGTGGAGCGTTCCTACTTCCCCCAAAAACGCCTCGTCCCCCCCCTGAAAAACAAAACTACACCTAAAGATAGAAATGGGAAAGCTATCTCCCCGGGGCCAAACCCCCCAAAAAAAATTTAAAAAACCCCCCAAAAAAAGTAATGGCGGTTAGCAGAGGAAATACTGACACAAAAAAAAAATAGTATGAGCAAACGCGGGGGCCCCCCAAAAAAAAAATTTTCTTTTAAAAGGGGGGGAAAAGGGGCCCCTTTCTGAAAAACCCAGAAAAAACCCCGAAAAAACACCAACTTTACAAATTTTAAAAAACCCCCGAGATCCCCCCGCCCCCTACCAAAAAAAATATTCTGGTGTTAAAAAAAACAGCAGCCACTGAAAAAACTGCAAAAAGCAAAAGTACAAAACAGTGGTGGCCCAAAATAAAAAGGGGGGGGAAAAACCCCCGGGGGTAACCCGAAGGCCCCCCCAAAAGGGGAAAAATGCCCAAAAAAAAATAAAAAAAAAAAAAAAAAAAAAAAAGGGAAACAAAAAAAAAGAAAAAAATTGTCTTATCTGAAAGCAGGAGATGCAGACCGACAAGAGGCTAAAAAAGGGGAAAATGGAAAAAAGGATTCAGACCAAAAAAATTTTGATCCCCGGGGAACCCTGAGGGGAAAAAAGTTTTCCCTTTAAAAAAAAAAACCCAAACGAAAAACCCGTTTTTCCCCAAACCTCACGGGGCCCCTTTGGGGGAAAAAAAAGGGGAGCCTCTGTCAAAAATCATCTCAAACCCATTCAAAACACGATCGCTGCGCTAGGGGGGGGGGAAAAAAAGCACCCCCCCCACTGGCCGTGGTGTTTATGAGGGCGGAGGGGTCGAGGACCCCCGGACCTTTTTAAAAGGCCGCCCCCGGGGGGTGGGGCCAAGGGGGTTTTCAGAAGAGGGGAAAACTTTTAAAAACCCCGCCCCCCCCCAAAAAATATTGAGGCAAACCCCCCCCCTCCTGTCCCCCTGTCCTCTACTGCCTGCGGAAAAAAAAACACACATCACATTTTTAACAGCGCTGCCCCGCAGCGTGAGCATACGACATACAAATAATAGCGCTGCCCTCAGACCTAAACAAACACACTAATAATAATAAAAAATTTGTGTGGAGTACTTTCCCGCCAAAGGCCCCCGGGACCCCAGGGGTTTTGGGCGGGGCCCCCCGGGTTTTCCCCCCGGGCGAGGAAAAACCCCCGAGCCTGTGGGTTTTTTGGGGGCCCCCCAGGGAAGTTCCCATCCCCAGGGCCGGAAGATTTTTCAGGGGAAACCCCCAATTTTGATACGATCCCCACGAGGGGGAGGTTTTGGGGGACAGCAGCGCTGAGACCCCTGAGACCTCTAGACCACTTTGGTGTCCCGTCTCCCCCTTTCCCAATATAAAAAATAAAAATCTTTGAGGAGCGGGATTTTTAGCGACCCTCCTTGAACCCCAATCTAGGGTGGAGGTAAGGGGGAGCCCGGCTGGAGGCCCGCTTTAGCACGTTTTGATCTGGGTTCATTTCCCGGTCTGGGGCTCCCTCCCCCTCGAAAAAGAATTGTGGCTCTCTTCCTTCATCTGCAGCTTTAAAAGGATTTAAGGGGAATTTTTTCCCAAAAAAACCTTTTTTGGGATTTAAGACTTGTTTTCCTCCGTTGTCCTTTTCAGGGTTTTTGAACCAAAGTTTTTTTTTTTTAAAATTTCTTTGGGGAAATAAAAATTTGGTTTTTGGGATCACTAACAGAAGCAATTAAGTTTAAAGAGGTAAAATTGTTGAAATTCAGCTAAAACCGGAAGGGGAAAGGCCGTCAGCAGGGGGAGAAGGGGTTTTAAAAAACGGCAGTGGGTTTTTTTTTTGCCCCTGTTTGCCCCCAAAAAAATCATTGACAAAAAGCGATTATTCAGGGGGGAAAGGCCAATAAAAAAACACCTTGGGAAAAACAAAAAAACCAAAAAAAAAAAAAAAACCGGGAAACCCCCCCCCCCCCCCCCCAAATTAAAAAACCCCCAAAAAAATTTTTTTTAAAAAAAATTGAAAAAAAAATTTCCCCCCCCCCAAACCCCCCCCCCTGCCCCCCCCCCCCCCAAAGGGCAATGTAATCGTGACGAAAAACCCCGGATGGGCCCCGGGGGGGCAAACCCCCGGGTAAAAAAAAACCGGGAAAAAGGATTCACCCACTCCTGGTATTCGTGTCTTTAAACTCCCCCCGGACGTAATCCGAATGAGTTTAAACATCCCAGGAAAACACCCCCGGGGTCGTCCTGTGTGTACTTGGGGAGGGACAAATTTCAGCTTATACGATCAATCATTTTTTACCATGTGAGATTTATACTTGTGATAAAATTTTTAAATTTTTTCCCCGGGGGTGACGCGTCCGCATTTTAGAGGCGTTGTAATGGTTATTTTGGGTACACACAAAGATCATGAGGAGTATAATGCCAAATAGGATTACGTCACGAGACAGTTTTCTTACACTAAGAGAGGGGTGTGTGTGAACCTTTCCCCGGTTGATTTTGAAATTGCGGCTCCAGCCGGGGGACACCGGGGGTTTCTGTCCGTTACGTATTTTTAGCTATTGCCTTTGTATGTTTGGGGTTTCTTTTTTCAAAAAAAATTTTATATTTTTACCCTTTACTAGCGGGGGATCCTGCTCTTGTCTTTTGCTTATTTTCAGTTGACAAGGTTTTTGGTTTTAAAAAAAAATATTTAGAAATATTAGATGTAGATGTTAGAAAAGCCTTGGTAGGGGTTAGCCCTTTTCCTCGCACAGCACAGGGCAAAAGGCAACTCAATTAAACATTTTTTTAATTTATGTATTAAAAAACATGCACTAAAAAACCTGAACAAATTCAAAAATTAAAAATTGAATTCATCCAGAAAACCCCCTCAGGGGAACAAGGAAAAGATAAAACACAAAAATTCCCAATGGGAAAAAAATTAAACTAAACCCCCATTTCTTCGGCGCATGCCTCCCCCGCGCCCGCCCTTTAACATTCTTCAGTCTCTGGTTTTCGCCGGGGGTGGTCCATCAGGGTACATGGAGCGATTGAAATTTTGGGGGCCTTTGGGCAAAATTTCCTAATTGCCCCCACTCCCCCGGCCCCGCCGGAAAAAACGCGGGGGTCGTAGGGTTGTGGTGGGCCCCGGTGGGGTGTGTTCGTTGTGGTCGCCCCGGGTACGGGGGTTTTAAGGGTAGTCAAAAAACCTTGCTTCGGGGGTTTTTTCACGCGTGGCCCCCATCTCTTCGCCCCCTTTGTGACGTTTCCGTTCTGTGCGCTTTTTTCAGTTTTTTCTGGGTTTTGCTCACGGGGTCCTACAGGGGGGGATAAAAATAACGTTTAAACGCGAACCACCCAATACTGCAGTGACTGGGGTTAAAAACCACTAGCGCAGCAGATCGCAACCACAGCACCCAAACGGTTAGACAAGGGATTAAGCCATCTGAAAAGGGTGCTATAGGGGCAAAAAACATTTTCCGGGGCTAACGGAACGAGGTACCAGGGAAGGTTAAATTTAAAACTTTTACTGTAAGGAAGAAAGTTTATAAGGACGCCCAAACTGCAAGGGAGTTTTTACGGCAAAGCAATTTCTCTCTTGCACTTTGACTTTTCTTACAGGAACTTTTTGCGATTTTATTTTCTTTTCCCCTTTCTTAATTTTCCTCCCCATCGCCGTAGGAGGGTAGGGGCAGACCTCTTTCTGGCCTATTTGGGCTAAAGCCTGGAAATAGTGAACCGAGCCCCTTTAACACCTCTCTGTTTTGGGCAAAACTTTTTCCACCCAGGTCCCCTGGGATTTAAATTCCCCAGGGAAAGGAATTTTTTACGTCATGCGCGTTTGAGCTGCACTCAGGGGGGGGGGGGAGTGGGGCCCGAGTGTCAGCTGATTTTCACAGCGGACCCCCGAAATTTTAAACCCCCCGGCACACTGCGATCAAACATGATCGCGCTTTTCCGGTGGCTTTACAGAGCATCGCGCAGGGAGGGGGCTCCCTGCATTCTTCCCTCAGCAAAAAGAGATGTTATCGCGTTGTTCTGAGGATCTCCATGAAGCCCCCGGCCCCAAAGTTTGGCCGCGGGGTTTTTTGGGGGCCCCCTGCGGGGAGGTGGCTTGTCAGACCCCTTTGAAGAAGGCACCGGCAAGCCTCCTGCATGCCTTTTAAAAACCCAAAAACTGCACAGTGCTCTGCAAAGTGTTATATCGCGATCTGAAAAAAAAGTAATGACCCCCAAATTTTCCGGGGCAATGCAAAAAAAAAAAAAAAAAAAAAAAAAATGGGGAAAAAATTTTTTTTAAAAAATTTCCCCAAAAAATAAAAAATTTTCCCCCCAATAAAAAAATTTTCCTTATGAAATAAAAAAAAAAAAAAAAAAACAATAAAAGTACACATTTTATACCCCCGCCCCCCAAAACCCCCCCAAAAACCTATAAAACTTTTCCCATTTTTTTAAAACCCCCCTTTAGTGAACCCCAAAAAAAAAAAAACAAGGAAAAAAACAATGCTTAATCATAAAAGGGGGCCAAAAAAAAAAGGAATAACACGCGATCAAAAACGGATTAAATAATTATGGTCCCCCTGAAAACGTTTACTTGCCCCCCAAAAACTGAGCCCATTCAGCAAAATCACGAAAAAATAAAAAAGTTTTAGCTCCCCGAAAAAAACGTGCAAAAATAAAAAAAATTTTTTTATAAAAAAATAATTATTGAAAAAAAAGGTAAAAAAATAAAAAATAAAAAATAAAGGGGATCCGGGGAAAACGTACGCCCCCAAAAAATTAAAAATGCTTTATCAATTTTACCTAAAAACGGAAGGGTTTTTAAACCCCCCCCCCCAAAAAAAAATTTTTAAATTTTTGTTTTTTTTTCATCCTTTTCCCCAAAAAATTGGGGTAAAAAGGACCCCAAAAAAATTTTCCCCTGTCCCCAAAAAGGTCCCCAAAAAAAACGGCATTTGTCCCCCCAAAAACCCAAAAACCTCCCATGACTAGGGGGCCCAAAAAAGAAAAAATTAAGCTTCAAAATTTTGGGGGTTTTTGGGAAAAAATTTTTTTTTCAAAAAAAGCGGGTTTTTGCGGGACAGTCCCAAAAACATAAAAACGCAAAAAATTTGTTAAAAAAACCCCCCCCCTTTTTTCCCCCCCCTTTTTTGGGAAAAAAAAAAAAAATTTAAAAAAAATTTTTTTAAATTTTCCAAAATTTTCCCCCTTTTTTGGGGGGGGGCCCTTTTAAAATTTGGGTTTTGGGTGTGTTTGTCTAGGTTTGTGGTTAGGGTTGGGATTGGGGGGGGGGTTGGGTTTTTTAAAATTTGGGGGGTTTCCACGTTTAGGCACTGGGGGTTCCCCCAAAATGTGAAGGCGCCCCTCTCTTTTCCCCGCCAATTTGCTTTTAAAAAGTCAAAGGGGGGTTTCCTTTCCCTTTTCCCCAGCTCGCCATGCCCCCAAAAGGGGTTCCCCCCCCCCTTTTGGGGGGATCAGCGTTTTGGGAAAATTTTTGGGGCAAAAAATTTTGGGGGGGCAATTTTCCTGTTTTTTTTTCCCTTTGGGGAAAAATTTTAAAAAAATTGGGGGCAAAAGTTTTTTTTGTAAAAAAAATGATTTTTTTTTTTTGGGGGTTTTACTTTTTAAAAATTTATTAAGAACTTGGGGGCCCAAAAAATGCCACCACCATTAGTTTTAAATTCCCCTTTGGGGTTTTAGTTTCCAAAATTGTTTTAGTGGGGGGGGGTTTTCCAAAAAAATTTTTGGAACATCTTGGCTCCCCAAAAAGCAACATGGGCCCAAACTCATTTCCAAAATTTTTTTCCTTTTAAAATAAAAGGCGCTCCTAACCTTGGCTCTCCCCGGGGCCCCAAAAAAAGGGTTTTCCCCCAATATGGGGTATCAGTAAACAGGAAAAATTGTACAAACTTTTGGGGGTCCCAAATTTTTTCCCGTTACCATTGAAAAAAAAAAATTGGATCTGAATTAAAATTTTTTTTTAAAAGTTTTTAAAAGTTCATTTTTTTTTTTTTTTAAAAATTTCCCAAAAAATTCCCCCTTTAAACCCTGAAGGGTTAATTAATTTTTGAATTTTTTTGGGGTTTTTAGCCCTTTAGGGGCAATTTTTTGAAAAAGGTGTCACTTTTTGGGGGGGTTTTTTTCATATAGACCCCCTTTTTTGTGATTAAAATTGATGTGGGGCCCCCAAAAAAAAGATGTTTTAAAATGGAAAAACGCTGGTAACTTTTACCCTATAACTTCATAAAAACAAAAAAAAAAAAAGTGGTTTAAAAATTGTTGTAGTAAAAAAAACATGTGGGAAAAAAATTTTTAATATTTTGTGTACAAAATTCCTGTATTTAAAAGGGGGGGAAAATTCAAAATTAAAAATTGCAAAAAATTTTAAAAGTTTCGCCCCAAAATTTTGTTTTTCACAAATAAACGCAGTTATACGAAAAATGTACCAAAATTTAAGGTCAATATGTCACGAGAAAACAATGTCAGAATCACCGGGATCCAAAAAGTGTTCCCCCGGGGTTATGATCTCCCGAAAGGGCAGTGGTCAAATTGTAAAAAAATTGGGCCCCCGGGGGTTTAAAAGGGGAAAAATTTTCGGGGGTTAAGTCCTTTTCCCCAAAATGTTTGTTCCCCCCCGGGTCCCCCACTCCTAATAACACTCGGGCCTTCCATAAAAAAACCGAGCAGCGAAACAATCGAGGATCACACACTCCTAATGGTGGGGACTGCCGGGGCAAAAAGCCCCCTTTTGGGTTTGGGGGTGGGGGTGTTTCCCCATTCCACAGGGGATTGGCAATTTTTCACTTCCCCGTTTGATCCTCAGTGAATGCAGAACTGGATTGGCCCAGGTATGCCCACCCATTACGATTTTGGGTTTGACAGGGAGGAGGGAGCAAAAAAAAGTGCAGCCCTTTTACTCACCTACCCCAAAAAACCCGACCCCCCGGGGGGCTCGATTAAGGCTGATGTGCCAGCCCCCCCGGGGTCAGGGGAAAACCCCCTTTTTTTATAATCTTTTTTTTCTTCAATTTAAAACCCAAAAATTTTTTTCCCCTTTCCGCATTCCCTTTCCCCCGGGGCTTAGGGGAAGTTTGGGGATTCGTCTTTTGGGGCGGGTGCAAGGAAACAGAAATTAATGGACAAATTTAGCAAGACTCTGGGGCCCCAAAAAAATTAGTGGGGGAAAAAAAAGGTTTCTCCCCCCCCAGCCCGGAGGTGGGCCTACGACCATTTGCTGGGGAATGGGGCCCTCATCACACTTTTACGAAAAAGGGGGGAAAAAAACAAAAAAAAGGGGAATAATGAAAAAATTTTTGCAATTCCAATTTTTATTTTTGTTTCGTTTTTTTAAACCAGAAATGACCTGGTTTAAAACCCTTCTGATCATACATCAAAAAGGGGTGAGGTCGTTGGAAAAGTTTTGAGGGGAATCACTTCCCCCGGGGTTTTCTTACTGCAATGAATGTGTGAAAAAACCCAAAAAAAATGGTTTGGGGTTGGGGCTAATCTTCCCGGTCAAGCCGGGAAAATGAATGGGTCATTTTATAAAAAGGGCCCCCGGGGGGGGAAAAAACAGCACATGGCTCCCCCGGGGGGGGGGGGAAAAAAAAACCACAAAAAAAAAA